>CM018691.1:92824267-94070072 GCA_009363875.1 Mikania micrantha | reverse complement strand
CTACCTCATCAAAACCTCACCAAATCGAGCAATAAGGTGTCACAACGTTCATCTCGACGAATGGAAGCTGAAAGTATGATGGATCTGCCCAATCTCGCTCAAACGAACAAGAAGCTAGTGAGAAGGTACAAATTTTTAGTGTTTTCACCATTTCAGCATACATGAGCTTATAACCGGGTTTTGGACCTTCAAAACTCATGGAACACAAACGATATGAACATGGAAAGCTCTGGATAATCTTAGTTTGAGTGTTTAAATATTGTGCAACCTATTGAAGATCGAAATTGATTAGTATCTGTCACACCCCGGCCGGCGTGCTGGATCGAGGACCCGTCGGGCGAAATAGTCCCGAGGCGTGATTGTAATCAGAGTGATCAGATTGTTACACTGCACATGATAATATGAGAATACTACTAAATACATTAAATGACTAAAATAAAATTACAACTGTTTCATAATTTTATTTCTAATACAGCTTGACTTGGACTCTGGAAAGAGGACCAGATGTCCCACAAGGTTACTTACACAGACGCAAGTCTTGGATCTTGTATACGGGCTAACCGGAGAGATTCCATGCAGGATTTGTAGGTTCCTCTAAGGATCCTATCTTTCTCTCTCTAAATTCATCCTGCTTTCACATGTTTTTCACCTGAGAACAAGTAAAATCTGTCAACACTATGTTGGTGAGTCACATTTGTTTTGAAAATATTAGGTTTTGTATAAGGTTAGTGAAAATCTTTCCATTCACATAGATTTGAAATATGATGTGTGAATGGTGTTGAAAGCATGAGTGAACTACACAAGTGCGTCGGTCTGACCATCATTACTGACACCATCCCAAGCCACCGAAGGTAGTTTATGTATAGGGCATACGTAGGGTCAAGCTTACTGCCTGCCCAGCCGCCAGCCCACCACTCCTTCGATGATCCACGAGGGTGTCCTTAATGGAAACGGACTTGATCACTTGTGTATCTTCACTCTACTCGACACGAAATATGTTTGTAAAATGAATTTGTGAGAAAGAATCGTATGCTCTGTCTCCTGTATAGGAGACACGTTTTGTTTATTTGAAATCACACAATTTACGCTATTTTCATGTAGTAAAACAATGTTTTCAGTGTACTTGTTTGAAACTCATCCAAGATCATGTCTTGGACATTTGTTTTGTTGAAAACTCTTATTGTTGTTGTGTGGTCTGTCTGTAATATTACCTATGTGATCATTTACCAACCTACTCTATTGATGTGTGATTAGTTCCCCTAGAACTAACCTGAGTTGTTGTTGTGTGCTTGCGTGTAACGTACTAGCCTCAGCACTGGATGTTTGTTAAACCTATGGTACCATCTACGTTACCGTCGGTTGACCCGCGTCAACTAATGGTAAATGACTCTGATGTGTGCTGTTCGAGAATTCCTCTCGCAAATTCCCGATGTGTTGTTGTGTGGACGCATGTCTTAGTGAATTACCCTAGACAGATACCGTACAAAATATTATTTGTTTGATGGGGATTCCCATAAAAATGATGGTATTCGATTGTGCACTACACAATTCCACGACTCGTGTCCGTTCACCTCTTGGTTGGGCACAAAGCCTCGAACTGTTGTGGTTAACGAACATCTCCTCGATGATTTGTGCTTTGAACCCTCGAAACTGGTTTGTTGCTGTTGATTGATGAAAAGTTAAATGGAGCGACGAACGCCCGGTAAAAGTAATTGAAAAGACACTTATACGTATAACATTCGTATAAGTGGTTGAGGGTTGATCCTTTTATTGAAATCATTTGAAAATAACTCTTATTCATTGATCATTCGAATAAGAGGTTTCATGTTCTCATCCCCAAATGGTTGGAAGGAAGAAAAATTGAAAACAAGGGGGTCTGTGAACTCATATGAGGTCTGTGGTCGTCGATGCACTCACTCGGTATGATCTCTCGGTTTGAATCTTGTGTTAAATATTAGTTAGTTAGGTGTTAGGTAATTATGTGCTCTGTTTCTTGATGTGATTTTGGAAAATGTGTTTTCATTGGTTTTAGTTTGATTAGATTTAAAATCACGTCTAAGGTTCGGTTCTCTCGATACAAACGGTGTGAGATAGAACTTTCAACACTTAGCCATTTTTGGGCTGTTCTTGGTGCTAACGAGTGGTTCGTGCGAATGGCCCTCATTCACATGAACAGAGTGATGCGAATCACATACTCTCTCTCTTGTTGCCCGCTCGTACGAATGGTCTTCATTCGTAGGGTTGTTCCACACAAATGAACCCAATTCGTTCGTGCGACGGCTTGTTTCGTCTGGCAGCTCGTTCGTGTGACTCTTCTTTACGAATGAGGCTTCTCGTTCACACGAATGAGCCCTTGGTATGGCTTATTCGCCTGTAATTTTACCAAGAACGCCATTCTTGAAATCGGTGGTTGTTTTTGGTGTTTTTATGGTCGAAATTTATGGTAAAACGTTTTGGAGTGTTTTCGAGCTAATACTTACTGTGGAGCTGGTATTTGACCGAAATGAGATGAAAATGGTTGAAATCTTGAAATGGAGGTGTTGAGATTGAAATACACACAATTTGGACTGTGAAATGGTCCGATTTCATGTGGAAACGGCCGAAAATCGAGTGGGGCGAAAAGAAGGTTCGTTTGGGAGAGTTGAATTAAAAATGGGTTTGAAAAACGTAAGTGTTGCTTTTATAGTTGTGTTGTCGCATGAATCAACCGTTCGTACGAATGGCTCCCATTCGTGCGAACGAACTGTGACTACAAAGCTTCATGAAATAGACCGGTTCGTACGAATGAGAGCCCATTCGTACGAACGGTCGTGTGTTTTTAAAATTTTGATTGTTTATTAAATCGTTTGGTTGGTTTCATTTATTATTTAAAATTTTTATAATTTTTAGTCGACGTTAAAGACATCACGCTTACATCTGTATGAATCGTCACCCATACAAACGCCGCGTTGTATTTAACTGTTGACATTGTTTGATACTGTAAGGATTTCATTTAGGGTATTCGAATCTAACAATATATCCACATGGAGATCGATACTCCAAATGTCATCTTTTCAGGTTTGTTCATTGTTTTCTCTCACATGTTGTTTCTCTTTCTTTTGATTCATGTTCATGTGATTAAGTGGATTTTCCTAACTGTTTTAGGAAGACCCGTGTATTTTTGTGGTCATTTATTATTGTTGTCTTTACTCTCGTAACCCTATGTCTTACCATGTGGTTGTGTACACCCTTGGATTTCCGACTCATGGTTGCTCGAATTCCGGTTGTCACAGTCTCCCCCTGTTGAAAGAATTTCATCCCGAAATTTGAATGTGTGTTATCGGGCCCTCAATTTCTTTTTTGAATGTTCTGGAGGACAATCGGTTATGACTTTGAGTCTTCATGTTCTCCCTGTTGTACTGAGGCGTACTGTCGGTTTGTGGTTCGGCAAAGATGTACAGAATGTCCGCTTGAAGTCTTACTGTTCACGATGGTGTAATGTGGTCAACACAATTTTACACAGACAATTCATACACTAAGGATGTTACGATACCATCTGTATCTCTATGTTCTTTGTTGACTGAGTTGATGGCTGTGGCCTGGTAGAAGCAGATGTATAACTTGGATCGGTTATTCTTGATGCTTCCCAGTTGGGCTATGCTTACGAACTTGGTTCGCATAGATTTTGGGGTTTGCTTAGTGAGTTAGTCTAATTTGTTTAGACTTTTTATTGAGGCAGTGTTTCCACTTTACATTTCCAAAAACGTCTACTTCCTCAGTGTACTTACTGTTGACAATGCAATGTGTTGAACCGTATCCTTTGTACGGTTTTATTGCATTGTTCCAGATGTGGTTACCTATGGTTTCCTTCCTTCAAATCCCCAAGTTCACGGTTTTGCTCCTTGAGTTGTATGAATGTGCTCTCACCTTATAGTTGTGGCTGCTCTAAGGCTTTGGTTTTGTAATTTGTTCTGGTAGAACAAATCATGGATCATCCTCGATTGGGTTTTGGAAATTCTGCCCATTGGCGATGGACTTCTTTCAATTCAGCATGTAATCTCTTTTGGTTCAAGCATTTCACCAAGCATCTTATGTGCATAACTTATAGACATGTTCCTTCAGCATGTTTACTTACTAATCAACCCCAATTCATGGTTTATTAACATCAAAGTTCATAACTTTATGCAATCACACACAATAACTAGTGTTTTGATTGTCTTAAACACTTAATTTCATAAATTAAGCTTAACCACAAACTTGTTCAACTCAAGAACTATAACTAACATCAAAATAGAAGATGATTTCACTTACTAGATATTAGAATCCACCAAAGGTAGTGATTAAGCTCCTTAATTTTGAATATGAACCATGAAATCAACAAGAATCATGAGTTTGAAGGCTAGGTTTTGAGAACTTCTCTTCCCCTCTTCTCTGGGTCGTAGAACACACACACACATGAATTTTCTAGATTATTGACCAAGTCAAGGGTCTTATCCCCCTTATTAACCCACTTTGCCATTTTGGCAAGTTTAGCCCCTCAAACTTTTAATTAGTTAACCACTTAACCAACTTAACCAAGTTAGTTACTAGTTAACCTTAATACCCAAAATGTTATTATATTATTATCACAACATAATTTTTATAAACATAATAACATTTATTTATTAAACATACGTGACCGTTAAAACCGGTCGTTACAAATTCTCCTCTCCTCACAAAGGTTTCATCCCCGAAACTGCTACATATCAAAAAGAAAAGGATAAAACTTCCTCATCTCATCTTCTGATTCCCACGTGGCGTCAGATCCCCTTCTATTCTTCCATTGAACCTTCACCTGATTCAATGACTTGTTTCTTAACTGTTTGACCTTTCTGTCTAATATAGCTACCAACTTTTCCTCATAGTTCAACTTGTCATCAATTTCCAAGTCTTCTAGTGGCACATAAGCCGATTAGTCAGCCAAACATCTCAAATAAGACACGTGGAATGTGTTATGAATTCCACTCAACTTGTCTGGTAGCTCAAGACGATAAGCAGCCTCGCCGATTCGAGCTATAATGTTGAATGGCCCAATGAAACGTGGGCTTAACTTCCCTCGCTTTCTGAAACGTATAATACCTTTCCAAGGAGAGACCTTTAACAACACAAAGTCTCCCACCTGGAACTCGATAGGCCTCCTACGCTTATCAGCATAAGATTTCTGACGGTCTTGTGCCGCCTTCAAATGAGCTTGAATCTGATCTATATCTTCAGTTGTTACTTTAACTACCTTTATATTCGCAAGTTCTCATTGCCTAACTTTCCCCCAACACACAGGAGTACGATATTTCCTCCCATACAACATTTCATATGTAGGCATTCCAATACTGGAATGATAACTGTTATTGTATGAGAACTCGGCTAAAGGTAGATAATCATCCCAACTACCTCCAAAATCAATTATGCACGCTCGTAACATATCCTCTAACGTTTGAATGGTTCTTTCACTCTGGCCATCAGTCTGAGGATGATACGTCGTGCTTGTCAACAATTTTGTACCTAATTCTTGCTGAAAATTTCTCCAGAAATGAGAAGTAAATCGAGTGTCTCGATAAGAAACAATTGTTACTAGCACACCATGCCTAGACACGACTTCTCTAACATATGTTTCAGCCATTTTTTCATAAGAATAGGATTCGCGAATAGGTAAGAAATGAGCACTCTTTGTCAACCTATCCACGATGACCCATATCGTATCATAACCCTTCCTAGTTTTAGGAAGTTTAGTAATCAAGTCCATCGTGATATGCTCCCATTTCCACAACGGGATTTCCAATGGTTGTAACTTACCATATAGTTTTTTATGCTCAGCTTTTACTTGCATACAAGTCAAACATTTCTCCACATGCTTAACCACATCTCACTTCATACTAGGCCACCAATAGTTTACCCAGAGGTCACGATACATTTTAGTAGCCCCGGGATGAATTGAGTATTTAGACTTGTGTGCTTCCTCTAACAATGCAGACTTAAGTGGACAAGTGGGAGGTATCCTGACCCCACCTAGTCTAAAAACCACGATTGTCTTCATCTAGATTATACGCTTGCCCTTTTATTCTATCTAATTTCTAGTTTTCTTCTTTTAAAGCTTCCTTAATCTGCTCAATTAATCCGGAAGTAATCACAAACTTCATGACTTTCACTTTGATTAGTTCACACTCTTCTTTTCTACTCAAGGCATCTGCCACCACATTTGCTTTACTCGGATGGTAAAGGATTTCACAATCATAATCCTTGAGCAATTCCAGCCATCATCTTTGCCTCATATTCAACTCCTTCTGAGTGAAAAAATATTTCAAACTCTTTTGATCAGTGTAAATTGTACACTATACACCATATAAATAATGCCTCCATATTTTTAGGCAAATACGACTGCTGCAAGTTGTAAATCATGAATTGGATAATTGATCTCATGGGTTTTCAATTGTCTTGAGGCATAGGCAATTACCTCTCCTCTTTGCATTAAAACACAACCCAGACCTAGATAAGAAGCATCCGAATACACAATGAAATCATTAGGTCCATCCGGTAATGTCAACACCGGTGCATGAGTTAATTTTGTCTTTAACTCATTAAATGCTTTATCTTGATCTTCATCCCAAACAAATTTAGTATTCTTCCTTGTAAGTTTAGTCAAGCGCGATGCAATCTTGGCAAAATCTTGAATAAATCTACGATAATATCCTGCTAGGCTAAGAAAACTTCTGATTTCAGTAGGAGTTTTTGGTGAACTCCACTTTGTCACCGATTGAATTTTAGAAAAATCAACTAAAATGCCATCTGCATTAATCACATGTCCAAGAAATTGGACTTCACATAGCCAGAAGGCACATTTAGAAAATTTAGCATACAATCTCTCCTTACAAAGAATTTCAAGCACCTCACGCAAATGACAAGCGTGATCAGCTTCATTTCTAGAATAGATAAGAATGTCATCTATGAAAAGTATGACAGACCTATCCAACATTCGGCGACACTCCCGGTTCATCAAATCCATAAACGCAGCCGGTGCATTCGTCAACCCAAAAGACATAACTAGAAACTCATAATGACCTTACCGGGTACGAAAAGCCGTTTTGGGAGCATCTTCTTCCCTAACCTTAAGTTGATGATAAGCCGAACGAAGATCGATTTTTGAAAACCAAGAAGCCCCTTGTAACTGATCAAACAAATCATCTATACGAGGCAAAGGATATTTGTTCTTCACCGTCACCTTATTCAATTCTCGATAATCAATACACATTCGTAGACTCCTATCTTTCTTTTTAACAAAAAGGACTGGTGCACCCCACGGTGAGATGCTAGGACGTATAAATCCCTTATCGAGAAGGTCTTGCGGTTGAGTCATCAACTCCTGCAATTCAGATGGTGCCAAACGATATGGAGCTTTAGCTATAGGCTTAGCTCCTGGAACAAGATCAATCCTAAACTCAACACCTCTATAAGAAGGAATTCCTTGTAAATCATCCGGAAACACATCAGGGAAATCTCTAACAATTGGAATATAATCTAACTTCTGCACCACCTTTTCATTATCAATAACTTAAGATAAGAAGGATTGACCCCCGTGGTTCATATACTTCATAGATTTCACCAATAAACACAAAACAACACCACCCCTCTTTCACCCTGAATAGACACCTCATAGCCACTTGTAGCTATTAATTGTATAATTTTATGATCACAAACAATATTGGCTCAATAACTAGATAACCAATCCATCCCTATAACCACATCAAACTCTCCTAATACCATAGGAATTTCGATAGATATCAAATGCTAAGAAACTTTTAGAATCAGCTACCTCCACTTTTAATGGCGCAGGTAGCTTTTCTAAAACGAACGAGGGATGATGCACAAACTTTGCAGATATAAAAGATCTACTAGCTCCAGAGTCAAACAATATGTATGCAGATATTGAGTTAAGGAGGAAAGTACATGTCACCACATCCGATGTGACTTTGGCTCCCTCTGCCGATATCTGAAAGGCTCTTCCTTTTGGTTTTGGTATTTTGAGCTTCTTCCTTGAACTCTGTGTCGCAACGATTGACCCCCACCACTACTCTGACTTGTTCCCTTCAATTCAGGACATTCATCTCTCCTATGTCCGGGTTTGTAACAGTTATAACATAAGCTTATAGGACTCGTGCACTGAGTAGCAAAATGCCCTGGTTTGCCACATTTATAGCATATTGTGGTTCTTGCACGACATTCACCGGTATGTAGCTTTCCACAATTCGAACAGGGTTTAATAAAACTGGTCTTCTTAGGCGACTTAACAAACTTTGCCTTCTTTGAAGAACCCACTTCAACAACCGCCTTTCTTTTCTCCCCACGACCATCTTGTCTTTTCAACTCCAACTCTCTTTCTCCAGTACAATCTATTAGCTCTATTAAAGTATCACATTTGGAAGGTGTGAGAAATTCCCGATACTTAGAATTCAACATGGTATGATATCAGTTGATCCACATCCTTTCTGTCTGAAGCAAATCAGGACAAAACCTTGCTTTATCATAGAAAATAGCAGTGATGGTGTCAATACTCTCATCCTTTTGCCTCAAATGTAAAAACTCCTCAGTTATACAATCAATAGCAGCCTGAGGACAAAAGCGTTTCAAGAAGAGTTCTTTGAACTGAGTCCAGTTCAACCCTTTCATACCTTGTGCACCTCTCTCCTTTCGTAACAACTCCAACCAATATTTTGCTCTATCTTTGAATTGATTACCTGCAAACATGACATGATCAGAAGAGTCATAGTGACTGGTCTCAAATGCACTTTCTATATCAGCAATCCACCTCTGACTCATCAAAGGATACACCTCTCCCTTGAACTCCGCTGGCTTACAAGCCATAAAATCTTTATAAGTAACCTTCTTGGAAGGTTGTTGTACCTCAGCCCCAGCTTTGAAATCTGCTAACTCTTCGTGAAGGAAATATTTTAAGGTGGATTTAATTTCTTCAATATATGTAGGCAAAGCAGCTTCAAGAGCTCTTGCCACTTCCTCTTTTGCCATACGTTGGTTCTCAGTAAGCACTCCCTCCACATGTCCACTCCCACCTGAGGTATGTTCATCAGCCATTAGTGGCTGAAATTGTTTAACTTATATTTTAGTTTTACACACGATAGTATATTCATATAGTTATCACTATATAAAAACTCAAATTCTTAGTGATTCTACAATCACTTTTCATGCAAACTCTTAACACCTTACCTAATTTCAGTGGCCTAAATATAAGATGATCTCCATAAGAACTTGCTCATATTATGTTTGCACTAGTAAGTTGGCCAGATGTACTAGTCCATTCATTATATGCCCAATTCCTTACTTCCTTCATTTCATACTCAAGACATTGATTTCGGTTTCACATAATCACATTTCATATGTAATGATTCACAATACATTTAACAATTATAATACAGGATATAGATATGCTAACCTCATACATTCGGCTTCATGATCGGGTCTTTGAATCAAACATTATGTTTTCATATCAAGAGCACAATAGTTTGAGATCAAGTGTTCACAACACACTTGATCACTCAAACCATTGCTCTAATACCAATTTGTGACACCCAAACTTCTCACACGTTTACACGTGTCCAATTTAGGTCTCAATTTAATTTTAACGCAAACTTTTATCAAAATTTCGCTCGGAAGCGTGAAATTATCATCACATATGTTAAGCACACTTAATTACATGTTTAAAACATTCACATATCAACAAAACATAGTGTGTTTAAGTTACAGCCACCAAAATCCAACATAACTAGTAATTCCGCTCCAAAACGTTCCAGATCTGATCGCCCGATGCATATCTATTTTTGACTTGTAAAAATCACATATAAGGTCACAATTAGTTCATATGAACTAAGTAAGTAACCCCCAAATTTCCCAAAACTCATTCTAACACATCCACATACATATCGTATGGATGGTTATCATGTTTACATCATAATATATCATATTCAAACATCTAATTGCACATAACACACCATTGTGCATTAACTTTCGTGAATGGGTCATTTTCATAAATATGATTATATGATCTATTTCCAACTCCATTACTAGCATCTCTAGTTAATCATCAAATTATGTACACTATTATGACTCATTCAATTACCTACACTTTAGTTGATTTTTATCAATTTAACTCCCCGCTCATCCGGTTATCCACATCTAGTGGTTTATCACACTATCTACCGACTCATTCGGTTATCCACTCTCTAGTGGTTCAATTGATCAATTTCACCGGCTCATCTGGCTATCCACACTCATGTGGTATCATGAACTCATCTACCGGCTCATCCGGCTAATTTTTATGCCATTTATATTACGCATACAAATCAAGCATAACATTCATATTGAAACTAAAAATGCCTTCTCATAGGTCTTTTAACTCAATTAGTTTCGTTAGTCAAGTTATGCACAATCAATATATAAACACCAACAATCAAGTAGACCCTTTCTACTAATTATATGTAATGTTATGGTAAGTTGGGTAACTTACCTTGTTCAAATAGTTGGTCACCTCCTACAACCTCTTTATCACTTCTATGGCTTATCCCTTGACTTCCACCACAATACCTAGTTGCAATTCACATATATATACAATTAGTTTCAATACACACAACACATATACATATTGATTCAAACTAATTTGAATCTCAATAATCACTATATAGTGTTTAGAAGTCAAGATACTACTTATAATCACATGTTTATGTTAAAAACATTGACTTTCGAATCTCATTTTTGTGCAGCAACTTTTTGAGTTGCTGCTGTAATCAGCATTTTTGACACATTTATAATATGTTTTAGCTCTTTATGTTCAAAGATGGGTTGTAGTAGACTCTTAGACCTTTCAAGGTATATAAAATACGCCTCAAACGAATACACGGTTGATTTTAAACACAATTTACAAAATCAGACCAACACCTTCATTTTCCTAATTTAGGTTGCTGAATTTTTCCATGTTGCTGCTGTAATTGCCCTTTTAAACCACCTTAAGTTTGTTTTCAGCTTTTCATGTCAAAAGATGGATTATATCCCTTTCAAAGATATTTTCAGCCATATAAGGCTCATTTTCTCATGATTTTTCTATGATTTTATACAGATTTTACAAGAGCAGTGCAGCAGCACAATTTCTTTCAATTCAGCATATAATCTCTTTTGGTTCAAGCATTTCACCAAGCATCTTATGTGCATAATATTTACCTACTAATCAACCCCCATTCATGGTTTATTAACATCAAAGTTCATAACTTTATGCAATCACAGACAATAACTAGTATTTTGATTGTCTTAAACACTTAATTTCATAAATTAAGCTTAACCACAAACTTGTTCAACTCAAGAACTATAACTAACATCAAAATAGAAGATAATTTCACTTACTAGATGTTAGAATCCACCAAAGGTAGTGATTAAGCTCCGTAATTTCGAATATGAACCATGAAATCAACAAGAATCATGAGTTTGAAGGCTAGGTTTTGAGAACTCCTCTTCCCCTCTTCTCTGGTCGTAGAACACACACACACATGAATTTTCTGGATTCTTGACCAAGTCAAGGCTCTTATCCCCCTTATTAACCCACTTTGCCATTTTGGCAAGTTTAGCCCCTCGAACTTTAATTAGTTAACCACTTAACCAACTTAACCAAGTTAGTTACTAGTTAACCTTAATACCCAAAATGTTATTATATTATTATCACAATATAATTTTTATAAACATAATAACATTTATTTATTAAACATACGTGCCCGTTAAAACCGGTCGTTACATAAATGGAGCGACAAACGCCCGGTAAAAGTAATTGAAAAGACACTTATACGTATAACATTCGTATAAGTGGTTGAGGGTTGATCCTTTTATTGAAATCATTTGAAAATAACTCTTATTCGTTGATCAATCGAATAAGAGGTTTCATGTTCTCATCCCCAAATGGTTTGGAAGGAAGAAAATTGAAAACAATGGGGTCTGTGAACTCACCTGAGGTCTTGGGTCGTCGATGCACTCACTCGGTATGATCTCTCGATTTGAATCATGTGTTAAATATTAGTTAGTTAGGTGTTAGGTGATTATGTGCTCTGTTTCTTGATGTGATTTTGGAAAATGTGTTTTCATTGGTTTTAGTTTGATTAGATTTAAAATCACGTCTAAGGTTCGGTTCTCTCGATACAAACGGTGTGAGATAGAACTTTCAACACTTAGCCGTTTTTGGGCTGTTCTTGGTGCTAACGAGTGGTTCGTGCGAATGGCCCTCATTCACATGAACAGAGTGATGTGAATCGCATACTCTCTCTCTTGTTGCACGCTCGTGCGAATGGGTCTTCATTCGTAGGGTTGTTCCACAAAAATGAACCCAATTCGTTCGTGTGGTGGCTCATTCGTCTGGCAGCTTGTTCGTGTGACTCTTCTTTACGAATGAGGCTTCTCGTTCGCACGAATGAGCCCTTGGTACGGCTCATTCGCCTGCAAGTTTACCAAGAACGCCATTTGTGTTTTTATGGTCGAAATTGATGGTAAAACGTTTTGGAGTGTTTTGGTTCTAATACATACTGTAGAGCTCGTATTTGATCGAAATGAGATGAAAATGGTTGAAATCTTAAAATGGAGGTGTTGAGGTTGAAATACACACGATTTGGACGGTGAAATGGTTCTATTTCGTGTGGAAACGGCCGAAAAATTGAGTGGGGCGAAAAGGGGGTTCGTTTGGGAGAGTTGAGTGAAAAATGGGTTTGAAAAACGTAGGTGTTGCTTTTATAGTTGTGCTGTCGCACGAATCAGCCGTTCGTACGAAAGGCTCCCATTCGTGCGAACAAACTGTGGCTACAAAGCTTCACGAAATAGACCGGTTCGTACGAATGAGAGCCCATTGAACGCCAATTCGTACGAACAGTCGTGTGTTTTAAAATTTTGATTGTGTATTAAATCGTTTTGGTGGGATTTATTTATTATTTAAAATTGTTATTAGTTTACGTCGACGTTAAAGACATCACACTGACATCTGTATAAATCGTCACCCATACAAATGTTGCGTTGTATTTAACTGCTGACATTGTTTGATGCTGTAAGGATTTCATTTAGGGTATTCGAATCTAACAATATATCCAAATGGATCGTCACCCATGTCGATATCTCGTTGGATCGACTCTCCAAATATCATCTTTTCAGGTTTGTTCATTGTTTTCTCTCACAGGTTGTTTCTCTTTTCTTCTGATTCATGTTCATGTGATTAAGTGGATTTTCCTAACTGTTTTGGGAAGACCCGTTTATTTTGTTGGTCAATTATTATTGTTGTCTTTACTCTCGTAACCCTATGTCTTACCCTGTGATTACCCTTGGATTTCCGACTCATGGTTGCTCGAATGCCGGTTGTCACAGTATCGATGGATAAGTTCTGGGCAGAAATTAGTATCGATGGTTGAAGCCGAAACCATGTTCATTCATCGAACCTGACAAGTTCAAAGATCTTTTTGGCAGTCGATATTGATAAATTTGGAGTCTCCAAGGATCTAGATTAGAGGCTCATTGACACTAATAGGTTCGAAGCCCAGCTCGTCGAGATTAAACCTCCCATCGATACTAATAGTATCTATTGGCATCATACAACCGGTTACACTCTTGAACAATATTATGAACTTCGATAAGCAGTTAGACAACTTCAGACCTTGAGGGCATTTATGGTTAAGTAATCTAAGCGGTTAATGTAGGACCTTGGAAACCACTCGGTTCCTTGCGGATTCTGCTCGGCAGGCCCTCGAATAGTGCGGAATCTGTCATACCCCGAGCCGGCGGGCTGGATCAACTTTCCCGTCTGGCGGAAGGTTCTCGGGGCGCGATATCGTTTGATAATCGAAATGATCAGATTGTTTGCATAGCACATGATTTATAATTGAGAAATTCTAACATGACAATGATATAGAATTACAAAGTTAAATTACAATGTATGTTCATAATTTAACCAAGTAAATCTATCCAAAAGAATTAATGAGTTTCTATCTTGTAACTGTAGAAGATCTACAAAAGATGATCCATTTTTTTTTCATTTCAAAAGTATGTATGACACAAAATGTAGCTAGGTCTTCTAAAAGTCCACTAGCTATGTCCCTGAATGTCTGATGACTAAACCTGTTCGTCACCTGAGAAAACATGCATTCAAACAAAGTCAACACTAGGTTGGTGAGTTCATAAGTTTGATAATTGAAAACATTGATTTGTTCACATACACAGTCACAATGTCTTACATGATACTTGTAAGTGTTTGATTCATCTGTTCACACAATGGCCTCTCCATACTTGTATTTACAAGTAGTAGTATACAATCCTATTAGCTATGCTTATATATAGGGTATATGTAGGGGAATAAGCCCCAGCCAACATCCCACCACATACCTAATAGAACTCAACACCACTTGCAATACAACTATAGATACCCATTTTCGTCTCACATGTTCATCCCGTTTGTTATTCACCCATCCGTTGTGTTCATCACCCAGTGTTATATGTAGAATAATATAATAAGAGGGGTTTAGTTATCAAACCGAAGTATTGATAAACCCTCAATGTGTTAAGGAAATTAGATTAATTTAATCTGATCCTTATTATTATTCTCTCGCTTGTGGGGTTAACTGTTGATCACTTTTAATAATAAGAGTGTTAGTTAACCAATTGATATCTTGATCTTAACTTGAAGTGCATAGAGCCTAAAAGGAATCCATTTCAATCCTCACGTAATCAGATTACAATGCATTCCATTTACCTCTCCCACTTTCTATTCCCAGAGGCCTCATCGAAACTATTACCAGTAATATGACATGAGAGAAAATAAATTCTTCAGTCTACTAGTCAATAGGAATCGATAGATTAGTTACAATTATTACTACAGATTAATATCACCATGTCTCGCTTACCAGACCCTGACCGTTCGTCGCCCTGTCACCGGTCATACGTTACCGGCCAATGATCAGTACGATCAACATACCAGCCCTACAAGCTGGAGGTTTGTCAAACCTATGGTACCACTATGCTATCGTCGGTATAGTCATGTCAAACAAACTGGTGAGCGATTTGTGTGAGGGACTTACAATGATCAACTTCCATACAGGGCACATGATTGTCGTGATGTAATACAGACAGTTCTATAGTAATCAATTGTTGTTGTGTTCACCAGTGTTATTTGTTCTCAATGTTGTGTGTTCTCGTTGTTGTTAACAAAGTTATATAAGATCTTGTCTTATTATACGATGTTAGTTGTTGTGTGAATGATGTTGTTATCATGAAGGTACATTATCATGATTATCATTCTTGTTGTTCCATATGTTCACCATGTTGCCACTACAGTATTGTAAGAACTAGTCTTACTACACTTAGTCGACTCAGGTGGTGGATGATCTTTTTTTCATGTTGTCTCATGATCTTCACCGAGTTGTAAGCATAGTGTTATAAGAAATTGTCTTATTACACTTAGCTAACTCTGGTGGTAAATGATATTATGAAGATATATTATCTTCATATCATTCATGTTTGTTCTTGTTGTTGTCAACATGTTCACCTGTGATAATCTCATTGTTTGTTCTTGTAAGAATAATTAAATGTTATAAGATAGAATCTTACAACTACATTATTCTATTGTGTTGATGTTTCATGAAGCTACGTTATCATGTTTTATCTTAGTTGTCTCAGTCGTGTTATGATCATACAAGCATGCATACAATGATAAGCGATAATAAGTCAATCAATATTATCTAAATCAGAGTATAAATGATATGTAGTACTAAAACTTTTAAATAAATGAAAGATTTAGCACGTTTCTCAGCCCTGAGAGTTTAAAATCAGTTAAGATTAGAAAAAGGGGCGTATGAACTGACCTTGTTGTTGATGTGGTTGACTATGTATAAACCAGAAATGCACGCGCTCTTTGTTGTTCTTGATGTCGTTTTTCCCGATCCTGTATTGATTTCATGTTGTTTGTAACTTTTAAGTATGAGTTGTATGTACTTGAGTGTGTGTATGTGTTAGCCCTAGAATTGGCTAACACCCGTAAGTCTCGGTAATCATTCGGCCCTTGTTCAATTGTCATAGGTTTTACTAACATTTAACTATTTTAAGTTAATCTTAGTACTTAGTGTTAATGATCTTATGTTTCACTTTCCTTAGCTTATTCTTGAAATTCCAAAACTTTCACATGATATGTTATTTACTTGTATTGCTTGGATCTTTGTAACCCATCCTAAGAAGTACTTAGGTTTATGGTTTAACACTTGACATGTTATCTTTGTTGGATTTGAATTGGTTGTTACTTAGTTAGCCATAAATTAAGCAACAATCCTTGTAAACCTTAGTGGTTTAGGTTTGGTTAATTACACTTAATCAACCCCATCACCACCTTTGTAATAAAAATAAGTTCATAATCCCATGCATATTTCCTTAAGATTGATTTCAATTGTGTATCTTCCATATTATTAATGTGGGCCGAATAGATGGTCATGAAATGTAGGCCAATTGAATCACATGGGATAAGCCAGTAGTGTGGGCTGAATCTCCTGGGCCGAAGGTACATGCTTAGACCAAATGAGATTTCCTTTGTCTCGGTCGAATATTAAACCAGGTGGACGAATGGAGCATGGGCCGAGCGAATGAACTTTGACAGAATGATGTTGATGGTCGAATGGGTAGGCGCGAATGGCTCATGCTCGACCGAATAAATCTCATACTCCGGTGGGGACCGAAGGGGGCTGGTTAGGCAATTGGTTGATTCGGCAGGCCCAGCCATTCGGCTGGCCTGCGTGGGTTCATTCAGCCAACCAGAAAACTGAAATCTCATCTTCACCCAATCGATTCCTAGCCTCCCACAGGTGTTTACCAAAGTTCCTATGGTGTGTCTTGTGTAGAGTTTGTGGTGGCTAAGGTGCTTCAAGCTGGTTAAGGTTAAGGGTTCGTTCAAGGGTTTAAAACCCTAATTTTCGCAACTTTGGCAGCTAAATACCTTGATTTTCAGTGATTTTCTCCTCAGATCATTTATACTTTCAGGTAGAGGGGATCAAGAGCTTCGTTTAGGCTAAAAGATGGAGTGATTTGGTGGAGTATTGAGTGAGATATGTAGATTTGAAGCTTGAAAATGGTGGAGAGAGAGAGAGAGAGAGAGAGAATTCGGGAATGGGTGTTTAGAGAGAGAGAGTGAGAGTGATAAATGAAAAAGATGAGCTCATTTAGGGTATTTATACCCTGAGTGAGTTCGGGTTCGTTTCGTTTCGTTTGCTCGGTTCTCGTTTTCGTCGTGTATCCGGGACGTAACGCGCGTGTTTGCGGATTTTAAATAAAATAAGTTTTCTCATTCATTTTAAGGATGTAATTCCTAATAAATGTTTTATATTGATTTCCTTTAAATTATTATCGTTCGAATCGTTTATTGATTTCGTCAGATCGCGTCACCTTCGCGCATATTCGTTTGAATCGTCACCCGAACGAACACGACGAAGGTTTCACTTTCTGACTTTTGTTTTCTACTTTCCAGTCATCATTTCAGAATGCTAAACTCACAGATATGTTTGTGTGAAGCGTCACCCACGCAAACACACTGTCAGTTTGTTATTCTAAAATGACACTGCAATTATGTTTTGAATTGTGTTTCCTCACTGACGGACTCCACTAAACTTCCTGTTTTCACATTGTTTTCCTTGGTTTTACATGGTTTTCATACTGAGTTATCGGCCATCTGATTCATGTCATCTGTGGATATCAGATCGCAACCGATATGTTCTTGTCATTTGTTCGTACACTATTGCTTCTCTTGAGTTGTTGTATTAACTGTACTTAGGTTTTCACCTAAATACGAACAACTGTTGTTTATCGTGAGTTGTTGTACTTACAGTATTTAAGTTTTCACTTAAACACGTATAACTGTTGCTTGTTATCTGAGTTTTGTTGTTACACACATTGTTCATACATTGTATTTACACACAGTAAATAGTGAAAGTACACATACCGTACGGACTTACCGGATGATCATGTACTGGATGTCACAGAATCCTGTTCGTAGGTTTTCCAATCGAAATCACCAAGCCCCGTGGCAATCCGATGATGCGGAGTTAACATTTTGATCTAAATCGAACACCACAAGGATGAGAAACGAACTTGGAGAAGGCGTAGCAGCTCAAAACCGTAGATATGTGACAGGGAATGTTCAGGGGTCAGAAAAGTGTTAAAAACATTCTGTTTGCAGGGGTATATATACGTTGATCTCATTCGGTCGAATGAGTGGTGCAAAAGACTCATCCATGCGGATGACTCAGTCGAATGAGCTAGTCGCCTGAATGAGTCATGCGAGTGACTCATTCGTTCGCTTCAGTCATTCGCTAGTCGTTCATTCGTCCGAATGAACTCATTCGTAGGAAACATTCGAACGAATGGGTCTTTATGATAAGTAAAGCCAAAGTCAAACACAGTCAAATATATTAAACTTGAATAAACATAAACGAACAGTACAAAATAGTCGATTTCATTACTGATATAAACTTTATACAATCAAAATCAGACAATACATAGAACTAGGGACATAACATGCATCAACAGTTAAGTATCGATGGGTATCCACTTGTGATGCAACCTCAACTTTCAAACCATGTTGTCATCCCAATGGACCATTGTCAACCTTTAAACCTTCGCTACCAATTAGGGAGAGGTTATCCATGGAAAATGGGCTTATGGTTACAAAGTATTTAAGCTAGAAGGTCGAGGGACGAGTTGCAAGTCCATATCGATACTGCTAATATCGATTGGTTAGATTTGAGTCGGTGACCGTAGATCTTATAGCCTCAATGCCCAATTACTTGGCCTAACACCATCGATATCATTAACTTAGTAACATCTAAAAAACAAAACTATGAGAGAACTAGAGTTCATTCTAAATCAAGTACCAAAACAAACCAAGGAATTCATGAACTTGAAATGAGACAGGAGAACTCTCATTTGACTCTAAGTAATCTATACTTAGACATGTATCCAAATTGAACTTATTTTAACTTAAACATTATGTCTGCTAACCATAATCAAAGTCAATTTTGTACAAACGATGCAATATTCATAGAAACAAAAGCTCTTATTTTATTTACAAACTTAATTTAGTTATAACTTAGAGTTTTAAACATGAAAATAATTATGGTTCTAACAATTTTACAAGACATATTTCATGAGTATTAAAGCTAAGTTTAAGTTGGATAGTATGGTCATAGGGTCATAATGGGTGCAAGAACAAAAGTAACGTAAATCTTACTTTACAAAAACACCTAGAATCATACATATTAATCATTGATATACATAACAAACTAACACAGGGACTTGAACATAACCAAAGTACAACAACAAGTGAGAGTCTTTGATAGCTAGTCATAGTTCATTTCACACTCAACCAAGGTGAGAACATAGACCCTATTTAACTGTTTTACAACTGTTTTGGGGTGGAACATGTGATCAAACGTTTTCCTTATACAATCTTATTAAGTAAGTATTATTAAACTCTTTCACAGTATTAGGTTTTATAAACTAATAAACTTGTAAACTTTGGAATTTCAAAGGAAACATCTTTAGTTCAATCTTTGTACTCAAACAAGGTATTCAACCATGGTTTTCAAACAAGGTATTCAACCACTGTTTTCAATCAAGGTATTCAATCATGGTATTCAATCAAGGTATTCAACCATTATATTCAATAAGGAAATGATTGTTCAAACATATTATATCATTTCAATATTTTAATGGTATAGATTTCATAACATGTAGTCGTGGTGTTCATTGTTGTAAACAAACTTAGAGACATCGAGATACATTCGTTCATTCATTCGTTCTTGATCATAATCTTTATAACGTTAGTACTGGGTGATCACTATAAGGGAAAGCGGGACACATTTGGTTACGCCAAGGCTGCAGTTAGCGTTTTAAATTTGTTTTAGAAACTAACTACAGATTGGATGCTTTACATAAATATGGTTTTCTGCTAATTAAGTTTACCAGCATAGGTCATATTGGCCGTGTTTATTTCAACACGGAGTTGTTGTTGAATAAATTCAACGGCATGGGCCATGTTGAATTTTGGGCTGAATACCGATCTAACTCCAAATGTAATTTGGGACTTGATCTTAAGTTGGCATATTTTAGTGGACAGTCGTAGACTGACCGCTTTCATTCTTTTACTTGATGTTAGTTTGTGTTACAATTTTCCATGATACATGTATACTATGCTTTATTCATGTTTTTCAAAACGTCATATTTATAATTTCACTTACTAAACCTATTGTTCTCACCAACTACTTTTAGTTGACAGTTACTTTTCACATGTTTCAGGTAATCAGTGATAGAACATTTCAAGGGCAACTAAGGCGACCTAGTTAAGATAGAACAAGATCAAGAAACAAGTTAGGATGGAATAGAAACCCACTAAATCCTTGTTGTTTAGTTATCTTGTTTGTTCTTATTTTGTAAAAAAATATTTTTGAGGTCAGTTAGTTGTCATTCTTTTGGTATATAGTTAGAAAGCTTGTAATCAAACCATGTTTAGCATTATGAAACTTAGTAAACATTGTGGTTGTTCTTTCAATACTTGTGCATGATTCAACCATCGATCATCACTACGCCGTGGATTCCGCACACGGCGCAGAGGTGTGACATTTATTCATATTGTTGGAGTGACTTCAACATATGATACATTTTTTATTGCATATGCGTTTATAATAAAAGAACGAGAGGGTAATTATTTGTGGTGTTACAAAAGGGCTAAAGAGATGTTGAACAAGTGTATGGAGTCACACATAATAATTACATAAATAGATCTTACACTAATGAATGTGTGTAATATAGCATTTCAAAACGCATTCATGAGTTTACGCAGGTGACACATAAGCGAAAACATCTCAAAACATTAGAATGCAGGTTTTTCTGATAGCGTCTTCTTCATAGGATATTTATCAATATAGTTACAACAAACTCTTTGAACAATTAGTAAAATATAAACGATGATATAAGTTTTTCTACACACATTCAAACAAGCATACGTACATACATACACACACACATACATACATACATACATTCATACATTCATACATAAATACATTAATATATTGATTATATTTTTGTTTTAAGACATTTTGAATTATTTGACGCAAAAGTATTTAGTCCGAAAATAAAAAAAATAATTGAAAAAAGAAAAAAAAATGATAGTATTATATTGGACCTATAAAAATCGTAACTTTGGTCAACATACTCCAACATATCAAAAGTTTGCACACGAACTTGAAAAGATACCTAACGACATCTAACAGCTAGCTGAATACACTTGTTGGGTTTCTTGATAAATTTCTAAACTCCCAGGAGGTAAACATAAATTACGGTTTCTAAACACATGATTGGTCACAATATACCATTGTTAGATCACCTTCGATGTACGCACAAAACCCTTGATTTGGAAGTTGTCGAGAAAGGCAAGCTACAAGTTTTGCGTATAGGAACACAGATGTGTAATTGTCACCTTTTCACAAAGTGTGGTTTGTCATGTGATTGTCGATTGGAAAAGTATGAAAACAAAGGTCACAACAGTAAGCCTACTTCCTATCGAATTTATAAGTTTTTAATTGAAAATTGTTAACTATCTATTATGACACAAATAACAAAATTCCACTTGTTGTCGTGGATATCTTTTTGTCACACCCCCAAATTCCCACTCGTGGCGTATGTCCACGTGGATGTGACGTGTCCAGAATCACAGCTCAAGGCCATATAGAACACCTCTATATGCGTTTACAAATCCAAAGTTTGACACATACACTCATAAAATAGTTTGCAGCGGAATAAAAGTTATCACATCATATTGCAGCAGAAATCAAATGTTTGACAAAATGCAGCGGGATTGTAAATAGTTTAACACAACATTGTTTAACAGAATATAAGATAAATTGTTTTTGAAAAGTTGTGACAGAATGCATGTAAGTCCCTAATGCTCGTCCTTAAGATGTGCATTCCTGTCCTCATGCTAGCCTTGCTAGTTACCTGAGAATACAAGTTAGAAAAAGTGTCAACACGATGGTTGGTGAGTTCACAGGTTTTGATATATATATAGTAAGAAAGTGTGTCATGCTGTTTATCAAATGTTAGTACCGAGCCCTAGGCCCAAAGTGTCAGTGCGTCACTACCGAACTAGACTTGTTTGTCCTTGCCTCCGCTATGCCTCGTATGCATAGCAAGTTAGGTCAGAGTTTGCACGGGTTATGACATCAAGTCAACATAGTGCCCCGTGGGGTTAGTCATTCCCTAATGGATCCATCCAAATCTACCACGTTGTTCGTACATTAACGGTAAGACTTTGTGAGGGCTTAATACGAGTTCAACACTTAATGTTTGTCCAATAAACCAGCATACACCAAATATGTTTGTACAGTAATAAATGTTTGACTCGATGTAACTAGTATTCTCCCCCTATTTAAAAGCGTTTGAAAAAGAGTAAAGAGGGGCCGTAAACTCACCTTAGTAATGAAAATGAAAGTACGCGTAAGCTCCTGTGTAGACTGCGCGTCGGTCACCGGCAACCTATATCGTATACCGTACGTGAGTTCGTGTAAGTGACCGTGCTAGTGTTCGTGTTAGTGCTCGTGTTTGTGCCCAACAACCCTTGGTTGTTCATGTTTGTCCGTGTCGGTCCACAATGACCGTGTTTGCTCGTGTTGGTCCACATTGACCGTGTTTGACTGTGTCGGTCCACAATGACCGTGTTTGACCAAGTTTGCCCAGAGTTGACCGTGTCAAGTCAACGACCCGTTGGTGAACCGTGTGACGGTTTGTGAATCGTGTAGCAATCGTGTAAGTGCTCGTCGTGTGCAAAACACGCAAGTCGCGTCTATGGACAACTTACTATTTATAGTAAGTTTCCATTTTTGAAAAGTTCACAAAGCATATCGGTTTTAAAGTTCTAGCATGCTCGTTTGTCCTACGTGATCATGTTAACACATAACACATCATCATACAAGGTCATATAAGTCGTTTATAACATGTTAGCATACAAAAGTTTCCTAAAATGGAAAGTTTCCATTTTTAGCATACGTGACATCGGAAACCATCTAACTTAGCATCTAATCATCATGTTATCGCATAATAAATCATTTAGCATGCTCAAATTATTCAACATGTTGACAAATCGGTTTTTGTATCAATAAAGTTACTAAATATAGTAACTTTCTAGTTTTGCATGGAAATGACCATTTTAACATTTCTAACCCATCCTTATGCCACAAATCATCCTAATGATCAATTTAACATCGTTTAAACATGTCAACATAACTCAAATTTCCATCTATCAACATCTTGACCCAAAAAGTTACTAAAAATAGTAATAACGCTAAATATGACCATAAACATCATCAAAATCACATTCCAAGTATTTCAATCATCATATTATCATCCTAAGAGCAATTCCAAATACATGCATGTTCACCATTTCATCCATAACAATTTTTTGACAATAAAAAGTTTCTAATAATAGAAAGATTCATAAAACTCATAGTTTTAACCATTCTAACATCATCTAAACATGAAATCATCCTCCAATATCATCAAGAAACATATCTATATACTGAAAATCATTCCACATGCCATGGATCATACATGCATGTGGGTTTTTCACCATTATAAGACTAAATCATGATTTCCACATTTACACAACGACATGGATCATCATAAATCACCATCTAAACATCATGGATCATCAAGAAACATATCTAAACTAACAAACCCAGAAGAGAAATTCGTGCATGTGCTTTATATATGCATGCATGTGGGTATAAGGTCTTGCATGTGGGTGTAATGGTGGTTTTAAGCCACAAGAAGTGTAGAGACTACCTTCTAAGACTCCAAGAAGTACAGAGATGGTGATGAACAACTTGTGGGTTTCTTGGACAGCAGGTTCGCGCAGGGATGTAGAGGTGGTGATGGTGTCGAGCTTCCAACGTCGTTCTTCAAGCTCCCAATCTTCACCTCAAGCTTTCACAAGCTTGATAATGGCTTTTAGCAGAGTAAAAATGGTGTTTTCTGGTGAGGAAGACGACTTTGAGGGGTCTAGAGCTCGAGAAGGTAAAATAGGGTGGCTTGAAATGATTTTTCTTGGATTTATAAAGATTTTCTGCGAACTGGGCATTGTCGCGTAGCGCGACACGTATAAGGGAATCTCTCGCGTAGCGCGAGGGAACGCGTACCGCGACAGGTTCCTTGTGGGCCGTCGCGTAGCACGACACATACACTGAAGAGCCCAATAGGCCCATTTTCATTAGTTTGATCCGTTCGTTGCCGTTTTCACGCTTACGGACTATCATTTGGCCTCGTTTGAACTTCCAAGTTCAAAGTGGGAGTGTTTCGTGTAGTTTCGAGTGTTGTGCTACACAATGTGCTTGACGTTCACCAACGTTCTTGACGTTCACCAACGTTCGTGTGTTTTGACACGTATGTGCTGTTTGCCGATAATTCATCGAATTATCCTGTCGTGTCTCAATGTTCGTACTGTCGTGCCACGTGTCACACTAAATTAAACTAATTCTAGTGCCACGTGTACATAAGGCATTTAAATAAACATTTAAATAAATGAGAAGCTGACCTGGAAATTACGGGGTGTCACACTTTTGGACGAAACTTGATATATGACCGCTATATTTAAATGATAAAGAAATTGATGTTTGAAAAATAGCTCCATCTTGTGAAAAAAATAATAATGACACAACCAACTTTAGTGAAAAAAATATGAAGAAGAAGATCTTGTTGACGGCTTATTCTCGGAAAAGTGACAAGAAACCGCCTGTAGCTCAAACACATGTACATCGACGTCCAAGTTTAAAGGTGTAACAACAAAAGAACCATGTGTCGAAACAAAATTTTATTACCATCCAACGCGTAGTTTTTTCATAAAGCTTAACTTAAAGTTTCAGAAGGCTGCAGTGCAACAAAGTTATTCAATGTCTTTAAGAGGAAAAGAAAATTATGACCTTGGTGGGTTATCACATAATGTTTCTTCATTTTCATGAGTCGTAAATAATGAAAACATGTGAAATATAAATTATTTAAGAACATTATTCCATATTTGTTTCATATATATCTCACGTATACAAGATGTCTACATGACGGTAACTACGGTTTTCATTGTGTTGTCATGAGTGTAGGATTTGATAAAAAAAAGGTGGTTTATGTTCGAAAAAACTAACACAAGAGATGGATTTAAACAAAGATACGTATAGAACAATTTTTGACGGTAAAGAATCCAGATTGTTTAATTTCCTACATCACAACATAAATTGTAAGGAAGTCCAATGTGCATCCTTGGAACCTTTTATGCAAATGTCATACACATGTCGTGTCATTTATCCATATTAAGAACAACAACCTCATCTATGCTAAGATAGAAGAAGATTTTCTAATGCCTAAAGTTAGTGGTATTTGGATGATGTTTCATACAGAATACGCACCTTCTTAGGAGGTAATGCCCAAACCTTATATAGACTGATATTAAGAAATACGTCATGGTAGAGAACAAAAAATAAATATATTTGTTTCAAATGTATACGCTATTGTAAGCGAACAATTTATATTGATTTATTTT
The DNA here is from genome assembly GCA_009363875.1 of Mikania micrantha. Taxonomy (NCBI): domain Eukaryota; kingdom Viridiplantae; phylum Streptophyta; class Magnoliopsida; order Asterales; family Asteraceae; genus Mikania; species Mikania micrantha. The sequence continues at coordinate 94,044,424 of CM018691.1, read as the reverse complement.
AATATTATATTGATTTACTTTTTTAAATGTTATATGTTATTTTAACTTTAACGAAACCATTTATCATAATAGAACTATTTATTGTATCAAAATCGTTTATTGTAATCGAACTTTTTATACTACGTGTATCAGTGTATACATGGAATAGTCTTTTTTCTAACTAAATAATTGTACGCCACTGATTTACCTATACATGGCATATAGATCAATTAAAGCCTGGCTCTCTCTCTGTGACACCCCGTAAAATCCAGGTCAGCATCGCACTTTAACTTAACATTTTCACATGTTTAAATCATACGTTGCACATTATTTAGATTAATTTAGCATGACACGTGACAAAATAGTCCAAACACAAAAAAACCGAAAGGTAATTCAAGGAATTACCGAGGTTGCACACACGTGTCTTAAGACTCACGAACGTTGGTGAACTAACAGACACGGAAATTCAAACGTATAATTGTAACTAATGTGTGCACACACGACGAAACAAAATAAAACGTTCATACAGAAACAATAACAGGTTGAACACAATGAATCCCAAAATTAACAAAAGTCAATATCAGACTCTGTTAGTCATCGCGGTACGCAACGGTTTTCGGCGAAATCTGTCGCAGTACGCGACTGGTTGGGCAAGGGAATTCGAACTCAACCGAAAAACTTCGTGGTACGCTGCATCCGATCAAATTCCACTCAGCGGTACACGATGAACTCGACTATTTTCTCCTTGGCGGTATGCCGAGACCCCGGGTAGCCCTTTAGTGGTACCCGAGGGCCCCCATACCCAAAAATCCTATATATAACCACCCCATTTCGAACCATTTCATCATTCACCACTCTACCCAAACTCCAGCTTCATACTCGACCAAACTCCTTCTGCCAACACCATACTTAGCCCAGAAGCTATTCAGGTGCTAATCTTGAGCCACCATTAAAGTCTTAAATCTAGGAGAAGGCATTCGAAGATTTTTCAACCGTCATCATCTCACCACTCAAACTGATCAGCCATTTCCAGAACTTTATAACCTCTATTCTAAGCTCATTCTTAGCCCACAAGACCTTGGAGGTAGTTTTAGTAGCTTTACTTACACAAAAACACACATGCAAGCTAAAACACACTCACATTCAACTCCAAGAACACCACATTCATGAATTTACACATCTATGAACTTGTGTTTAAGGTTATGTTAACTGATTTGGTGTGTTGAAATGGTCAATGTGATGTATTCAAGTCATATTTGATGGGTATTTGCAATGGTTACTAAATGTAGAAACTTTTATGGTAAAAGATGAAGTTAAATGTTGTTTTTGAACATGTTAGTTGGATTCAAATGATAGTTTGTGTGACACCCCGCAAATTCCAGGTCAGCATTCGATTTAATTAACTAATAATTTAATTCATTATTGCATACGTGGCACTAGAATTGGTTTAATTTAGTGTAACACGTGTCACAATATTACAAACACAAACAAATCAGACCGTCATTAGATAAATTAGTGGGCAAACAAACCAGAACTGACAACACGAACCGGTGGGTACAAACAGGCCCGGTTTTTCAAACAAATTTGAACCAGAACTGAAACTGGAACCGGAACTGGTTCCACCTATACTAGGCCAAAAACAAAACCAGAACCAGCCAAAACCCGAACCGGAACCGCTCAAAAACCGGGTGGAACCGGTCGAAACTCAGAACCGGACTGGAACCGGTTCCAAATAAACCTGATTTGCGCGCCTATAAGATGAAGTACCGGAAACGCACATGTGTCTTAAACTCACGAACGTTGGTGAATTGTCGAACAAATAAGGAAAACGAACAATATTACACGATATGTGAACGTATAACAAACCAAATCAATGCAAAGATCGAAAAAAGATAAACGGTAACGAAAAAGGGATGAAAAACGAATCAAATAAATAAAAATAGGCCATTGGGCCAGCCCAGGACCCGTCGTGGTAGAGGATGGGGCTTTGTAGGACCTTAGGAACCTTAGGAATCAACTCGGTTCCTTGGTAGATATGCTCAACAGCCACTGGAATAGTGCGGAATCCTATTCCAGGGTTTTCCAATCGAAATCAATAGGCCCCGTGGCAATCCGATGATGAATAGTCATTGTTTCGATCAAGATCGAACACCACGGGGTGAGAATCGAAGTTGGAGATGAAAGAACCACTCAGAACCCTTATGGTATGACTCTGGAGTGCTCTAGGAAGAGAGGAAGCTCGGAAAAGTTAGGTTTAAATCCTGTTGCAGAAGTATATATAGACTGCACTCATTCGGCTGAATGAGATGTCGAATCACTCATTCGGCGAATGGCTCAGCCGAATGAGCTTGGTCAATCGAATGAGTCATGCGGATGACTCACTCATTCGCCCCAGTCATTTGCTAGGCATTCATTCGCCCGAATGACCTCATTCTTAGGGTCATTCGCACGAATGGGTCTATATGATGTATATAATCGAAGTCAACCATAGTCAAACATATATAAACTTGAATAAACATTAAAGAACAATATAGAATAACTGATCTTCATTAATAAGATAAACTTTATACAATAAGATCATACAAAACATAGAACTAGGGACATTTCTGTGCACTAACATAATCCTCCTTGGACCTAGTTCTTTACTTGTCAGCACCCTTCTTGAAATATTTGTCAGAAATAGCTTTCCAGTCAGATCCAGCATGAATTCCAAACACTATGCAAATCCGGATGACTCTCAAAAATTGGAGTGCTTGTTCCATATCTTCAACAGCAAAGAAAATCTGACATCTACGCAGGGTCTTTACATCGTTGTGTGACAGATTTGTCAGCCACATGGGATCAAAGATACGAATGGTATCCCATGTGTTATCTTTGCACAAAACTATCACTGCTTCTGCTGTTCTCCAATCGTAGTACCACCATAGGAAACTATCCAAAATGTCTTGAGGCATCTTCTGAAATGGAATCTTCCTCATAACCTTTGGAGGCAGCCACTTCAAGATTACTTTATGCTTGCGGGTATCAACTTCAATCTCAGGTAAGTAATACCTCTCCGATTGCTGTGGTTTAAAGTTAATCCATCGCTTCCGGTGTTCAAACTGAATTTGTCTTGAGAACCATGCAGACATCCCCGAATGTTCACTGTAAAGCATCTTCAAACGTGCAAGTTGGTTTACTTCAAAACTTGGCAACGTCTTGAAGTCATGGGGATATCGGAAGTACTGTATTCACTGTAAAGCAGTTCAAATCATGAAATTATGCCCAGCTTAGAATTTGACCTTCGGATCTGTATCCCTTGGTCCTGTAAACTTTTGTTAGTACATATTTGTAATAGATTGCTTATCAAAACATGTAATTTATAGAAAGTTAGTTGATGTTTGACTGAGGTTCGTCTGGCCCACGAATCTTAGCAGGTTCGGCGAACCTAGTAGGTTTGACTCTACAGGTTCGTCTAGCGAACCTCAAGGTTCGGCTGGCGAACCTATGGGTTCGGCTAGGTTCGGCTGACAGTCTAGTATATATTGGAGGTTTGTCTGATTTTGTCATAACTTCTGGAAAACCTCTGAGTGATTCTCTCTGTGTGAGATTTCTCTGTGTGAGATTGTATTTCATTGTAATCAGTTCAGATTGATTAATGAAATGAAGATGATTATTGGAATGCTTGTTATTCTTTGATTCATATAGATCAAATATAGATTCCGCATATATTTGATTGTTCATAGGATTCCGTTATACGATCAAGATCAAATCAGTAGATCAACAGTGGTATCAGAGCTTTGGTGGAGTTCTATACAAGATTTTCAAAGATGTACAAGCATTTGGAGTTAAAAAGATCAAGAAATGGATCAAAATTCTAGTTTTTTTTTTGTGTTTGATTGTTGTTTTGAGTGTAATCTCATCATCTATTGCTGTAAAACATTACAATTAAAAGATTTGTGGTGCAAATTGGGGATTTTTGAAGGTTTTTCTTCGAATTTGGAAGGTTTTCCCTCCAAAATTTTTAATTTTGAAAAACAGGTTCGTGAGCCAAACCTGTGAGTAGCTGAAGCAAGAGGTTCGCTGGTAATAAGATTTTTCTGAGGTTCGTTTAGAGATTTTGAAGAGGCTCGTTAAAGGTTTTCTGCAGAGGTTCGTCTGATCAAGGTTCGCTGCATAAGGTTCGTGAGATAAGGTTTGTCTCAAGGTTCGTTTCATCAGGTTAGTGAGATAAAGGTTTATCTCAGGTTCGTGACTTGAGGTTCGTTCAGATCAAAAATTGTTGGAGGTTCGCCTGGTAGCAAGGTTCGTGAAGTGAATTTGTCATCAGAGGTTCGCTGATTAAAAATTCAATACCATGGTTGAGATGTTTACTGTTGTAGATAGTCAGAATTCTAAGATACATAGCATTCTGATTAGTGAAACTGAGGTTGGAAGTACAAACAAAGTTCCAAAGTTACTTGATTTAACAGATTACGAGAACTGGAAAGGAAGGTTTGAAACACATCTAATGGAACTGACACTAATCTGTGGGAAAGGATTTTATCACCTTATGAAGGACCTAAGGTGGTGGGGACAGATTTGGATCAAACCCTTGAGAGATTGGATGTTGATCAACGAAAGAAATACGATTCTGAGAAGAAAGCTTACTGGATGTTGAGCCAAGCAATCCCTAATAAGATACTTCATCAATTTGATGAACACAAAACCTCATATGGTTTGTGGAATGCTTTGAAAGCAAGGATTGAGGGAAATACAAAGTTAAAGAAGATGAAAGCCACTGATATACGCAAAGAGTTTGAGAACTTCAATTTTATTGGCAACGAGAGTCTTGAAGCCTTAATAACAAGATATAGGCATTTATTGACTGAAGTCAGGAAGTGTGGAATTGAATACACTGAAGAGGAAAAGATAGATTGCTTTGCAGATGCGTTGCCTGAAAAGTGGAATTCATTGGTGTTAATATTGAGAGAAAATCTACCAAGAATGACATTGGTGGAATTTATTCAAAAGCTAGAAGAACAGGAGATGAAGGATAAGAGAAAAGCAAGAAGAGTGAATGTTACTCAAGATCCTTCTTTATACGGTGTATCTGTGGTGACACCACCTGTTTCTTCTGCAAAGATTCAGACAACATTTGTTTCTAGTACTTCTGATAGTACTCCTGCACCTTCTGCATCTGTGATTTCTAGTTCATCTTATTCTGTGAAAGAGAAGAAGTCTAACTCAACAACAACTCCTGTTCAGTTGAATACAACAAATATGGGGAAAGTAACTGTGGAGGCTGTTCGGGATCATATGTCAATTTTGTCATGTGTAGTCAGTGCTTATGATGAACAAATTGCAGGAAAGATTGGAAACTCAAATCTTACATTTGAAGATTATGAGAAAATTGATGATGATGAGATGGAGTTGATTGACACTCAATGGGCATTGGCAAGTGTGATTAGAAGAATCAATCGATATGAAAAGAAGACTGGAAAGAAGTTCACTTTTGATCAAAACACCAAGTTTGGATTTAAACTACTCAATGTTACAACTGTGGTGAGTTAGGCCGTTTTGCTAGAGAGTGTAAGAATCCGAAGAAACAAGGAAACTTAAACCCGTTCAAGCCAAAAGAAACTTATCAGAAAAAGAAAGAAAAGCTTGAAGAGTCATCGAAAACTTTAGTTAAGCTGATGAAGGATACGATTGGGGAAAGCAGTATGATGATTTGATGGGTGCTTTTATGGCTTCTTTGGGTGAAGACACTGGTAAAGGCAAAGAGAAGATTGATGAGGTAAATGAGGATCTTTTAGAGATCATTAATAAATTGGAAGAGATGAATGCTCAGTTGACTGCAGAAGTGTTGGAGTGCACTGAAGCTAACAAGAAGTTAGTTTCAAGAGAAAAAAGCTCTTGACAGAAAGATAATTGATCTAGGCAAAGAAAATGAAGAGTTAAAAATCAAAGTTTTGCAAAATAATCATGCAGTTTCAGTGCATCTCGAATCAGTGCAAAAGTTAAAGGTTGAATTATCAGCAGCAAGGGCATAATCAGAAATGAACAAGAGCAAGCTGGAGAATTATCAGAATTCTTAGTATGTCATTGATACTACCGGCTTGGGTTTTCATTCTGTACCTCCTCCTACCAGCTATGTTTCCAGACCACAAATTGATCTGAATTTGGATGTTCATCCTGTTTCTTTGAATGAACGTGTGTCTGAACAAGTGGTTGAAAATGCTGGAGGTTCATCATCTGATGAAAAAGTGTCTCTTGGTAGTGATGCTCCTATTATTGAAGACATCACTGAATCAAAATATTCATCTGATATCTTGAGACAGAATGGTTATCAAGTTAAAACGGTTGAAAAAAAGAGTCTGAAGTCTCAGAAGTCAAAGACTGAGATGAAACCAGTTGAGAAGGTTGTGATTAAACCAAATCTAGTTTCAAAACCAGTGAAGAAAGTCAAAACAACCACTACTCTCAAACCTATTGTGTATGTAAAGTCATCTACTACACATCAAGGAGAGTCTAGTGGTATTTTTCAAAAGCATAATGTGATTTCTAAAAAGGTTGACAAGTTGGATTTTTTCTTTGACAAGTTTGTAGTTGGACATAAAGACAAATCAAAGAATTTTCAAAATAAAATGACTAATTCAAAGATAAAATCAACTGGTTTAAGAAAATATTCTCATCTGCAAAGGTTGATTCTAAACCTTTCCGTTCATCAAAGTATTATGATGAACCAAAACCAAAGAATCAACTAAAAGATAAAAAAATGTTACCGCTGTGGTAAATTTGGTCATCTGATTGCTGTTTGTGATTTGGATTTCAGTTCTACTGATTGTAGCAGCTTTAGGCCTTATTCACCAAGAGAAACACGAAAGTGTTTTACTTGTTGTGGAAAAGGACATATTTCTGCTAATTGTCCAAACAACAGACTCAGAAAGAGTTCAGATGATGAGAGTTGGGTAAATAGGTCAGGTGGAAGTCCTAGGAAAGTAAAACCTAGTGAAGAAGAAATGAGAGTTCTTCGGAAATTTGATCTTGTTTGTGTTTGGGTAAAAGAAGAAATTAATCAGAAAAAAAGAGTTTTTGATAATAAAAGAAATGTGAAAAAGCTTGTCAAACTTTTGATATCATCTGATGATGATTCTTTTGCCAAGGCATCTTCAAAATCATTTTTAAAACCATCTTTTAAGTCAAAATCATTTTGGAAATTGAAAAACAAGTCAGGTGATCAAATTTCTGGGAAAAAGGATGATCACATTGAAGATGGTTCTTCAAGCAGTTCATCACAAATAAATGGCAGGGGTCCATTCAGGGAGACTCGACGCCGAAATGGCGGGCGTCATCCCTTTTGATACTGATAGAATTTTAATTTATTGTGCAGGTGACATCCATGGGCCATATCAATAGTCGTTGGATTGTTGATAGTGGATGTTCACGGCACATGACTGGAGAGTTTAATTTGTTGAAGGATTTCAGGCAAATCAAAGGAAGTTATGTGAACTTTGCAGGAGACAAAGGAGGTCAAATTACCGGGTTTGGTAGTTTGACGAATGGTAAGGTTTCATTTGACAATGTTAATTACTGCAAAGAATTAACTAACAACTTGTTAAGTGTGTCACAGATTTGTGATAAAGGATACAAAGTGATGTTTGATAAAGACAGGTGTTATGTACTTAAGCAAGGAATTCAGATTCCTGAGGAGTGGATTCTGATGACTGCTGATCGGAGCAAGAATTTGTATGTACTTGACATGGCAAAGGCGGAGACGGTGAATAAAGTGGAGACATGTCTGGTGTCTAAGGCAACTGAGCAAGATACACGTTCTAGGCACAGACGGGTGGGGCATATTCATATTAGGAAGATGAATCATCTTGTACACAATCATTTAGTTGAGGGTGTACCGGTTAAACATTTTAAGCTTCCTGATGTGTGTGTGTCATGCAAAAAGGGTAAACAGAAAAGGAAGTCACACAAAACAAAGACAATGTTTTCTATTGATAAGCCACTTGAACTACTTCACATGGATTTGTTTGGACCTATCAATGTGAAAAGTATAGGTGGTGAATCGTATTGTTTTGTTGTGACTGATGACTTTTCTAGATTTTCATGGGTCATGTTTTTAAAGCATAAATCAGATACTTATGAAAATTTTGTGTTGTTGATTAATAGGTTGGAGACATTGTATAAGTTGAAAGTGAGACGAGTAAGATCAGATAATGGGACTGAGTTTAAGAATCACCAAATGGAGGAATTTTGCAATTCCAAAGGCATTCAGCAGCAATTCAGTGCACCGTATGAGACTCAGATGAATGGTGTAGCTAAAAGGAAGAACAGAACGTTGATTGAGTCTGCGAGAACAATGCTAGCTGATTCTAAACTTCCCATTACATTCTGGAATGAAGTTGTGGCTACAGCTTGTTTTACTCTTAACAGAGTGTTGATTGTTAAAAGACACAATAAAACATGTTATGAATTGCTTTAAAATCGAAAACCTAATCTGGAACACTTGGAACCTTTTGGGTCTCCTTGTACCATGTTAAAGAAAGATTCAAAATTCAATTCTAAAGTTGAAGAGGGTTTCTTTTTTGGCTACAGTCTTCCTAAAAAACGTGTGTTTAATAAACGTATGGGTGTTGTGGAATTATGGTATCATGTGGATGTTCAAAGACATACACGTATACTAGACGGAAAAGGACCAGATTGGCTTTTTGATTATGATAAGCTGTTTGAGTCTTTTAATTTGTCTCAAAAGGTTTCTGATGATGAAATAACCTTACAAATGTTATATGATTTGCAGAATTCTGAAGATCAAGGTATTTCTCATCATTTTGAAGATGGTAATTATAATCCACATGAGGAAGGTGTTTCAGAAGTAATTAATGATGATTGGTCATCTGATGATGATCATGATGTTTTTGAAGATGCTATTTCTCATGATCAAGATACTGATCAGAATATTACAAATCTTGATCATAATGTGGATGTCTCACAAGTGCCTGTCACTAGAGTTCAAGTGCATCATCATGTTGATCAGATCATCGGAAATCCATCTGCTGGAGTACAGACACGACATCAAGTCATAGATGAGGAGAGTTTATATGTGGAGTTAAAAAGAACTCATGGCAGTCAAGAGCTCTGGATGCATTCTGCATTTATTTCACAGATAGAGCCAAAGATTGTGACTGAAGCATTTGGTTGATTTGCCAAAAGGAGAGAAGAAAATTGGTACTAGATGGGTACTAAGATGCAAACGAGATGATCGAGGCGTAATTGTTCGAAACAAAGCTCGTTTAGTGGTTCAAGGTTTCAAACAAGTCGAAGGAATTGATTACGATGAAGTGTTTGCACCTGTGGCGCGACTAGAAGCAATTAGACTTTTTCTTGCTTTAGCTGCTCACAAGAAATTCAAAGTTTTTCAGCTGGATGTCAAATCAGCATTTCTGTATGGTTCTTTGAAGGAAACAGTGTATGTTTGTCAGCCACCGGGCTTTGAGGATCCTATCCACCGGGATCAGGTTTACCTCTTGGACAAAGCACTATATGGTCTTCATCAGGCTCCTCGTGCCTGGTATGAGACATTATCAACTCACTTTATTGAACACGGGTTTAATAGGGGTCAGATTGACAAAACCTTGTTTTATCGGGAAAAGGACAAGGATATTATTCTTGTTCAGGTCTATGTAGATGATATTATCTTTGGATCTACCGATGAACAATTGTGTTTGTAGTTTAAAGAGGTGATGATTGAGAAATTTGAAATGAGTGCCATGTCAGACATCAAATTTTTTCTAGGTTTACAAATTGATCAAACTGATGATGGAATTTCCATTCATCAGACAAAATATATTCAAGATGTGCTAAAACGGTTTAGCATGCTTGATTCAAAACCGATTTCCACGCCCATTCAGCCTAATCACGGGATTGAGCCTGATATTAAGGGGGAGATAATTGATGCTACTTTGTATTGTGGAATGATTGGAAGTTTGATGTACCTGACTGTCTCAAGACCAGATATTGTATTTGCTACAAGTATCAGTGCTCGATGTCAATCAAAACCTAAAGTGTCACATCTGATTGCAGTCAAAATAATTCTTCGTTATCTGAAGGGTACACCAGACACCGGTCTGTGGTATCCTAAGGATGATAACTTTTCTTTCAATGCCTACAGTGACTCCGATTATGGAGGATGTAAGACAAATGAAAAATCCACAACTGGAGGTGCACAATTTTTAGGAGAAAGATTAGTTTCTTGGCAGTGTAAAAAGCAAACATCTGTTGCTACTTCTACATGTAAAGCTGATTATGTAGCTGCTGCCAGTTGTTGTTCACAAGTTTTGTGGACACAACAACAGATGAGAGACTATGGTTTGAATTTTCTGACAATCCCAATTCATGTTGATAATGAGGCTGCTATTGCTATAACAAAGAATCATGTGTATCATTCACGATCCAAACACATTGATATTAGGTTTCATTTCATACGCGATTGTTATGAAAATAAACTTATTGATGTGGTGAAGATACATACCAATGAGCAAAGAGCAGACCTTCTCACCAAGGCTTTTGATTAAAACCGTTTCGAGTATTTGCTCAAATTAAATGGCATTCGGGTCATGTGTGAAGTAATTTAAAATCAACTTCCTTCATAATCAATTTTTATTGAATTAACATGAGATATTTTAATTTTTGTTGTTTTGTGTTTAAGTTTTTAGGGGGAGAAAATTTTGAAAACTACAAAAACATTTCAAAAATTAAAAATCAAAAACACAAAAACATTAAAAATTTAAAAATTTTGAGAAATTGATTTGACCAAGTGAGAAATGATAGTACATTGTTTGCAACTGGAAGCACATCTATATCATACAAAAACTTAAACATAAAGAGCATTTATAATTACTTAGTATGATGTGTTAGTTGGTTTATAACTTAGATAAGATAACATTAGAGAAAATTTTGATATATGCTTTATGAGAAACAGATGCTTAGAATACAGTACTTAGTTTTGTCCTGGATGAGTGATGATTAATTTTACAAAATGTTTCTTGAACAAAAGTCAAGCTACTAGTTTTGATCATGTTTTTATTTTTTCAAAAGAAATTCTGAATTTGTTTTTCTTTTATTTTAGTTTAAAGCTGAAACATTATCTGCGTATACTTACGTATCGACCTAATTGTTATAGCTTTAAACAATTCAAATTTGTTTTCTTGGTTCTGATTAAGATTTGGACAATCTATGCGTATATGAAAATATCGATCTGATTGTTAAAAGCTTAATCTTAAATTATTGTTTAGTTCATTTTCTGGATCATTTGAGTATACGAAAGTATCAACCTTGATTCCAAGATTTTGAACAAATTCAAATTGTTTTACATTTTGTTGTTTTAAAAGAAATTCTATTTTGTTTTTACATGATCAAGCTAGTTAAAATTGAAGTAATTAATTTCAAGAACATTTGTGTTTAATTAGTTATTCACAAGACGGGGATGTGTTCAAGTAAATGGATATTATAAGGTATTTGATGATTTTGTTTTTAATTGATATCTTAACTAAGTAATTAAACTTAAAGAGGATAATTCCACTGACAATCATCTTTGAATTGTAATTTGCTAATAAATATATTCATTAATCCAATCAGATGCGTTGATGATTGTAATACAATATGATCTCATGTCTGGTTCTTTCTCAAACAAAAATATGTGATTGTTTTGTTAGTTTATATTTCATAGTTAGATTTGTATTTAGTTTGTTCTAAAAATTTTAAAAACTAATACAAAAAGATTTTTGTTTTTATCTGATGTTAAATCAATAATTTTTTGATTATTTGTTTGATTTTGAAATATTAAACATTGGTTTTTGTTTGAAATTTTTAAAATAAAATTGAATTTCAAAAGATTTGCTTGGAGGTTCCTTTGAAAGTTTGATTGAATAGGTTCGTTGGCTAGGTTCGTCCAACAGGTTCTTTTAATAGGTTTGTTCACAGGTTCGCCTGAGAGGTTTGTTGAACAGGTTCGTTCAAGAGGTTTTGAACAGGTTCGTCTGAGAGGTTTTAGACAGGTTCGTTTGATAGGCTCGGTCAGAATTGGTCAAAGGTTCGTTCAAAGGTTTGTCAAAAGGTTCGTATATAAATAGAGGTTCGTGTGTGATACGTTCGTCACTTTCATCAGACTTTTAGCGAACCTGCAAAAGAGATTTTTAGATTTTTTGATTTTGGGTCTTAGAAACTTTTTGTCTCATATCATCATATTCGGAATTGTCTTGTGATCATAAATAGGTAAAAATCTTGAAGATTGACCGGCTAAATTAGAAGATATGATTGATTTTAGGATAGGTTTAGTCAAACCTGTTGCGTTGTGTTAAAACCTGTTTAAATCTATGTTTTGGACAAAATGTTTTCATTAATATTGTTCATCTGTTAATGGCGAACCTCTGGATATTAATTTTTTTTATCTAATTCATGGATTTGAAAATTTGGTTGTAAAAATGGATTAGGTTCATAGAATGTGTACAGGTTCGGGCCGAATCTCTTTGTTCTTTGAACCGAACCTTTATTGGTCAAGGTTCGTTTGACCAAAAAGGTTCGTGTGATATCAAGGTTCGTTCATTAAAGGTTTGTTAGAATAAACAGGTTTGTCTGAACAACAGGTTCGTCTATGCTTAGGTTCGGCACAGGGGTTCGCTGGTTTCAACACTTAGAAATTTTTTTATTTTTTATTGTTTTAATTTTGTTTTCTTTCTGATTGTAGAAATGGCGAATCTTACATTTGGAGATAAGCATAATCTTTGTGCATATCTTGATCCTACGACCAAGAATGGCAAAGATTTCAGACCTATGATTGAGTTTCTGAGGCGTTCAAGGATTTATCATGCTATATCCAACTCATGTCAGATTTATAGATCTCACATTCAAAGCTTCCGGGATTCTATGACACCTCGTAAATTCCAGGTCAGCCTATTGTTTATTTAAATGTTTATTTAAATACTATTTGTACACGTGGCACTAGAATTAGTTTAATTTAGTGTGACACGTGGCACGACAATACGAACACCGACACATGACTAGGTAATTCGAGGAATTATCGAGAAACAGCACACACGTGTCAAAAGACACGAACGTTGGTGAATGTCTAGCACATTGTGTAGCACAACACTCGAAACCTCACGAAACACTCACACATTGAACTTGGAAGTTCAAACGAGGCCAAACGATAGTTCGGAAGCGTGAAAACGGCGACGAACGGTTCAAACACATTGAATTGGGCCTATTGGGCTCCCTATGGACTCATCGCGGTACGCGATGGACCTCAAGAATCTCTGTCGCGATACACGACGAGTTTCGGGAAATTTGAATCCCAAAATCCGTCGCGCTACGCGAAGCATACTTTTGCCTTTGACCGCGGTACGCGAAGCCGCCCAGTCGACAAAATCTTATAAAACCAAGAAAATCATTGCTACTCTATTACTCTTCATCATTTTACCCGAACTTGCAAGCCACCATTCGGCCTATCTTCTTCATTTTCACCAGAAAACTCCCTTGGAAGCCATTATCAAGCACTTTGAAGCTCAAGATTTGGAGTTTGAAGCTTCTCATCCTTGGTTTAAGCTTGAAGACCACCATCACCCTCTTCTTTCTGTCGAATCCAGCAATCCCAGGAGGTTTAGGAGCTGCACAATCATCATCTTGGTGTTCAAGGAACTCTAGAAGGTAGCTCCATACTTAAAACCCACTTTCACATCTACTACACACACATGCAAGCACGCATGGTTCACATGCACGAGTTTCACTACTGGGTTTGCTAGTTTTAATGTATTCTTTGATGATCTATGATGTTATAATAGTGTTTTATAATGATCTAAGAAGATGGGTATAAGCTTTTGAACTTAAAATGATGATTTGTGATGATATTGATGCATGCATGTATGATCTAATGCATGTTAGATGATTATATTGATATTGAGATGATTCTTGATAATGGATAGGTGATATTGCAAGATTAGATTGTGATTTGATGATTAAAAATATGATTTTTGCAAACCTTTCTATTATTAGAAACTTTATGTTGTCAAAATGGTGTTGTGAATAGAAAGGTGAACATGCATGGGTGTAGAATTGCTATTAGGATGCTAAGATGATGATTTGAATACTTAGATTATGATTTTTAGTGATGATTATGGTCATATGTGATAAGTTACTATTTTTAGTAACTTTTATTGTTGAAATGATGTTAAGTGATGATTTTGACCATAAGTCCATGTTTAAATGATGCTAGATTTGCTATTATAATGATTTGTGACATAAGAATGGTTTAGGAATGCTTAAATAGTCATTTTTATGCTAAAACTACAAAGTTACTATTTTTAGTAACTTTATTTTTACACAAACCGATTGGTAAACATGTTGTGTGATTCGAGCATGCTAGGTGACTTATTATGTTGTAATATGATGATTAGATGCTAAGTTAGATGGTTTCCAATGTCATATATGCTAAAAATGGAAACTTTCCATTTTAGGAAACTTTTATGTACAAACATGTTATAAAAACTTATGTGAATTCATATGATGATGTGCTATGTGTTAACATGATCACGTAGGACAAATGAGCATGCTAGAACTATAAAATCGATATGCTTTGTGAACTTTCCAAAAATGGAAACTTACTATAAATAGTAAGTTGTCCATAGACGCGACATGCGCGTCTTGCACACGACGAACACTTACACATTTGCTACACGATTCAAAACCGTCACACGGTTCACCAACGGGTCTTTGACTTGACACGGTCAACTTTGGTCAACTCTAGTCAAACTTCGGTCAAACACGGTCATTGTGGACCAACACAGTCAAACACGATCAATGAGGACCAACACGAGCAAACACGGTCATGGTGGACCGACACGGAGAAACATGATCAACCGAAGGTTGTTGGACACTAACACGAGCACTAGCACGGTCACTTAGACAAACTCACTTACGGTATATGATATAGGTTGCCGGTGACCGACGCTCCACTTACTCGAGGAGCTTACGCATACTTACGTTCATTTCACTAAGGTGAGTTTACGGCCCCTCTTTACTCTTTTTAAACGCTTTTAAATAGGGGGAGAATAGTTACATCGATTCAAACATTTATTACTGTACAAACATTTTTGGTGTATGCTGGTTTATTGGACAAACATTAAGTGTTGAACTCATAACAAGTCCTCACAAAGTCTTACCGTTAATGTACAAACAATGTGGTAGATTTGGATGGATCCATTAGGGTATGACCAAGCCCACGGGGCACAATGTTGACTGGGTGTCATAACCCGTGCAAACTCTGACCTAATTTACTGTGTGTATGAGACACAGTGGAGGCAAGTACAAACAGGTCTAGTTCGGTAGTGGCGCACTGACACTTGGAGCCTAGGGCTCGGTACTAACATTTGATAAACAGCATGACACACTTTTATTACTATATGTATATCAAAACCTGTGAACTCACCAACCATTGTGTTGACACTTTTTCTCAAACTTGTATTCTCAGGTAATTAGCAGGGCAAGCACTTGGAATAGGAATGCACATAGGGGATTGAGCATAGGACCCCGCATGCATTTTGTTCACCTTTTGAAAACTATTTCGTTTTGTTTATGTATTAAACAATGATATGTCTAACAAATTAATTTCCGTTGTATAAACAAGTATTTTCCGCTGCATGTATCAAACATCTTTATTTCCGCTGCTATGATTAAATATTCCGCTGCAAACTATTTTGTTATGTGTATGTGTCAAACATGGGATTTGTAAACGCATATAGAGGTGTTCTATATGACCGTGAGCTGTGATTCTGGCCACGTCACACCCACGTGGACTGACACCACGAGTGGGAATTTGGGGGTGTGACAGATTCAGCAAGGCTAATCACTGTGGATGAAGATTATGTGATTGTGGCGAATGTGCTTGGTCAAGCCATTCGGATTACTGAGGCTGATATTAGAAGGGTTCTACAATTCGGTGGAGAACCTGCAGGAATGACACTCATTCCTGAAAGGTGTATAAAGGGTTGCTTTTTGAGGATTCATTATTTTGGAGTGTACAGTGAGAACTCCATCAAGAAAGGAAAACTTCCTCTACAGTACAAACTGCTGGCTTATGTGTTATTGCATTGTTTGAGCATGAGGAAGGGAACATTTGATGAGCTCAGAGATTTGATGAGACCTACTATGGTGGCTTTGATATTGAACATGGTTCAATTTCTCAGCAATGATTTTCAGATACATGGCTGATAATATCACCAAAGCAAAGGATAGATTTTACATGTATCTCATATTCATACAGATGCTTATCAATGAGAGATTTCTAGAGCAGAACCTGTCCATAATTGCTTCTGATCTTCTCAAGCTAAAGCATATGACTGACTCAAGTCTTGGTCAGATTAAGATTTATCAGAAAAGCAGCGATGATGGTTTGACTAAAGATTTAGTATGTCGTTGTGCCAGAGCCAACTATGTAGCTCCTGATAATGATGCCTGGAGGCATGAAGATTCAAATTCTGATAATGAACTGTTTAGTGATAATGATGATGACCAACAACAACCTCCTCCTCCTCCTCCTAGACAACAAGTAAGGAAGTCACAAGCTCAATCTTCACAAAGTCAAGATCAAACTCAAGGACCAAGTGTAACTCCTTCTACATTAGTTCCTCTTCAAGTTATATTTCCAGGTCAACAAGGAGATCAAAGGCAACAAGAATATACTTCTTCTGTTCATGTTGATGCTGAGAATGTTGAAGTTGAGGATGAAGGTGAAGAATCTACAGAGACTGAGTCTGAGTTTGAAATTGTTCAGGATGGAAATAATATGGTCAGGAGATTGAAGAAGAGACCTGCACAACAACAAAATGAAGAAGCAAGAGAAGAGGCAGTTGATCCAGATTTTATTGTTGAAGAGCCTGAGACTTCTAGGCCTAAGAAGAAAAGGAGGATGGCCAAAATGCTTAAGAAGAAGAAAACAAGGACTCCCAGAATTTTTGTATCATCTCCTGTCGTAGTTTCTACTTCACCTGCTTCTATTGTTGTTTCTACACATGTTACTGTTGTTTCAACAGTTCAAGAAGAAGTTTCTACATCTCATGTTCATGTTCATACAGATTCTTTTGTGCAAACACCTGAGTTTGTGAATGTAGCTACTTTTGTTCCTTCTTTCATGGATGCTACAATAGTGACTACATCTTTTCAAGCAACTACATCATTTCAAGATGCTTCTACTTCCAGAGGAGAGTCTTTATTTGAAGGTTTAGATGACTTGGATCTAAACTTCTCTATAGGTTATGATGACTCTGAGATTAGAAGAAGGATATCTATTTTGTCAAAAGAGTTTGATCAGTATAAGATGGAAAAGGATAAAGTAGTAGTTGATCAACCTTCTTCTTCAAGTTCAAGTGATATAGATGTTATGAAAAGACAAATTGTTCAACTGATGAAGTGGAGAGAAGAAGATGTAGTTTAGAAGAAGTTGTTGAGTGACATGATTCTTTCTTTGGAGATTTTGACTGCACAACAAAGTATTAATATTGACGCTTTAAAGAAAGAAAATCAAGACTTAAAGAAAAGATTGATGATATTCAAGTCAAGGACGATCAAGCCGAGGCTGCTGGTGCTACTTCTGATCCTGTATTTGTGAACATTGATGATGAAGAAGAAGATGAGAAGATAGATTATGAGGACTCAGATGTTGATGAACATCCAAGCTTTAATGCTTATTTTGATGATGAAGAAGATGATGATGGTGATGTGACAGGAGTGGGTGGATCAGGTGGTTTGAATTCAACAACTGGTGCTATAGTGCTTTATAGCCCTTCAGGGATTTCTTTTGATGCTACTCCTATTTCAGTTGTTTCTTCTGATAAAGCTAAAGATTGTAAAGATGTTGATATTGAGGATTTGACTGACCAAAGAAGATTTTTGATTATTCTTTTCCTACTTTTGTTGATTTGTTTATACAACATTCTGATATTCATTTGTAGAGAATGTTTGTTGAAATATCTGAAGATAAAGAAGTGGAGGAAGGAGAAATTGTTGGTGATTATTCAAGGAATGATTTCTATGATATGTTTGAAGTTGATTCAGATCAAATATTTGATTTTGAACAAGATGATCAGTTAGAGTTATTTGACTTTGAACCAGATGATCAGATGGATGAGAATTTGTATAATCTACAAACGTTGAAGAAGATATTTGATTTAAAAGTTCAAAGAGGTGTTCCAAAAACATCAATGGCTCAGATGAAAGAAAAGAATTACATGGAGTTATGGAAGGAGAATCAAGATGAAAACAAGTACATAGTTGATCACTTGTACATTTTTAAGCAAATGATTAAAGATAGAGAAGAAAAATTTCAAGATAATCAAGCTAAACAATTCACAAGATTCAAGATTGGATCTAAGTCAAAGATGCAAGGAAGAATTGTTAGCTATGGTTACTTTCACAACATTCCAGGAAGCATAAAGGATAAAGGATGTTATTTAGTCAAAAGGACTGATGGATGCCAATATTTTGGAAAAGCATTGGATATGATGTCCTTACCATCTTTTGAATGTATGCAGTTATCCAGATTAAAGATGATAAAGCCCATTCAGACTAAACATAATGATACATTTGAGAAGTTATTGAAGAAAGAGGCTAAGTATGGGTGGAGTTTGTTGAGTCCACAAGTAAAAGATAAGTTGCTTGGATATTCAAAGCCTAAAGCTTTTACAAGACCAAGCTTGAGAAGGATAGAACATAATTGGAATCTTTATTTCAAGTTCTGGTTCTATGATGAAAATACATCTGAAGCTGTTATTTTCTTAAGACAAGAAGAGAAATGGAGGGTGATTAGGATGTTGGATACTGTATGGATAGTAAACTGTTCAAAAGAAGACATTGATTTACTGAATGTAGCTGAGATCTTTGCTGATGAAGGATATCATGATGTTGGAATTAGTTACAAAGACATGGCAGTTCAGTTTCAAACAATTGCTCGGATGTGTTATACTCTGGGTATACATTCTGGATGTAATTGGGAAGATGTTGACTATTTGTATGTAGAGCTGATGAAAGTACAAAAGGAGATAGACGATAGAGATGCAAACTGGAAGTTGTAAGATTATCTAAGATTCCAAGATTTGTTGTAATTCGTGCTGTTGATAATGTGTGTGGAGAGACAAGTGGAGATAAAGCTGAAGATTGAAGATTTTGAAAGCAACTATTAAGGGGGAGTTTGTTAGTACATATTTGTAATAGATTGCTTATCAAAACATGTAATTTATAGAAAGTTAGTTGAGGTTTGGCTGAGGTTCGTCTGGCCCACGAACCTTAGCAGGTTCGGCGAACCTAGTAGGTTTGCCTCTACAGGTTCGTCCAGCGAACCTCAAGGTTCGACTGGCGAACCTATGGGTTCGGCTAGGTTCAGCTGACAGTCTAGTATATATTGGAGGTTTGTCTGATTTTGTCATAACTTCTGGAAAACCTCTGAGTGAGTCTCCCTGTGTGAGATTTCTCTGTGTGAGATTGTATTTCATTGTAATCAGTTCAGATTGATTAATGAAATGAAGATGATTATTGGAATGCTTGTTATTCTTTGATTCATATAGATCAAATATAGATTCCGCATATATTTGATTGTTCATAGGATTCCGTTATACGATCAAGATCAAATCAGTAGATCAACAACTTTCATGTGTGAAGCTAGCATTGGAGCAACGCTTTCCTTCTTTAACACTTGCCAATAAGCTTCCCATTCCTCTTTTCTTTTTCTGAATGTATTCTGCTGAAGACTCACCACCGCTGATCTTTTCGTCAATCTTCCTGTTCAGCTCCTCCTTAGTGTGTTGACAAAAAGATCAGTGAAGGTAGGTAGTTCGTCCTCAGCTGAAGTATACTTTATGTCCTCTTGCTCAGTGATATCCTCCAAAATAACTTCATCGATATCATCAAAGGCTTCTGGAGAAGGAATATCAGAGGCAGGAATGGTAGCTTCATCTAGAATCACCTCGTCAGGATTTAACCAGATAAGTTCTGCAATTTGATCCTTAGTCAAACAATGAATAATCTTTCCTTCCTCCTTATCGTAGCTAACAGAATGTTGGATAATGCCCTGAGCGTCCAAGATCATAGTAAGCTTTTCGTCCAAAATCTGCCTCACTAGCATTGCTTCAACCTCTTCTGCAGCTTTAGGCTCTTCAGTTTGAGGAGGAGGCTTGGCACCTTTATCGTGCCTTGTCTTTGTCCGGATCTCGGTGGGAGGGGACTGCTGCCCTGATGCACTAGATGAACAAGCAGACCCACTTCCAGCACTGTCATCATCATCATCTGAATCATCATCTTTATCAGAATCCTCGTAATCAACCTTCTCCTCATCAGATTCGTCTTCTTCTTCTTCGTCTTCTTCTTCATCTTGATCTGAATCATGGAATGAAGGCTCAGAGGCTTCCAGCCTAGGAGTAGCATCTTTAAGGCTTTCGACTTGCTCAGCTAATCGCAAGTTTTCGGCCTCAAGAGCTAAGATCCTATCACTGAATCCATAGGCAGTCAATGCCAACTGGTTATGCTCATCAACATACTTGAACAGTCTCTCCTCCTGCTCAGCAGATCGTACTCTCAAATCTACACGCTGGTCAGCTGCCTGTAATAGAAGAGCATCTTGCTCACTGACCCTTTGTGTAAGTAGTGCAATAGCTTCATCTTGCTGGTGGTTCCTCTCCATCAGCCTAAGAACCAAACTGTTCAGTGTGCTGAGCTGTTCAGCAACTGAAACAGTAGGTGTATATGGATCAGCTCGAGTGATGGAGGGACCTGAAGAAGCTGCAGTGAAGACAGTAGTAGGACCACCAGAGGAGGTTAGAGTGGCAGAAGTGGCACGTGTAGGTATAGCCCTTGACCTGGTCAGTGAAGAAGTCGAGATTGTTGCAGCTGATATAACAGTGGTTGCTGCAACAGACACTAACTCTGACCGTCTTTGCAGGACAAAGCGTGTCCTTCTTCTCTTTGCAAGAGGGGATGATGTGGATTGGACAACATTAGCAGCAGCAGTAGATGTAGAAATGGAAGTACGTGGAGGAGGAGAAAACTCAAATTCAGGGATAAAAGATGGATCCATGATCTTCTCACTCTCTTGCTCTGTCATACTGGGCCTCTTCCTTTTCTTCACTAGCCTCGTCCCCACCATAACATTCTCAAACTCATCATTTGGCTTGGTAGAATCTGAGCTGTCACAGCCTTCTTCATCATCATCTTCACCACCAGCATCACCTGATTCATCTGAATCATCTCTCTCCTCTGCTGAAATGGTACCACCCATCTCTAATGGAGTGGAGACGGTGGCCTTAGTGGTAGTCATGAAATCTAAATCTAGTAAAGCACCGACATCCACATCATCATCACCTGCAACAGAAACACTAACTCCACTAACACCAACACTAGCATCACCTGCACCAGCAACAGTAACATCAGCACCTGCACCACTAACACCCAAATCACCAGCACTAACATCTCCACCATCATCTCCATCATCACCACCCGGCACTATGATATCCTCTAAATCTGAATCAGAATCATCATGTCTCCATTTCCTCCCACTAGGTGCAATTTACTCAGGGTTGTGGAGATGACCGAATAGAGCACGAACTGGAGGCTTCGTCTCCTTTCCTCTATATGATAAACCTCTGTTAAGAGACACCTCACTCGGTCAAGACACCTCATTCGGTCGACCGAAGGATTTCAACACTCCAAGTTTCCAAAACCACAAATTAGACCATAAAACTTACATCATTTGGTTCAGAAATGTCCGACTAACATTTAGGAACAGATTTTAGGTTATTTAGGTTTCATTTTATCTATTTATTAGATGGTTACAGTTACGAGCCCTAAAACCCTAAGGCGAGGGCTGTTCACAACAAATCCATGGTCAAAATTGGAATATCTTGGTTCCAATATTACATGTCTCAATCACAAGAAGAAATACAAGTAGTATGGTCGAGTTAATCGGTGAAAATAGAAGAACATTTGAGAGAAGGTGAGTCGGCCTAAAGGGTGCACATAGTAGAACGAGCGAATGAATTTTGGGGGGAATGAATTGGTTCGACCGAAACACCCAATATATAGGAAGTCTAATTCGGCTGAGGGGTCAACCAAATGAGTTACTTCGCATCAAATTGATTCGGCCGAATGACTCATTCGCATGAATGATTCATTCGGTCGAATGAGTCTTTCGCCTGATTCATTCGAATGAATGAAACTTAGCACTCACAAACACAAATTAATTTCAAATTTGACATTTTGAACATTTAAACGAGTACCATTATGAAGATTAGTCTGGTTTGGTGACGGATTCAGATACGATTGAACATCTGAACACACAAATGATCATTTAAAAACAAATTTGAAATTTAAAATCCTTTTGTATTTTTCTGAAACGAAAGAAACTGTACAACTAACAATTAAAACTAAAACAATTTAGAAACACATATTTTTATCAGAAATCTTTCAAGAAAAATGACACATACACCTAATCACATCAAATCAGCATTAATGAATGTAACAATTCTGGCACATTTGTCTTATGATTTAATTACTGATATACTTGTCCACTTTAAACCTGACAATACATCATTTCTAAACAAATTAATGATCACTCATATCTTCTAACTGAGTTACACATTGTATTTAACCAATAAAGGTCCAAACTAGTTTGTAACTCATCTCTGCATAACTTAATACCTAGCATCATAAGTTCTATAAGGTTCCAATTTATTTTCTTTTTGTATTTTTCTTTTTGATTTGTTTCTCAAGTTCAACACATTCTCATGGACGGCTTCAGCTAGGTCTTTACAAAGCAATTTGGCATGTATACAGAACTGTGTTGACAATATTAACTTGTTCTATCTACATGGATGGCTTCAACTAGGCTGCAACCCAGTAATATGGCACATGTATGAAATCGAAACTATTTTATTTTTGTATTTTACTTAGCTTATCCTATCTGAATGGGCAGCTTCAGCTAGGCTGCAACCCAGCAATGTGGCACGTGTATAGAATCGGATTTACTTTTATTTTCTTGTTATTCAATCATTCTCATCTGAATGGACGGCTTCCGCTAGGTCTTTACAAAGCAATATGGCACGTGTACAGACTTTAATTCATGAATCATTGGAAACCTTATTAGATCCTATGATAACAGATGTATGCCTGATTTGAGTTAAAAACTATTTATTACTTAACTGATTTTCTAAAATGGAACCCACAATTCAGACTTTCTAAGTAATCACCAATAGTCAATACATTTTGTAAAGTTGGCATATCAGTACATCAAATCACATAACTCTTGTGCTTTCGGTTTATGCATTCACTTTTTGCTTTTAAGACATGATAGGTTAACACATCACTTTCTCAAACAAGTCTTTCTCATTTTTACAATTTTTCAAATGTTTTTGGTTTTTCAAAATTTTCAAATGTTTTTTGGTTTTTCAAATTAGACTACTTTTTCTCCCCGTAAAAACCTAAAACTGAAAATCTTTTTGAATTTTTTTTAAGTGAAAGAAAATAACAGAAATACTAACAAAGAAAAAATAAAACAAAAGAACCTAACTAAGAAAACAATGATCATTTGTTTGATTCAGATGAAAGAATGACTTCATCCTTTTGAAAAACACCATTAGCCGATAACAGATATAAAAATCTGGGTTTATCAAAAGCTTTTGTGTAAAGATCGGCTTTCTGGTGATCGGTGTGAATTTTAACAACATCGATTAGCTTCTTTTCAAAACAATCACGTATAAAGTGATATCTTATATCGATATGTTTGGTTTTCGAGTGCTGGACTGGGTTTTTAGTGACAGCAATGGCGGCAGTATTATCAACATATATAGGAGTGTTAGAAAAATGTAACCCATAGTCCCTAAGTTGTTGCTGTATCCAGATGATTTGTGAGCAACAACTAGCAGCAGCAATATATTCAGCTTCACATGTTGAAGTAGACACCGATGTCTGCTTCTTGCACTGTCAGGTGACTAAACGGTTTCCAAAGAACTAACATCCTGAAGATGTTGACTTGAAATCTCTTTTACATCCGCCATAGTCTGAATCATCGTATGCAGTAAGCGCAAAATTATCATCATTAGGGTACCATAAGCCAAGATCCGGAGTACCCTTCAGATAACGCAAAATCCTCTTCACAGCAAACAGATGTGATACTCTTGGTTTGGACTGATAACGAGCACACAAGCATGTGGAGAACATGATGTCTGGTCGAGAAGCGATGAGATACATGAGAGATCCAATCATTCCTCGGTACAGAGTGGCATCGATTAACCCCCCCTTTTCGTCTGGTGTAATCCCGTGATTAACAGCCAGTGGGGTACCAGCAGGTTTTGTATCCAACACACTGAACCGGCACATAATGTCACCAACGTATTTGGTCTGATGAATGAAGATTCCTGCCTCAGATTGATCCACCTGCAACCCGAGAAAAAATTTCATCTCGCCCATAGAGCTCATCTCAAACTTTTCTTTCATAACCTTCTCGAATTCCTTATATAGACTATCATTTGTAGAACCAAATATGATGTCGTCCACGTATACTTGTACCAAGAGTAAATCACCATCCTTCTCTCGAACAAACAAAGTGTAGTAAATGACACCTCTTCTGAACCCATTGTTCATAAGGTGAGTGGAAAGTGTCCCGTACCACGCTCGCGGAGCTTGATGTAATCCATATAAAGCTTTGTCTAATTTGTAAACTTTGTCGTGATGCAATGGATCCTCAAACCCAGGAGGTTGATTGACATACACCACTTCATTGATCACACAGTGAAGGAATGCACTCTTAACATCCATTTGATAAACTTTAAATTTCTTAAATGATGTATATGCCAAGAAAATACGTATTGCTTCGAGACGAGAAACCGGTGCAAACACTTCATTGTAATCAAGTCCCTTAATCTGTCTGAATCCCTGCACCACCAGACATGCTTTGTTTCGCACAACGATCCCGTGATCGTCCCTTTACAACGAAGAACCCATCTTGTGCCTATAACCTTTGCACCTTTAGGTTTGTCAACAAGTTGCCAAACACTGAGTTTAATTGTAAGAGTTCTTCTTGCATTGCATTAACCCATGATTCTTCTCTCAATGCTTCAGTGACAGTTCGTGGTTCGATTTGAGAGATGAAGCAAGAATGGGCACAATAGTTCACATCTGCAAAGTCAAAAATATCTGCAAGACCTTCTGAAGATAACTAATTTCTTGTCTTAACCCCATCAGACGGACTTCTAATAATGTTTTCATGAGGATGAATGCGATTAATACTTCCAACAGGATTAGCAGGAACCTCAACCTAAGGATCAAGTTTGTTCAGATTCAAGTCCTCAAGAGCAGGTACAATGTTGTCAACATTTGGTTTAGGGACAGCTGGTTGAACTGGATTATCATCTGTGTCTGAGCTGTCATCATGTATTTGTATGGGAATTGAAGCCGATGAAGGTTGCACAAGTTCATCAGGTGCATTTTGTGCATCATACATCATTTGAACAGCAACATCTTCATTTGAGTACATGGGAAGCATATTGAAAGGGTTGAGAAGGTCTGAATAATCAAACATCCAGTCTGGACCTTTCCCAGGTGGGGGCATAGAATGTCTCTGAACATCCACGTGGTACCACTCCTCCACATTTTGAGCTGATCTATTGTAGACCCTTTTATTAGGAGTGTTGTACCCAAGAAAATATCCTTCTTCCACCTTCTCATTGAACTTGCCTTGCTCGTGTTTCTTAAGCATTGTGCACGGAGCACCAAAAGGTTCAAAATACTTAAGATTAGGCTTTCTGTTATGGAGCAGCTCAAAGCAAGTCTTTCCATGTCTCTTGACTATCAAAACCCGGTTCAATGTGTAACAAGCATTTGCAACAGCTTCATTCCAGAATTGAACTGGAAGGAATGAATCAGCTAGCATAGTTCGAGCAGCCTCATTCAATGTTTTGTTCTTGCGCTCAGCAACGCCATTCATTTGAAGGAAATATGGAGCACTGAATTGTTGGACAATGACACGTTCATTGCAGAAGTTCTCCATATTGTGATTCTTGAATTTTGTCCCGTTATCTGTTCTGAGCATACGGATCTTGAGTTTATAAAGTGATTCAAGTTTAGTTACTAAAACTTGAATACACTCAAACGTTTCTGATTTCTCCTTCAGTAAGAAAACCCAAGAATATTTGGAATACTCATCAGTGATGACTAACCAGTATTGATCTCCAGCTATACTCTAGTGGTTGACTGGACCAAATAAATCCATATGGATAAGCTCAAGAGGATCCGTGATTGAATGATACTTTTTCAGCTTGTGAGACTGCTTGGTTTACTTTCCCTTCTTGCATGAGACATAGATATTAGACAGCTTGAAATTCTTTAAGCTGACACCCTCAACCAAATTGTTTTGTACCAAATGATTCATCTTACGTAGACTCAAGTGGCCCATCCTCTTATGCCAAAGAATAGAATCTTTCTCTGTACCTTTTGACATAAAACATGAAGCTGAGGAGGATGTTGTTGAAGCTGTTGCCATGTTGAGAACATACAAATCTTGCTTACGGGGTGCAGACATCAGAATCTAGTCTTCAGGAATAGTGATGCCTTGCTTGAGAATGTAACAGATGGAGTCATCAAAAAGAACTTTGTACTTCTTGTCACAAATATGTGACACTGAAAGTAGATTGTTCTCCATCTGCTTCACATATCTGACTTTGTCAAATGAAACTTGGCCGTTTGAAAGAATACCCTCTCCAGTAATGAACCCGCCTTTGTCACCGGAAAACGCTACATATCCACCTCGAATTGAATTGACATTGGTGAGCAGCGAAATATCTCCAGCCATGTGCCTTGAAGCCCCACTATCAATGATCCAAGTGCTGTTAAGAGCAGTAGTTGGGGCAACCTGCACAAACACAAACTATTAGTTCAATTTGGGAACCCAAGCCTTTACAGTCTTGGGTTGACCCAGTGAGTCTCTGATCCAAACAGTAATCCATTTTCCATCTGGGGTTACCTTGTCTAGGGTATTTGAAACTGAAGTCTCAGAAGACTTAACTTTCCAGACTGTGTTTTTACTGAAAGAATTTTTCAAGTAGATGGATGAAGGTTTGGATTGATTGACATTAACAACCTTGGGAACATCCAAATTCAGAACTTTCCCTTTACCCTTAGCCAAAGGTTTGACAAGATTGGATTGTTTGGCCTTTGCCTGAGATGATTTACAATCAGATTTGACCTGTTTAATAAAATGTTGATTTTGTTTTCTAGGTGGTGCAACCTTAGGTCTGATCAGATGAGGGCAAACTCTAGCAAAATGTCCAAGTGCACCACACTCAAAACAAGCCCTTTTGTCTTGATGATAAAACTGTTTGCGTTTATAGCAAGACTGTTTTTTTTATGAAAAACATTTGATTTTGTCATGTTTTGCTTAAAACCCAACCCCTTTGTACCATTAAAAACAGGTTTCTCGGTCTCTTTGAACTCACTTGCTTCACCATCCTGTGAAGACTTAACAAAGCAGATGGCTTTGGATAACTTTGAAGCCATGTTTGTCTTAGGTAAGATTGGGTCGGCCTTTTTGTCAACAGATGTCTGATTCTTAACACAAGACACCTGAGGAGAAACACCAGATTCATCCTCAGAATCAGAGACCCACCACGCCCTCCACGAAAGATTCCTCAGACATTGAGGAACCCTCATCAGAAATAATCCCAATAGGATCAATAACTAATGGAGTTATCACTTGAAAGTCTTTGATCTCTTTGTCATTTGGAGAATTGACAAAGCAGTTCAAGACTGGTCGAGGGCAATGATTATACTTTGTTTCTTTACCCTTCCCAGTTTGATCAGTCCCATTACTGATCATGTGCTCAATAATGTATGAAGAGCTTTCATAGCTCTTGAGCTTCTGGCTTAAAGCCTCATAGTCACACTCAACTATGGCAAGTTTCTTCTTAGTCTCATTGATGGTGTTGAGATAAGAAGTAACTGCATCCTGCTTATTGAGCACAGCGATCTCAACCTCATGTAACTATTTGTTTAACAAATCGATTTTAGCCTGAAAATCTTTTTCATTTGATTTTCAAATTCTATTTGCTTCAATCATTTGATTGAGATCACTGATCAAGTCAGAATTGTGCTTTTGATAAGCCAGGACCTTACTGTCAAGGTCAATACAGTTAAAGCATCTGGAAAGAGAAGAAGAACAGTCATCATATACCTGATCTGACTGAGTGGTGGCAGAAGTGGTCACCATCATAGCAAACTCTGTAGCAGGTTGTTCTTCAAAATCAGCATCAGAATCTCCTAGAGTGTCTGAGTCTAAAGTGCTTTCTGACTCTGATCCTGATGATTCCTCCAGACTGGTCTTTGTTTCTTTTGAAGTGCTTTCATCACTGGACTCATTAGCTTTCTGAATTTCTGCAACACATGCTTTATCTTGTCCTTCCCGATCAGAATTGAATCTGAAATCCTAGTTTTTGCCTTCATCATTTTGAACCATCAAGGCTTTGCTAGCATTTGAAGAACTTTCACGATTGGGAGTATCAATGGGCACAAGTCTTCATTCAGGATTTAAAGCATCATTTCCCTCATATCGTTTTTGCAACGCATCCCAAAGTAACTTAGAAGAAGTAAACTGCCTGAACTGATGAAAGATATCAGTAGCAATGGATTAAGACGGAATAGCATAGCCTTTCTTCTCAAAGTCATATAATTTCGGGGTTCAGTCATCCGGGTGACTAACATGGGAGTTCCATCTTCATTCAAAGGTCTCAAATAACCACTCTCTATCATCATCCACAAGTTTGTATCAACTCTATTGATGTGGATCTCAAATATGTACTTCCAATGAGGGTATTCATCTAATGAAAGAAACTTAGGAGCTTTATTAGAGTTCCCTGTCTCAGTCTCTGTGAATAGCAAGGTCTGAATCCTATGATTCTGGTTAGCCATCAAAACTAGATCCTCCATTATGTCAAGAACAAATGGATTCAACACTTAGAAAAATTTCAAATTTAATGGCCGAATAACACTAATAAGGCCGAATGTCGGGAACCGAATAAGTGTTAACTGTCCAAATAGACTTAGTCAGCTGAATGAATGATTTGAGGAGAATGAGTAGAGAACCGAATGACCTGAAGTCTGAATGAATAGAAAACCGAATGAAAGATGAACCGAAAGAGGAGTTGGCCGAATGAGTGGAAGACCGAAAGAGAGCTATTCGGTCAGCTTATTCGAATGATCGACTCATTCGTACATTCTGGGGTTTTCAGCAACAAAAATCATGATAACTTTTGATTTAGAGTGAATCTAACCACCAAAATTTGAACAGAACTTCAAGACATCATTACTAAGCAATTGGAATGATCGATTTGTCAAAACATCCACAAAAACCCACAGATTTATAATGAAACAGTAACTTGAAGGCAAGAAAGTTAGGCTTTTTGAAAATCTCAAACAACCAATCTGAAAAATGGTGATTTGGATTGAAAATTGAGCAGAATCAAGAGCGTAGGCTCTGATACCACTTATAGGACCTAAGGAACCCTAGGAATCAACTCGGTTCCTTGGTAGATCAGCTCAACAGCCACTAGAATAGTGCAGAATCCTATTCCAGGGTTTTCCAATCGAAATCACAGACCCCGTGGCAATCCGATGATGAATAATCAACATTTCGATCAAGATCGAACACCACGGGGTGAGAATCGAAGTTGGAGATGAAAGAACCGCTCAAAACCCTAATGGTATGACTCTGGAGTGCTCTGGGAAGAGAGGAGGCCTGGAAATGTTAAGTTTAAATCTGATTGAAGAAATATATATAGACTGCACTCATTCGGTCGAATGAGTGGCCGAATCACTCATTCGGCGAATGGCTCAGCCGAATGAGCTTGGTCAACCGAATGAGTCATGCGGGTGACTCATTCGTTCACCCCAGTCATTCGCTAGGCGTTCATTGGCCCGAATGACCTCATTCTTAGGGTCATTCGCACAAATGGGTCTATATGATATATATAATCAAAGTCGACCATAGTCATATATAAACTTGAATAAACATTAAAGAACATTATAGAATAACTGATCTTCATTAATAAGATAAACTTTATACAATAAGATCATACAAAATATAGAACTAGGGACATTTTTGTGCACTAACAGGCTTGGCGAATTCTTTCACGGCACGCGAAGGATGGCGTGCATTTTGAATTCAGCCAAAAAGCTTCGCGGTACGCCACGACCGATCAACTTCCCCCTTGGAGAAAAGCGTCGTGTACCGGAAGCAGTGTTGTAAAAATCGCGATTAGGAAGCCGATTAATCGGGATAAATCGGTAATCGGCCCCTAATCGATTAATTTTAGCCTAGTCGCCCAATTAATCGGTAGTCGGTCAAAATCGGTCAACATCGGAGCTAGTCGGCTCTAGTCGGGAAAATCGGACTAATCGGTGCCCTTGATTTTCCGGCGATTCGAGCCAATTTTCCGACGATCGAGTCAAATTCCGGTCAAATCCTTCGATTTAACCACCAAGAACAATAATAGAACTGACTCACCTGAGATTCCAGCCAACTCTGAGTCCAATTTAGTGAGACATGATGGTGACGAGAAGAAGAAGAAGCTGCTGCTTGCGGTGCCCTAGCTAAGAACGAAGATGACGACGAACGGGAAATCGGGAATCGCAGATGGGCTTTAATTTGGTCATGTTGTTGGGTTTTATTGTTTTAATAGTATTAGTATTTATGGGCTTTTTAATTTTTTTGGGTTTTTAGAAGGAAAAAATTGAAAGTTTTATTATTTATGGGTTTTTTTTATTCTTTTTGACTTCTTATAAAGGAAGAAATTTAAAATAGTAGTTTATTACCTTATAAATCATGAATTAGTTTGTTAAAATTTGTAGGTATTTAAAAAATTGGATATAATAAAATTGTATATATGTATATAATTTTGAAATTTACATGTAAAATTCCAATCCGATTAATCCCGATTAATCCCTAGTCCCTACCTCGCCGACCGACTAGCGATTAGCGATTTTTACAACACTGACCGGAAGAGTACCCGGTTATTTTGTCCTTGGCGATACGTCACGGATCCTGGCGTAGCCTCTTAGCGGTACGCGATGGCCTCCAGAGGCTTAAAACTTTATAAACACCATCCCCTCTCATTTGTTCACTCCCTTATCATTTTCTCTCGACTAACATACCACAATCCCGACTATTTCTCTCTGCTAAACCCATAACCATCCTCTGCAAAGCCAATTCAAGACTTGTTCTTGAATATCTTGGATACAAAGAGCTTGGAGCTTGGAAGACATCAAGAAAGGAGCTCACAAGAAACAACACAACTAAGAACCAGCTGTTGAGCTACCTTTAAACCCACATGCAACTCGATTCACACACATGCAACACCAATAATGGCACATGCAAGAAATTTTATCTTGTAAACTGATGTTTGCGGCTTTGATTTACTGATTTGTGGTATTGTGATGAGTTACAATTTTATTTGGTGTCATTTAGAGATGATTTGTGCATGTTTCTATATATAGTAACTTTGATGGTACAAAATAGTGTTAGATGATGTTCTAGACATATTATGTTTGTTTAAATGATGATTCATGTATAGAAATGATGATATGAAAGCGATACATAGGTTGGATGTAGATGAAAAAGGGATTTTGTCATATATTTCTATAAATAGAAACTTTGGTTAAGAAACTAGGCCATGCATGTAACAATTTGGTGATGTTTGATTAATTTGATGATATTAATGGTCATATGAACACATTTGAGTAATTTAATTGTAAATAAATGGAGTTTTGTGACCAACTTTCCATTAATGGAAACGTTATTTGGGGATTTCTATAAATTAGGATCATTGAGCATGTTTGATAATTATAGATGATTGTAAATGTCATATTGTGATGTTGAGTAAGTATTTGCATGATTGTTATTATCAATACATGATAAATATAGAAATTTCTATAAATAGTAACTTTAGTTACTTAAAATGGATTTTATGCTTATTTGATGACGTATGAAAATGTGCTATGAGATAACATGATCATTTAGGAGAAATGAGCATGCTCAGAATGGTAAAATATGATTTTATGTGAACTTACTTGTGACACCTCGTATTTTCCAGGTCAGCATTACATTTATTTTAATAATAATTTATATTATTATTTCATACATGGCACTAGAAATAGATTAATTTAGTGTGACACGTACCACAACAGTACAAACATGAACAACTGAGCAATAATTTGTCAAATTATCGAAAAAAGCACACACGTGTCTCGATTAATGAACGTTGGTGAAATTGAACAAACACAGCGCAATTTAACTATAATTAAGCCTTATGAGAGCCCATAACAAGTTAAATTATTGTTAAAGTCATAAAACGATGTTCGTAAATGCGAAGTAATCGAAAAACAAGCTTAAACAACAAAATTGGGCCAATTGGGCTCATTCTGCTAGCCACGCAGCACGCCAAGGACCAAAGTTTGGGCCTTGGCGGTATGCCAGGCTTGGATGGGAGAAGTTTGAACTCTCCGAAACACCAAACAGTACGCCAGGCATGCTACACCCACTCAGGGCGGTGTGCGCGGGTCAACAACGCGATAATTGGATTAAAATAATCCAGGCGGTACGCCTAGCCTCGTGAGGGCTAGCTAGGCGGTACGCCTGGAAGTCGCAAATGGCAAAACTAGTTTAAGACTCAACCTGTCTCGTTTTTAATCATTACAATCCTATTTTCTCAGCCAGACCACCTCTATCTCGAGCACAACTCTTTATTTCTTCATCATTTCCAACAGAGGACTCCATTGTTGATACCTTGAAGCCCCTAGGAAGCCATTGGAGCTAGAAGGAAGCTTGGAAGCTTTTCATCCTCATCACCAACACTTGCATCTACTAAAGAGCCATTCTCAGAAGATTTAGGAGCTGTTGATCTGCTGTTCTAGCCACTTATCAGTGTTCTTGAAGCTCTAGAAGGTAATTCTATGGTCCTTGGAGTCTAAAAACACTCAAACACACACATGCAAGCCTTTAAGGCCGCATGCAACCACTCAAGCATCACATGCACGAATTTTGATTCATTCAAATCTGTGATTTTAATATTTCGCTACTGATTTGGTGTTATGAGGACCATCCATGATGATAATGATGAGTTGTGATGGCCATTTGTTGAAATGTGCTATAAATGATGACTTCTTGTTGCATGAATGTATGATCCATGATATTCTAAGTAATTTTGGGTGTTAAGAAATGATTATTGATTATAATAGAGTTACTACAAGTCCTATGGTGATTGATACGGTCAAAAGATGATGGTTAGAGCATATTGCTATATATAGTAACTTTAATGTTACAAGGAGATGTTAGATGATGAACTAGGTAAATGCGTGTGTTTTAAAATGATGACTTATGATTTATATGATGATATTTAGTATATTGGATATTTAAAATTCATGTACAATATGATTTGAACACTTGTTACTATAAATTGTAACTTTATTATGACAACTCGGTACATGAGAATGTTCTAAGCATAAAAAGTGTGCTTAAAATGATTATTTGAATCTAATATGATAATATTAGGTGTTCTAGATTTAATAGAATGGTTAAAATATGGGTATTTGCTACAGGTTTCTATAAATAGAAACTTTAGCTAGTGTACTTGTTCATGAATGTCGATTTGGTCATGTGTAAGTTATAATGATAATGTTGAGAGTCTTATGACCGCGTTTGAAAGGATTATTGATGATTAGAATAATGATATATGTAAACTTTCTATAAATAGTAACTGTATTCGTGTAAATTTACAAAATGCTACTATTTGACGTCATTAAGGAGTAAACTATGCTTACAAACAATATTTAAGAGTGAAGCAACAAGTTATATGTTTAACTTGCCCAAGCTATGCTAAATATACAAACTTACTATATTTAGTAACTTTTAAATGAGAAATGTGTTTATATGATTATTTTGTAACAATGTGCTATATGATAACATGATCATCTAGGATAAACAAACATGCTAGAATAAATGAAAAGTGATTTTTTTTGTAAACTTGCTTAAAATAGAAACTTTCCTAAAAAGGAAACTTACGATAAATGGTAAGTTATCCTACGAACCTAACTTATGTGTTTACACGTATCACACGACACTAAACACACGTTGAACGATCACTTAAATTAAACAAATTACCAATGGGTCGTTAAGTCAAACACGGTCAACACGACCAACACAACAACTTAGAGTTGCTTGGACAAGAACAAGGTCTTGTGAGACCAACACGAACACGAAAACGAACATGAACATAACCGTGAACATGAACTCACAACACCTATGTGATATAGGTAATCGCTAAGGGCAAACAACCAGCCGTTCACACAAACACAACAGCAACCGCTAAACTCAGGAGAGTTTACAACCCCACTTTTACTCTTTAACTGTTTTGTTAAATTATGGGGTGAGAATACTATGCACCTGTTTTAGATGTATGACTAGTATGTTGTAAAACAACTTTTGAGTGTAATCGTATCGCAACAAAGTCCTCACATATCCTTATCGTTAGTTTTATATCAAACGAGTCGTAATTACGTAGTACTACTGGGTCTGACAAACTCCACTCGACGACAGCTGTGTCTGGAGGTCACGACGAGTGTAATAAAGATCTATGTCGTGGTTTCGCGATAAACCTGGCGGAGGCGACAAACAGTCTAGTTTCGGTAAGATGAACTGACACACTCGGGACCGAAGGTCCACAAACTAACATACCCGGTATATATCTCGTTACTGCTTTTAACTATTTAAACCTGTAAACTCACCAACTTTATGCTGACACGTTTTCGAATGTATTCTCAGGTAACTGAACGCACGATGCTAGGATGCACTTGGAGTAGGACTAATGGAGAGTCTTGCATGCATTCTAACTTTTATTTTGAACATTTTCATGATATTTCATTTTAAAACAAAGTAGTGTTTAGAAAATTACATTGCCGCTGCTTAACTTATATTTTCCGCTACTAAACAATTAACATGATTTCCGCTGCTTGATTAATGAAATTAGATTACTTATAAAACCTGTGTGTATTTACAACTCATATAGAGTCGTTCTATATGACTAAGAGCTTTGATTCCTAGCCACATCACACCCAGCAGTCTGACACCGCACGTGGGAATTTGGTGGTGGGACATTACTAAAAATAGAAACCTGCTAAAAATGAAAACTTACTACAAATAGTAATTTGTCCATTGAACGTGATTTATGTGTTTACATGCAATACGTGATAAATGACAAACATTAACGAACGATAATAAACTAAACAAGTCACCAACGGGTCGTCGAGTCGACACGGTCAAACTCGGACAAACATGGTCAAACTTCGACAATCGTGAGAAAACACCACAACTTGGAGTTGTAGGGCACGAACACGAACATGAAAATGGACACAAACACGAGCACAAACACAAACACAAAATTATATATCCTATGTGATATAGGGAACAAGCAACGCTCAAGCAGGTTTAGCTTTCGCGCACGCACAACTCATGTGAGTTTACGACCCCTTTTTCTCTTAACTATTTTTCAAGCTTTAAACTAGGGGGAGAATACATGTTGCTTAAAACTATTTGTACGAACATTGTGTGTATGCTGGTTTATTGGGAACAAACTCATAAGTGTTGTGTATCATATAAATTCCTCGCACACTCATATCGTTAATGTGTATACAACGAGGTGAATTTTGATAGTACATTTGGGATTGACGAACCCCACACGGTGGCAATACTGACTAGAGGTCAGGACGTGTGTAATCTTGACCCATCGTCATTGATTTTTCGATAGACATGGCAGAGGCACGGCAAACAATCTAGTTCGGTAGTGACGCGACTGACACTTAGGGCCTCGGGCCTGGCAAACATTAATAAATAGCATGGCATAAGGCAAACGCTATTTTATTTACTTACTGTTAATATAAACATGTGAATTCACAACTTTGTGTTGACACGTTTTTAACTTGTATTCTCATGTAATTGAATTGCACATGGCTAGTAATGCACCTAAGGATGTCGAGCACAAGAGTCCTGCATACATTTCTAACATTTTGAAACTTTATATTTATTATCATAATGTGTAAACAGTTTATAATTTGAACAAGCTTCCGCACTAATTAAATTTCCGTTGTGTAACTTTTAAAAACTATTTTAGGATATTTATGACATATCCACGTTTTTTAAACTGCATACGGAATCGTTATATAAGACCAGAGCGTCTGATCCTGCCACGTCACACCCAACGGCTTGACGCCATAAGTGGAAATTTTAGGGGCGTGACTGTTTGTGCATGTTAAAAGTATTATTAACATGTCAGATATGTTAGATTTAAAGAAGTAAAGATCTTGTCATAAGTTTCTAAAACTAGAAACTTTATTTTATAAAGACTTGCATTGCATGTAGGTTTTGGTCATAATTAAGTTATATGATGATATTAATGGTCATAATAACATGTTTGAGTAGTTTGATTGTCGTTAAAATAAGTTTTAGGTTAAACTTTCTATATATGGAAACTTCAAATTGGGGATTTTATAGAAATTAGAACTAATGAACATGCTTAATAAGGAAATATGTTAGGAATATGCTATATTACAGTGATATAAAAGTACTTGCATGATTAGTTGTATAAAAACATGATGATTTAGCAAACTTACTAAATATAGTAACTTTTGTTTAACAAAAACGGAATGTATGCATGGTCGATGATATGTAATGGTGAAATACGTGTTAACACTAAAGCCTAGGGACATGAACATGCATAGATTAACAAAGTTGATTTTTAATACAACTTGCTTAAAATTAAAACCAGCTAAATATTGAAACTTGCTAAATAGGGAAACCTGCTAAATATGGAAACTTACTATAAATGGTAAGTTGCTAGAAAAAGCGTGCTTGATATGTTTCATGCACTAGTTAATTAAGGAACTTGACAAACACCAAACGAACATTAACAAACTACAAACGTGTAACCAACGGGTCGTTGAGTCAACACGGTCAAACTTGGTCAAACATGTTGTTTGGACACAAACACGGTCGAGGTAGAACAACATAAACACGAACAAAAAACAAAATCATACTACCTCTGCATTATAGGTAAATGTTAAGGACGAACCCTTCGCAAAACGCAATTAACTCAAACTCAGGTGAGTTTATGACCCCTTTTTCTGTTAAAATATTTTATCTTAAATTGGGGAAGAATGATGTTACTGGTTATGTTGTGCAAACATATTGAGTGTGCTATATCGTATCAAAGTCCTCACAACTCATAACGTTAGTTATCACAAACAAGGAGTAATTGGATAGTACTATTAGGTCTGACAAACCTCGCTCGACGACAAGTCTGACTGGTGGTCAGGACGAGCATAATATCGACCTATTGCCATTGGTTTTACGACAGAAAAGGCGAAGGCCTCACAGTTTGGTTCGGTAGTGACTCAACACAGGCACTCGAGGCTTTTAGCCTGACAACTTTAACATACCAGTATATATCTCGCAAACCATTTTACTACTTATTTATTAAACATGTGAACTCATCAACTTTATGTTGACACCTTTAAGCGTGTATTTCTCAGGTAACTAGCGCAATTAAGGAACATAGGATGCATGCATGGAGTCTAAGAAGAGCTTTACGTATCCGTTGTAAAACTCTTAAGCTTTATGGTTGTATTAAATGATAACCATCTTTTTTTCAAAAGCATATAGAGTCGTTCTATATGACCAACATATATGATCCTGCCACGTTACACCCATCGGTCTCACACTGCAAGTTGTAATTTGGGGTATGACAAACAGGTATCAGAGACTTGGTTATAGGGAACTAGGTTTGCATTAGTAAACTTAGACTACAGTCGTAGTCTCTACACGAAAATGTTAACAGGAATGGCGAACAATCGGAACGGTAATGCAGGAAAGAGACCAGCTGACTTGTCACCGGATGAGACTGACATTAGGATGCGTCGGATGGATCCTTTAGTGGAGACTAGAGTTTATGACGAGATTATTCACGTCCGATCGTGCAGCTATAACTAGCACTAGGATTGGTATCTAAAAATGGTTCGACGGTGGGAGGGTGGAGAGCAGGTACCTCCACCCCTTACACCGGGCACGGGCCTGAGTACGACTACTCTACCTGCACTCGGATACCCAATGGAGCATGCTTTTACGGCCTTCACGGCGACCATGGACTGAGAAATCGGTCATATGTGGGAGGCAGCGGGCAATATCACCGGCCTGCTCGAGGGGGAGCACTGCACAGCGAAGAAGGTGGAGCGACTCAAGGATGATTTGTCTATCACTGACCAGTGTCACAGCGACCTGGTCGACATAGTATTTCGTATGTGCACTCAGATGCGTGAGCTCACAGCACGATTGGAGTTGGTCGAGACTAGAGTAGGATTAGCCGAGGAAGTAGCAGCCCAGGTGGTCGTGGAGCAGGCAACTGAGGAGGAGGAACCCATGGAGGACGAGGAAGAAGAGCCTATGTAGGATGAGGTGGAGGAGCCAGCTGAGAGTGGTGATTCAATATCCATTATCTCATCGGTGAACCAGAGATAGAGATTTTCATTTCAGTACCATAAATTAGATGGGTGGGTTGTGCCCATACAACTATCTTTGAATTGTAATGCTTGAATTAAAGTACTTTATAATCTCCTAAAAATTTATATTAATCAAATATTTTGTTATCTTTCAAAATTTTGTGTTTATGTGTATACCATATCTCTCCTGGATGTAACCTTATTTATTGCCTCATTTACTCTATTGTATAGTAAAGAGAAATGACAGGACAAGGACCCTATGTGTGACCCAATGGAAGAGCTATTGTATCGGCCGCCATTAAGTCGATGGTAGAAAGGCGTGTCAGCAAG
Source organism: Mikania micrantha (assembly GCA_009363875.1). Taxonomy (NCBI): domain Eukaryota; kingdom Viridiplantae; phylum Streptophyta; class Magnoliopsida; order Asterales; family Asteraceae; genus Mikania; species Mikania micrantha. Next base: position 94,005,523 of record CM018691.1, on the reverse strand, counting down.
GCTATAGCTGGCTATGAAGTTGCTCGCATCTAAAACGAGTCAAGCGGAAGCGACAACAGTAACCGAAACCCTAATCCTTTTGAACAAAGTAACAAATTGGATACCAAACCCTAACCCGAAATTTTAAATAATTTTAATCGTTAAACATAGGATCACATCATCAATCCAATGGATGCTCATACAAGAAACTCCTAAGCTTCTATTCCCATACCTTTAAGGGATCCAAAGGAGAGGTCAGACTGCTCCAATGGATAGAGAAAGTGGAATCATTGTCTCTATGTGCGACTGCGCAGAGGAGAACAAAGTGAAATTTCCTACAGGAAAACTGGAGGGTCAAGTGTCACACCCCCACCCCTCGTCACCTCGTGTCTGGTCTGACGTCACTGAACCGGTTGCGGAAGCATAGTGGTGATGTCTCCGAGGTGAGGGGTGACTTACTTGAACCAATATCATAAGCACACAGATTAACTTAAAGTAAATACATTACAAGGGTGTCGCAATAATAATCACATTAAAGCTACATTTATTTAATTACAATACTAATTATTAAAGTGCAACTGTTCCAAAAGTGCATCCTCACCGACTACTATGGTTTACCTGCAAAAAGGTTTGAGTTCGAAACGTCAGCACAAAGCTGGTGAGATCGACAGTTCAAATTAAAACAATATGATATGATAAGCACGTTCTCAAAAGTTCAGTTCCGGATAACCATGGGACCTGTATCTAGTTCCTTTCGGACGTCTAGTCTGTCTCAAGATATTACCCGTCGGTACATATCTTAGTGCCTCATTATCTTAATGTCTATCACACCATTAAGAAGTTCAGGAAACAGATAACAAACATTCACACAAGGGGAGATGCAATCCTCCCAGCGAATGGGGTGTCAACCAATAGTACTATCAATGTTTTCTGCTCGGCCACACATGGGTTCACTAGATACAGTACAAAAATGAGGACTTTCAGTGTCATGATAGAGTTCAGTCTACAGGCCAAAATCCCATGAAATCCCACAAAAGTCACAACAATCACATGAAATCACACAGATATCAGTGATACATATCATATGTTCATTAAAAGTTCAACAATGTTCCCCGATGTTTGAAAAAGATTAAAAATAAAAGGGGTTGTACGAAACTCACCTGGTAGTATAGATGTAGCAGAATATCTCAAAACTGATAATAGAGAAGTGATTCTGCATTTATTTATATTTAATGAGTTATTTATGTTCTAGTTTACTGATTAGATCCTTCTGAACGTTCAATGTCAAAGACATTGCTTAGTAAATCATCAACTCAATATTAATTATATAATTAATTAATTTAAGGTTATATCATACAATGTATGATAATGTAGGAACCTACACTGCATTAGATTCCTAACACAAAGTTGATGACACTCTAGATTAATTAGAATAATCTCAGATTAACCAAATAGTTAATGTTGTTGATTATGATACTGTAACAGTTTCTAGATAATTTAATGGCTTAGGAATGATCAATCCTTGTTATTGATTATCCAAATATCATGAAATATCACAATGTAGTATCATAAGAGGTATAATAACCAGGCTTAACATACTAATCTGACTGTTATCATAAACATCAGATAATCGTTCCAATGAGTATGTTAATGATTGTGATTAGTTTGAAATACTTGGATTTAACCTTGCATTTCAAAGATTAATCCAACTAATCACCTACATTGTTATAATCAAATGGATTAAACCATTATAATCATGTGTATGGTTTCATGCAAACTGGGCATTACAACGGATCAAAACAAGGATTTAACCGTTAAAACTTCCTGTTCTTTGTTTATAATCAATCCTAGCCATCATCTAGGCAATAATCAACAATCCTAACTATGTCATTACGTTCAAAATCAAGATCTAATCAATCAAAATCAAACTAGAAAGTTTAAACGGATCATTACCTAATCAGACGGATTTCTGACTTTAAAACCACGATCAGAACTTGTTATGATGATCCCTGGTGCGATCCTTGCGTTCAGAAGGCTTGAAAATTGAGTTTGGATGGTGGTTTATGTGTGTGTTTTCGCCTGGAAACGAAGCAGAAGCAAGAAGAAGAAAATATATTATTTCTTCATGCAATCTGATAAAGATAAGCAACTTATTCCACCGCCACATCCGTCACGTACCGCGACCAGAAGCCCAAAAAGGCTTCGCGTACCGCGAAGAAATCCGGAGAAATCTTAGATATTTTCCAAGCATCGCGTACCGCGGAGAACCCTCAAGCCCACCTCCGCGTACCGCGATGAGTCCAATCGACCAACACTTAGTGATTTTTCTTCGTTTTTCGATTCCGGACAATCCAGGACTCCGTTTTGAACACGGTTTTCACCCACGTTCATCATTTCTCACCTACTATCAACCTGTAATAATTACAATTATTAAATCAACATGGATTTCTATAACGATCAAATGTGCTCACATCATTGATGACGTAAATTCTCGTATGCAACTGTCACAGTCTCCTCCTGTTAGAGAAATTTCGTCCCGAAATTTAGTGAAGACTTACATTATGACAGTCGTTTATGAGAATAGATGTGGGTACTTTGCTTTCATTTGATCTTCACGTTCCCACGTATATTCGGGTCCACGTTGCGAGTTCCACCGCACTTTAACAATTGGTATGCGGCTACGTTTTAACACTTTCGTTTCTCGATCCATTACCTCTACTGGTTCTTCTCTGAACAGAAGTTTTTCATCAATATGAATCTCTTCGAGAGGTACGATCAATGATTCATCAGTTAAACATTTCTTCAGATTAGATACATGAAAGACATCGTGAATGTTACTGAGTTCAAGAGGTAATTCAAGTCTGTAGGCTACTGGTCCAATTCGTTCAAGAATTTTAAACGGCCCTACAAATCTTGGCGAAAGTTTACCTCTCTTTCTGAATCTGAAAATGCCTTTCCAAGGTGATACTTTCAACATTACTCGATCACCTACTTGAAATTCGAGTGGTCTACGGCGATTATCAGTATAACTCTTTTGACGATCGCGAGCAGCTTTGATTCGTTCTTGAATGAGTGCGATCTTATCAGTTGTTTCCTGAATGAATTCTGGGCCTATGATTTGACTTTCACCTACCTCTGACCAACAGATAGGTGATCTACACTTCCGTCCATAAAGTGCTTCGAATGGAGCGCATTGAATACTTGTATGGTAGCTGTTATTGTATGAGAATTCAACAAGTGGAAGATGAATATCCCAGCTACCTCCAAAATCAATCACACAGCTTCTGAGCATGTCTTCAAGAGTTTGATTCGTTCGTTCAGTCTGCCCGTCAGTTTGTGGATGATAAGCTGTGCTCATATTGATTTGCGTGCCCAAAGCATTCTGAAGAGTTTGCCAAAATCGTGACATAAATCGACTATCTCTGTCAGAAATGATAGAGATCGGTACTCCATGTCAAGATACAATCTCATTAACATAGAGTTTAGCAAGTCGATCCATAGAATAATCTTCTCGGATGGGTAAGAAATGTGCAGATTTCGTAAGGCGATCAACGATAACCCATATAGAGTCATGGTTACGTGATGTTCTGGGTAATTTAGTAATGAAATCCATAGAGATCTGATCCCATTTCCACATGGGAATCTCAGGTTGTTGCAATAACCCAGAAGGTCGTTGATGTTCAGCCTTAACTTTGAGACATGTTAAACATCGATCCATGTATTCAGCTATGTGTTTCTTCATTCCAGGCCACCAGTAAAAGTCTTTAAGATCCTTATACATTTTATCAGCACCTGGATGAATAGAATACCTGGAATTATGCGCCTCATCCAAGATAATAGTTCGAGAGTTACCGAAAAAAGGAATCCACATTCGGTCTTTGAAATACAATAGTCCATCGTTTTTGGTATCGAGTTTCTTATCTAATCCTCTTAGTCCCTCAACAGAATAGTTCGTTGCTTGTAAAGCTTGTTGCTGAGCGTCTTTGATTTGAGGAATTAGACTGGTTTGAATAGTCATACCTAACGCTTTCACACGTAAAGGCTTGACTCGTTCCTTGCGACTTAAAGCATCAGCTACCACATTTGCTTTGCCTGGGTGATAACGAATTTCACAGTCGTAATCGTTTAACAGTTCAACCCAACGCCTCTGTCGCATGTTCAACATTTTCTGATCTAGAATGTGTTGGAGGCTTTTGTGATCAGTGTATATAATACACCTAGTTCCGTATAGATAATGTCTCCAAATCTTGAGTGCAAACACTACTGCACCAAGTTCTAAATCATGTGTGGTATAATTCTTCTCATGTACTTTCAATTGTCGAGAAGCATAAGCAATTACCTTATCCTTCTGCATTAGAACACACCCAAGACCTTGACGTGAAGCATCACAATATACTGTGAAGTTATCAGTACCTTCCGGTAGTGCCAATATAGGTGCATTACAGAGTTTATGTTTCAACAGTTGGAACGCCTCCTCCTGTTGAGAACTCCATATAAACGGTTGATTTTTCTGTGTCAATGTAGTCAGTGGCAAGGCTATCTTTGAAAAATTCTTGATAAACCGGCGATAATAACCTGCCAACCCCAAAAATTGACGTATTTCAGTTGGGGTTCGTGGTGTCTCCCATTGTTTTACCGCCTGAATCTTACTGGGATCCACTTGAATACCGTTTTGATTTACTACATGACCAAGAAATTGAACTTCTCGTAACCAAAACTCACACTTGGAGAACTTAGCATATAATTTTTCACGTGCCAAAAGTTCTAGAATTAATTTCAAGTGTTGAGCATGCTCTTGTTGATTTCGAGAATAAATAAGAATATCATCAATAAACACAATCACAAATTTATCCAGATAAGGTCTACATACTCGATTCATCAGATCCATGAAAACTGCTGGTGCATTTGTTAAACCAAACGGCATTACTAGAAATTCATAATGTCCGTATCGAGTTCTGAAAGCAGTTTTAGGAATGTCATCATCATGAACACGTAACTGATGATATCCAGATCTTAAATCGATTTTTGAAAAATAAGTAGCACCTTGTAGTTGATCAAACAGATCATCGATACGAGGTAGTGGATAACGATTCTTGATTGTCAGTTTATTGAGTTCCCTGTAGTCAATACACATCCTGAATGAACCGTCCTTCTTTTTCACAAAAAGAATAGGCGCTCCCCAGGGTGAGAAACTAGGTCTGATAAAACCTTTGTCTAACAGTTCTTGCAATTGACCTGAAAGTTCTTGCATTTCGGATGGTGCAAGCCGATACGGGGCTTTAGCAACAGGTGCTGCACCTGGAATCAAGTCGATTCGAAATTCAACTTGTCTCACTGGGGGTAATCCTGATATATCCTCAGGAAAAACTTCAGAAAAATCCTTGACTATTGGGATATCTGTGATTTGTTTAGGTGAAGAATTGTACTCAGTCACATGTGCCAGGAAAGCATAACAGCCTTTCCTTAAGAATTTCTGAGCTCGCATACAAGATATGATACCAAGTTTTCTACCTGCTCGTTCTCCTTGAACTATCAGTGTATTACCGTTAGGTAATGGAATGCGGATCACCTTGTTTTGACAGACAACTTCCGCTTGGTTATTAAAAAGCCAGTCCATACCAACAACGACATCAAAGCTCCCAAGCTCAATAGGAAGTAAATCAATTTTGAAAAGATGATCATTCAAATTCAAGGAACATCCTTGAATAACACTGTTAGTTTTGATCAACTTGCCGTTAGCAAGTTCAATAACATAAGGAGTTTCTAGATCTACCGTAGGCAATGAAATTAATGATGCAAATTCAGGAGAGATAAAACTCTTATCTGCTCCTGTATCAAACAGAACTGATGCATAAAGATTATTGAGAAAAAACGTACCAGTGACAATATTTGCATCATGTCTCGCCTCGGTCGCACCAATCTGAAAAGCTCTCCCCCTAGCTTCAGTTCCCGGATTGGTGTTATTGTTCGGACAGTTTCGTATGAGATGATCAGGACTTCCACATTTGTAACATGACCGATTGGTTTGAGTGGTTTGTCGTGGTGCTTGGTTTGGTGTCTGAGCAGGAAAGTTGCAATATTTAGCATAATGTCCAACTCGGTTACAGTTCAGACAAACAGGACATGGTCCCGTGTGATGGAGTGGACACTTATTGCATTTGGGTGCCTGCCCAGTATAAGTTTTCCTCTCAGGAACATTTGCACCATAGTTCTTCACAGTTGGCTTGCTCTGGGTGATCTCAGCCGGAGCCTTCGCCTTGGTTTTGCCAAATCACTTTCGTTTGGTACCTTTTGACACATTCGAGGTACCGACATCACTAGTACTATGAACCGTCTGAGGCTTCAAAGACAGAGTACCACTCCTTACCGCCTCATTAGTAAGCTTAGTGGTCAGAAGAATAGTATGTTTCAGGGTTGTAGGTTCAGCAGCAGTCACCATTCCTCGTATCTGAGGAATCAGACCTTTAATGTACTTCTCGATTAAAGCAGCTTCCGTAGGAAACATATCGGGAAGTAAACAAGTGAGTTCATGAAAACGATCGGTGTAAGCAAGACAGTCAGCACCGATCATCGAGTGATTCCAGAATTCCTCCTGGAGTTTTTGAATTTCAGTGATGGGACAGTACTCTGATCTAATCAGAGTTTTAAAATCATTCCAGCCCATCAAGTCAACTGTGGCTGAACCCAAAGTCTTGGCCTGGGTATTCCACCAGGTCAAAGCAGAGTCTTTCAAAGAACAGGCAGCATAAGACACCTTATGCTCCTCCAAACACTGACTGATTTTGAGCTTACTTTCCATCTCCTCAATCCACCTTATTAGACCAGCCGCTCCTTCTTTGCCCGTAAAAGTAGGAGGGTTACAGGAAGCAAAATACTTATAAGTACATCCCTGTCGGGGTGGATCAGGAACAATGGTAGTTGTACCGGTAGTGGTATGAGTTTCAACATGACCACCAGTAGCATTATGCTCAACATGATCGTGTTCCCCGCCAGAACCTGTGGTAATATGTGGTTGGTGTTGTGTCAGAACACCACAAGCAGATAATTGTTCACGCACAATACGAGCTATCATAGCTTCATTTGTTTCAGATCCACTTGTACCAGCAGGTGGAACAATGCCTGCTCCAGGGTTCACTGGTGGATTAGTATTCGTTTCCAAGTTCCTAGGTGGAACCACGTTCGCTTCCGGATTAACATACGGATCCGGATTTGATTCAACATTCAGAGATGGAATTTGATTCGGTTCAGGGTTGGTAATATTCTTAGCAGCTTTCTTAGCTGGTCGACCTCGTTTAGGAGCCATTATTCTGCTCACAAGCAGACAAAACTCAGGTCAGTTCAAGAACATTAAAGATATAACCCGTTCTATCACATAAATACAATCCCATTCAGTTACACTGAAAAGTTGTATTAAAAGGTGATTATAAGAATACAGTATAACTACATGAATTTAGTCCAGACATGGTTGCACTACACACAGATCACACAATTGTTCGTAGTTATACTTAGTCCTGTTATTTCAAAAACATATTAGAGTCTTACCCAGCTCTTTGCATTGCAACACATGTTTTTAGAAATATGTTCATACAGGACTAGGATATGTTCTCAGACAAGTTCTCTAATATGTTCTCAGTTCATACATTAAGTTCTCATACAGACCATAGATATGTTCTCGTACAGTATGGCTCTCGTACTGTACTTTAGTTACAGACACATTCACAATTAGACGCGTTCACAATTCAGACATGTTCTCGTACAGTATGGCTCTCGTACTGTACTTAAATAACAAATATATTTGCATACAGTATTGCTCCCGTACTGTATTTCAGCAAAATATATTTTTCAGTTCGATATATTCGCATACAGTATTGTTCCCGTACTGTATTTCAGCGAAATATATATTTTAGTTCGACCTGTTCTCATATGGATACATTAGTACACAGTCATGTTCTCACACAGAAAAGAAAAAAAAAATTAATTATAGTTCACACACATAGATCATTATACAGACATATATACAAAAACACCCATATTATTACAGAACCATAGTTTTATACTCACCGAGTTTTAATACAACCAAAAGTCATAATACTCTAAACCAACAACATCATACACTACATCTCACAAACTCGGGATCTGTCCATACCAAAATATCCCGCTCTCACAACTACTGATCACACTATATCACATCATATGTACAATAAGATCACTACTGCTCAGTCTCCATATCACCTCTCACCGCAGAAAATACCATAACCCATCCAACACCATGGCTATAATGACCAACCCTATAGCCACACACAATAACCTAGCCTCTAAGCTCATGCCCTCAAGCACTCCTATCATCACTCCTCTCATCACTATCACTCGCTGCCAGAATGCAGCTATCATCCCCTGAATCGTGGTTCTCCTCATCCTCTCCTCGATCATAGCCCGCCAAGCTTACGTGCCAGCATCCAGTGCCTTCATCTGCTCCATCAACAACAGATGAGATGTGAGTATCTCAAACACAGTGGTACGTGTGTCCTCCACAGTAGCACGCGACTCCTGTAACTCTAATCGAGTCCCCTGAAGATCTAAAGTCACCTGGCGAAGCTGCGCCCTAAACTCCGCCTGCTGTGAGGACTCTCCTACCTCATGTACAGTATCGGGCTCATCCCTAGGCGCCATCTGACGTCTAGGAGGAAGACCAGTCGTTTTGCGAGCTTGACCTCGCATACGTCTGAGTCCATCCCATGATGGAGCTCTCGGTGGAGATGGTATCGGTACTGGTACAGGTGCGGGTGCGGGTACTGGTGCTGGTGATGGTGGTAATACTGGTGATGGTGGTGGTGGTGGAGTAACAGGTCTGGGGTCTGACGGTGTACGAAGTCCGGAAGGGGTCGCCTGTGAGGCTGCAGATGATGCCTCACTAGGATCTGAATCTGATCCTGCACTGGAGCTAGGGGTGTCATCCAATCTCAAATAAGGGAATCGCTGATAAATGTACTGCTCAGCTGGATCGGCCATCGCTGTATAAACAGAATACTCAAATCAGTATCATGAAAAAAATATATTGAATAATGACATTCAACATACTCATGCATATGATATGATGCTTCTCTCTATCTCAGAACAACTATTCGTCTTTATAGTTATTAAGGTTCTGCTTGAATTGAAATAAACTATAATGCACACGTGTTGCAAATTTCAGTTATGCTGGCCACTCATAACTGGAATTTGTACCACCTGATTACCCTGGCTTAATTCAAAACAAGTTTTGTTCAATATTAATGTTCGGTGCTCTCTGTGTAACTATACGAGCCTATGGTTATAGTCTAGGTCTCTAAGTCAACCTAATTCTCTATAACCTGTGGCTCTGATACCACCCTGTCACACCCCCACCCCTCGTCACCTCGTGTCTGGTCTGACGTCACTGAACCGGTTGCGGAAGCATAGTGGTGATGTCTCCGAGGTGAGGGGTGACTTACTTGAACAATATCATAAGCACACAGATTAACTTAAAGTAAATACATTACAAGGGTGTCGCAATAATAATCACATTAAAGCTACATTTATTTAATTACAATACTAATTATTAAAGTGCAACTGTTCCAAAAGTGCATCCTCACCGACTACTATGGTTTACCTGCAAAAAGGTTTGAGTTCGAAACGTCAGCACAAAGCTGGTGAGATCGACAGTTCAAATTAAAACAATATGATATGATAAGCACGTTCTCAAAAGTTCAGTTCCGGATAACCATGGGACCTGTATCTAGTTCCTTTCGGACGTCTAGTCTGTCTCAAGATATTACCCGTCGGTACATATCTTAGTGCCTCATTATCTTAATGTCTATCACACCATTAAGAAGTTCAGGAAACAGATAACAAACATTCACACAAGGGGAGATGCAATCCTCCCAGCGAATGGGGTGTCAACCAATAGTACTATCAATGTTTTCTGCTCGGCCACACATGGGTTCACTAGATACAGTACAAAAATGAGGACTTTCAGTGTCATGATAGAGTTCAGTCTACAGGCCAAAATCCCATGAAATCCCACAAAAGTCACAACAATCACATGAAATCACACAGATATCAGTGATACATATCATATGTTCATTAAAAGTTCAACAATGTTCCCCGATGTTTGAAAAAGATTAAAAATAAAAGGGGTTGTACGAAACTCACCTGGTAGTATAGATGTAGCAGAATATCTCAAAACTGATAATAGAGAAGTGATTCTGCATTTATTTATATTTAATGAGTTATTTATGTTCTAGTTTACTGATTAGATCCTTCTGAACGTTCAATGTCAAAGACATTGCTTAGTAAATCATCAACTCAATATTAATTATATAATTAATTAATTTAAGGTTATATCATACAATGTATGATAATGTAGGAACCTACACTGCATTAGATTCCTAACACAAAGTTGATGACACTCTAGATTAATTAGAATAATCTCAGATTAACCAAATAGTTAATGTTGTTGATTATGATACTGTAACAGTTTCTAGATAATTTAATGGCTTAGGAATGATCAATCCTTGTTATTGATTATCCAAATATCATGAAATATCACAATGTAGTATCATAAGAGGTATAATAACCAGGCTTAACATACTAATCTGACTGTTATCATAAACATCAGATAATCGTTCCAATGAGTATGTTAATGATTGTGATTAGTTTGAAATACTTGGATTTAACCTTGCATTTCAAAGATTAATCCAACTAATCACCTACATTGTTATAATCAAATGGATTAAACCATTATAATCATGTGTATGGTTTCATGCAAACTGGGCATTACAACGGATCAAAACAAGGATTTAACCGTTAAAACTTCCTGTTCTTTGTTTATAATCAATCCTAGCCATCATCTAGGCAATAATCAACAATCCTAACTATGTCATTACGTTCAAAATCAAGATCTAATCAATCAAAATCAAACTAGAAAGTTTAAACGGATCATTACCTAATCAGACGGATTTCTGACTTTAAAACCACGATCAGAACTTGTTATGATGATCCCTGGTGCGATCCTTGCGTTCAGAAGGCTTGAAAATTGAGTTTGGATGGTGGTTTATGTGTGTGTTTTCGCCTGGAAACGAAGCAGAAGCAAGAAGAAGAAAATATATTATTTCTTCATGCAATCTGATAAAGATAAGCAACTTATTCCACCGCTACATCCGTCGCGTACCGCGACCAGAAGCCCAAAAAGGCTTCGCGTACCGCGAAGAAATCCGGAGAAATCTTAGATATTTTCCAAGCATCGCGTACCGCGGAGAACCCTCAAGCCCACCTCCGCGTACCGCGATGAGTCCAATCGACCAACACTTAGTGATTTTTCTTCGTTTTTCGATTCCGGACAATCCAGGACTCCGTTTTGAACACGGTTTTCACCCACGTTCATCATTTCTCACCTACTATCAACCTGTAATAATTACAATTATTAAATCAACATGGATTTCTATAACGATCAAATGTGCTCACATCATTGATGACGTAAATTCTCGTATGCAACTGTCACATCAAGCCCTCACCTGGTGGAACTCTCATGTCCAGACACTGAGTATGGATAACACAAACTCAATCCCATCGGAGGGTCAAGCCTTCACCTAGTGGAACTCTCATATCCAGACACTGAGTCGGGATAACGTAAACTCAATCCTATCAGAGGAATTCACCCAGATGCTGCACGAGGAGTACTGTCCTCGTAATGAGGTGAAGAAACTAGAGGAAGAGTTCTGGATCCACAAGATGGAAGGATCTAAAATTGAGAAATACACTACTCGATTTCATGAGCTATCAAGGCTGTGTCCTGCTATGGTGATCCCTGAATATAATAAAATCGAGCAGTACATCAGCGGACTGCCCGAACAAATTCAAAGTATGGTCACAGCAGTTGATCCTACTCTTATCAAACCAACCATCCGCATGGCTCATCACCTGACTGACTAAGCAGTAGCACAAGGGAAGCTGCCCAAGAGGGGCGAACATCTGAAACAAGCTGATAACAAGAGAAAGTAGGAACCCAACAACAACTGAACCTACACGCCACAGCAACTCACTCAGCATCGACCCACCCCAGCCAGAGCCTCTACAGCTACTCAATCTGACACTTAATGAGAGGGTGTGGATGAGTGGAAGAGTCTCAAATGCAACCGTTGTTCCTACCATAACTTTGGGCAGTGTGAGCAATTTATATGAAAAAATGTGGACGAAACGGCCCAATGACAAAAGTTTGTCGGACCAACCCTGTAGGCAACACCACAGAAACACAGATGGGATATTATACATGCGGAAAACTAGGTGACATACGTAGGTATTGCCCATAAAACAAAAGAACTTGAGGCAAAAGTCCGAGCATTTGTCATTGGATCTGGTGAAGCTAAGGAAGATACAAACATATTTACCTGTACGTTTCTCTTAAATAATGTTTACGCAAGTATATTATTTGATACTGATGCTGATAAAAGTTTTATATCTAGGGAGTTTAGCTAATTACTTAGTGTCACACTCACACCACTAGACAATAAGTACACGATAGAGTTAGTCGACGGCAAACTTATCGAAACACAAAACATATTTTGAGGATGCGTCATGGAATTGGCGGATCACGAGCTTAATCAACTTAATGCCAGTAACTCCAGAAAGCTTCTATGTGGTAGTTGGAATGGATTGGCTAGCTGCAAACCAAGCAGAGATCGTATGTCATGAGAAAATTGTTTGAATCACACTACCAAACGGAGAACAACTCACCATACAATGGGAATAGAGAGGGATACCCTTAAGCAACATGTCATGCAGGCGAACAAATGTTTTCGAAAGGGTTACACAACCATACTAGCCCTCAACACTGCAACCAAAGAAGGAGAGGAAGATCGAGGACATCCACGATGTTCGCGATTATCCCGAAGTATTTCCGGAGGATCTACTCGCACTCCCACCGAAGCGACCGGTCGAATTCCAAATAGACCTCACGCCTGGATCTGTACTGATCGCAAAGCACCTTATCAACTAGCACCTGCCGAAATGCAAGAACTGTCCAACCAGTTGCAAGAACTGTTGGACAAGTGCTTTATTAGACCAAGCTTCTCACCATGGGGAGCACTGGTCTTGTTTGTGAAAAAGAAATATGGAACATTTCGGATGTGCATGCACTACCGTGAGCTGAACAAAGTGACAATCAAGAATTGACATCCACTTCCTTGTATAGATGATCTATTGGACCAGTTGAAAGGGTCAAGCTTCTACTCAAAGATCAATATGTGATCTGGTTATCATCAACTGAGGATACAGGAAGATAGCATTCCTAAGACAGCCTTTAGAACCCGCTACGGACACTACGAGTTCTTGCTTATGCCTTTTTGATGGAACAATGCATCGACGGTATTCTTGGACCTCATGAATCGCGTGTGCAAGTCATATCTCGAAAAATTCGTGATGGTGTTCATAGACGATATCTTGAATAACTCCAAGACTCTGGAAGAACATGCAAAACACCTAAGGCTCTTTTTGGAATTTTTGAAAGCCAAACAACTCTACGTGAAGGTTTCCAAAATGACTTTTGGATTCACGAGGTCCATTTCCTTGGGCATGTGATCAACGAGAAAGGAATACATGTAGACCCAACTAAAGTAGAAGCTATCAAGAACTGGAAAGCACCAAAGACTCCGACTGAGGTGCGACAATTCCTAGTCTTAGCTGGACACTACCGGCGATTTATCGAAGGATTCTCAAAGATCGCACAAGCAATAACTTTTCTAACTCAAAAAGACAAGAAGTTTGAGTAGGAGATAAATAAGAAGCTGCATTCAACCTGCTGAAGCAGAAACTTTGCAACACACCGATCCAATCCTTGCTAGAGGGTAGCAACGATTTCGTAGTGTACCAGTGATGCCTCGAAGCAAGGACTCGGTTGCGTATTGATGCAACGTGAGAAATTTATCGCATATGCATCACGATAGCTAAAGGTGCATGAAAAGATCTATACCAACCATTATTTAGAATTGGGAGAGGTGGTATTTGCCTTAAATATATGGAGACACTATCTGTACGGCACGAAATGTACTATATTCACTAACCATAAGAGCCTACAGCACATCTTCGACCAAAAGGAGCTAAAATTGAAACAACGAAGATGGGACAAACTTATAGGTGATTATGATTATGCAATCAACTATCACCCATGAAAGGCAAACATAGTGGCCGACGCTTTGAGCAGAAAGGAGACTACCAAACGTGTACGATCACTACAACTCACCATACATTCTGAGTTACCCAACCAGATACGTGACGCTCAATAGGAGGCACTTAAAGTGGAGAATCTCACACAAGAATCCTTGAGGGGCATGGATAAGCAACTAGAAGTAAAAACTGACGAGACGTGTTATTTCATGAACCGAATATGGGTACCGACCTACGGAGGACTATGAAGCGTAGTAATGGACGAAGCTCACAATAGTCGATACTCCACACACCCAGGTTCGGACAAATTGTAACTTTACCTCAAGATGACCTACTGGTGGCCAAACATGAAGTCCGATATCATGACTTATGTGAGCACGTGTCTGACTTGTTCAAAGGTCAAAGTTGAGTACCAAATGCCATCAGGATTACTTCAACAACCAGAGATACCAATGTGGAAATGGAAACAGATTTCCATGGACTTTATTACAAAACTACCCTAAACCACGAGTGGTTTTGATACCATTTAGGAAATCATTGACCGACTGACAAAATCAACACATTTCCTTCCTATCAAAGAAACTGACAAACTGGATAAATTAACCAGAATTTATCTTAAGGAAATAGTCACATGGCACAAAGTGCCAATCTCGATAATCTCATATCGGGATAGCCGATTAAAATCACACTATTGAATATCTCTACATAAGGCATTGGGAACCAGACTGGAAATGAGCACTGCTTACCATCCGCAAACTAACGAGCAGAGTGAACAAACGATACAATCACAGGAAAGACATGCCGAGAGCACGTATACTCACTTACATTCACTCACATATTCTCTATCTCGTATAGTAATGAGTGCTACGTATAGTGTGTGGAGTATATTCCATACATTAGTGGTCACATATAATGCTTACATCTTTCCACATATGCTATTTATAAGTTACATATATGTGTGGAGTATAGCGTCATACGCTAGACGCTATACTTTACATATAATGCGATATGTGGCGTATAGATATTCTTTTATTATTTTTAAATTTTATAACTTATGCATATAAATGTTAGAATTCTGATCTTGTGGGTGATGATCTTGTTCATCGTTCAATTTTGTAGTTTCCAGCTTGATTGGTCACGCAAATCAGGTGCGCTAAGTTTTGGCGTATGAGGATTCACCACCAGAAGACTATTGACTCGGACACCTTGGAGGTGATAGGAGAGTGAGCGAGGGAGGCGACACTCATCTAAGAGGATACTCCATAGATCCGCCTTTCTAGCTTGCATTCCTCTTGTCATACATGAAGATTACTATGGAGTTCATTTCCACGTTTACGTCTCATCCAGTTGCATAGCAGAAGGTATATTTTCATTTGTTTGGCTACTACATGAGATGTCGCTGGTGGATTTTGTAGTTAACTCTGGTATGTATTTCGAACTAGAGGTTGTTTCCACGTTGTACACAACACGGATGATAGAGGTAAAGGAGGACACTTTACGTATACGGTGGCCTCGAGTTGGTAGTAGTGCATTCTTGGGCACCAAGGCGAGAGTTAGTTGTATTTGCGACCCACTCATAGATATATGCGTCGGCTTATTGTCACATGCATCACATGACGTGTCAAAATTTATGAGTAGTGCATCACACATGATTTATTATACATGTATTGTTTGGTGACGGGAAGGACTTGTTAGCTTGTGTGCTTCTTAGCAAAGTATTTTGCATGTTACTAGCATTTAACAGTAACACGGAGTGATATAAGATGAGTGTACGTGACTTAACTAGGTTAAATCATTTGTGCTTCTACATCAAAATTACAAGGACGAGTTGGCTATGTCGATCGACATATTTAGGTTAAATCGTTGGACATTCATCAACATGAGGTTTTTACGAGAGTTTTTGGGCATTGGGTTTAGCTTCTCTCTTTGGTCTGACAAGATTTGGGTTCTATAGCATGTTACTAAGATCCTGTTAAGGTGGTAAGAGCAGTCAGGTGGAAAGCATACTGAGGGGCAGCAGGCGACGGACTTGTTGCATGGGAAAGACCACCATCACATCAGGAGTATCTGTCACAACATTCACAACACCTTTACCTAACAGTAAGACTTCTTGTATAGGTCAAGACCTTGCTACATGAGTATCGAGCCTCCTCCCCCGCCACCACCCTGACAGTATCCAAATATACCGTATCTTGTAATTTGTATTAAACTTTTTTTGTTATGTATATATCATAATATATTTTAATTAGGAAAAAATTAACACTAACATTGTAAAAAAAAGTTAAAATGTTAATTAAGATTTTTATACATAATAATCGTTATACCAATTTGGTGATTAAAAATATTTATCGCTAAAAACAATTATTTTTCAAAACTGAAATACAATATTGTTTGTGATAAAAATTAAAATGTTAATTAACTTTTTCAAAATAATAATTGATATTCAAAAATATTATCTCTAAAAACAGTTATCACTGTAAATATTATCAATTTTTATAACAAATAAATATAAATCACTATTTTTGGCAATATATGTTGCATAGTTCTATACTACACGTATACAGGGACGGATGTATGTATGTGGTTACATAGTCCCAAACAACAATGATTTTTCAGGTTATATGAACATTTTTGAATAGTACTTTCAACTAACAACATCGATTATCAAAAAGATGGTGGAAACAAAAAACATATAAACGATTCTTACATTCGTTTTGTTGAAAAAGAATCATTCTAACTAGTTTCGGTCGAATATGTAATGTAATATTTTCAAAAGACGAAAATTCGTAGGAAACAACTCTAAGTAGTTTTTTTTATCTGATCTGAATGGTTACTCGACCCGGAAAATTTATGTATGATATTATGAAATTAGAACATACAAATACAATGACATCATTGGAAAAAAAAATCGTAGACATCTTATAATTCTACAAGTGCCAGAAACAACAAATAAGTGAAACCTATACGTGACGTATTTATCTCTACATGGCGAATAGGCGTCGATAAAACATTTTTCCAGAAATTTAAGGTTGACAGTCTTCATACGTCATACATATCCTACAACATTATACGATGTGTATAGTCATTGTGACAGGAAGGGATGAATCTATGCCCAACGGACCAGGTTCACCGGAACACACCACATATAGAAGCATTAGTAGGAATTTTTTTCGAAAGGCGTAAAGGGAAGGTGAAACCAATAATATTTTAAAGATGAATCCTTAATATAACTTCTTGCAACCTAATGGTAAGGAACTCAGATTTCATCTATTACGTATCATATTCGAGGCTTGTAGTGGTTTTTTTATTTCATTTTTGGTTTATTTACGGATCATATAAATAAGATTTAGCCATTTAGGTTTTATTTTGGTTCTGCCCATCTCTCGAGTTTTTTTCAAGCTCCCCAGTGTCCTCTCAACTCTCGTCCTTTTCTCCATCTGCCAACTTCCCCCGCGGCCAGTGCCGACGGGATTGGCGCACTGCTCTTGTGTCGCCTACGAGCTGCGACCTCCCCTATTCCCTTCAAGCCTCAACGACTTAGACAACATGCCCCTGCTAGCTGCTTGTTGCTCCTTTTCAGTTTGATTAACTGATTGCTCCTTTTTAGTTCGGTGAGTGATGTAAAATTTATGGTTAACGACAATAAATTCAACTTATAATTGTGTCAAAGCTGTTATAAACAAAAATCGAGGACTATTTTAAATTTTAGTTCATAAACATATACATATTTATATGATTTCCAAATAAGTTTTTTAAAAATTTAATATATTAAAATAATTTAAACAGAGGTTAAAACATTTTAAAAATTATAATATATATATATATATAGGTTTTGTAAAACAAAACACTAAAATAAATTTATTTTATCACTTGAAATATATAAACGATTTTTTTAATACATAAGTTGAAGTTTTATTTATCAAAATTTATTTAAAGCAATAAACTTTATTAGGATTATTTTCTTACAAATGTTAAACATAAAATATTAGACTTTAAAAAGGTTAAGGACTGGGAGTGTAAATACTGGAAATATGATTATGGGTGTAATAATTTAAACATTCAATGTGGAATACTCGAAATCTCAAGGGTATTTTCTGCCAATTATCCATTCTTTCTTCTTCCCCACACGTCCCTCATTCGAACAAGGAAACCACTGGGTTTCTTCCAATCTCAGTTAAAACGCATGTAATCAATTCCTTTCTAAACGGTAATACGTTTCTATTTGTTAATCGAACATAATGAACCATTAAATTGTAGTTTTAATACCCACTAAATGGTTTTAATCATAACCGAACGACCATTTCAAATACCATAACTTAAATCTGGTATAAACGTAAACAAAAATCAAATTAACGTTTGTGAAACCTATGCAAATCAATTCTGAAACGAACGAAACAAGAAAAAAGCTCATAAACCTTCTCAAGCCTTGAATCGAGTTCAAGAACACGTAAGGCTACGGGTTACAACAAAACCTATCAATTCGAAAGCAAAACATGTGAGTTCATCGCATCTTCTCTCTTTTACACTTTTGTAATCTTTTGGGATGATACCCATGTTTGTATTCTAACATATTCAAACTTTAGAAATCATTCAAACATGATGCAAGCTTTAGATCTAGTTAGACTTTGTGTTAATTGTTATGTGTGATACTTGTTATGATTATTTGTTATTGTCAGTCAAGCAAGTATTATTACTTAGTAACCTAATATGTGTTTAATACCATATTCGCATTGGCTTTTGTCATTGTGTAAAAAGGGTGAAAAGTACATTTAGCAAACTTGTAGAAATACAAATGTTAGTTCATTTGTATGGATACTTGTTTGGACACAAGCATTGGGATTATTCATTCATTCTTATCAAACTTGTTATTATTCATACTTTTAATACATGCTAGTTAGATTTATGTTTGCATCTTTTATATATATTTATATCAAATGTATGTGATACTCGCCAACTATACAAATAGTTGATCAAAACTCTATTTTACATATGTAACAGGTTATAGCTTTTGGATGAAGATCATTTAGGGATTTTGAGACCTAGTTTAATATTAAACAGGATGTTGTATTTTAATTTCATGATGTAATGAATTGATGTTGTATTTTAATGACATGCATGTTTAATTTAAATGGGATGTTTAAATAGTGAAACTTACTAATAGCACCATGAGCTTTTGAACAATTACACATCGCACCCCGACGTGTTCCACTATCGGTCCCACTTTCATTGATTTGCCTAGCTATTTTGTGAGTATTTATGTGCCTAGCTATATTTTGAGTATTGATTTTGTGTTGAATCTTGATTTTGAAATTGAATTATTTGATTATTTTTCATGAGTATTGATAGGTTTTTCAAAAGAGCCTCAACGAATCTTGAATCATCATCTTCAACTAGCAAACCCTTAAAAATAGAGTCGAATGATATTCCATGGGATCCTTTCGAAAAGAAACCAATTTCATATTATAATCCTAGTCAAAAAGATGAAATCAATAGAGCTTATTTTCTTAAAGGTTCATGTCAACCAACAATGAATGTTTATCCACAAACATTATATACAAACAAATATAGAAAATTTCTTTTTTTTGCAACGCAACAAGGAAATTGGCTAGAGTATAGTGTTATAATAGATAAAGTGTATCGCTTGTATTCTTACTTGTTTAAGAAAAGTGAACAAAATGTTGCATTTGGGATGTGAAAGGGTACGATGTTGGAACAAAGTCAAAAGATTTAATGTTCATGTTGGCAATTGCAATAGTTTTTACAACAAAGCACATAAAAAAGGGAAAGACATGTTTAAACAAATTCAATCTATGCATTTGTCTTTTTTACAAACAAACTAAAAAATAAAAAAAAAAGAATAAAAAAGAATATAGAGTTCGATTAGGTACTACAATTAAAATTTCTAGGGGATTGTTGACTTGAGGTTACCTTTTCATGATCATGATGAGTCGGAAAAATATATTTATAAAGGATATTTCATTGAGTTTTTAAAATTGATGGGATAAATATATGAGGAAATTGGTAATGTTATACTAAATAATGCTCCATGAAATAGTCATATGACGACTCCATCCATCCCAAAAGAAATTCGTAGTTGTTTTGCAGGGATCTATTAAAGAATATTATTAAAGAACTTGATGATGATGTTTTTTTTTCATCTTAATAGATGAATCAAGGGATCTCTCTAAGAAGTAACAAATGGCTATAGCTTTAAGATTTCTTGATAAATTAGGATTTACGAAGGAGCGATTTACTGGTCTTGTTCATGTTATGAAAACAACTATATCTCTTAAATCTGCAATTGATGAATTATTTGATTGCAATGATTTGAGTTAGGATAGAATTAGAGGCCAAGGATATCATGGTGCAAGCAACATGTCTAGTGAGTTTAATGGTTTAAAAGCTTTGATTTTTAAAGAAAAATTTTCAGCGTATTTTTTTCATTATTTTTTTCTCACCAACTCGAGCTTGATGTGATGGCTCTTGCTACCAAACTCATGAAATATTTATTTTTTTAAAGAAATATCATATTTAACAAATGTTGTCATTGAATCTTGTAAATTAATAGATATGATGAAAGAAAGGCAAAGAGCTAGATTAGAATGGGATCCAAAACTTGAAACCAGATATGGAAATAATCAAGAACAATCACTTGTAAGTTGTAATAGCCAAAGATACATGTTAGAGTTTCCATGAAAAAACACTTCTCAGTTTGAAAGCTTTATATCCTCTTGTTATTGATGAGCTTGAATACATAGAAACTTCTACAGTTGATGGTGCTCACCAAAGTCAAGCAAATGTACTTCAAATATACATGAAAACTTTTAATGCTGCATTTATTTACATTTGACAAAGCATATCTTGGGGTTACCAACCATTTGTCTGAAGCTCTTCAAAGGAATATAATGAATGTTGTTGGATTGGTTAGGTCAACCAAAGAAAAATTACAAACATATCGACTCAAAAGTTTTGACTCACTTGTGAAAGATGTAACTTCAATTTGTGACACGAACATGAAATTGTAGTGGTTAACATAAAAAAAAAGAGAGTAAGTTGACCTAAAATATCGAAGAAGGATGACTAACTTACCAATTGGCACCATTATGTGGTTAATAATTTCAACACGGTTCTCAATATGCAAATTCAAGAATTTGGCAACCGTTTTAACAAGGTAATACTGATTTGCTTAAGTGTATGAATTCTTTGAGCCCGTATGGTAATTTTAGTGCATTTAATGATCTCAACTTGCTAAAATTGGTTGAGATGTATACGTATGATTTTGATTATGCTAAAAAAGACAATAGCATGCATTAACTCAACCACGACATTTCTAATGTGAAAAATGATATGCGATTTGTCAACTTGAATGTGGAAATTGATCTTGTCAATTGCATGGTGGAAACAAGAAAACACATAATTCATTCGTTTGTTTATCATTTAATAAAGTTGTCACTAGTTTTACCTGTTGCACCAACAAATGTTGAAAGAAGTTTTTCATCAATGAAACAACTAAAGACAGATTTGCGTAATAGGATGGGTGATGGATACTTAAACGACGTTTGCATTTCTTACATTGATAGAGATTTTTCAGTTTAAGATATGATGTAAGTTTTTTAAAAGATGAAACCTTAAAGGAAACAATTATAGGTATGTTTTTTTAATTCGTAAAAACTATCGAATTCATATTATCTGATCCGAACATGTTTTTATATGCTTCTATCATGTTTAAAAATAGTGAACTCAATTAAATAAATTCTAGATCCGTCACTCATAACAGATATCATGTTCTAGATACTATATAATCTATATTTAACATATAATGTCGTTAGGAAGTTAAAATATAAAAATTATGCGTTCAAATAATCAAGCTGTTTACAAAAAATGTTTGTACAGTTCAAATCTTTGAAAATTGGATATGATTGCAGCATAATGTCGTGTCATGATCCTTAGTGGGTTGGAAGGTGGGGCGACAGATCTAATCAGAGCAGAAAACAGGGGCAGGTAAAAGATAGAGGGGATGTATTCACCTCCAATGACATTTTTTTTTAAGCCCGAGATTATTATTTTTTTTTAACGATCACGTTTCTACATACCATATATGTTTTCTTAACAAAGTCTATCGAACAAAAGTAAGGTGCGGTCACATCAGATGTATGAGAACATCTGGATTGGGTAAACTCTTGCCCCCTATTGAACAAGAACCCGAGATTTAGCTCAAGATTTCTTCCGTCACCTGAATGTCCTTTAAATCACCCCAAACAGGGTTTGAATTCATGACCTTTCAGTTACTTGGTAAAACCCCAACCAATATGCTAAATTCGCGGGACAAACCATGGATTTAATACACTAGTATACAATAACACTATTTTTTATATTTTTTAATATGAAAAATATTATAAAATATGTATGAATAAAAGTATTATCACACTCACCTTAACATTTTTCACTCTCTATATGTCTCGTACAACGATACAGGCTTATACGAGACGCATTTAGGGGCAATCATTTTTTTTGAACGGTCAACTAATCAACTGTTGAGTACTCTATACGCAGCCACCAATGACTAAAGGATGCCCGAGCAGGCCACTAGTCTAGATGGGCGGAGCCCCTAGCTCACGAGCCACCAATTCTCAAGAAAAACCCGACCCAAGCACCCGCCCAAACGCACGAAGGTAAAAGGCCGGTAAAACCGGGTGGGATCAAGGATCGAACCCAAGACCTGAGTCTCGTATCACTTTCCACATATCTCCATCTTACCACTAGAACAAGACATCATTGATGGGACAATTATTGTTTATCAGAATTTCTTATAATCAATTATTGGTCTCTTATATGAGGCCAATCCTTATTTAATTATTTGGTGTCAAATGGAGCTATACATCTCAGTCAGACTTATACGATACATATAAGATCGGTGGATGTTAAAATAATAATGTTTGGTGCACAAATAGCAAAGTCCATTATTTTTTCGAACGGCTAATTTTTGTAACACTGACAGATTACTGTAGTATTGTGATGTCACCAACAGTATCACCCAATCATACCCACCACAAATTCACCGGTTTTAAAAGAAGCTCAATACTTTGAGAAAACTGTTTTCCGTGATTCGAACCCATTACCATTTGGTTGATTATCCTTATTACTCAACCAAGATACCTATAAGATATAATTCCTTTAACACCAAGCCCATTATTTAAGCAAGTGTATATATTCTTAATTTATTAAAATAATGCACACGAGATCGCACTAAATTAATGAACATTCAGATCTATGTCACTTTCTAAGACACGTGTCGATAATTTGAGGTCTCAAAGCATCGTATTCTTCTAGAAAGTCTCTCATGCCTTTGCTAACAGACTCGTTATTCACACACCCGACATTTTTTAATTCAATACATTTACTGACCTTATACGTCTCATATATGTTTATATGTGGCGTATAACTCCGCGTATAGGTCTAGACTACTCTTATAAGAATCCAATCATTGGTACTGACACCCAATGATTGGTCACGTATATAACCGCGTATAGGACCTATACGAGGCGTATAAAGCACAATCATTAGCAATAATAAATTCTGACACTCAATAATTGTACCCCTTATACGCCGCGTATAGACCTACGAGGCGTATAAGGGATGTGGGATGGGTGTGAATAACACAACCCTTTGTTAATTCTATCATAAGCAATATAATTTTTTGCATTAATTGAGACAGGGTTTTTAAGTTGTAGGCTCTCTTATAAACTGGTGGGTCAAATCACCATGCTCTGTTTATTAGATGAAAGGATGATCTATTTGTCAGAGTGATCCGAATAACCAAACTGTTCAAAATAAAAAAAAAAAATTCATGCCTTTAACACGATATATTTTCCATGTTCGACTCTTAGTTCCAAATAAATCAAAGTTATATTTCCTTTAAGTTTGCAATTTTGTAGACCATTTGCCTTAGTTCACTTGTTTCAAATGGGGTTAGGTTGTACACTAATGTATCAATAACACTAACTTTCTATATTTTTTATTTAAAAATATTTAAAAAACAACACGAATGTCGTTACATGAATGCTAAACCGACAGATTATTCGTATAGGTGACGATCTGTACGAATAAATCTGGAAGTTTAACGTTCTGAATAATATCCGATAATTAGAAAACAAGATTGAAAAGTATAGTTATCGTCGTGTTCGTACGGGTGACGATTCGAACGAATACGCGCGATAACCGTACGATTCGAGTTTAAACAATAAAATTACATAATTTTGAAATTTGAATAAATAAAAGATATTTAGTTAATTTATTAGAAATTACAACCTAAAATAATTTAATTAATTCTATTTTAAGACAGAGTCGTTTCGTTACGAAAACGGCGAGAAAACCGACATTTTTACGCGAAACCACTCGAAACCGAACGACAATAATTGATGAAAATAAAACATTCTAATGTTTAACAATTTTGAAACTCATCACAAATAAATAAATAAGCTATCTTTATTTAAAATCGTAAAAACGCGCGTTATGTTCCGGAAATATAACGAATACGCGAACCGAACAACGAAAACGACCCCGAACTCACTCGGGGTATAAATACCCTTAATGAGTTCAACCAACTCATTTTCTCATCTTCAACTCCCTCTAAAAACCCTAAACCCGGATTCAAGCCCCTACCACCATTCTTGAACTTCAAACCATCATATCTCCTTCAAATCTCAACGAAATCAAGTGGTTCTTGAGCCTAAACGAAGATTTTGAACTCCTCTACTTGAAAGTACAAAGGATCCGACCTAGAAACTTCATAATCGAAGGTAATCTGGGCCTTAAAGTAGCGATTTTAGGGTTTTTGAAACCCTTTAGATCGGTCCTATCCCAACCGGTTTTTAGACCATTTCGAACCGTAGGAAACACCTCCACATCACTTAAGATCGGGATGTAGCAACAAAGAGGTACAACAATCTAGTCCTAAACCTTGATTTTAGGGGATGGCATCATGGAGGAATCCGGTGGCCGAATGAGACGACCCAGGTCGCCGAATGAGTGCAGGCAACCCCCTTTCGGCCGAATGGACCAGTTTCCTTCGCCCAGGCCTCTTTCGCCCGAACCAGTAGCCATTCGCCTGAACCATTTCTCACTCGGCCGTGACCTCATTTGCTTGAACATCATTCGGTTGCAAATGATTCAGTCGGTCGGCCTGAACACTCCTTCATTCGACTAAGTCCTATTCGGCACAACTAGGACTCATTCGACCACTCCTTATTCGGATGGATCCTCACTCGTTCGGCTCCCATGCGGCCTATGCCATTCGACTATCATTCGGCTAATCACCATTCGACCAGGTTGTCCCCATACGATTCGACCATTGCTATTCGGTCGAGCTCCTCATTCGCCCACACAACATATACACAGTCGACAACAAGGGGTATACGAGTTAGTTATCAGGGAGTGCATGGTGGGGTGAGTCTGAATGGGAACCTCCACGTAGACGCATGCAACTATATGCATGTGCATGCATGGGAATAGACTTGGCATGTGTGTTAATGGAAAACGAATACAAGGTGTTCTTTATATGAAATCAATACATGTGTTCTAAGGATCAACAAAGATTTTAACTATCAAATGTTATTAAAGTAACAAAGATGCTAGTGGGGTTTTCAATAACAAGGGTTCTTTTAAACAATTTGAAGTCCAAATGTAGGTTATGAAGATTCTTTGAGTTAAACTCACTTGAGAAATGGTTGGAGATCACTGGCTCAATCTAAGGCTATGTAACTAACTTAAAATAATTCAATCGAATTACCTAGGTCAATTATTCCAGAACCTTGATTAATAAACACTTGGAAGCTCAAAGTCTAATAATGGGCCCAAGGGTGGCCCAATGGGTTTAATATAAGCCCATCATACGTAATTACACTTTTCTTAAATTAATTATGCTTTTAATAAAAAGAAATTGAATTATATACCTTATTAAATTACTTAAATGATTTCTAAAGAAAATTTTAACTTAAAAATAAATTATCTTAAAAAGGTGTTAATTAAAGAATCTTGATATAATTAAAATGAACCCTACTCAGCTAGGTTTTAGTAGTGACTAATATTAAGACATGGGTTTATTGCGGGTAATACTAGTAGACTAGTTAGATAGAAATAATTCTAGAAACGCGTTAGTAATCTAGGACACGTAGTTGTACACCGAGACCAAACCCTAGATACGACGACTACTGTATATACTTATCGTATTTAAATCTCTTAAAACAACTCAGGTGTTGAAGATACTTAAGCTACAAACAACGAGCGCGCATTTTCTGTGGTAATTCTACACAGAGCAACACATGTGAGTTCATTGCCCATTTTCTAACATTTTTGTTTTAAAACGTGGGCTGAGAAGCATGCCTAAACTGTTTTATTTAAATTGTTTACTTAAATGGTTTTATTTATTATATGTTTTACATATATATGTTTGTTGATTGTCACACCCCAGGCCGGCGGGAACGGATCGTGTTTTCCCATCGGGCGGAAGGTTCCCGGGGCGTGATATCATGAGTGATAATCAAGTGATCAGATTGTTTACATAGCACATGAGATATAAATGAGAAATGCTAACATGACATGAAATAGAATTACAAAGTTAAATTACATTGTTCCAGCATAATTTAACCAAGTAAATCTAATCAAAAGAATCAATGAGCTTATATCTTGTATCTGTACAAGATATACAAAAGTGATTCATTGTTCTGTCATCCCAAAAGTATGCAATCAAAAGTAAGCTAGGTCTTCTAAAAGTCCACTAGCTAAATCCTTGCATGTAAGTGTCTACACCTGTTCATCACCTGAGAAACATGTATTTAAACAAAGTCAACACTAGGTTGGTGAGTTCATAATTAAGTTAATGTAAAACCTTGGTTCATTCACATGCACATTCACAATGATAGATATGTTACTTGTATGATTGTCTGTTTCACTTGTTCACCCAATGGATCCTCAATAGTTATAGTCACAAGTACTATATCATCCTAGTAGTATTGCTTATATATAGGGCATATGTAAGGGAACTAAGCCCTAGCCAACATCCCACCACATCACCACTAGAACTCCACACTACTTGTGATACAACTATTGATTCCCACTCTCAATTCACATGTTTATCTCTTCCTTGATCACCTGTGTTCTCATGTATAGAATAATATAATGATAGCGTTGTAGTTATCAAACCGAAGTATTAATAACCAATATATGTGTTAAGGATATTAGATTTTCAATCTGTTCCTTGTATTATTCTATATTGTGTGGTTACCTGTTGTTTCACTTTTAAATATTAAAAGTGTTAGTTAACTGGTTGTAATGTAATCTCAATGCAACGTATAGAGCCCAAATGAAATTCCATTGTAGTCCTCACGTAATCAGATTTCAATGCATTCCATTCACCTCTATCCCGTCGTGTGATCCCAAAGTCTCAATGTGGGATTGTTCTCATGTGATTAACAAAGTTGAATAAGAACTTGTCTTATTACATCATGTTAATTATGTGTGAATGATAAGAATCCTCATGAATTTACGTTATCATGATCATCATTCACTGTAATCCATATGATCCCAAAGCCTCAATGTGGGATTGTTCTCATGTGATTAACAAAGTTGAATAAGAACTTGTCTTATTACATCATGTTAATTATGTGTGAATGATAAGAATCCTCATGAAGTTACGTTATCATGATCATCATTCACTGAAATCCATATGTTCACCATGTAATCCTTAAGCCGTAGTAAGAACCTGTCTTAGTACCCTTAAGTGATGCAGGTGGTGGATACCCAATGCGATCATACTATCACATAGTATGTTTTTAAGGTATAGATTAAGTGTTGTAAGTGATTTACTTATCACACTTGATCAATTATGATGTGGAATGATATTAAAAAGATATTTTATCTTCTAATCATTCATGTGTTGTGAAGTGTCGACATGTTTCACTGTAGTAGTTCTCATTGTTCGTTTGTGTATGAATTGTCTCAATGTTTGCTCATGTAGAAATAACTAAGTGTTATAAGATATAATCTTACAGCTATGTTATTCTAATGTGTTGATGCTTATGAAATTACTTCATCATAATCATCCGAGTTTCCATGTTATCTCATGATCATACAAGCATGCATACAATGATAATCGATAATAAACAGTTTAATATTATCTAAATCAAAGTATAAATAACATGTTAAGCAAACTTTTAAATAAATAAAAGTAAACATGTTTCTCAGCCCCGAGAGTTAAAATCAGTAAAGATTAAAGTAAAAGGGGCATTTGAAGTCACCTTGTTGTTGTAGGGTTGACTTAGCTTAAAAAGAAAGAATACACGCGCTCTTTGTTGTTCTTGTTGTCATGTTCACAATCCTGTATTGATTTCACATTGCATTTGAGTTATAAGTATCACTTAATATGATTTGTGTGCGTGTAGGTGTTAGCCTAGAGTTGACTAACACTCGTGAATCTCGGTCTTGAGCTCCATTCGGCCCGGAGTTATTCTTGACATTTCACAACTTTGACATTACACATTCATTCTTTGTAATTGTGGAATCTTACCAATCAACCCAAGTGTTAATTTAGGTTTATGGCTCAATGTTTCATGTTTTGTTCTTGTTAGGCCCAAATAGTTTATTACATAATTATTTAGTAATCATGCAACTATAATGATAATTCAATGTTTATAATCTCAATCAACTAGTATTCATCATCTTTAATTAATTATCCCCTGATATTGTTATTAACCAATTTATTCACTCGTTTAACCTTATTTAGTTCATGTGATCCGAAACTCCAAATGGGTCGAATGTGAGTGGCCTTGGGCCAAAAGGGTTATTGCTGGGCCTTGAGTGTATGTGGGCCGAGATAAAAGAGATGGGCCGAAAATGGTTGTGTTGGGCTGAACCATTGCTAATGGGCCTGAACAAAATACAGTTGGGCCAATGGGACTACTATTAGGCCTGTGAAGTTATGTGATGTGGGCCGATTGTAGGGAGTGTTTGGATCAATTAAGATGTTGGGTCGGTTAAGGGGTGTTGGGTCGGCTTCACATGGGTCGATGTATGGCTACTGGACCAATTAGGCTAGATGAGCTGCCACACGTGTTGGGCCAACTAAGAAACTCGGCCGAAGGTGGTGCACCGGTCATAATTCAGCGAACCCCTTTGGCTAGGTTCGGCGGTATTTGTTCACGTGAAGAAGGTTCGTTGCAAGCATGTGGGTTTGTCTGTCATCATGGGTTCGCTCGAAGTCAAGGTTCGTCTGGAATGTTAAGGTTCGGCTGAGATGCACAGCAAGGGTTCGTGGCTGGGAATGGTTCGGTGGCTTGCATGGATTCGGCCAAGGTTCGGGAGTTGATGTAGTCAGGGTTCGCCGGATGTAGGAGGGTTCGCTGGGGTTCGCGTTGGTGTGATGATGGTGACAGCCAAGGTTTGTGACCTTGTGGGAGGTTCGGTCCTGCCATTCTGAACACCCACAGGTTCGCGACTTTGTTGTACTCTCACGAAGCTCACGTCTCCTTTGTCATCTCCATCAACCCATCGAACCACAAGTTGTTCCCATGACTCTGTTGATGCTACTGGCACCTGATGGTCAGATGGTGCACGTTGAGGGGTTTGGGTTAGCCGATTAAGGTTGGTTCGAGCATGAGGTAGAAAACCCTAAATCCCGTAGCTTCTTTCGATCATACCTTGATTTTGGCTGGTTAGAATCCCAAATCTGTTGTACTTCTAGGTAGAGGACATCGATAGCTACGCGTGGGTTCAAGAATCACCCAAATTGGTGGAGAAATGAGAGAGTTATGGGGTTTTGACGGTGGTTTGGTGGTGGTGAGTGTGGTGGCCGGAATTTGAGCTAGAGAGAGTGTGGAAGATGATTAAATGAAGAAATAAGACTCATTTAGGGTTTTTATATCACGCGTGGTGTCCGGGTTCGTTTCGGTTGCTCGGTTCGTGTTTTCGTCGCGTAACCGGAAAATTACGCGTGCTTATTTGTAATAAATAAAGGAATGTTATTTTTAATTATTTGATGAGTTTCAAAATTGTAAAATGTTAAATAAGTTATTCTATTAAATTTATTATCGTTTCGTTTCGTCGAATCGCGTCACCATCGCGCGTATTCGTTCGAATCGTCATTCGAACGAACACGACGATGGTTTTGCTTTCCGACTTTTGTTTTCTACTTTCCAGCCATCATTTCAGAACGTTAAACTCACAAATATGTTTGTGTGAATCGTCACCCACGCAAACACACTGTCAGCTCGTTATTCTGAAACGACACTGTAATTTATGTTTGAATTGTGTTTCCTCACTGTCGGACTCAACTAAACACCCTGATTTCACATTGTTTTCACATTGAATTGTCGGCCATCTGATTCCTGTCATCTATGGATATCAGATCGCAACCGATTTGTTTCTGTTAATTGTTTGAGCACTGTTGTTTCTCATGATCTGTTGTGTTAATTGTACTTAAGTTTTCACTTAAATACACACAACTAAAGTTTCAAATGTACGTTGTACTTACTGTATCTAAGTTTACACAAAAAAATACGTACAACGATTTCTTGCATTTATGTTTCTGTTAATACAATAATGTTCACAATCGCATATGTACACAGAGTTATTGTTTACAAGTACACATACCGTACGGACTTGCCGGCCGGTCAGGTACTAGTTGTCACATTGATACTCCTAGACTCCTGTCTAGGTAATTATTAAACAGATCAAATTATCAAGTTAATTAAATTACACTTAAGAGTAATACTTTAAATCTAAACTCTAAATAAACCCTTAATCCATCAAGCTCAAATTCAAGAATCTAAATTCAAAGTGAAATCAAAGGAACTAAAACAAAAGATCATATTCAAAGGAAACCAAATTCAGTGTGGGATCTGAGAACAAAGAATCATAATAAAGAATCAATTATCATTGTGAATCATGGAAATTCTAAAGATCAAGATCAAGAGACTCAAGGAATCAGAAATCATAAATGTGTGTGAATCATTTAACTAATGAAATCATTATAATCTAATGAAATCATTAATATTTGAGTTAAGGTGGATGTCAGTTGTATAAGGAATCAAGACCACGTGTAACACACATAAAGTCCCTTCATGAATAGTCGACTCTTGTAGTCAAGCTATATGGGCAATAACGTGAACTATCAAATGAAATCAATATCAAAAATCAAGAGAATCAAGAAGATCAAGAATCAAAAAATATCCGTAAAGTCCATTCAGGTACAGAAGACCATTTGGTCAAGCTGTATGGGCATCATTAAAATCCCGTCACGCTCAGGCATACTCCTTGTGAGTTATGCCTGATATGGGTCACGTGTGAGAGGTTACAACTTGGACAACCACCAACAACTAAGTCTAATTGATTGAGTCAAATAAGGCCCAATCATCATGTCTTAGTTGTATTTAAATGTTTATTTATTTATTTAATTAAACATTTAACACTTTATTCCTATAATTGCTTTTGGGAAATCATGAAGACATGGTGAACCCAGTAAAAACATTTTTATTTTAAATTATGGAAATCAAGTCTTTCAAACATAGAAGTGGATGGATATCATAAACAGTTAAACAGAGTGCTTTAAATTATAGATGATCATAGAAGGTAATGGTAGGTAAAATGCTTAATTATCATTAACAACAATGTCCTATGTGACTTAGTATGTGGTGGGACGGCGTCTGGGCGGGTCGTAGATTCGACTCAGGGGTATGCCCTATATATAAGCATACCGAGTTGGATGATACAGGTGTTGATAATGAGGTTAAGGTTTTACCTAAAAGGTTTGCAAAACTTTTTCAAATACCAAAATCATATGAACTCACCAACCATTGTGTTGACCTTGTTTTATTTCATGCTTTCTCAGATGATGTACAGGTTTAAGCTAAGGATTTTGACTGCATGCTAGGATGCTCAGTTAGAAGACCTAGTAGTTTTGGAAAGCACATCTTTTGTTAATCATTGTGAATCATTTTGAAATCCTGTACTAATACAAGATAGTGAACTTATGATTCATTTTGATATGTTTACTGGGTTAAATTATCAAACATCGAAATTGTAATTTAACTTTGTAGATTTTAATTAAATGTCTTTGTGCTTTAGATATTCTTAACATTGATGCTGTGTAAACAATTTGATCATCACGATTATCACACACGATGTCGCGCCCTAGGAACCTTCCGCTCGACGGGGAATCCGATCCAACCCCGCCGGCTCAGGGTGTGACAGATTGGTATCAGAGCTCAAGGTTATAGAGAATAATAGGTCATTTACTTAAAACGGTTTGGCCTAGACTATAACTTAGGGACCCTGCATGTAGAGAACATTGGAATTTGGAATTTACTTGCATTGTGTCTTCTGCATTCGATCATTGCACTAACCAATGTTCTATTGGTTATGGTTAGAATGTCACCAAGAAGACAACCGTCACCGCCTCCCCCTTCGCAGGAGACGGAACCAGCAGTCGAGGCACTTGCAACCCTGATCACTGAACAGTTAGTGGCGGTTCTCCCTGGAATCATCACCCGGATCGGGAACAGTGAGGAATTTGCTAGGAACTTCCCACTACTTGCTGCAGAGAAGAAGGAACCGAAAGAAGGAGAAACAAGCAGGAAGCGAAAGCGGTGTTGTTCTGAGAAATCAAGAGATCCTGTAATCCACCCTGAGGCCATTCCCCTTTGCCAAATGGCCGTTGCTCCTGAGTCAGAGGGTAGTAAGCGTTATACTGGAAAAGCCCCCATTTGTGTTAACTGTCACTATCATCACCGTGCTGAGATCTCATGCAAGCAATGCATCCATTGTGGTGAGACAAACCATTGGGATCATCAATGCAGATCTTTGATGAAATTGAAATGCAAACAGAGTGCTGGAAAATTTCCTTTATTTGCCACGTGCAGTCTTGACCATGCTAAGAATAAACTGTGTAAACATTGCCTAAATTGCTGGAGGAAGGGACACTGGAGTCGTGATTGTCATAATCATCCGACTCATAACCAGAATCCTGGAAACACTACATATCCCCTTCCTCGACACAGCAAGGATTGCTATGTGTGCAGACTGTCCGAACACATTGCACGAGACTGCCCCGTGAGGATATCCTCCACAGGTCCTGCATGTTCTGAAGGAAAAGATCCTCTCTGTTCGGCTTGTCACTACTATCATCGAGCTGAACTTTCATGTGTACAATGCATGCGCTGTGGAAAGATGGGAAATTGGATGCAGCAGTGTAGGTCACCAATGACCTCTAAACTCCGTCGATATGTTGGTACCTTTCCTAATTGTGCCAGATGTGGTTTTCACCACGACAAGGAGAAACCCTGTAGACACTGTAGGAATTGTGGGACAATAGGACACTGGATCCAACAATGTCGTTCTATTTCGACTAGGAAACAAGAGCGAAGAGCGAGCACCTCTACTTCCTCTCATATAACAACTGCTACATATGTGGAATGCTTAGACATTTAAAAAGGGACTGCCCTAGGCGAAGACCTCCCGCAGACCCAGCAGTCATTGAGGAACTACTTGCTTTACCAGCTCCTGGGGAACATTCGGAGTCCGATGACCCCACAGGTATGCATATTCATACTGTTACGTTAAATTACTTATTGAATTGCTAATTTGAAAAGTATACCCTGTTATGGCTTTAGAGACGATAAATCCAAGGAAACTATAATTAGGTTCGGTGGAAATGAGATAATAGGAATAGTAAACTAAGGAAGCCTTAGGTCAATTAAATGCTAAGTAAATAAATAAAGATAGGGTGATTCTTAATTACAGTCTAGTTACTATAGTTAGGAAAATAACCTTATCTAGTTAGAACACTAGAAAGCCGTAGATATTCAAATGCTAAAACTAGTATGTAAACTGTTATTTTTCACCTAGACCCATAGAATTCTAATCACTTGATTTAGAGAACCCCGGTTGTAGGATGTTAAGACAGGATGAATTTTTAGAACTGTGCTAAGATCAAGGCTAATCTAGATAAGTAGATCAGGAGAATCAGTATGAATACAAGATGAAGATACGCTAGAGATAAAATTCCGAATGAAATATGAGCATTCCAAGTTACGACAATGCCTTTCGGATAGAAAATGCACCCATGGTTTTCATGGACTTCATGAACCGAGTGTGCAAACTGTATTTAGATCAGTTTGTCATTTTCGTTAGGAAGGACATACTGAATT
Organism: Mikania micrantha; assembly: GCA_009363875.1. Classification (NCBI taxonomy): domain Eukaryota; kingdom Viridiplantae; phylum Streptophyta; class Magnoliopsida; order Asterales; family Asteraceae; genus Mikania; species Mikania micrantha. Next base: position 93,971,168 of record CM018691.1, on the reverse strand, counting down.
ATTCTAAAAGCAAGACAGAACACGAACGACATCTCAGGGATATACTGGAGCTGTTAAAGGAAGAACAAAGCTATGTTAAATTCTTTAATGATGAATTAGGATGAGAATAAGTAACAGTTGGAACAACAGTTACAATGGGCTTCCGTAAGTTACACAATCTTTGGGGAAGAGTAAGGTAAATATGCATCACTTCGGAGAGGTGTATAGGATTACTTAAAAGATAAATCATTTCCTTTATCTTAATGGATCTGCCTTATGGTAGACCTCCCCGACTTATAGAGAAACCTTTTAAAGAGGAGAATAGATTAAACAGATGGTGAAGTAGGTATACGATTATATCAAATAACCTAAGGATTCACCATGTGCAACTCAAGGGTCTAGATCTGACGATCAAGACCTAGAGTTGTGAGAGCCACCTATGAAAACTTTAAGGAGTGTGTCAGATTGTAGAACAGAAAGACAGTTTGAGATAAACCGGATAAAATACCTACTACCAAAATAGTGGGTGGATTCCGGCGGTAGATAAATCAAGAAGACTTATTCTTGAGAAGGCACACGAGTCAGATAATCAGTACATCCGGGTATCGATAAAATGTACCGAGATTTACAGAGATGTTATTGATGACCGGGAATGAAGAAAGACATCGTCGAGTATGTCGGTCGATGCCTTAAGTGTGCGAAAGTAAATGCGGAACACCAGAAGCCGTCAGGGTTACTGGAACAGTCTGAAATTCTGCTCTGGAAGTGAGAACAAATAGCTATGGACTTTGTTACCAAGCCACCCCACACTTCCAGTGGTCATGATACCATTTGAGTTATCAATGATCGATTGACAAAATCTACCTATTTCTTGCTAAGACAGGAGATTTCATGATAGATAAACTGACACATTATACAGCAATGAGATAGTGGTACGACACAGTGTATCATTGTCCATCATTTTGGATAGAGATAGCAAATCCACGTTAAGGTTCTGACCAACATCGCAGAAACCTATAGGGATGTACTTAAATCTGAATATAGCTCACCATCCACTAATGGACGGTCGAAGCTAAAGTACGACATAGACTCTGGAGGATATGTTGAGAACCTGTGTGTTAAATTTCGGTGGAAATTGGAACACACATTTGCCACTGATCAACTTCACCTACAACAGTAGTTATAATAGTAGCATTGAATGTACACCATTCGAGGCTCATTAAGGCCGAAAGTGACGGTTACCGAGCTGTTGGATTGAAATAGGAGATAATCGAACAACTAAACCAGAGCTTAGTCAACAAACTATTGGCAAGATTGTTCAGATTTAACAAAGTCTACAGACAGCAAGGAGCAGACAAAATAGCTGAACCGATGAATAATGTCAGCCATTGACATTTCAAGTGGGAAATCGTATCAAGTTAAAGGTATCCCCAAAGAAAGGTGTAGTCCATTTTGAAATCAAAGGACGAATAAGCACCACGATACATAGGACAGTTCGAGACCATCGAATATATTGGTCCTGTGGCATATAGATTGAGATCACCAGATGATCTTAGTGGTGTGCACGGCGTGTTTCACACCTCAAACTTAAAGAAATGTTCTACTGACGAATCGCTCGTCATATCAGTTGAAGAAATTTGATTAGATAAACATCTATACTTTATCTAAGAATTTTCGAAGGGTATGGCTCGCTAAGTTAAACAACGAAGGCGAAGCCGTACTCCGATTGCTAAGTCTCATTGAAATTCAAAGTGCATACTCAAGTTTATTTAGGAAATGCAATCATCATATTAAATTCAGGTAATCCCCAACTGTTTACAGAGAAAGCTGTAACCGATAGTTATACTTAAATTTCGGGACGAAATTTCTCTAACAAAGGGAGACTTAACATTAGTGTCGGAAACGTCACCATTACAGTGATTGTTACAGTAAAATGAACAGTAAATCAGGTACGCGTACTAGTTGTTGTTCATAGATCACTATCATTCTATGTTATCAAAGTACAGTTTCAGAATCATTACAGAAACGAAACTCAGAACTGCGGTTCATCAGTCAGATAACTATCTGGCAATACAGAACCATCATATGATTATTTGTTAGGATTTTATTATATATAAACGTATGTGAGGCTTTACAGAACAAAACAACACGAATGTCATTACATGAATGCTAAACCGACAGATTATTCGTATAGGTGACGATCTGTACGAATAAATCTGGAAGTTTAACGTTCTGAATGATATCCGATAATTAGAAAACAAGATTGAAAAGTATAGTTATCGTCGTGTTCGTACGGGTGACGATTCGAACGAATACGCGCGATAACCGTACGATTCGAGTTTAAACAATAAAATTACATAATTTTGAAATTTGAATAAATAAAAGATATTTAGTTAATTTATTAGGAATTACAACCTAAAATAATTTAATTAATTCTATTTTAAGACAGAGTCGTTTCGTTACGGAAACGGTGAGAAAACCGACATTTTTACGCGAAACCACTCGAAACCGAACGACAATAATTGAAGAGAATAAAACATTCTAATGTTTTACAATTTTGAAACTCATCACAAATAAATAAATAAGCTATCTTTATTTAAAATCGTAAAAACGCGCGTTATGTTCCGGAAATGTAACGAATACGCGAACCGAACAACGAAAACGACCCCGAACTCACTCGGGGTATAAATACCCTTAATGAGTTCAACCAACTCATTTTCTAATCTTCAACTCCCTCTAAAAACCCTAAACCCGGATTCAAGCCCCCACCACCATTCTTGAACTTCAAACCATCATATCTCCTTCAAATCTCAACGAAATCAAGTGGTTCTTGAGCCTAAACGAAGATCTTGAACTCCTCTACTTGAAAGTACAAAGGATCCGACCTAGAAACTTCATAATCGAAGGTAATCTGGGCCTTAAAGTAGCGATTTTAGGGTTTTTGAAACCCTTTAGATCGGTCCTATCCCAACCGGTTTTTAGACCATTTCGAACAGTAGGAAACACCTCCACATCACTTAAGATCATGTAGCAACAAAGAGGTACAACAATCTAGTCCTAAAACCTTGATTTTAGGGGATGGCATCAAGGAGGAATCCGGGTGGCCGAATGAGACGACCCAGGTCGCCGAATGAGTGCACGCAACCCCCTTTCGGCCGAATGGACCAGTTTCCTTCGCCCAGGCCTCGTTCGCCCGAACCAGTAGCCATTCGCCTGAACCATTTCTCACTCGGCCGTGACCTCATTCGCTGGAACATCATTCGGTTGCCAATGATTCAGTCGGTCGGCCTGAACACTCCTTCATTCGACTAAATCTTATTCGGCACAACTAGGACTCATTCGACCACTCCTTATTCGGATGGATCCTCACTCGTTCGGCTCCCATGCGGCCTATTCCATTCGACTATCATTCGGCTAATCACCATTCGGCCAGGTTGTCCCCATACGATTTGACCTTTGCTATTCGCTCGAGCTCCTCATTCGCCCACACAACATATACACAGTCGACAACAGGGGGTATACGAGTTAGTTATCAGGGAGTGCATGGTGGGGTGAGTGTGCATGGGAACCTCCACGTAGACGCATGCAACTATATGCATGTGCATGCATGGGAATAGACTTGGCATGTGTGTGCATGGAAAACGAATACAAGGTGTTCTTTATATGAAATCAATACATGTGTTCTAAGGATCAACAAAGATTTTTACTATCAAATGTTATTAAAGTAACAAAGATGCTAGTGGGGTTTTCAATAACAAGGGTTCTTTAAAACAATTTGAAGTCCAAATGTAGGTTATGAAGATTCTTTGAGTTAAACTCACTTAAGAAATGGTTGGAGATCACTGGCTCAATCTAAGGCTATGTAACTAACTTAAAATAATTCAATCGAATTACCTAGGTCAATTATTCCAGAACCTTGATTAATAAACACTTGGAAGCTCAAAGTCTAATAATGGGCCCAAGGGTGGCCCAATGGGTTTAATATAAGCCCATCATACGTAATTACACTTTTCTTAAATTAATTATGCTTTTAATAAAAAGAAATTGAATTATAAACCTTACTAAATTACTTAAATGATTTCTAAATAAAAGTTTAACTTAAAAATAAATTATCTTAAAAAAGGTGTTAATTAAAGAATCTTGATATAATTAAAATGAACCCTACTCAGCTAGGTTTTAGTAGTGAATAATATTAAGACATGGGTTTATTGCGGGTAATACGAGTAGACTAGTTAGATAGAAATAATTCTAGAAACGCGTTAGTAATCTAGGACACGTAGTTGTACACCGAGACCAAACCCTAGATACGACGACTACCGTATATACTTATCGTATTTAAATCTCTTAAAACAACTCAGGTGTTGAAGATACTTAATCTACAAACAACGAGCGCGCATTTTCTGTGGTAATTCTACACAGAGCAACACGGGTGAGTTCATTGCCCCTTTTCTAACATTTTTGTTTTAAAACACGGGGCTGAGAAGCATGCGTAAACTGTTTTATTTAAATTGTTTACTTAAATGGTTTTATTTATTATATGTTTTACATATATATGTTTGTTGATACTCCTAGACTCCTGTCTAGGTAATTATTAAACAGATCAAATTATCAAGTTAATTAAATTACTCTTATGAGTAATACTTTAAATCTAAACTCTAAATAAACCCTTAGTCCATCAAGCTCAAATTCAAGAATCTAAATTCAAAGTGAAATCAAAGGAACTAAAACAAAAGATCATATTCAAAGGAAACCAAATTCAGTGTGGGATCTGAGAACAAAGAATCATAATCAAGAATCAATTATCATTGTGAATCATGGAAATTCGAAAGATCAAGATCAAGAGACTCAAGGAATCAGAAATCATAAATGTGTGTGAATCATTTAACTAATGAAATCATTATAATGTAATGAAATCATTAATATTTGAGTTAAGGTGGATGTCAGTTGTATAAGGAATCAAGACCACGTGTAACACACATAAAGTCCCTTCATGAATAGTAGACTCTTGTAGTCAAGCTATATGGGCAATAACGTGAACTATCAAATGAAATCAATATCAAAAATCAAGAGAATCAAGAAGATCAAGAATCAAAGGATATGCGTAAAGTCCCTTCAGGTACATAAGACCATTTGGTCAAGCTGTATGGGCATCATTAAAATCCCGTCACTCTCAGGCATACTCCTTGTGAGTTATGCCTGATATGGGTCACGTGTGAGAGGTTACAACTTGGACAACCACCAACAACTAAGTCTAATTGATTGAGTCAAATAAGGCCCAATCATCATGTCTTAGTTGTATTTAAATGTTTATTTATTTATTTATTTAATTAAACATTTAACACTTTATTCTTATAATTGCTTTTGGGAAATCATGAAGACATGGTGAACCCAGTAAAAACATTTTTATTTTAAATTATGGAAATCAATTCTTTCAAACATAGAAGTGGATGGATATCATAAACAGTTAAACAGAGTGCTTTAAATTATAGATGATCATAGAAGGTAATGGTAGGTCAAATGCTTAATTATCATTAACAACAATGTCCTATGTGACTTAATATGTGGTGGGACGGCGTCAGGGCGGGTCGTAGGCTTGACTCAGGGGTATGCCCTATATATAAGCATACCGAGTTGGATGATACAGGTGTTGATAATGAGGTTAAGGTTTTACCTAAAAGGTTTGCAAAACTATTTTCAAATACCAAAATCATATGAACTCACCAACCATTGTGTTGACCTTGTTTTATTTCATGCTTTCTCAGATGATGTACAGGTTTAAGCTAAGGATTTTGGACTGCATGCTAGGATGCTCAGTTAGAAGACCTAGTAGTTTTGGAAAGCACATCTTTTGTTAATCATTGTGAATCATTTTGAAATCTTGTACTAATACAAGATAGTGAACTTATGATTCATTTTGATATGTTTACTGGGTTAAATTATCAAACATCGAAATTGTAATTTAACTTTGTAGATTTTAATTAAATGTCTTTGTGCTTTAGATATTCTTAACATTGATGCTGTGTAAACAATCTGATCATCACGATTATCACACACGATATCGCGCTCCGGGAACCTTCCGCCCGATGGGGAATCCGATCCAACCCCGCCGGCTCAGGGTGTGACACTGAAAGTAATGTATGTTTAATGCGATTGATTTAACATAAATCCTTCTATCCTAATAGACAAAAATAATTTTTGACACTTGTCAAATTCTCATGTTTTTATTGCCACTTGTTATTTTTCTATCAATCTAATTCAATTCTCTAACACATTAATAATTTATTACATTCTCTCATATTTAATATTTATAATATTAATTACTAATAATATTATTTGTCTTCTTTCATGCAAGAAAAATACTTTTTAATAAATTAAAAATATAATATTTTTAATTAAAAATCACACTTAAAAAAGGTATATAAAATATGAAATTTTCTAAAAGTTATTTTTTGAAAAGTAAGAAAAATATATTAATTTAGTATTTTTGGAAAATAAAAGTTTAATTAAAAAATTTTAAAAATAAAATAAACTATAAATCATATTTTTCAAGTAATGAAATTTTTATAAACAAATGATGTTTTTTTAAAACGAAATGTTCAAAAATTAATTATTTTAAACCAAAAGTTATATAAATTTTAGTTATTTATGTTCAATGATATTTTCAAATTAAGTTATCTAACTTTAATAACTATATAAATTGTACATTATCTTCTTAATTTGTAACAATTAGTTTTTGGTAGAAAAGCAAATGAATTTTTAGCATCAATTATTTTAGAAATCTTTATTTTTATACGTATTATTTCTTTAGTTATTGTAAATTTTAATTTATTATTTTAATATTTAAAATACTCTTAAATATGTTATTTAATTAATTTATAACTAAATATTGTATAATTTTTAAATTTTATTGATAATTATTTAATATTTTATATTTAATCCGTGTAATACACGAGGTAATAATCTAGTAGGATATATATAGATGATGGGTGACGTATGAATATTAACTCCCAAATATGAATCTAGAAACTTTTCAACCAGATTTTTGTTAGCTTTAGAGTTTCATTTTCAACATTTGTATTAGTTTTAGAGTTTCTAAAAAAAAATCAACCAGGTGAATAGTAAATTTTATTAGATTTTTAATTTCATTAAAATATATATTATACAGAGTTATACAACAAAGTTTACTTATTACATGCGGAACACGTGCGGGTGACACTGATCAATATTATTTTTCATGTTTAATATATGTTTTTGATGACTGATTATCCGATAATCATAAATTCTAGCAAGCTATATTACATAAATACTATATCTATATATATATATATATATATATATATATATATATAGGGAAGGGTATAAAAAATAACCTTCATCTTTTACTACAACTACATAACCCATTTCAACCAATCATAAATTTACACATAAGCTTTTCATTAAAATATTAAAAAGGGCATCCTAGTCATTTTACCTTTATAAGTTTTTTCCCCCCATCTTTTTTAAACATTAATAACTTTTTTATAATATATTATTTTTTTAAAAAATTGCACCATTATATTCGTCTCATTTTTCTCTTTAATTCCGTTATAGTCTCGACTAATTTTTTTTAATTTTTTTAGATGCCTTATATTTACATCATTGTAACGAGCTTAAATATATCAAATTTAATTGAAACTTTTTTAAAAATGATAAATTACAGTGATGTAATTTACATTGACGTAATTTATCGTGATGTAATTTACATTGACGTAAAATTTGGTTTCGGTTTTTTCGGTTAATTTGGTTCCGGTTCGGTTTTTTCGGTTAATTCGGTTTCGGTTCGGTTTTTTTTTGGCTTTTTGCTCATCCCTAATTTGTAACGAGCCTAAATACAACAAATTAGTTTGAATTGTTTTCGAACAATGATAAATTACATCACTATAATTATCATTGTTAGAGAAAAAAATCAAAATAATGTGTTATATTACATCACTGTAATTTATCATTGTAATTATCATTGTTAGAGAAAAAGTAAAATAATGTGTTATATTAATTACATCACTGTAATTTATCATTGTTAGAAAAAAATTTAAAATAATGTGTTATATTTATGCTCGTTATATCGATGTTAATAATGGGCAATGAGAAAAAAAATTAAAAAAAACTAGTCAACATTATAACGGGAATTAAATAGAAAATTACATCACTGTAAATAATGTGTTACGTCACCGTTAATTATGTCATTGTAAATTACTTCATTTTGTGTTACATTACTTCATTTTGTGTTACATTACTGTAATTTACCATTGTTAGAAAAAATTTCTAATTAATTTGCTATCGTTAAGCTCGTTACAATGATGTAAATACATGACATAAAAAAATAAAAAAAAAAACTAGTCGAGACTATAACGAAATTAAAGAGAAAAATGAGACGAATATAATGGTGCAATTTTTTTGAAAAAATAATATAGTATAAAAAAGTTATGAATGTTTAAAAAAAAAGGGGTAAACTTTATATAAATAACAAATGTCCTAAATACCCTTCATACTAAAGACAAAGGAATTGACACGTGGCACGATCCTATACATTTACCTTTTTCAAGTAACCATTGGATGATGATTAATGGGTTGTAACAAAAGATGAGGTTATCAAAAATTCTATGCCATATATATATATATATATATATATATATATATATATATATATATATATATATAGGGAATGGATCTAATACTAACTCTAAGATTCATCAATAACCCATTAACCCTACCATATTGACTGATCAAATTACAAGATAATATTCTAATGGTTGATATTAAACTATAATATAATAATGTAATTGATTTGAAAGAAAATGGAATAATGGTATTAATGTAATTTGATATATTAAATACTTTACCCCATCTTTTTTTATACATCCATAACTTTTTTATACTATAATATATTTTTATAAAAATTGCACCATTTTACTCGTCTTTTTTTTCTCTTTAATTCCGTTATAGTCTTGACTAAGTTTTTTTATTTTTTTTCGGATGTTCGTATTTACACCAATGTAACAAGTATAAAACTAACAAATTATTTGTAACAAGTTGTAACGAATTTGGGTTTACATTGTTGTATAATAAATAGGGGTTAAGTTTAAGAGTGTAAACGAGCCAAGCCGATCCTGAGCTCGTTAATTACGTTATATTCTTGACTAGGTTTTTTATTTTTTCTGGATGCTCGTTAATTACGTTATATTCTTGATTTTGTAACGAATTTTGGTTTTTAAAGCACTAAAATGTATTTACAATCTTGTAAATATAATTTTTAAATTATGAAAATGTATTTACAATCTTGTAGATATACCGAATTTTGGTTTTTATAAACAAAATGTTATATTATTTTTTTAAAGTATTAAAACATATTACAATCTAGTAGATATAACGAATTTTAGTTTTTATCAACAAAATGTTATAGTATTTTTTAAAAGTATTAAAATGTATTTACAATCTTGTAGATATAACGAATTTTGGTTTTTATCAACAAAATGTTATATTATTTTTTTTAAGTATTAATATATTTACAATCTTGTAGATATAATTTTTTTAAAGTATTAAAACGTATTTACAATCTTGTATATATAACGAATTTTGGTTTTTATCAACAAAATGTTATATTATTTTTTTAAAGTATTAAAATGTCTTTACAATCTTGTAGATATAACGAATTTTGGTTTTTATCAACAAAATGTTATATTATTTTTTTTAAGTATTAATATATTTACAATCTTGTAGATATAATTTTTTTAAAGTATTAAAACGTATTTACAATCTTGTATATATAACGAATTTTGGTTTTTATCAACAAAATGTTATATTATTTTTTTAAAGTATTAAAATGTCTTTACAATCTTGTAGATATAACGAATTTTGGTTTTTATCAACAAAATGTTATATTATTTTTTTAAAAGTATTAAAATGTCTTTACAATCTTGTAGATATAATTTTTTTAAAGTATTAAAACGTATTTACAATCTAGTAAATATAACGAATTTTTGAGCATCCGGAAAAAATAAAAAAATCTAGTCAAGAATATAACGTAATTAACTAGCTCGTGATCGGCTTGGGTCGTTTACTCTTAAACGTAAACCGTATTTATTTTACAACAATGTAAACCGAAATTCGTTACAACTCGTTACAAATAATTTGTTATTTTTATGCTTGTTACATTGGCGTAAATACGAACATACGAAAAAAAATAAAAAAACCTAGTCAAGAATATAACGTAATTAACTAGCTCGGAATCGGCTTGGGTCGTTTACACTCTTAAACGTAAACCGTATTTATTCTATAACAATGTAAACCGAAATTCGTTACAACTCGTTACAAAATAATTTGTTATTTTTATACTTGTAACATTGGTGTAAGTACGAACATACGAAAAAAAATAAAAAAACCTAGTCAAGACTATAACAGAATTAAAGAGAAAAATAAGACGAGTAAAATGATGCAATTTTTATAAAAAAAAATATTATAGCATAAAAAAGTTATGGATGTATAAAAAAGAGGGGTAAAGTATTTAATATAGCAAATTACTACTTTACCCTTATTAAATAATAAAAGACAAAGGCCATGTGTTCAATTCTGATTGGTTTATGAGGGTTAATGGGTTAGTGCCATAAATGATGGTTAGCATTTGAACCCAATCCTATATATATATATATATATATATATATATATATATATATATATATATATATATATATATATGGATTCAAATAAGAACCCACCATTTTTGTGGTAACCTATTAACCCATTTGAGCCAATCAGATTCATACACATCATAGATTCCTTTTTGAGTTTATGAGGGTACTATGGACATTTTATTAACTCATTTAAGCCAATCAGATTCACCCACATCATAAATATAATATCTATTTTCCTTTTTTTAAATCAAAGTTTCCCCCTTGATTTTTATACACTTATAACTTTTTTATACTTTGTTATTTTTTTATAAAAATTACATCATTAAACTCGTTATATTTTTCTCGTTAATTCCATAATAGTCATGCCAATTTTTTTTTGAATTTTTTTCGAGCGTTTGTAATTACACCAACATAACGAACGATAAATATAATAATTTTCTCTCGTTTTTTCAAAATCTTTCCATCTTTAAAATGTTTTCGAGCGTTCGTAATTTTCTCTCATTTTTTCGTTTAACATGTTTTTTCGAGCGTTCGTAATTTTATCTCATTTTTTCGTTTAAAATGTTTCAAAATCTCGTTTAACATGTTTAACATCTTTAAAATGTTTTCGAGCGTTCGTAATTTTCTCTCATTTTTTCGTTTAACATGTTTTTTCGAGCGTTCGTAATTTTCTCTCTTTTTTTCGAGCGTTTGCAATTACACCAACGTAAAATCTTTTCATCTTGTTACAAATTATTTTTTACTACAAAAATTAGTTTATTAATATTTTAAAAAATTAAGAACACTTTGAAAAAATCCAGATCCTTACATCAGTGTAATTACGAAAACTTTGTAAAAATTCAGCTCGTTACATCATTGTGATTACATCAGTGTAAAAAATGCATTTCGTTACGTCAGTGCAAAATGTCGTTGCATCAGTGTAAAACGTCGTTGCATCAGTGTAAAACGTTGTTACATCAGTGTAAATTACGAAAATTTTAAAAAAATTTGACAAAATTATACTTGAATTAAAGATAAAAAAGTGACAAATTTAATGGTGAAATTTTTATAAAAAATAATAATGTATATAAAAGTTATGAGTGTTTAAAAAATTGTGGGGTAAACTTTTTTAAAAAAGAAATCAAGTACACCCATCAAATGTCAAATCAGTGTAAAAAAATGCATTTCGTTACATCAGTGTAAAACATCGTTGCATCAGTGTAAAATGTCGCTGTATCAGTGCAAATTACGAAAATTTAAAAAAATTTGAAAAAATTATACTTGAATTAAAGATAAAAAAGTGACAAATTTAATGGTGAAATTTTTATAAAATAATAATAATGTATATAAAAGTTATGAGTGTTTAAAAAATTGGGGGGTAAACTTTTTTTAAAAAAGAAATCAAGTACACCCTCACCAAATGTCTAAAATGCCCTTAAACAAATCTCATCCACATGTTTTTTTGATTTTTTTCAGATTGAATATGGACCACTCATTTCAAAAAGCTTTATTTTAACAACCAATGAAAATGAGTTAATAGGTTTACACACTTGGAGTGGGTTACCATTTGAACCTTACCCTATATATATATATATATATATATATATATATATATATATATATATATATATATATATATATATATATAGGATATGGTTCAAATATGAAGCTACCATAATTATGTTAAACCAATAACTCAAATCCAATGACTTAAAATTTTCATATTTAATAAGATTTTGCCATGTGTCACTTAACACCTTTAAATTAGAAAGGTTATTTAAGTCATTTCATTTAATATAAAAAAGTCAGATTTAATAAGAGAGTGACAAGTGTCACACTCTTACAAATCCATCCATTTTTCCTTTTTTTAAATCAAAGTTTCCTCCTTGATTTTTTATACACTTATTTTTTCATCTTTAAAATGTTTTACAAATTATTGTATTTGGGCGTTCATAATTTTTTTTCGAGCGTTTGTAATTATACCAACGTAAAATCTTTTTATCTCGTTACAAATTATTTTTTATTACAAAAATTAGTTCATTAATATTTTAAAAAATTAAGAACACTTTGAAAAAATCCAGCTCTTTACATCAGTGTAATTACGAAAACTTTGTAAAAATTCAGCTCGTTACATCAGTGTAAAAAAATTTAACTCGTTACGTCAGTGCAAAACGCCGTTGCATCAGTGTAAAACGTCGTTGCATCAGTGCAAATTGCGAACATTTTAAAAAAATTTCACAAAATTATACTTGAATTAAAGATAAAAAATGACAAATTTAATGGTGAAATTTTTATAAAAATATAATAATGTATATAAAAGTTATGAAGGTTTAAAAAATTTGGGGGTAAACTTTTTTTAATATGGACCACTCATTTTAAAACAAATTATTTAAAGAACCAATTAAAATTAGTTAAAGGGTTACCACACTTAGAGTGGGTTACCAATAGAACCATCCTCTATATATATATATATTGTTCAAATAAGAACCCACCATAATTGTGTTAACTCAATAACTCAAATCCAATGGTTTTAAATTCCTAGATTTAATAAGATGTTCCTATGTGTCACCTAACCTTTTAAAATTAAAAAAGTTATTTCAGTCATTTCAGTTAATATAAAAAAGTCAGATTTAATAAGAGAGTGACAAGTGTCACACTCTTAAAAATCCATCCATTTTTCTTTTTTTAAATCAAAGTTTCCCCCTTATTTTTTATACACTTATAACTTTTTTATACTATTTATTTTTTATAAAAATTACACCAATAAACTCGTTATATTTTTCTCTTTAATTCCATTATAGTCATGCCAATTTTTTTTTATTTTTTTCGAGCGTTCGTAATTACACCAACGTAACGAGTACTAAATACAATAATTTTCTCTCATTTTTTCAAAATATTTCCATCTTTAAAATGTTTTACAAATTATTTTTGAGGGTTCGTAATTTTCTCATTTTTTTCGAACGTTCGTAATTACACCAACGTAAAATCTTTCCGTCTCGTTACAAATTATTTTTTATTATAAAAATTAGCTCATTAATATTTTGAAAAATTAAGAACACTTTGAAAAATTCAGCTCGTTACATCAATGTAATTACGAAAACTTTGTAAAAATTCAGCTCGTTACATCAGTGTAATTATGAACACTTTGAAAAAATTTAACTCGTTACGTCAGTGCAAAACGCCGTTGCATCAGTGTAACAGCTTGTTACGTCAGTGCAAATTACGAACATTTTAAAAAAATTTGACAACTATACTTGAATTAAAGATAAAAAAGTGACAAATTTAATGGTGAAATTTTTATAAAAAAATAATAATGTATATAAAAGTTATTAATGTTTAAAAAATTGGATGGGTAAACTTATTTTAAAAAGGAATCAAGTACACCCACCAAATGTCAAAAATACCCTTAAGCAAATCTTACTTGTTTTTTCCATATTTAATATGGACCACTCATTTTAAAACACATTATTTAAACAACCAATAAAAATTGGTTAATGGGTTACCACACTTGGAGTGGGTTACCAACGGAACCATTCCCTATATATATACATGGTTGTAGAAGTCGTTAGGCGCTTGTAGGGCGGCGAGATACCGCTTAGGGATTAATCGAGATTAATCGGCGCTAGGCGGATTGGAATTTTTATGTGTAATTTTACAAATATTTATTATATACACACATTAATATCAATAATTTAATATAATACTTCAAATATATTAAAAAAAAACTTCAACATACTAAGTCAAGTACTTCAAATTCCAAACTTAAACACATAATTCTGAGTTTACAGATGGATTTCAATATTTAGTGGCAGGGTTCAATGTTTCATATGTTGTATTTGATGTTTTAGAAACATATTAAGTATTTAGGGTGGAGAAATGTCTCGAATAATCACATATCTGGGTCATTTTTACCCGAAAAAAGATAAAAAAAAACCAAAAAAAAAGGCCGCTTAGGGCAAAATCGTGAAGGAATCCTGGCGCCTAGCGCCTAGGCGGCCGCCTAGGCCGATTTTTACAACCATGTATATATATAGGGTTAGGCTAAAAAGGAGAAAAACTATAAAAAAGTTTATGAAGATATTTAGGTGTAACAACTGTGCCGGAACAGTAAACGGAACAGTAACTCAGGTACAAACTATGCAAACTACTGTTGTACTGTCAACTACGTAATGCTTAACAGTAAACTATTATACTATTGTTTCTGAAATCTGAATAAACGTAACAGTTTAACAGCAAGAAACACATCAGACAACGGTGAACAGTGAAACTGATACTTATTGATGTGCTATTATGTGTAAACGTATGCGAGGTTAAACAAAACGAAACGATAACGGTTGTTGTTACGGAATGCTAAACCGATGAGTTATTCGTATAGGTGACGATCTGTACGAATGATTCTGATAGTTTAACGTTCTGAAATAATAACTGAAAAGTAGAAAACAAAAGTCGGAAAGCAAAACCATCTTCGTGTTCGTTCGAATGACGATTCGAACGAATACGCGTGATGGCGACGCGTTCTGACGAAACGAAAACAAAAACGATAAAAGATACGAACGATCATAAATTCAAAGAAATAAGAAAATTCTTAGTTTACAATTTTGAAACTCATCATTAAACAAATTAAATTAAACTATTTTAAGAAAATTCGCGAACATGATTGATAAACGCGTAAAATGATAAATTCGATAAATAAATTGATACAACGATATTTAAAATAAATTCTAACAATAACTGTATTTTAAATAACCTAAAACAATCCTTTTATTTAAATCTACGAAAAACACGCGTTACGTTCCGGAAACGTAACGAAAACGTAACGAAAACGCGAACCGAGCAACGAAAACGCACCCGAACTCATTCGGGGTATAAATACCCTTAATAAGTTCAACAACCTCATTTTCTTCTCCTTCTCTCTCTTGAAACCCTATTTCCGGATTCAAGCCACCATCACCATTGTTGAGCTTTAAACTATCATATCTTGGTCAATACTCCACCAAATCGTCCCATTTTCGAACCTACACGAAGCTTTCATCACCCTCTACATGAAAGTACAACTGATCTAGAGAAAAACCCACTGAAATCAAAGGTATGAAGCTGCAAAGTCACGAAAATTTAGGGTTTTTCACCCCTTATTCGACCCCCTGATCTAAAACCGGTTCTAGACATTTTCCCTCGAACCTGATGACCACGATTGCATGTCCTAACATATACTACCTTCGAACACACTTTAACAGCTCGAGATGGGAGCAACTAGGAGCCGAAGTTCTGTGTTGGCCGAATGAGACCTTCAGTGGGTCGAATGACTCCACGGCCGAATGGCCATCTAGAGCTCCGAATGAGGCCCAGCTATTTCGGCCGAAGGTCTCCATGCGCCATGTCTCATTCGCCGGTCACCCATTCGACCACCCCCATTCGGTGGTCAGTTCTCATTCGCTGTTAGCCAGTCGCCGGAACATCTTCATGCGTTGAATAACCTTGCTTCAGTCAAGTATGATCGTACAAACATCACCATCCGTAGCCCATCCTCATACGGCCACTTTTACTCAGGCCCCTCTAGGCCCAATAGCATAAAGCAGACCCAACGACTTGGTTCAAAGGGGTTCTTTGGCCCAACATCCCCAATCATTGGCCCACATAATCACGTTATGGCCCAATCAGTTTCGTAGTTGGCCCAGTAAAAATCATATGGCACAAACATAGTGTATAGGCCAGAAGGTTAATACAACAACAGACTTGATCATTTCAATGTTTCAGGCCCAATGTGATCGAGGCCCAACAGGGAGCTAATTCCCTTGTTTCAGCCCATCTCCTTCTTCTAGCCAGCAACACCCTTTTTAGCCAAATTCATCCCTTTGACCCATTTCGATTAACTATATAGCAGGCCCTCTTTTTGTGTTGGTCCATCATCTAAACTATTGAACTAAAAGATTAAGTGGCTTAGATAAATATCATTTAATTAGCCATATGTAAATCATTAGGCCCACATAGCCTTCGGCCCATCTGTAGGCCCAACATAGTTCCTTTGACCCACAAATAGTTCAAGAACTTTGTTAGGCCAAGAAACTACTATGGATTAACAGTTTGGCTCAAGGCCCACTAGGGTGACCAAGGCCCTTCTATTACGGCCCAATCTTATTATTTCTAGCCCACACTCGATTCAGCCCAAATGTACCAGGCCCAATTGGGCCCAAGGTCTAACCTACTTCGAGCCTTGATGAAATCCAAGGGGCCCAGCAGATTCAGCCTGAAACCCTCAAAACATAATCCAAGGCCTACTTTTAAGGCACAATTCCTAACTTTTGGGGCCAATGTATAAAAGACTTGGCCAATAACTTAATTCTGGCCCAATTAGGATTCCTACAACCCATCTCAACTTCAGGCCCATCAATTTTTCCAGGGCCCACATCTAGCCCAGACAATTCCTTCGCGGCCCAAGGGAGGCCCACAAAGCCATTGGTTGACCTAGGCCTTGTAACACTTGGTCGGGCCCTTGTCTTTCCACAACCTATTTCATTGACCCACACAGTTCAAATAGGTCCAACAATTTCCAATCGTTCAAGACTAGTCCAAGGCCCATAGGTTTGGGCCCAGGGCCCAACTTGTTATACGGAGGCCCAAAAAAAAGACTTACTTGGTCTCATGGTTTGATCCACACCCCATTCTAGGCCCACATTGGGATCAATATTTTTCAAAGGAATGCGTGTCTAATTAATTCATTATGATACAATAAATGTTCAAATATGCAAGAACAACAATTTGGGATTTGAAATAATCACTAAGCCTTTTATCAGGACAAAGGGCTAATAGTTCATGACAAAGTGTGCAGACTTCAAGAATGAATCAAGTTCAAATCAATAAGATAACAACTCATAATGATAATGATTTAAAACACATGTACGGGGCCTAGTGGGGATCATGACCAAGTCTTACGCGGGTTAGCCAACTTTAGAGCTAGCACCTACACACAAATATACAAAACCTTATAAACTAATACTAACACGATGTAAACAACGTGGAATTGATACAGGATTGTGAATACTACAATAACACACAACAAAGAGCGCGTGCATACTTGTTAAGCTAGGTCAACTACCACGACTACAAGGTGAGTTCATAGTCCCTTTTCAAACTATTTTGGTTTTTAACTCGGGACTGAGGAGCATGTTATACATTTTAAAACAAATGTTTTAAATTTAACAAAATGCTTTTACACTATTAGATTATGCCAAGTGCTAAAGGCATAAGACTCTATTCAAACTAAATGCTATTTGATTATGCCAAGTGCTAAAGGCATAAGACTCTATTCAAATTCAATGCTATCTGATTATGCCAAGTGCTAAAGGCATAAGCTACATGCTAATACTAAAGCTATGTGATAATACCAAGTGCTAAAGGTATATACTATTTGATAATGCTATTGTGGATGCTAATTCTATGAAATCATGTTACAAGCTAATACTATGAATTATGCTAAATACTAAGGCTTCGGGTTAAACTAAACGCTAATACTACGGGTTTATGCTATGAACTAACACTATGGGTTATGCTTAATACTAATGCTATGAGATTATACTACTTGTCTATGCTATGGGTTTCATGCTAGAGACTAATGTAAACACTAAAGGCTAATGATTCTATAAGGCAATGGGGATACTAAATACATACATACATACATACATACATACATACACTTTGGATACTTGAATCTATGGATACTATAAACTCTTGAATGCTATATGATTGCCATGCTCAAACAACGGTTTGGCCTCTCAGTGCTTGCCTTACCGGTTGTAAAGCTAGTTCTTGTGCACAAGTTACGTAAATGCTGGACTCTTTGTATGCTAAAACTATAGGCTATGGAAGAACAATAGTTGGTCTCTCAGTGCTTGCCTTCAGTTGTTCTTCCTAGCCGGGACTTGAAGAACAATAGTTGGTCTCTTAGTGCTTGCCTTCATGTGTTCTTCACAGTCTTATCGAGGAAATGGACTGATGGCCTCTCAGTGCTTGCCATGCAGTGTTTCCCACAACTAATTACCTGGGTGATCAGTAACTAGGACGATATTGGAAATCCTTAGTTGACTTTGTGTCGACCTGGAAATCCTCTATCTCCCCCGGAGTTGCTAATTATACCTGGGGCTGGTTTGGTTTGATATTGGATTCCTTCGGGCATTCAGTTATCCATACCGGTAACTATCAAGCTAAACTCACGGATGCTATGGGTAAACTTACAAACAAAATGCTTAAACTATACTCGGAAACGGAAGAGAGGGTAGGTAAGACGCTTAATTATCATTAACAGCAATGTCCTATGCGACTTAGTATGTGGTGGGACGGCGTCTGGGCGGGTCGTAGGCTTGACCCAGGGGTATGCCCTATATATAAGCATACCGAGTTGGATGATACAGGTGGTGTTAATGAGATTAGGGTTGTTACCTAGGGGATTCAAGAATGCTTTTGGGGGATTATCATAAACATCTAAACACGAGGCTTGTTAAACTCATATTGAAGCTAATGCATACAAACAACATAGACTTGGAAACTTTGAATCAATAAACAAAAGCTATTTTCACATACTAAACTACATGAACTCACCAACCATTGTGTTGACTTTGTTTTCTTACATGCTTTCTCAGGTGATGCACAGGTTTAAACATAAGCTATTGGATTGCATGCTAGGCGGCCTAGATAGAGGACCTAGTGATTTTGGGAAGCACACATTTTGTTAATCATACGAATCATTCTTGGATATCTTGCACAGATTACAAGATAGAATACTTTGATTCTTTTGTTAGGTTTACCAAGTTAAATTATCAAACATTGACATTGTAATTTAACTTTGTAATCCTAGTCATATGCTTTATTGTGCTTTAGTGATTCTTAACATTGATGCTATGTAACAATCTGATCAACCCGATTATCACACCCGATATCGCGCCCCGGGAACCTTCCGCCCGACGGGAACTTCGATCCAACCCCGCCGGCCCGGGGTGTGACAGATTGGTATCAGAGCTCAAGGTTATAGAGAATAATAGGTCATTTACTTAAACGGTTTGACCTAGACTATAACTTAGGGACCCTTCATGTAGAGAACATAGGAATTAGGGATATGCTTGCATTATGTCTTCTGCATTCGATCATTGCACTAACTGATGTCCTATTGGTTACGATTAGAATGTCACCAAGAAGACAACCGTCACCATCTCTACCTTCACAGGAGATGGGTCCAATAGTCGATGCACTCGCAACTTTGATTACTCAAGAGTTGATGTCGGTTCTTCCTGGAATCATCAACCGGATCAGGAACAGTGAGGAGTTTACTCGGAGCTTCCCACTACCTTCTGAAAAGGAGAAGGAACCAGAGGCAGGAGAAACCAGCAACAAACCTAAATGTCGTGCTGCGAAAAGACGAAAGAGGACTGTGAACTACACTGACGCTACACCCATTAGGCAAATCTTGCCTTTTCCGACTACAAGAGTGAGTGTGCAATACGAGGGAAAAACCCCTCACTGCCCAGTTTGTCGTAATTATCATCGAGCTGAACTCCCATGTGTTCAATGCACACGCTGTGGGAAGACGGGTCACTGGGTGCAACAATGTAGGTCGTCTGTAGCCTACAATCCCCCTCAATATGCTGGTAAGCACCCTGAATGTGACGAATGTGGATATCACCATAGTAAAGAGAAACTTTGCAAACACTGCCTGAACTGTGGGAAATACGGACACTGGATCCAACAGTGTCGGTTTATTTCCACCAGGAAACAAGAACAAAGAGCAAGTACCTCTACTTCCTCTCAACATAACCACAACTGCTACACGTGCGGAATGCTTGGACACTTCGCGAGGGACTGCCCTAGGAGGATGCCTCCAGTTGACCTAGTAATCACAGAGGAATTACTTGCCTTACCAGCTCCTGGAGATCACACGGAGTCCGATGACTCCATAGGTATGCAAACTTCATTAAATTACAATAAATTATTTAATGATGTATAAACCAGAAATGCATGAACTGTGGTGATTTTAGAAACAATAAATCTCAGGTAACTGTAAACAAACTCGGTGCCGACAAGATAATCGGAATAGTAACCTAAGAAATTCTTAGGTCAAATAAACATTAAACGACTAAGTAAAAGATAGGGAAATTCTTGATTATAGTTTAACTACTGTAACCAGAAGGTGGACTTTATCTATTTAGAACACTAAAAGCTGTAGGAAGTCAAAATGCTAAAAACTAGTGTGTAAGCTGTCACTTTTCATCTAGATCTTATAGCACTCGAGTCACTTAATTTGGAGAACTTCAGCTCTAGGATGTTAAGGAAAGGATCCTCGGTTAATGCACATAACACACGTAGGAAACCATAGCTAACACTAAGGTTGTGTAACAATTGGTGCTCATAGCATCAGTTAGTTTGAACAATGAGGTGTTAGAGTCATACAGAGAATAAGCAGGCCATAACAATAAGACAACCATGAGCAATAAAACTAGCAAAACTCTGAGGCAATACTTGGCGACTCATACGTAAGGAAATGACACTGGTAGACGAAAACCAGATACATATGACTCATGAAGAATAAGTCAACAGAAAAGACTCATTATACGTGAGACCAGATGGTGTAAAGAACATAGAACTAAACATAATGGGACTTAGAGAATGGACCACGAAAGTCCACAACACATATTTGATCAGAAGAAACTCAACATACGACAGTGATGTTGGGTTGAGCTTTTGAATGATTACGAATGTGTAATCAGGTACCGTCCGGGCAGGGCAAACGTTGTAACTGATGCCTTGAATTGGAACGAACGGGTCAAACCCTTGCGCGTTAGAGCAATGGGAATGACTATGCAGACAAACTTACATGACAACATTGTTCAAGCACAACAAGAGTCTGTTGAACGAGGAAACTTAAGGAAGGAACTAGAGTGTGGGAAAACAACTGGAGGGCATTCTAAGAACTTGTGTCCTAGACTTCGGTGGTAATTGGGATTCTCATCTGCCACTGATCGAATTCTCCTACAAAAACAGCTATCATAGTAGCATCAGATGTGCACTATTTGTGGCTCGTTATGGCCGAAAGTGTCGATCACCGATCTGTTGGTCCGAAGTGGGAGATAATCGAATCACAGGACCAGAACTGATACAAGAAACTACAGACAAGATTGCTCAGATACAACAAAGGTTACAAGCGACACGAAGTAGACAAAAGAGCTATGCCGATAAACGGCGTAAGCCGTTGGAATTCCAAGTGGGAGACCGTGTCATGTTGAAGATTTCCCCATGGAAGGGCGTAGTTCGATTCGCAAAGAAAGGCAAACTAACACCACGATATGTGGGACCGTTCGAAATCATCGAACGTATTGGTCCTGTAGCATACAGATTGAGCTTACCGGATGAACTTAGTGGTGTACATGATGTGTTTCACGTCTCAAACTTGAAGAAATGCCTTGCTGTTGAAACCCTTATCATACCGATTGAAGAAATTCAATTGGATGAACACTTACTTTTTGTTGAGGAACCGTTGGAAATCATGGACCGCAAGGTTTAGCAATTAAGGCGAAGCCGTATTCTTATTGTCAAAGTGCGTTGGAACTCAGGACGCGGACCCGAGTTTACTTGGGAACGCGAAGACCACATGAGAAACAAATATCCCCAACTGTTTACAGAGGAAGCCGTACCCGATAGCAATGCTTAAATTTCGGGACGAAATTAACAACTGTGCCGGAAACGTCGCCGGAACAGTAAACGGAACAGTAACTCAGGTACAAACTATGCAAACTACTGTTGTACTGTCAACTACGTAATGCTTAACAGTAAACTATTATACTATTGTTTCTGAAATCTGAATAAACGTAACAGTTTAACAGCCAGAAACACATCAGACAACGGTGAACAGTGAAACTGATACTTATTGATGTGCTATTATGTGTAAACGTATGCGAGGTTAAACAAAACGAAACGATAACGGTTGTTGTTACGGAATGCTAAACCGATGAGTTATTCGTATAGGTGACGATCTGTACGAATGATTCTGATAGTTTAACGTTCTGAAATAATAACCGAAAAGTAGAAAACAAAAGTCGGAAAGCAAAACCATCTTCGTGTTCGTTCGAATGACGATTCGAACGAATACGCGTGATGGCGACGCGTTCTGACGAAACGAAAACAAAAACGATAAAAGATACGAACGATCATAAATTCAAAGAAATAAGAAAATTCTTATTTTACAATTTTGAAACTCATCATTAAACAAATTAAATTAAACTATTTTAAGAAAATTCGCGAACATGATTGATAAACGCGTAAAATGATAAATTCGATAAATAAATTGATACAACGATATTTAAAATAAATTCTAACAATAACTGTATTTTAAATAACCTAAAACAATCCTTTTATTTAAATCTACGAAAAACACGCGTTACGTTCCGGAAACGTAACGAAAACGTAACGAAAACGCGAACCGAGCAACGAAAACGCACCCGAACTCATTCGGGGTATAAATACCCTTAATAAGTTCAACAACCTCATTTTCTTCTCCTTCTTCTCTCTCTTGAAACCCTATTTCCGGATTCAAGCCACCATCACCATTGTTGAGCTTTAAACTATCATATCTTGGTCAATACTCCACCAAATCGTCCCATTTTCGAACCTACACGAAACTTTCATCACCCTCTACATGAAAGTACAACCGATCTAGAGCAAAACCCACTGAAATCAAAGGTATGAAGCTGCAAAGTCACGAAAATTTAGGGTTTTTCACCCCTTATTCGACCCCCTCATCTAAAACCGGTTCTAGACATTTTCCCTCGAACCTGATGACCACGATTGCATGTCCTAACATATACTACCTTCGAACACACCTTAACAGCTCGAGATGGGAGCAACTAGGAGCCGAAGTTCTGTGGTGGCCGAATGAGACCTTTAGTGGGTCGAATGACTCCACGGCCGAATGGCCATCTAGAGCTCCGAATGAGGCCCAGCTATTTCGGCCGAAGGTCTCCATGCGCCATGTCTCATTCGCCGGTCACCCATTCGACCACCCCCATTCGGTGGTCAGTTCTCATTCGCTGTTAGCCAGTCGCCGGAACATCTTCATGCGTTGAATAACCTTGCTTCAGTCAAGTATGATCGTACGAACATCACCATCCGTAGCCCATCCTCATACGGCCACTTTTACTCAGGCCCCTCTAGGCCCAATAGCATAAAGCAGACCCAACGACTTGGTTCAAAGGGGTTCTTTGGCCCAACATCCCCAATCATTGGCCCACATAATCACGTTATGGCCCAATCAGTTTCGTAGTTGGCCCAGTAAAAATCATATGGCACAAACATAGTGTATAGGCCAGAAGGTTAATACAACAACAGACTTGATCATTTCAATGTTTCAGGCCCAATGTGATCGAGGCCCAACAGGGAGCTAATTCCCTTGTTTCAGCCCATCTCCTTCTTCTAGCCAGCAACACCCTTTTTAGCCAAATTCATCCCTTTGACCCATTTCGATTAACTATATAGCAGACCCTCTTTTTGTGTTGGTCCATCATCTAAACTATTGAACTAAAAGATTAAGTGGCTTAGATAAATATCATTTAATTAGCCATATGTAAATCATTAGGCCCACATAGCCTTCGGCCCATCTGTAGGCCCAACATAGTTCCTTTGACCCACAAATAGTTCAAGAACTTTGTTAGGCCAAGAAACTACTATGGATTAACAGTTTGGCTCAAGGCCCACTAGGGTGACCAAGGCCCTTCTATTACGGCCCAATCTTATTATTTCTAGCCCACACTCGATTCAGCCCAAATGTACCAGGCCCAATTGGGCCCAAGGTCTAACCTACTTCGAGCCTTGATGAAATCCAAGGGGCCCAGCAGATTCAGCCTGAAACCCTCAAAACATAATCCAAGGCCTACTTTTAAGGCACAATTCCTAACTTTTGGGGCCAATGTATAAAAGACTTGGCCAATAACTTAATTCTGGCCCAATTAGGATTCCTACAACCCATCTCAACTTCAGGCCCATCAATTTTTCCAGGGCCCACATCTAGCCCAGACAATTCCTTCGCGGCCCAAGGGAGGCCCACAAAGCCATTGGTTGACCTAGGCCTTGTAACACTTGGTCGGGCCCTTGTCTTTCCACAACCTATTTCATTGACCCACACAGTTCAAATAGGTCCAACAATTTCCAATCGTTCAAGACTAGTCCAAGGCCCATAGGTTTGGGCCCAGGGCCCAACTTGTTATACGGAGGCCCAAAAAAAAGACTTACTTGGTCTCATGGTTTGATCCACACCCCATTCTAGGCCCACATTGGGATCAATATTTTTCAAAGGAATGCGTGTCTAATTAATTCATTATGATACAATAAATGTTCAAATATGCAAGAACAACAATTTGGGATTTGAAATAATCACTAAGCCTTTTATCAGGACAAAGGGCTAATAGTTCATGACAAAGTGTGCAGACTTCAAGAATGAATCAAGTTCAAATCAATAAGATAACAACTCATAATGATAATGATTTAAAACACATGTACGGGGCCTAGTGGGGATCATGACCAAGTCTTACGCGGGTTAGCCAACTTTAGAGCTAGCACCTACACACAAATATACAAAACCTTATAAACTAATACTAACACGATGTAAACAACGTGGAATTGATACAGGATTGTGAATACTACAATAACACACAACAAAGAGCGCGTGCATACTTGTTAAGCTAGGTCAACTACCACGACTACAAGGTGAGTTCATTGTCCCTTTTCAAACTATTTTGGTTTTTAACTCGGGACTGAGGAGCATGTTATACATTTTAAAACAAATGTTTTAAATTTAACAAAATGCTTTTACACTATTAGATTATGCCAAGTGCTAAAGGCATAAGACTCTATTCAAACTAAATGCTATTTGATTATGCCAAGTGCTAAAGGCATAAGACTCTATTCAAATTCAATGCTATCTGATTATGCCAAGTGCTAAAGGCATAAGCTACATGCTAATACTAAAGCTATGTGATAATACCAAGTGCTAAAGGTATATACTATTTGATAATGCTATTGTGGATGCTAATTCTATGAAATCATGTTACAAGCTAATACTATGAATTATGCTAAATACTAAGGCTTCGGGTTAAACTAAACGCTAATACTACGGGTTTATGCTATGAACTAACACTATGGGTTATGCTTAATACTAATGCTATGAGATTATACTACTTGTCTATGCTATGGGTTTCATGCTAGAGACTAATGTAAACACTAAAGGCTAATGATTCTATAAGGCAATGGGGATACTAAATACATACATACATACATACATACATACATACACTTTGGATACTTGAATCTATGGATACTATAAACTCTTGAATGCTATATGATTGCCATGCTCAAACAACGGTTTGGCCTCTCAGTGCTTGCCTTACCGGTTGTAAAGCTAGTTCTTGTGCACAAGTTACGTAAATGCTGGACTCTTTGTATGCTAAAACTATAGGCTATGGAAGAACAATAGTTGGTCTCTCAGTGCTTGCCTTCAGGTGTTCTTCCTAGCCGGGACTTGAAGAACAATAGTTGGTCTCTTAGTGCTTGCCTTCATGTGTTCTTCACAGTCTTATCGAGGAAATGGACTGATGGCCTCTCAGTGCTTGCCATGCAGTGTTTCCCACAACTCATTACCTGGGTGATCAGTAACTAGGACGATATTGGAAATCCTTAGTTGACTTTGTGTCGACCTGGAAATCCTCTATTTCCCCCGGAGTTGCTAATTATACCTGGGGCTGGTTTGGTTTGATATTGGATTCCTTCGGGCATTCAGTTATCCATACCGGTAACTATCAAGCTAAACTCACGGATGCTATGGGTAAACTTACAAACAAAATGCTTAAACTATACTCGGAAACGGAAGAGAGGGTAGGTAAGACGCTTAATTATCATTAACAGCAATGTCCTATGCGACTTAGTATGTGGTGGGACGGCGTCTGGGCGGGTCGTAGGCTTGACCCAGGGGTATGCCCTATATATAAGCATACCGAGTTGGATGATACAGGTGGTGTTAATGAGATTAGGGTTGTTACCTAGGGGATTCAAGAATGCTTTTGGGGGATTATCATAAACATCTAAACACGAGGCTTGTTAAACTCATATTGAAGCTAATGCATACAAACAACATAGACTTGGAAACTTTGAATCAATAAACAAAAGCTATTTTCACATACTAAAACTACATGAACTCACCAACCATTGTGTTGACTTTGTTTTCTTACATGCTTTCTCAGGTGATGCACAGGTTTAAACATAAGCTATTGGATTGCATGCTAGGCGGCCTAGATAGAGGACCTAGTGATTTTGGGAAGCACACATTTTGTTAATCATACGAATCATTCTTGGATATCTTGCACAGATTACAAGATAGAATACTTTGATTCTTTTGTTAGGTTTACCAAGTTAAATTATCAAACATTGACATTGTAATTTAACTTTGTAATCCTAGTCATATGCTTTATTGTGCTTTAGTGATTCTTAACATTGATGCTATGTAACAATCTGATCAACCCGATTATCACACCCGATATCGCGCCCCGGGAACCTTCCGCCCGACGGGAACTTCGATCCAACCCCGCCGGCCCGGGGTGTGACATTAGGCCATTGATTTTTTAGATGGATGGTTGTAATTATGCACATCATTAGAGATAATTAAGGGAAAACTTTAATGGTTGGAGGGGTATAATGGGTATTGTGATTATTGTTGACTTTTTTAACAACTTATCTTTTTTTAAAAAACATTTATAACTTTTTTATATGTTATTATTATTTAAAAAAAACTACACCATAAAATCGAGCATTTTTTTATCTTTTCAATGAGTAAAATATTGCTATAAAAAACCCGGCCTGAATTTATTGTATATGAATTTTGCGTTTTATGGTGTTTTCGGATGGTTCATATGTCTGAATTCTAAAAACACCATAAGTTATCCACTTTAAGTTTCATGAATATCCGAACACTATTAACACCATAAAATGTTTACACTATAACTCGGAAAAACACCATAAAACATATGGATGCATCACATAAGAAACACCATAAAAGTGTTTATGGTGTTTTTAGTGTTCAAAAACACTACAAAATGCCCTGTTTTAGTTTCATTAGTATCTGAACACAATAAACACCATAAAATAACTCCAAAAACACCATAAAACGTGAACAACATAAAACGTAAACGTCACAAGACGTATAGATGCGTCACAAAATTAAATATTTATAGTGTTTTTAGTGTTCAATATGTTCATTCGTGAACAACATAAACCTAAGTTTGAAAAACTCCATGCTTAAACTTAAATGTTTATAATGTTTTTCGTGTTCAAAAACTTAGAAAGTGTAAGAAGCAACAAGAAACGGGCACGTGAACATTAGATTAAAGGGTAGATATGTCAAAATAAAAAAGGAAATTGCACATGCAAGTCACATGCAACTTCCACCATTTTTTTTAAACGTTTGTAATTATTTTATACATTAACATTTTTTTAAAAAAATTACACCATAAAATCAAGTGTTTTTTACCTTTCAAATAAGTATAATTTTGCTATATTAAAAAAACCAATAATATGTGTTCATGAAACTTGCCTTTTTATGACGTTTTGTTGTTTTATGGTGTTTTTGAATACTAACTGAACATAAAACCCCATAAGGCATTTTATGGTGTTTTTGAACACCAAAAACACTATAAACACATAAGTTTATGCCTGGTGTTTTTCAAACTTACTTTATGGTGTTCACGAATAAACATATTAACCCTAAAAACACCATAAACATTTAATTTTGTGACGCATCTGTACGTTTTGTGACGTTTACGTTTTATGGTGTTCACGTTTTATGGTGTTTTTTGAGTTATTTTATGGTGTTTATTGTGTTCAGGTACTTATAAAACTAAAACAGAGCATTTTGTAGTGTTTTTGAATACTAAAAACACCATAAACATTTTTATGGTGTTTTTTATGTGACGCATAAGTTTTATGGTGTTTTTCCAAGTTATAGTGTAAACATTTTATGGTGTTAATTGTATTCGGATTCATGAAACTTAAACTGGACAATTTATGGTGTTTTTAGAGTCAGACATATGAACATCCGAAAACACCATAAAATGCAAAATTCATATACAAGAATTCATGTAGTTTTTTTGTATACCAATATTATACTCATTGAAAAGATAAAAAATGCTCGATTTTATGGTGTAATTTTTTTAAATAATAATAACATATAAAAAAGTTATAAACGTTTAGAAAAAAAGGAGAAGTTGTTAAAAAAGTCAACAATAATCACAATTAGTGGTGCACAAATCGGTTAACCGGTCGGAACCGGTTTTTAAATTAACCGAACCGGTTAACCGGTATATTAGGTTTACCGGTATATTAGGTTTACCGGTTTTTAGGTATCAACCGGTTTTTTTAACCTACAATCCCTAACCGATGGAACCGAACCGGGTATAAACCGGACCGGTTAACCGGCCAAACTGGTTCAAAAACCGGTTTTTATTCTTTTTTTTTCGTTTTTATTTTATCCGTTATTCCGTTTGATCCGTTTGACCGTATTGAACCGTTTTTCTATTATACGTTTTGAACCTTAAAGTTAAATTAATAATACCTTAATAAACCCATAGCTTCTAGCCTAATGGTTACCCCCTTGGCTTCCTTTGTGGGAGGTCACGGGTTCAAATCCCTCCCAAGGCGAAATAGGGGTCCTTGGAAGGTCAGGGGGTTTTCCGGTGCAGTTTCCTCCTGGGGTGGTGGTGGGGTCTCAACGGAGGTCATGGTAACTAGACCTTGGTGACGTGGCCTGGAAATCAGTGGTTCACACGTTGAGATCAAATGTCGTTCAAAAAAAAAATAATACCTTAATAAAAACCTTAAACTAATCAAACCTAAAACTAATAATTACTAAACCCTAATAAAACCTTAAACTAATCAAACTAATATTAAACTAATAACTAATAAAACCTTAAAATAATCAAAACCTTAAACTTAATAATTACTAAACCCTAATAAACCTTAAACTAATCAAAATAATATTAAACTATGTAGGTCTGAAAACGAATCAAGAACCAAACTTTATCTTCATAATCATCATCAATGATCTCTAACGAGTGCGGAATCCAAGTTAGAATCAAGAAAGCAATAAGAAAAATGCAAACTTTTATAAATTCTGAAAATTTCGAGTACAAGTGCCTCAATACGTCTAGAGAGCAAATGCCTCGGGATTCTAACCTAAACCTGTACAAAATACGTCTATTTATACTAGGCCTAGGAGTACACGAAATCTAATACAAAAGTTCGAGTACACGAACAAATCGTGTACTCGAAGTGACTGTACACGAAAATAATCAAAAACTCTGAGCGTTGACTCTTCCGCGTTGACTTTGTCAGTCTTCATCGTTTAGTGGGCTCTACAAAAATAACTAATAAAACCTTAAAATAATCAAAACCTTAAACTAATAATTTCTAAACCTTAATAGTATATTGTTTTATTAAATAATAGTATGTTTAGTGTTTTAATATTAGTTTGATTAGTTTAAGGTTTTATTAGGGTTTAGTAATTATTAGTTTAAGGTTTTGATAATTTTAAGATTTTATTAGTTATTAGTTTAATATTAGTTTGATTAGTTTAAGGTTTTATTAGGGTTTAGTAATTATAAGTTGAAGGTTTTCATTATTTTAAGGTTTTATTAGTTATTAGTTTAATATTAGTTTAATTAGTTTAAGGTTTTATTAGGGTTTAGTAATTATGAGTTTAAGGTTTTGATTATTTTAAGGTTTTATAAGTTATTAGTTTAATATTAGTTTGATTAGTTTAAGGTTTTATTAGGGTTTAGTAATTATTAGTTTCAGGTTTTGATTAAATAAAATGAAATGAACTTTATTAAGTAAGAATTTCAAATAGCAATATTTCATTAAAATAAATTAATTACACAAGCTTTTAAGTAAAAAAATAAATACAAAATCGAAAATCGAAATTAGTCTTCGGTTTGTGCTTCGGATTGTAGTTCCGGGCTATTGTTCCGCATCCATTATTCCATTCATCCATTGCTTGTTCTACGTCGAAAAGTGGGAAAGTCATTCCTTCCTCAACTTCAACATCGTGTATTGTTTCTTCTACCTCAAGCTCGCATTCAAGTAGTGTGTGGTGTTGTACACGTTCCATTGCGTCCAAATGGTCTTTCAAGCAAATGCACATCTCCAATGATGCAGGAGTAAGCCATGTCCTTCGTATCGATAAAACCCTGACACTAAGAGAAAAAGCAGAGTCCGAAGCTACCATAGAAGCTTGGACACTTAGTAAATCACGAGCAATGGCAGATAGAATCGGAAATTGGGTTTCCTTTTGTTTCCACCAGGCCAAAATATCAAAGTTTTCAAATTCTTCCGGATTAATACCGGAAATCCAGTCTGTCCCTAGGTACCTTCCAAGTTCGCTACTTGCGCTAGTACCTTGGGCCTGTTTAGTTACATTTTGTCTTAAGGTGTTAAACAAATCAAAGTTAACATCTTGGCTTCTACTCGAACTAGTAGCTGCATACATTGTTTGTTGTATGTTAGATGTTTCACCATACTTTTGCAAATAATGATCAACATATTTTGAAAAAAGATGTTAAAGTTATTTTTAGTGTTTGTTGCAAAGTTTGGGTCATCCAAACCCAAAGCACCAACAATTTCATCAATTAATGTTTCAACGCCGGCACCATTGAAACATGGGTTTAATGCTGTCGCACAAGTAAAAACGGCCGGCATTTCTTGAAAGTATTTCAATAGTTTTACTTTCATTGAAAGTAACATTCCCCTATATATCTCATTATTCTCACCCATCGATGGAAAATCGTTAATTTTTCTTGTCATTATAAATAATTGTTGAAGAACCAAACAAGATGTGGGACAATAAACACCCGATAAAATTGTTGTTGCATTTTTAAAAGATCCAAATAAACTAGTGAATTCTCCTATGGCGTCCCAACATAGGTTATTAAAAGACTTAGCCTTACGTTCTCGCACTAAATTGTTTTGAAATACTTCCGAGGTTTCCCTTTGTCGTAAGGCGTTGTTAAACATACGCTAAGTCGAATTCCATCTTGTTGGTACGTCCCAAGATGGACCTAAAAAGAGGGAGTTCGTATCTTCACATAATTTTTGATATTCCATATATCTTCTACGACTTTACATAAAAACATCCTTTAACATTTGTTAAAACTTTTCTTTTAACATATTCATTTCAGGAAACGCAAGAGCATCACTCACAACCAAGTTAATGATGTGGGCAACGCAAAAAAGCACCGTTACATATCGGTTTATATTTAATTTTTAACTTTTGAACCGCATTAGTATTGTTTGAAGCATTATCAAAACTTATTGAAGGTATTTTATCTTGTAAATGAAATGTTCGTATTATTCCATCTAACATGTAAAACAAATGATCACCCGTGTGAGGATACGGAAACATTTCGAACGCAATCGTACGTTTCATCATTTGCCATGAATCGGGATCAATCCAATGTACGGTAACGCAAAGGTACGATTCAGGCAAACCGTGAGGTGCCGACCAAACATCCTTTGTTAAGTTAACCCCGATTTTTAAATTTTGAAAACCCAAAAGTAATTCTTGTTTTGCTTGACGCCAACGTTTCAAACAATCACGTCTAATAGTAGTTCGACTTACTTGATGATATCGTGGTTGTAGCACCTTTTGAATCATCCTCGTCAAGCGTGGGTTGCCAAAATGATTGAAAGGCAAACTTTCTTGAATTACTAAGTTTCCCATCATTTCATGAACCATGTCGGGATCGAAATTCCAAACCCCACATTCTTGAGACATTTGTGCTTGATTGTTTGCCGGATTATTTTTGACCACAACACAATGCTTCGTCAAATGGCTTCTTAAAGTAGAATTAGATTCTGGTTTAAGAAAAGTACCGCAACCTTTGCACCGTGCCTTATCGACACCATTTGACATTTCGCATAAGTCGAAATATTGAAATAGATCTTTGTTCCTCGTTGTAGTTTTTATTCTAACGGTTGGTTCGGTTGAAGTAGATACACCAACACTGTGACACCCCGCAAATTCCAGGTTAGCTCACTAATTATTTAAATGTTTATTTAAATGACATTTGTATACGTGGCACTAGAATTAGATTAATTTAGTGTGACCCGTGGCACGACAGTATAAACACTGACGCACAACAAGATAATTCGAGGAATTATCTAGAAACCGCACACACGTGTCAAAACACACGAACGTTGGTGAACGTTTATCACATTGTGTAACAAAACACTCGAAACCACACGAAACGCTTAAACATTGAACTTGGAAGTTCAAACGAGGCCAAACGATAGTTCGTAAGCGTGAAAACGGCGACGAGCGGATCAAACCCATGAAATTGGGCCTATTGGGCTCTTCAGGGGCCCATCGCTGTACGCGATGGCCCTCAAGAAGTTCCATAGCGGTACGCGAAAGAAGGCGGGAGGATTTGAATCCCAAAATCCATCGCAGTACGCTGAGAGAGTCTAGGACCCTCTCAGCGGTATGCGACGCCGCCCAGTCGACAATATCTTATAAAACCAAGACAAATCAGGCCTATACTACTATATTCATCATTTCTTTTTCTCCCACACGCCATCCCTCGACTGCTTCTCTGCAAAACCAATTGATTCAACCATTAGAGGCCATTTGTGAAGCTTAGAAACCACAAGGAAGCTTCGGAGAGGTTGGAAGAAGTTGCTAGAGCTCTCACACCATCTTCCCCACCTCGTAGCTGCACAAGCTTGATAACCCAGAAGCTCCAGGAGTTGTTGAACCTACCATCTCGACTATTTAGAACATCAAATGTAGTTTCTATGCTTGAAATTCACTTTCACACCTCTTACACTCACACGCAATGGGTAAAACCCACATGCAAGCATATATCCACCACATGCACGGAATTTTCTTTGTTAAAATCTGGGTTTGTTGATTTTAATGTGTTTCTTGATGATATACAATGTTGTTTTGATGATTCATGATAATCCATGATGATGGGTGTGTGTGAAATGCTTGATTTGGTCATAAATGGGTGAAATACCCACATACATGTATGATCTAAGATTGATTAGATGATTTTGGATGTTTGTAGATGTTTATTGAAGATATTAGAAGTATGTAGGATGACTAGATCTTGTTGAAATGATTAAAAACATGGTTTTTGATAAACTTTCTATTTATAGTAACTTTTAAGTTACAAAATGATGTAATGAACAAGATCGTTGACATGCATGCATATAGACTTGTTATTTGAGTGATATTATGATAATTAGACGCATAGGAATGTGATTTCGATTTGGTTATGGTCATTTTTGTCATAGTTACAATATTTAGTAACTTTTATGATTGAAATATTAATAAATGATGGTTTCGTTTAGACTAACATGATTAGATGATGTTCAATGGTTTATTTTGATGATTTGTGACATGAAAATGGTTTAGGTATGTTTAGAATGGTCATTTTTATGTAAATTGACAAAGTTACTATTTTTAGTAACTTTATTTTTAGAAATACCGGTTATGAATGTTTTGTATGGTTTTAAACATGCTAAGTGGTTTAATATGCTTTAATATGATGATGTATGATAAAATAGGTGGTTTCCGATATCACATTTGCTAGAATTAGAAACTTTCCTTTTTAGGAAACTTTTGTATGCAAATACGACTTACGTGACTTATTTGATTCGTATGATAACGTGCTATGTGTTAACATGATCACGTAGGACTTAACGAGCATGCTAGAACTTTAAAAACAATATATTTTGTGAAACTTTCCATAAATGGAAACTTACTATAAATAGTAAGGTGTCCATAGACGCGACTTGCGTGTTTTGCACACGACGAACACTTACACGAATGTTACACGATTAGCAACCGACACACGGTTCGCCAAAGGGTCGTTGACTTGACACGGTCAAACTTGGTCAAACAAGGTCAAACACGGTCAAAATTGGTCAAACCTGGTCAAACACGGTAAATGTGGACCAACATGAGCAAACACGGTCATTGTAGACCAACACGGACAAACATCAACAACCGAGGGTTGTTGAGCAGAAACACAAGCACTAACACGAACACGAGCACGGTCACTTACACAAACTCACGTATGGTATATGATATAGGTAGCCGGTGACCGACACGCCTCTCGACGCAGGAGCTTACGCTTGCTTATAACATTTTCACTAAGGTGAGTTTACGGCCCCTCTTTACTCTTTTCAAACGTTTTAAATTGGGGGAGAATACTAGTTGAATCGAGTCAAACAATTATGCTATTACAAACATTTTCCTGTGTATGCTGGTTTATTAGACAAACATTAAGTGTTGAACTCGTAACAAGTCCTCACAAAGTCTTATCGTTAATATACGAACAACGTCGTTGGTTTGGATGGATCCGTTTGGGTGTGACTAACCCCACGGGGCAAAATTTTGACTGGAGGTCATAACCCGTGAAACTCTGATCTAACTTGCTATGTATACGAGACATAGCGGAGGCAAGGACAAACAAGTCTAGTTCGGTAGTGACGCACTGACACTTGGAGCCTAGGGCTCGGTACTAACATTATGATAAACAACATGACACATGTTTTCTTACTATTATGTATATATCAAAACCTGTGAACTCACCAACCATTGTGTTGACACTTTTTCTTAAACTTGTATTCTCAGGTAACTGACAGGGTTATGAATATTCAGGAATGCACACTTAAGGGACGAGCATTAGGATACTCATGCATTTTTGTTTTACCTTTGAGAACAATTTTACTTATGTTTTGTAATATACAATGTAGTGTCTGACAATTTACATTTCCGCTGCATTTATCAAACTTAAAATATTTCCGCTGCTATGATAGTATACTTTCCGCTGCAAACTATTCTGTTACTTATATGTCAAACATTGTGATTTGAAAACGCATATAGAGTTGTTCTATATGACTTTGAGCTGTGATTCTGGCCACATCACACCCACGTAGACTAACGCCACAAGTGGGAATTTGGGGGTGTGACATACTGGTATCAGAGCCTTGGTTATAAAGAACTAGGTTTGCGTGTAGTGAACTTAGACTATAGCCATCGCTCAACATTAGACACTACACTTAGAACTTGCACACTGATGTTGTTATTATTACTGTTAAATTGTTACTTACTGACTTGAGACTTACAGGATCGCCAACAACAGGAGGACGCCTGGTAAACTACGAGTTGACTGAGGAGGGCCATCAGAGGGTCCGAGATATCGTCGCTCAGGTCGACGAGGAGATGGACAGTCAAGCCCGACGGGCTAGACATGACAGGTTCTGGGGTTGGTACCCCATGACTATCCGGGAGTGGATTGAGGGGGAGAGGGTACTTCCACCCCGATATCCAGGTGATGCATCTACTGACCATCGACTACCACATCTTGGAGTACCGATGGAGCGGGCATTCGTAGCCCACGTAGCCTACACTAGACGCGAGGCTAGGAGGAACCATGAGCTATCGGACGAGGTCCGAGTTCTTCGCGAGAAGAATCAGCGGCTTGAGTGGTGGGTTGACAGTCTACAGGAGCAGGTAGAGACCCTGCAGACTCAGATGGCGCAGTTGATGGGCCAGCATGGACAGATTGTTGAGATCATGCAGGAGCATGACGGACGCATAGCTGCGACGGAAGTCGCGAACGAGGAGAATCATGCCATGATTCAGGCCAGCGACGCCATGCTCAATGCATGGGTGGAGCAGTTCATTGTGGAAGCACCTCCCGAGGAGGGACCACAATTCGAGGTTGAGGACCTCGAAGAAGGGGACGTCGACGAGGATCCCGAAGAGGATCCCTAGGAGGATGGAGACGACGAGCCATTGGAGAGTGATGTCTCTCACTCCACTATAGACTCGGTCTAGTTAGATCATTCTATTTCTGTATTTCATTTTGTATTACCTAGACGAGCGGGATGTGCTCGTATGAACTCGTAGTATTGTTATTTTTTGAAAAATTATTGTACTTCAAAATTTTTATTAATGAAATGATATTATGTTTTATTTTATTGTGCATTCTGACTATGATTGGTTGCTAACATAACATCTAACATGACACCTGACTAACACCCTGAACACATGATGACTAACACTCTATCCCTTCCATATAGAAACCATCTATGGCTGGAAGAGGAACATATGCACGCACCCCAAGAGAACAATTGATACGGCAGTCATTAAAATGATGGTTGATCGTCAAGTTAACAAGGCGCTTGCTGAGTATGAAGCGAGTCGCCAACACAGCGAAACTAGTGGGACAAACAACGGTACTAACATTCGCTTAACCAGACTAACATAGTGTAGCTAACACGAATACTTACACGCGACATTGGTTTCTGACAAACAGGATCGCACGGCAGCAACAACAAAGGATGCTCATTTAAGTCATTCCTGAACTGTCACCCTCACACTTTCAAGGGAACCGAAGGAGCCGTTGAGATGCTCTGCTGGATTGAAAAAGCTGACTCTGTATTCGCCATGTACGAATGTGCTGAAGAAAACCGGGTCAAATATGCGACCGGTACTCTGGAAGGACCAGCCCTCACAGGGTGGAACACCCACGTTCAAACACTGGGTTTGGACGGAGCCAACTCTATGACGTGGGCTGATTTCACCAGACTGCTGCAGGAGGAATATTGTCCTCGTGACGAGATCAGAAAGCTAGAGGCAGTGTTCTGGGTACTCAAGATGGTCGGATCGGAAATCGAGCAGTACTGTACTCGGTTTCATGAGCTATGCAAGTTATGCCCGGCAATGGTGACGCCGGAATACAAAAAGGTCGAGCAGTTCACTAGTGGACTGCCCGAACAAATTCAGAGCATGGTGACTGCATCTGTGTGACAATCCGACTTTTTGGATTAAACTTGTTAACTGAAGATAGTGAGATCACAGGCCCAACAAGACAAATTAGGCCCAATAAAGTCTATGAAAGCCCAACAAAGCCTAGTAGGCCCAATAAGACCAATTTAGGTCCAATAAGGCCAAGGTTGGCCCAGTAAGGCCCAAGGTAGGCTCAAGGAGTTCAGGATAGGCCCAATTGTAATTGAGAGGTCCAATTGGGTTAATTTAGCCCAACAATGTTCTAATTGGCCCAATTAGTGATAATTCGGGATTATTAATGTAACTTTGTTAATCGAAATGATGTGTTGTCGACTCAGAATAATCTATAGGAGTTAAGAATTAAGAAAAATCAATTCCTAAGTGTTAATTTGTTGGAGATTAAACTTGTAATTGATTTTAGTATCAATTTTGACTTCTACAAGTCAAAATTCGGCCAACTTGTTAATGGAATTCGAAATTCGTCTAAATCCGTTACAATTAACCGAATTAATCATGCAATCATCACACATTGATGATGAACAACAGTTACCAACCGTTGGTGATCTCATAATTGTCGAAATTAAGTGAAATAATGACTTAGGATGAGTAACCGAAGTCGGTTGGACTCAAATAGGTATAATGCGATATCAATTCATCAAATTGATGTTATATAAACCCAAATCGGCATCATTAGGCCATTTCACACACTAGAATTCGAGATCAGAAGCATCGAGCAGAAGATTTGATCGCGAGTGGGCCGAAGAACAACCCGTGAGTCGACCTACTTGAATTCGTCATCAAATCAAGTAAGTAATCATCGTTATTCCTTCTAATATGGCCGATTAAGGATAAGCATATCACAATTTCAGGTTTTAACAACGGATTAATAGCATTTGATTTCTAGGGTTCTTAATATAGTCCGATTTGGGGATTTCGATCGGGATGGGTATAAAAATGAAATTCAATAGCACCATTAGCTTCAGAAATCTCCGAATAAGCTAACCTATGTTTCAATTGCATGAAGCCATAACGAATTGATCGAGTTCGATTATTAGGGTTCTTGATAAGAACATAATTGGGGGTTTCGACTTAAACAGGTTAGATATTCAAATTGATTGTTATAAATAGTCTCAGATAGTTCCGATTAAGCTTAAGCATGTATTAATTTGAGGTTCTAGTATCAGAAGTTATGATTTCGACAGTTAGGGTTCATAGAGAAAACGATTTGGGGATTTCATAGCAAACGAATTGGAAAATCAAATTAATATGCATGGGTACTTTCAGAAACCTTCGATCAAGCTAAGATATATTCCAATTTCATGTAACGATCACGAATCGAATGAATTCTAGTTCTAGAGTTTAAGGGTAGTCGGGTTTGGGGGTATCAACTCAATTGAATTCGGAATTCGAATCAATCATCACAGAAAGATTCGAAATAAGTTAGTTAATGAAAACCCCATGGAGTTATTGATTAATGTAATCAAATTTATCGAAATTAGATCATGGGATAATGAGATTGAGTCGAACACGGTTACACTCAATTTATCAAACTATATTTTCTTATGTTTCAAATTAAAACCACCAACAGGGTCGTTTAGACCCAGGGGACAAAAGCCCCAAGGTCGGGGGATCAATCGGGTTCGAAATCGGGACCAATTGGACAATATTTGCTTCGGCTATATTATCAAAAGGGAAACCGGTTTGATGAGTAGTTAAAACAATTAATTCTGGATGTCTAATGCGAAACCCTAGCGGGCGGTACTGGTTAGATGCGTGTGTGTTGGAGTTGAGGGTCGCGGGTTCGAGTCCGGGCCCAACCAATTTTTGGGTTTTAATACTAATTTAGTATTTTGATCATAACTTATTCGTTCTAACTCCGATTCGATTCGTTCAAGTTGCGTTGGAACCGTAACGAGAATACGAACGTATTAGAATAATAAAATTCATATTTTAACTCGAAAACGAAATCGCGTATAATTACGATTATTTAAATAAAAATCAAATATGATTTTATTTAAACGATTTCAAAGGCACACGTATATACGTATGCACATTCTTAACACTTTAACATACATGTGTTGATACGTATGTAATTCCAAGCACAAAACAACTATTCGAATAACACTGAGTTATTATTAAACCACAGATTCTTCGTAGAGGATTTCTACGCGAGTTCACAAGTGTTTGATCATTCTGCTAAAAATCAAAGGTGCGTACACGGCCCCTTTCTTATTTTAAACTGTTTTGGGGGAGAAAACATGTGCAACAAACTATTTTTAGATACATATCACTTGCATGAGTTAGCTGTTTACATTATGTGACAACATAGCAACTTGAAAGTCCTTACACACCTCGAACCGTTTAGTTTGCTGTAACGCAAAGCGTGGTAGTTGGAAATAGATCTATTAGGTTTGACAAACCTCACCTGGTAGATGGGATCTACGCAGGTGTTTGACTGACCAAACACAATTTTACTATTGTTGTGCTAGACAATAGTGACAAGGCAAAAACATGCTATAGCATGGCAATTCGTCAGCTTCGGTGTCGACCACTTATGTAAATAGTTTATATGACTAGCTATCATGACTGTGCATGTGTGATTATGTTATCTACAAACTTGATATTCAAACTGTTGTTTTGAACAACTATGACTACTTAAAACCTGTGTTATGCACCAACCATTGTGTTGACTTGATTTACATGTTTTCTCAGGACGCTAAGGCGCGCATTAAAGCTGGCATGGACTAGGAGATAGAGTCGCATGCATTTTAAACATTTTGAACATTTGAGGATTTTGTTTTGTAATTTACATATTACAACTGTTATTGGTTTTTAAACGCTTCCGCAACTTTTGAAAACTCTGATGTTATGTTTTAAAGACCAAAGTATGTTTTGAAATTCATATAGAGGTCTTCGTTTTGTCTAATGATCTGAGATCCTGGTTTGTCACGTTCCCAAACGGTATGACTCCGTTAGTTGAAAATTGGGGGTGTGACAGATTGGTATCAGAGACATTGGTTATAGCGAACTAGGTTTGCATTTGTAGGCTTAGACTATGACTGCTAGACATTAGACACATATGCTTATACATATTGCTTAGAAATTACATATGACATTATGTAATTGACTTGTTTACACATTTCATGGCACTGCACTTACATATGATATTATGTAACAGGCATGGCATCATCATCAGTCCCTTATATTTATATTGATGATTCTGAGGACGAGGAACCGATAGTTCCAGCACCACCGACATCACCACCACCACCTATTCCATCTCCTCCATCATATGAGATGGATGACTCAGATCCGGAGGAGGATCCGGAGGAGGACCCAGACGAGGATCCCGAGGAGGATCCAGATGAGGATCCGGATGAGGATCCGGAGGAGGAGCCAGTGGAGGGCACTCAGCAGATCCCTGCTGAGGGACCTTCTACACATCCACCACCAGTATTGGATGCTCCTGAGCCTAAGAGGCAAAGGACGGACGCTGAGGAGATCGCCAAACTGCGCGAGGATTTGTACGAGGCAGAAGATAGGATCGCACAACACTCTCAGGAACAATGGGATGCTAATGAGAGGCAAGAGGAACTTGCCCATCTGGTTCATGATATGCGGAATGAGATGATTAACTTGATTGATCGTCTCGAAGCTTCAGAGAACCGAGCTGAGTTCTTGGAGGGCAGGATAGAAGCTTTAGAGGATTTAGTAGCCTCAGACCATGAGGAGGAGGATGAGGAGAATGAAGAGGAAGAAGGGGAGGAACCAGCACCAGTTGTTGATTCCGATCCTGAATCCACAGTTGAGGACGATTGATTTTTCTTTTCTTGTTTGTTTAAACTTATTAGGAACGGGTTGTGTTCCTATATTAGTAGTTTGGAAAGTTATGTTTTATTTCAAAAGTATTGTACTCAAATCAAATCTTTATCTATTGAAGAACTATTATTTAATACCAACAGTTGTGTTGATTTATATTATATGTTGTGTTTGTTGTTATACTTACACATGTTACATTAGACTTTGCAAGCATGCTAACACTTCTTGTAAATAGGAAACTAATGGCTGAGGGAAACGTACATATGACAGTTGCTGAGCTCAACGAGCTAATTAACAACAGAGTTGCTGAGGCAATCGCACAATATGCTCAGACACACAACACAGGGCCACAGGGTCCAGCTGGGGGATTGGTTAACCCACAAGTCTGCACGTTCAAGATGTTCTTGGACTGTAAACCACACAATTTCAAAGGGTCGGAGGGGGCCATTGGACTCCTTCGGTGGATTGAAAAGGCGAAGTCTGTGTTTGAAATGTGCAACTGCCCTGACGAAAGCAAGGTGAAGTTTGCAACGGGAACATTGGAGGGTCCAGCATTAACTTGGTGGAACTCAAATGTTCAGACTCTGGGGTTGGGTGAAGCAAATGCCTTGACATGGAACGACTTCAAAACTTTACTGCAAGAGGAGTACTGTCCTCGCAGTGAAATGCAGAAGTTAGAGGAGGAATATTGGCACCTCAAGATGGAGGGGTCAAATATTGAAGAGTACACGACCAGGTCACATGAGTTGGCCAGACTGCTACCACACATGGCTACTCCAGCCAGCAAGTGGATTGAAAGATACATTGGAGGACTAGTGCCTCAGATTCAAGGGTTGGTTACTTCAGCAAATCCCACCACCATCCAACAAGCTGTACGTTTAGCGCATCAGCTTACTGATCAGGCAGTGTTACAGGGGACTCTGCCCAAACGAACATCTGCTACCAAGGTGGGAGATCATAAAAGAAAGTGGGAAGGTAACAATTCCAAGGGTCACAACCAACAATCATATCAGCAAAACCGGAAGCAAGACTCAAACAAGTCTTATCATAATTCCAGCAGTGGTCAGCAATCATCATCATCGGGGGGTTATGTTGGTAAACACCCCAAGTGCAACAGGTGTGGGTATCATCATGCATGTAATCAGTGTGATAGAGCTAAGTGCCAGAGGTGTGGCAAGATTGGACATGCGGCTAAGGTTTGTCGCGGGGAGCTACAGAACAACCACAACAACCAGAATAATAACCAGAACAACGCACAGAAGGGTTGTTATGAGTGTGGCAAGATGGGACACTTCAAGAAGGATTGCCCACAACTCAAGAAAAGTGGGGAGAATAATAATGCAACAGGCAATGGCAACGGCAATGGTAACGGTAATGGCACCAACAACAACAATAACAATAACAACAACAACAATGGTGCTAGAGGCAGGGCGTTTGTGATTGGAGGGCGTCAGGCACGGGAGGATCCCAACATCGTTACGGGTACGTTCCTCTTAAATAATCACTATGCCTCTATGTTATTTGACACTGGTGCCGATCGGAGTTTTGTATCTAGTTCACTTGCTAAGTTGCTAAATGTTAGTCCTACTGCCTTAGATAGTCCATACACTGTGGAATTAGCTGATGGTAAGTTGATTGTAGTGGAACATATTCTTAAGGGATGTATCCTTGATTTGATGGGTCAAACATTAGAGATTGATCTTATGCCTATTGCCTTAGGCAGTTTTGATGTGGTTATTGGCATGGACTGGTTGTCCAAAAACCAGGCTGAAATCGTATGCCATGAAAAGATTGTTCGCATACCTCTTCCGCAGGGAGAGACATTATATGTACAAGGCGAGAAGAGCAGTACGCCACTGCGTCTCATATCTTGTATGAAAGCACACAAATGTCTGCGGAAAGGTCATACGGCAGTTATAGCCCTTATAACTGAAAAGCCAGTAGCTGAGAAGAAGATTGAAAATATACCTGTAGTTTGTGAATTTCCGGAGGTGTTTCCAGAAGACTTGCCGGGATTACCGCCTATCAGACAGGTGGAATTTCGAATCGATCTTACACCAGACGCAGCACCGATAGCTAGGGCGCCTTATCGACTTGCACCGTCAGAGATGCAAGAGTTATCCACACAATTGCAAGAGTTGTTGGATAAGGGTTTCATACGACCTAGTTTTTCACCGTGGGGAGCTCCAGTTTTGTTTGTAAAGAAGAAGGACGGGACTTTCCGTATGTGTATCGATTACCGGGAATTGAATAAGGTCACTATCAAGAACCGGTATCCGTTACCCAGGATTGACGATCTGTTTGATCAATTGCAAGGTTCGAGTTACTACTCGAAGATTGATCTCAGGTCTGGTTATCATCAACTAAGAGTCCAGGAGGAGGATATTCCAAAGACAGCATTCAGAACACGCTATG
Organism: Mikania micrantha; assembly: GCA_009363875.1. Classification (NCBI taxonomy): domain Eukaryota; kingdom Viridiplantae; phylum Streptophyta; class Magnoliopsida; order Asterales; family Asteraceae; genus Mikania; species Mikania micrantha. The sequence continues at coordinate 93,927,431 of CM018691.1, read as the reverse complement.
GCCATTATGAGTTCTTGGTCATGCCATTTGGGTTGACAAACGCTCCAGCTGTATTCATGGATCTCATGAATCGTGTTTGTAAACCTTATCTTGATAAGTTTGTCATTGTTTTCATTGATGACATTCTCATCTATTCACAGTCTGAGGAGGAACACGCCGAACATCTTCGATTGCTACTAGAATTATTGAAACAGGAACAATTGTACGCTAAGTTCTCGAAATGTGATTTCTGGATGCGAGAAGTACAATTTCTGGGTCATATAGTCAACGAAAAGGGCATACATGTTGATCCAGCGAAGATTGAAGCGATTAAAAATTGGGAAGCACCAAAGACCCCTACCGAGGTACGACAATTCCTTGGTTTGGCGGGTTATTATCGACGATTCATTGAGGGTTTCTCAAAGATCGCTCAGCCACTCACAGCTCTTACGCACAAGGGAACGAAGTATAACTGGACGGATAAACAGGAAACTGCGTTCCAGTTATTGAAACAGAAACTTTGCAGCGCACCGATTCTGTCCTTACCGGAAGGGACGGAAGACTTTGTGGTGTATTGTGATGCATCTGCACAGGGTTTGGGATGTGTGTTGATGCAACGTGATAAAGTGATTGCTTATGCTTCCAGACAACTACGAACGCACGAAAAGAATTACACTACTCATGACTTGGAGTTAGGAGCAGTAGTTTTTGCTTTGAAGATTTGGAGGAATTATTTGTATGGAACTAAGTGTACTATTTATACTGATCATAAGAGTTTGCAACATATCTTTGATCAGAAGGAACTCAATATGAGACAACGACGATGGGTTGAGTTGTTGAACGATTATGAGTGTGCGATTAAGTATCACCCGGGAAAAGCTAATGTGGTAGCTGATGCTTTAAGCAGAAAGGATACTTCAACAAGACGGGTTCGTGCACTTATGATGACAATACATACAGACTTACCTGACAAGGTACGCAGTGCTCAGATTGAAGCTTTGAAAAAGGAAAATTTGGTACAGGAATCTTTACGGGGAATGGAAGAACAACTGGATGTTAAGTCCGATGGAATTCGTTATTTCATTAATCGACTTTGGATACCTTTGTATGGAGGTTTAAGGGAACTTGTGATGGACGAAGCACACAAGTCCAGGTATTCAGTCCATCCAGGATCAGACAAAATGTATCATGATTTGAAGGCACTGTATTGGTGGCCTCACATGAAAGCTGATATTGCTAAGTATGTTAGCAAATGTTTGACTTGTTCGAAAGTCAAAGTTGAATACCAGAAGCCATCTGGTTTACTGCAACAACCAGAGATACCGATGTGGAAATGGGAACAGATTTCGATGGACTTCATTACTAAGTTGCCCCGTACACCGAGTGGTTGTGATACGATATGGGTAATTGTCGATCGATTAACGAAATCTGCACACTTCCTGGCAATCAAGGAAACTGATAAGATGGAGAAACTGACTCGCATTTACATCAAGGAAGTGGTAGCACGGCATGGCGTGCCAATCTCTATCATATCAGATCGGGATGCCCGATTTACTTCCAACTTTTGGAAATCTCTTCATAAGTCATTGGGGACTCGCTTAGATATGAGTACCGCTTATCATCCACAGACCGACGGTCAAAGTGAACGAACGATTCAAACGCTCGAGGATATGTTACGAGCTTGCGTAATTGACTTTGGTGATAGCTGGGAGAATCATTTACCGTTAGTGGAATTCTCTTACAATAATAGTTATCATACAAGTATTCAAGCAGCACCGTTTGAAGCTTTGTATGGTCGCAAATGTCGTTCACCAGTTTGTTGGGCTGAAATTGGTGACAGTCAGATAACAGGTCCTGAACTGGTGCATGAGACGACAGAGAAAATAGTTCAAATCCGGAACCGTATGGCAGCGGCCCGGGATCGACAGAAGAGTTATGCGGACAAACGTCGTAAGCCGTTGGAATTTCAAGTAGGAGATCGAGTTCTTCTAAAGGTATCACCTTGGAAAGGTGTGATACGATTCGGCAAGCGCGGAAAGCTTAGTCCACGTTATGTAGGACCTTTTGAAATCCTGAAAAGGATTGGTCCGGTTGCGTATCAACTCAAGTTACCGGATGAACTCAGTGGAGTTCATGATGTCTTTCATGTATCGAACTTAAAGAAATGTCTTTCTGATGAGACATTGATTGTACCGTTGGAAGAAATACAAGTAGATGAACAGTTACGATTCATTGAAGAACCAGCAGAAATCATGGACCGGGAGGTCAAACAGCTTAAGCAAAGCAAGATTCCAATAGTCAAAGTTCGATGGAATTCAAGACGTGGTCCTGAATTCACATGGGAACGGGAAGATCAAATGATGAAGAAATATCCTCATCTATTCAAAACAGCTACTGCTAACACTGAGAGCGCACGTTAAATTTCGGGACGAAATTTCCTTCAACAAGGGGATGACGTGATGCTTCACACATCAAACACTGCAAATCTCAAACTGTAAGCACAAACACTTTATTCAATTGGTTTTGTTATAAAAATTTGTGCTACATTACATTTTATACATTTTATGTGCTACATTTCATATGTTACATGTTATGGTAGTACATGCATGATTAGTTACACACATTTTGCTATGTGCGGAGTTGCATAGTACAAACAGTTATAGACACTCACTATGTGTGAGGTTACACAACACAGTATGATCAAACACAAACAGTCACAGTTAGGTGAACTAACTAGTGTACACGCAAACAGTCACATTGAACGATCACATTGAGTTGTGATGTTGCAAGCATTAGACTTTGTGTGTGAGTACACACAAGCACACAGAATGATCAAATCACACTAACACGTACGATTTAAACTCGTAAGTAGTTTCCTAACTACTCCTAACACTTACTAATTTTCGGGACGAAAATTCCTTCAACAAGGGGATGATGTGACAATCCGACTTTTTGGATTAAACTTGTTAACTGAAGATAGTGAGATCACAGGCCCAACAAGACAAATTAGGCCCAATAAAGTCTATGAAGGCCCAACAAAGCCTAGTAGGCCCAATAAGACCAATTTAGGTCCAATAAGGCCAAGGTTGGCCCAGTAAGGCCCAAGGTAGGCTCAAGGAGTTCAGGATAGGCCCAATTGTAATTGAGAGGTCCAATTGGGCTAATTTAGCCCAACAATGTTCTAATTGGCCCAATTAGTGATAATTCGGGATTATTAATGTAACTTTGTTAATCGAAATGATGTGTTGTCGACTCAGAATAATCTATAGGAGTTAAGAATTAAGAAAAATCAGTTCCTAAGTGTTAATTTGTTGGAGATTAAACTTGTAATTGATTTTAGTATCAATTTTGACTTCTACAAGTCAAAATTCGGCCAACTTGTTAATGGAATTCGAAATTCGTCTAAATCCGTTACAATTAACCGAATTAATCATGCAATCATCACACATTGATGATGAACAACAGTTACCAACCGTTGGTGATCTCATAATTGTCGAAATTAAGTGAAATAATGACTTAGGATGAGTAACCGAAGTCGGTTGGACTCAAATAGGTATAATGCGATATCAATTCATCAAATTGATGTTATATAAACCCAAATCGGCATCATTAGGCCATTTCACACACTAGAATTCGAGATCAGAAGCATCGAGCAGAAGATTTGATCGCGAGTGGGCCGAAGAACAACCCGTGAGTCGACCTACTTGAATTCGTCATCAAATCAAGTAAGTAATCATCGTTATTCCTTCTAATATGGCCGATTAAGGATAAGCATATCACAATTTCAGGTTTTAACAACGGATTAATAGAATTTGATTTCTAGGGTTCTTAATATAGTCCGATTTGGGGATTTCGATCGGGATGGGTATAAAAATGAAATTCAATAGTACCATTAGCTTCAGAAATCTCCGAATAAGCTAACCTATGTTTCAATTGCATGAAGCCATAACGAATTGATCGAGTTCGATTATTAGGGTTCTTGATAAGAACATAATTGGGGGTTTCGACTTAAACAGGTTAGATATTCAAATTGATTGTTATAAATAGTCTCAGATAGTTCCGATTAAGCTTAAGCATGTATTAATTTGAGGTTCTAGTATCAGAAGTTATGATTTCGACAGTTAGGGTTCATAGAGAAAACGATTTGGGGATTTCATAGCAAACGAATTGGAAAATCAAATTAATATGCATGGGTACTTTCAGAAACCTTCGATCAAGCTAAGATATATTCCAATTTCATGTAACGATCACGAATCGAATGAATTCTAGTTCTAGAGTTTAAGGGAAGTCGGGTTTGGGGGTATCAACTCAATTGAATTTGGAATTCGAATCAATCATCACAGAAAGATTCGAAATAAGTTAGTTAATGAAAACCCCATGGAGTTATTGATTAATGTAATCAAATTTATCGAAATTGGATCATGGGATAATGAGATTGAGTCGAACACGGTTACACTCAATTTATCAAACTATATTTTCTTATGTTTCAAATTAAAACCACCAACAGGGTCGTTTAGACCCAGGGGACAAAAGCCCCAAGGTCGGGGGATCAATCGGGTTCGAAATCGGGACCAATTGGACAATATTTGCTTCGGCTATATTATCAAAAGGGAAACCGGTTTGATGAGTAGTTAAAACAATTAATTCCGGATGTCTAATGCGAAACCCTAGCGGGCGGTACTGGTTAGATGCGTGTGTGTTGGAGTTGAGGGTCGCGGGTTCGAGTCCGGGCCCAACCAATTTTTGGGTTTTAATACTAATTTAGTATTTTGATCATAACTTATTCGTTCTAACTCCGATTCGATTCGTTCAAGTTGCGTTGGAACCGTAACGAGAATACGAACGTATTAGAATAATAAAATTCATATTTTAACCCGAAAACGAAATCGCGTATAATTACGATTATTTAAATAAAAATCAAATATGATTTTATTTAAACGATTTCAAAGGCACACGTATATACGTATGCACATTCTTAACACTTTAACATACGTGTGTTGATACGTATGTAATTCCAAGCACAAAACAACTATTCGAATAACACTGAGTTATTATTAAACCACAGATTCTTCGTAGAGGATTTCTACGCGAGTTCACAAGTGTTTGATCATTCTGCTAAAAATCAAAGGTGCGTACACGGCCCCTTTCTTATTTTAAACTGTTTTGGGGGAGAAAACATGTGCAACAAACTATTTTTAGATACATATCACTTGCATGAGTTAGTTGTTTACATTATGTGACAACATAGCAACTTGAAAGTCCTTACACACCTCGAACCGTTTAGTTTGGTGTAACGCAAAGCGTGGTAGTTGGAAATAGATCTATTAGGTTTGACAAACCTCACCTGGTAGATGGGATCTACGCAGGTGTTTGACTGACCAAACACAATTTTACTATTGTTGTGCTAGACAATAGTGGCAAGGCAAAAACATGCTATAGCATGGCAATTCGTCAGCTTCGGTGTCGACCACTTATGTAAATAGTTTATATGACTAGCTATCATGACTGTGCATGTGTGATTATGTTATCTACAAACTTGATATTCAAACTGTTGTTTTGAACAACTATGACTACTTAAAACCTGTGTTATGCACCAACCATTGTGTTGACTTGATTTACATGTTTTCTCAGGACGCTAAGGCGCGCATTAAAGCTGGCATGGACTAGGAGATAGAGTCGCATGCATTTTAAACATTTTGAACATTTGAGGATTTTGTTTTGTAATTTACATATTACAACTGTTATTGGTTTTTAAACGCTTCCGCAACTTTTGAAAACTCTGATGTTATGTTTTAAAGACCAAAGTATGTTTTGAAATTCATATAGAGGTCTTCGTTATGTCTAATGATCTGAGATCCTGGTTTGTCACGTTCCCAAACGGTATGACTCCGTTAGTTGAAAATTGGGGGTGTGACAATCTGACCTCACCACCATCCAACCGTTGATCCGACTAGCCCACAAATTGACCAACCAAGCGGTGGCCCAGGGCAAGCTACCCAAACGAGGCGAACATCTGAAGCCACAAGAGAAAGTGGAAACCTAGTCACCATCAGTCTCACCCATCTCATCAACAACAACAGAGATCAACACTAGCAAGAGCCTTCACTGATACCCAACCCGATGACAAGGGGAAGGGTGTATATCAGGGAAAATACCTTCTGTGTAACCGATGCTCATACCATCACTTCGGACAATGTGAGAGGTACCGTTGTCTGAAATGCGGAAGACAAGGCCACATGGCCAAAGACTGCAGATCCAAGTTCCCTAACAACAACAACAACCCCAACCACAACCTGAACAGCAAAAACAACCAGAACACCCTCAGAGGGTGTTACGAATGTGGTAAACTGGGGCATATGCGGAGGTAGTGCCCGCAATTGAAAAAGGTCGGAGGTGGAGCGGTAAAGGGCCGAGCATTTGTGATTGGCTCAGGGGAAGCCAAGGATGATCCTAACATTGTAACCGGTACATTTCTTTTAAATAATGTCTATGCTAGTATATTATTTGATACCGGTGCCGATAGGAGCTTTATATCTAGTGAGTTTAGCAAATTACTAGATATTACCCCAACACCACTAGACTATAAGTATAACGTAGAGTTGCCGACGACAAACTGATCGAAACACAACACGTCTTTTGAGGATGCGTCATGGTTTTGGCGGATCACGAAGTCGAAATCGACTTAATGCCGGTGACTCTCGGGAGCTTTGATCTGGTCGTTGGAATGGACTGGCTATCCGCTAACCAAGTAGAGATCGTATGCAACGAGAAGATCGTGCGAGTAACATTACCGAGCGGAGAATAAATCTCGATTCAGGGAGAACGACGGGGAATACCACTTAACATCATGTCATGCATGAAGGCGAACAAGTACATACAGAAGGGATACACTGCAATACTAGCCCTTATCACAGAACAACCGAAACATGATAGAAAGATTGAGGACATCGCAGTAGTCAGCGATTTTCCCGAAGTATTTCCCGAAAATCTACCTGGACTACCCCCGAAACGACAGGTCGAGTTCCAGATAGACCTCACTCCTGGAGCAGCACCTACTGCTAAGGCTCCATACCGACTAGCACCGACCGAAATGCAAGAACTCTCTAACCAGTTGCAGGAACTGTTAGACAAGGGATTTATCAGACCGAGCTTCTCACCTTGGGGAGCAACGGTCTTGTTCATAAAGAAGAAGGACGGATCATTTCATATGTGTATCGACTACAGGGAGCTGAACAATGTGACGATCAAGAATTGACACCCGCTATTGCGAATAGACGATCTGTTTGACCAATTACAAGGGTCAAGCTACTATATGAAGATCGATTTAAGATCGGGCTACCATCAACTGAGGATACAGGAAGACGATATTCCTAAGACTGCCTTTAGAACCCGATACGGACACTACGAATTTTTGGTTATGCTCTTTGGACTGACCAATGCACCAGCTGTATTCATGGACGTAGAGTGTGCAAACCATATCTTGACAAATTTGTAATAGTGTTCATTGACGACATCCTGATCAACTCCAAAAATTAGGAAGAACATGCTGAACATCTGAGGTTAGTCTTAGAGCTATTGAAGAATGAGCAACTGTACGCGAAGTTTTCCAAATGCGACTTTTGGATTCGCGAAGTCCAATTCCTTGGACATGTGGTTAATGTGAAGGGAATACACGTAGACCCAGCCAAGATTGAAGCCATCAAGAACTGGGAAGCACCCAAGACTCCAACCGAAATGCTGCAATTCCTAGGACTGGTCGGGTACTACAGTAGATTCATCGAAGGATTTTCAAAAATTTCCCAATCACTGACTTCCCTGACACACAAAGATAAGAAGTTCGACTGGGGAGAGAAACAAGAAGTTGCTTTCAATTTGTTGAAACAGAAGCTATGCACTGCACCAATTCTATCCTTGCCAAAAGGATGCCATGATTTCGTGGTATACTGTGACGCTTCGAAACAAGGACTCGGTTCCGTGTTGATGCAGCGCGAGAAAGTGATAGCATACGCATCACGACAACTGAAGGTGCACGAGAAAAACTATACAACTCATGATCTTGAGTTGGGAGCCGTAGTGTTTGCCTTGAAGATTTGGCGACTCTACCTATATGGCACGAAATGCACTATCTGTACCAACCATAAGAGCCTACAACACATCTTCGATCAAAAGGAGCTAAACATGAGACAACGAAGATGGGTCGAACTTATTGGCGATTATGATTGTGTTATCAAATACCATCCCTGTAAAGCAAACGTAGTGGCCGACGTGTTGAGCCGGAAAGAGACAAATAAACGCGTACGTGCACTACAACTTACACTCCATTCTGAATTGCCACAACAGATCCGGAACGCCCAACAGGAAGCTCTGAAGGTAGAAAACCTCCCTCAGAATCCTTGCGAGGCATGGAAATACACATGGAGGTAAGGACCGACGGAGCATACTAGTTTATGGATCGGATCTGGATTCCACACCACGGAGGATTGAGGAACGTGGTGATGGATGAAGCACAAAAGAGCCGGTATTCTGTACATCCAGACTCTGACAATATGTACCATGATCTGAAGACAACTTACTGGTGGCCAAACATGAAAGCTGAAATAGCAACTTACGTAGGTAAGTATGTAACGTGCTCAAAGGTCAAGGTTGAGTACCAGAAGCCATCATGTCTACTTCAACAACCCGAGATACCGATGTGGAAATGGGAGCAAATTTCCATGGACTTCATAACTAAACTGCCTAAGACGGCAAGTGGTTGCGATACCATCTGGGTTCTCGTAGACCGACTAACGAAGTCTCAACACTTTCTACCCATCAAGGAGACCGACAAACTAGATAAATTGACTCGGATTTATCTGAAGGAAGTGGTCACTCGACATGGAGTGCCAATCTCAATCATCTCTGATCGCGACAGTCGATTCACGTCGCACTTCTGGAAGTCCTTGCATAAGGCATTGGGCGCGAGATTGGATATGAGTACTGCTTACCACCCGCAGACTGATGGGCAGAGCGAACGAACTATACAAACACTGGAGGACATGCTTCGCGCATGTGTCATTGATTTTGGCAGCAGCTGGGAGACTCATCTATCGTTAGTTGAGTTCTCGTACAACAACAGCTACCACACTAGCATACAAGCCGCACCCTTCGAGGCACTTCACGGACGTAAGTGTCGATCACCCATCTGCTGGGCGGAAGTTGGGGACAGCCAACTGACGGGTCCCAAACTTGTCCACGAAACAACCGAGAAGATCGTGCAGATTCGCAAACGGATGGCAGCAGCTCGGGACAGATAGAAAAGCTATGCTGACAAACGCCGCAAACCATTGGAATTCCATGTGGGAGACAGAGTGTTGCTCAAGGTCTCGCCCTGGAAGGGAGTCATTCGGTTTAGCAAACGAGGTAAGCTGAATCCTTGCTATATTGAACCTTTCGAGATCACCAAACGAATAGGCCCTGTGGCCTACGAGCTAAATCTGCCCAACGAGCTGAGCAGCGTGCAGAACGTATTCCACATCTCGAACCTTAAGAAGTGTTTATCCGATGAAACACTTGTCATTCCCCTTGAGGAAATATAGATCGACGAATAACTGAACTTCGTTGTGGAATCGATGGAGATTATGGACTGGGAAATCAAGAAGCTCAAGCTCAGCAAGATACCGATTGTGAAGGTATGATGGAATTTGCGACCCAGACCGGAATTCACATGGGAGCGTGAAGACCAGATGAAACAAAAATACCCACACCTCTTCGTGAAACAGACAAACACTGGCAACGCAAGCTGAATTTCGGGACGAAATCCTTTCTAACAAGGGATGATGTAACACCCCACGAATTCCAGGTCAACTTACTAATTATTTAAATGTTTATTTAAATGACATTTGTATACGTGGCACTAGAATTAGATTAATTTAGTGTGACACGTGGCACGACAGTATAAACACTGACGCACAACAAGATAATTCGAGGAATTATCTAGAAACCGCACACACATGTCAAAACACACGAACGTTGGTGAACGTTTATCACATTGTGTAACAAAACACTCGAAACCTCACGAAACGCTCAAACATTGAACTTGGAAGTTCAAACGAGGCCAAACGATAGTTCGTAAGCGTGAAAACGGCGACGAACGGATCAAACCTATGAAATTGGGCCTATTGGGCTCTTCAAGGGCCCATCGCGGTACGCGATGGCCCTAAAGAAGTTCCATAGCGGTACGCGAAGGAAGGCGGGAGGATTTGAATCCCGAAATCCATCGCGGTACGCTGAGAGCGTCTAGGACCCTCTCAGCGGTACGCGACGCCACCCAGTCGACAATATCTTATAAAACCAAGACAAATCATGCCTATACTACTATATTCATCATTTCTTTTTCTCCCACATGCCATCCCTCGACTCCTTCTCTACAAAACCAACTGATTCCACCATTAGAGGCCATTTGTGAAGCTTAGAAACCACAAGGAAGCTTCGGAGAGGTTGGAAGAAGTTGCTAGAGCTCTCAACCATCTTCCCCACCTCGTAGCTGCACAAGCTTGTTAACCCAGGAGCTCCCGGAGCTGTTGAACCTACCATCTCGACTATTTAGAGCATCAAAGGTAGTTCCTATGCTTGAAATTCACTTTCACACTTCTTACACTCACACGCAATGGGTGAAACCCACATGCAAGCATATATCCACCACATGCACAAAATTTTCTTTGTTAAAATCTGGGTTTGTTGATTTTAATGTGTTTCTTGATGATATACAATGTTGTTTTGATGATTCATGATAATCCATGATGATGGGTGTGTGTGAAATGCTTGATTTGGTCATAAATGGGTGAAATACCCACATACATGTATGATCTAAGATTGATTAGATGATTTTGGATGTTTGTAGATGTTTATTGAAGATATTAGAAGTATGTAGGATGACTAGATCTTGTTGAAATGATTAAAAACATGGTTTTTGATAAACTTTCTATTTATAGTAACTTTTAAGTTACAAAATGATGTAATGAACAAGATCGTTGACATGCATGCATATAGACTTGTTATTTGAGTGATATTATGATAATTAGACGCATAGGAATGTGATTTCGATTTGGTTATGGTCATTTTTGTCATAGTTACTATATTTAGTAACTTTTATGATTGAAATATTAATAAATGATGGTTTCGTTTAGACTAACATGATTAGATGATGTTCAATGGTTTATTTTGATGATTTGTGACATGAAAATGGTTTAGGTATGTTTAGAATGGCCATTTTTATGTAAATTGACAAAGTTACTATTTTTAGTAACTTTATTTTTAGAAATACCGGTTATGAATGTTTTGTATGGTTTTAAACATGCTAAGTGGTTTAATATGCTTTAATATGATGATGTATGATAAAATAGGTGGTTTCCGATAACACATTTGCTAGAATTAGAAACTTTCCTTTTTAGGAAACTTTTGTATGCAAATAGGACTTACGTGACTTATTTGATTCGTATGATAACGTGTTATGTGTTAACATGATCATGTAGGACTTAACGAGCATGCTAGAACTTTAAAAACGATATGTTTTGTGAAACTTTCCATAAATGGAAACTTACTATAAATAGTAAGTTGTCCATAGACGCGACTTGTGTGTTTTGCACACGACGAACACTTACACGAATGTTACACGATTCGCAACCGACACACGGTTCACCAACGGGTCGTTGACTTGGCACGGTCAAACTTGGTCAAACAAGGTCAAACACGGTCAAACTTGGTCAAACATGGTCAAACACGGTAAATGTGGACCAACATGAGCAAACACGGTCATTGTGGACCAAGACGGACAAACATGAACAACCGAGGGTTGTTGAGCACAAGCACAAGCACTAACATGAACACGAGCACGGTCACTTACACAAACTCACGTATGGTATACGATATAGGTAGCCGGTGACCGACACGCCTCTCGACGCAGGAGCTTACGCTTGCTTATCACATTTTCACTAAGGTGAGTTTACGGCCCCTCTTTACTCTTTTCAAACGTTTTAAATTGGGGGAGAATACTAGTTGAATCGAGTCAAACAATTATGCTATTACAAACATTTTAATGTGTATGCCGGTTTATTAGACAAACATTAAGTGTTGAACTCGTAACAAGTCCTCACAAAGTCATACCGTTAATGTACGAACAACGTGGTAGGTATGGATGGATCCGTTTGGGTGTGACTAACCCCACAGGGCACAATTTTGACTGGAGGTCATAACCCGTGAAACTCTGACCTAACTTGCTATGTATACGAGGCATAGCGGAGGCAAGGACAAACAAGTCTAGTTCAGTAGTGACGCACTGACACTTGGAGCCTAGGGCTCAGTACTAACATTATGATAAAAAACATGACACATGTTTTCTTACTACTATGTATATATCAAAACCTGTGAACTCACCAACCATTGTGTTGACACTTTTTCATAAACTTGTATTTTCAGGTAACTGACTGGGTTATGGATATTCAGGAATGCACACTTAAGGGACGAGCATTAGGATTCTCATGCATTTCTGTTTTACCATTGAGAACAACTTTACTTATGTTTTGTAATATACAATGTAGTGTCTCACAATTTACATTTCCGCTGCATTTATCAAACTTATAATATTTCCGCTGCTATGATATTATACTTTCCGCTGCAAACTATTCTGTTCCTTATATGTCAAACATTGTGATTTGAAAACGTATATACAGTTGTTCTATATGACCTTGAGCTGTGATTCTGGCCACGTCACACCCACGTGGACTAACGCTACAAGTGGGAATTTGGGGGTGTGACAAACACCAACGAAACTTTGAGCACTTCGTGAGCTTGCCATAATTGAAATAGAGATTGAATTAAGATATACGAACGTCATAGAAGAAGATATTGAATCGAGATTGAATCGAGATTGAATCGAGAAGTAGGGGATCGTTTTTTGAGCGTTTTTGATCGTTTGAGAGCGTTTAAGAAGAAGAGATGTTGTAAGATGTTGTGTGATCAAACCAAAACAATCCCCATCTATTTATACTAACGTTTAGGGGCAAAATGGTCCAAAAAATTGTTTAAAACGGCTAGAAACGGCTATATTTTTTTTCACACAACCGGTTAAACCGGTTTCAACGACTATATTTTGGCTCCAACGGCTAGAAACGGCTATATTTTTGAACCCCTAACCGGTCTAAAAAACCGGTTTTGCTTTAACCGATTACTAACCGGTTTCTCTCCAAAATCTCCCAACCGGTTTAAAACTGGCGGTTTTTCGAATTGGCCCAAACCGGTAACAAAAACCGGTTTCTAGCCGGTTCCAAAACCGGTTCGGTTCGGGTAACCGGTTTTTTTGAGCACTACTAATCACAATACCCATTATACCCCTCCAGCCATTTAAATTTCCCCTTAATTCTCTCAAATGATATGGCATAATTACAACCATCCATCTAAAAAATCAATGGTCCAAATCTCTTCCTACACTTTTTAAAGTTTTTCTTCTTTTTAGCCTAACCATATACTATACATATATATATAACGAAAACTGTGATGTCGCAGCTTAAACAATATTGGTTTTGAGGTGTATGAAACCTTAGACGTTACATACTCTATGCATACATCAATGTATGTATGCTTGAGATCCCTATCGAATGGGATAAGAATCTTAATTGAAGTGCTTATTGTCTCATGAGAAGGAAGGAAGGTTTAGTTGGGTTCAACCAAGCATGATATTTGTATTCTTGATCAAGACTATTTAATTGATGTGTTGATTCCACTCACGTACCGTGTTAGGTTTTACGTTGGCTTTTGAGAGGTTTACGGCAGCATGTCCTAATCCTGACCTATTAGGTGTTTAACCCAATTAATTTTTTTTATTTAAAGCTTTTTCATGTAATTACAACTTTTAATACCTAATCAATAAAGAATTCCAAGTTACAAACCTACAGAAGTAGGTCACATCGACCGAACCACGTTATATCGTGTCTATTTTCTTTGCATTCGTGTACGTGAATGTGTTAATCTGGTTCAGTTGCACCACTAAGGGGTTGTTTGTTGGGTCTGGATGGATGTCAATCTGAATCATTCAGATTCAGATCATTTGTTTCGAACGTATGAATAAAAAAAATCTAAATGAGCATTTGAACCATTCAAATGTTGAAGCAAGTCTGAATGAAGAAAAAGGGAAGGGACATCCCCCCCGGCGGCTCCACCCATGTGACACGTTGTATTTTCCAGGTCAGCACTTTATTTATTTTAATAATAAATTATATTATTATTGCTTACGTGGCACTAGAATTAGTTAATTTAGTGTGACACGTGGCACAGCAGTTCAAACACACACAACGAAACGATATTTCGGGAAATTATCGGAAAACGCATACACGTGTCTTGTTTAACGAACGTTGGTGAAATAAGCGAACAACAATCTAATTGAACTACAAATAAGTCATACGAGAACTTATAACAAGTGAAACAACGATAATAAGTCGAGAAATGATAACCATAATCGTAAAACAACCGAAAAACGATTCGAAACACCAAAATTGGGCTCTTCTGGCAGGCGTCGCGGTACGCCAAGGACCCCGGATAGGGCCTTGGCGGTACGTGAAGCTTGGGGGGGCAAATTTGAATTCTCTGAAAATCGTCGCGGTATGCGACAACCGATCATCTTCCACCGTGGCGGTACGCGGCGTGTTTTGGGAAACAAACGATTATTATAATCGTGGCGGTACGCCAAAGGGGGCCTTTGCCAGTCTTGGCGGTACGCGAAGGAGACTGACACGCAAAATCTTTATTTAACCACCATAAATCATTTCTGCTACCCCCTACGCCCATTTTCTCGAGCTCCAGGCTTCTAAACTTCATCTTTACCATATGGAAAACCTCCTGGAAGCCATTAACACCATTCGAGAAGCCACATTGAAGGTTTGAAGACTAGGAAGTAAGAAGGAAGACTTGTGGAAGCTTGACAACACCTCCATCACATCTCTAGCTACTGGGTTCATTTCATCAACCATCTTCAGAGGATTTACAACCTGTTCTAGGCCACCACTAGTCGATTTGGAGCTCTAAGAAGGTAGATTTATATTCAAAATGCTCTAAAAACACCCTCACACACATGCAATGAGAATCACTCACATCCAAACACATATGTGTCTCATGCACAAATTTTTGTGTATTTGGATCTGTGATATATTGTTGTTAAGAAGTATTTGATGTATTTAGAATGATTCATGATGAGATTATTGAGATTTGGATAAGTATTGTTGTTATTATTAAGAGATGATCATATTTGGTCACATGCATGTATGATCTAAGAAGAACTATATGATCTTTGATGATAAATTGATGAATATTGTTGATATATGAGCTAATAGCAAAATTTAATTGTGACTAATGTTGACAAGAAATCAATATTTGGGTTTGTTACTAATTATGGAAACTTTTTGTTGAACTAGCGAAACCTCGAGGAGTGGTTGTTTCACCAGGAACAAGGCTTTAGACACTTAGTCAAAGCTTTAGTTTTAGCTCCCTCTAAAGTTTTGCACTAGGTTATATTCGTTGTTTAGTTTTCTTGCTTAGAAAGAGAGAAGAGAACAGATAGAAAGCACAAGGAATTTTGGGGGAAGTAATTCTTATTTACTCAGAGAATGTTGGGACTTAAATACCCAACATTCTGAGATACAAGACAAGAAATAATAAGACAAATAGCTGACACTGTTACAGACACTGAAACAACAGACTAATACAAATACAAAGTCAACAACAACGGAAACAAGAGTTTTCAGGAGTCTTCAGGTCTTCCGAGGTTGAAGTAGTTGGGCTGAAGTTCAGTGGTTATTCTTTCGGAAGGTGATCATCGGAAGCTGATTAAACAATCAGTTATTTCGGAAGAGAAGATTGTCTTCTGAATCATTTGATGTCTTCCGAAGTTGTCATGATCAGCTAGTATCTTCAGAGGTAGATAAGTTCAGCGGTAGTTCTTTTTGGCAAATCTTCCACTGTTGTCCTTCCGATACTGTAGCAGTTCTTCAATCGGAAGAGATGCATCCGCGGCTTGTTATTCAGCGGTTTATTCAATTTTCTAGCTTCAGTGGTTTTTCTCATCAGTCCTTATTTTCCAACAATCTCCCTCTGGACTAATAAAGCCAAAACCATTTATTTTTGTTTTAAATCCAGACCAATTTTATTCCTAAGAGTTCAAACATAGTTCAGAACTTCATTCTCTGTATCAGCATTGTCCAGAGTCTTGTGCTGCAGTTCCTTCATATCATCAGTTGGTAGGGTGAGAATCTCATCCCAATTTGAAAAGAAAGTTCTTGAGCCATTATATCTTTCAATGGCCATACTCTTGGAAATAGAGTCATAGAACCATCTTTTTATTCTTGTTCTGGAGTTTTTGATCTGAGGAGGCTGGGATTTAGAAGGTATACCCAAAGGAAGAGAAGCTCCAGCTGGCCAGTGTATCATTTCTCTTCTTATCACTTGATCATTTGAATCAAGTACCTTCTTTACTACAGCATGCTGATGAGGCTCATAGTTCATCAGAAGATCAAGAAAGATCAACCCAGGTTCTGAATTTGACAGCAGATGGAGATTCTGCAGACCCAACACCTAGACTTCCCATAGGTGCATTTAGCAAATGATCAAGCACTGTGCTTGGGTTGGCATCCTTGAGCTGAGTCACTACAGAAGGAGAAGGTGAAGTAACTTCTTTCCAAAGCTCAGGGTGATCTTTGTTCTCTCGTTTGAACCTTGACCATTCATCAAACAGAACATCATCTCTCCATCTTGTTATTGTGTTATTTGATCCCCATTGATTTTGGATGAGGATGTGCTTTATTCTTTTCCTCTGCTCAATGGTCTTTTTCTTCTTGATTTCAGCCTTTATTCTTTTGGATAAGACTTCAGCTTCGTTTTTGAGGCTAGTAATATCCCAGTTGCTGAAGTTTTAAACCTTATACTTCCCTTCATCCAGCAAATACTTGATCAGCTGCTCCCTCTCAGTCTGATAGGCTTTATCTTGCTGCTGATCCAATCTGGCAATTTCTTCCTGATAGGTCTTTACCAGTTCATCTCCTGAGAGACCAGTGTCTTCTAGACCAGCTAGGATCATGTTTTCCTTCTCTGTTCTTTATTCGTTATCTTCCGAAGGTCTTCCAGTGTTTATTTGAGCTTCAGCTTCCCTTTGCTTCTGCTCTAAGCTAGCCTTAGCAGCTACAGTTTGGAAATGTTGATCCAGTGCTGCTTTGAGGAGTGCCTCTTGATTTTTCAATCTTATTTGTTTCATCATCCTTTGCTCAGTCTTGTCTTCTGCCCTTTTGGCAGCTTGGGCAGCAGACAAGATCCGTTCATTTTCCTTCTTTTTGGCTTCATCAGCCTATTCCTTGAACTTGGGAGAAGGAGGAGCAATCCCAGTAAGGGACTCAGGAAATCAGGTATGGTTAGAGACTTCATGTTGTAAGGAGGAGACTTTGGTATCTACTGAAATTTTCAGTAGATCCAGTTGGATCTTTTGAGAGGTGAGGAATTGGTGGGTAAAGGTTTGAATCAGGGTAGTAAGATGGGCAGTAAGAAGTGGGTTTAACACTTCTTGAACAACATGGGTTGAGAAGGTACGGGCAGTGGAAGTAGGTGGAGTGTTGGAAGGACCTTCAAGTGAAGGTGCCTGCATGGGGATGGATTTGGGTTGCAGGGCTTGGTTACTCAAGACTGTTGAGATTAGCTTAGTGAGCTTAGTCACATCAGCCTGAATGTGAGCAACAGAATCCGTCAATTTCTTTATTTTAAGATCCGATTCGTCCATCCTTTTACGGATGTCATCTGAATCCCTGACTAATGAGTTTGTTTTATCATGACCTGAGTCCATATTAGGAATGTCATGGACCCCTTTTTCTTGGTTCCGGGGATTTCCAGCCTCAGTTTCAAATACTTCATGGGCTGTTGCCATATCAAGAGTCTTATTGCCTGATCCAGTCAAACGAGAGCCCATTGGATTCTCATGTGAAATGGATGCTCCAGATATATGATGAAGATGTCTAGATGGACTAGACATCATGATCGCATCCTCTTCTCCATGGATAGGAGATTGATGAGTTTGAGCAAAGGTTTAATGTGGCTTTTCCTCTATTGGAGAAGGGGAAGGAGAACCAAGTTGCTCAAACACAGAATCAATCTCATGGAGAACATGGGTAGGAGAGTGAAGGGCTATATGTGGAGAAGAAAAAAAGATGTCCTTGGGAGAGTGGACTTCCATCTGAGTGTCAAGTGACATTTCAGTGGTAAGAGAAGGTTCCCTTTGTAGTACAACATCATCCTGTTAAGATGATTGATGAGGAGCTAGGTGGGGTGGAGATGCTTGATTCATCAGTGAGGATGGAACAGATGTATCCAATTGCCCAGTGGGGGCAGAGACATGTTCAGGGATCTCATCTTCCAGAACAGTCTTTTTGGGATTTTTAGGTTTTGAGGCTTTGGTGGAGGCTTTTCTTTTGGCCGGTACCTGTACAGGTGTGGAAGAAGAGGTGGATATGGGTTCACCAAGGATGGGTGTTTCCTCAGCGTCATCCATTTGTCTTGCATCAGTGTTCAATCTAGTGAACACATGTTTGTCAATGCTCTTGTTAGTAGTAAGAGGAGCAATATGGCAAAATTTATTAAGATCAGCAAAGAGACAAGCCATCACAAACCTAGGATACAGTAGAAACTTGGGACTTTTCTAGTGATGTACCAGATGGTCAAATATTATTTGGGACAAGTTGACTTTTTCGTTGGATAGAACAGCATACATGACATATTGCATGTCATATGGCATTTCTCCCCGACTCGCCGACTTTTGAGATAGACACTGTAAAATGGTGTGATGCAGGAACTTGTACTTAGGGTAGAAGAAAGCTTTGTAAAAGGTCCTATTTTTCAGGTCACCCTGATAATCACACTGAATAAAAGCATTTTGGAGAAGTTTTAAAGAAACAGATGTGGGAGCATCGGTGTCGTTCAAGTTTAGGGCAACGCTTATTTTGGTGGGGGTGACGGTGACTCGTTGACCAGCGACCACCAAAGTGATACTTTCAACAGAGTCATCCTTTGTCACCAAGGATGAGTTTGCCCAAAACTGGTTTAGAGCAACTTTCGAGATAGGGGGTTTAGAATGAGAGCAGTATGAACGAAAGAGTTTGCCAGAATGTTGATTGCTTCATTGTAGTGAGAGTGCTCAGAAGATTTGACAAGGTAAGCTCTGAGGTTGTGGATCAGCTAGATTTTCAAGGCCATTTTTGCGACGATGAACACCGAGCAGTTGTGAGCGCAAAATGTGAGTACAAACTTTGCTTTAGAGAAAAACCGATGAGGAAGCTTAACCGTTCACACACAAGGGCGGTTTCAAAAATAAAAAATTCCACTACTTATAGCTTATCAAAAGCTTTACCTTAGGGTTTTTACCCATTGGACAAACCTGTGAGCAAGAGAGAGAAGAACAAACGACAAAGAAGTACGTTCATGCACACCCTGAAGTACAGACAAAGCTTTTTTAGGAATGAAGCCTGGTCCGATGCCGTTACACCATCGTCATGAGCATCAAGCTCAGACAGAATCAGTGTAATTGCGTCGTGCCAGGCGACATGCCTGACAAGCAGTTTTCCTTCGCCATGAGCAGCATTCAGAAGACTCAAATTTGAACGAAGAGTTTTCTTGATCAAAGGAAGATCAAGCAACTTCGTTGAGTTATTGTGAAAGAACTGAAGGACTCAAGAGGGTAACCACTTAATATCAGTGGTCATTAGAGAAGAGAAGGGTAAAAAGGTAAAATGCAAAGATATTATCGAGCCATGAGAACAATTAATGAGGGCCAATTCAATTAATTGTAGGGGGTCTAATCTTGCAGAGCGATTAGTGACCGTCAAATCAGACGTAAGTCTCAAGAATTAGTTAACTATAGAGAAGAAAAGTTAACCACGGAGGAGATTTTTAACATCGGAAGAACCTTAACCTCGGAAGGAAAGTAACCATGGATAAGTAATGAGGTTAAAAGTCTCAGAAGAAAAAGAGATATCGGAAGGTTTAAAATGTAACAATGAAAGTTTTAACCGCGGATAGATATGAAACAGTGGTTATAATAACCACTGAACCTATCCATGTTATGGGATAACCACTTAGAGAGACCAAGGTCGCTTCATTAGTGGTTTATCAAATATCCGTTGTTAGGATAATCATTAAAGATTATCCTTTTATATATTTATTTAAAGGTTTAAGAAACACATTCTTAACCATGTTTATTAGCTCATATTTATCATTCCCAATTTGGCCACAAACTTAGAAAAGGTTGAAGAGTCCAAGGGTTTGGTAAATATATCTGCTATTTAGTCACTTGTAGAGACATGTTCTGGGACAATTAGTCCCTTTTCAAAATAGTCTATAATGAAGTGATGCGTTATTTCTATGTGTTTGTTTTTGAATGGTAGACAGGATTCTTGATTATACTTTTGGCAGCTTCGTTGTCTATTAGGAGAGGTGTTTTTAGTTCAGCTATTCCAAAATCCAACAATTGGTATTGCAACCAAAGGATTTGGGCAATGCAATGGGCTGCTGCAATGTACTCAGCTTCAGCGGTTGAATTTGACACCGACGTTTGCTTTTTTCTTTGCCATGACACTAAGAAATTTGCAAAGAACTGACATCCTCCCAAAGTAGACTTTCTGGTGAGTGAGCATCCAACATAATCACTGTCCGAAAAACCAACAAGCTTACAAGTTTGATTAGCAGGATACCAGATACCTAGCACAGGAGTGCCTTTAAGATATCTGAGTATCCTCTTCACAAATGATAAATGGGATTTTTTGGGGGCTGACGGGTATCTTGCATAGACACATGTTGCATACATGATGTCTGGCCTTGATGCAGTAAGATACATCAAAGATCCAATCATGCACCTGTAGAGGGTTTGATCTACAGGTTCACCATTTTCATCTGAACTTATTCCTGGACTTGTAGCCATAGGGGTAGAGATTATTTTTGAATCATTCATATCAAATTTATTTAAAAGGTCCTTTACTTATTTAGATTGATGAATGAAAGTCCCATTAGGGGTTTGTTTGACTTCGAGTCCTAAAAATGTTTTTACTTCACTTAAAGCACTTATTTCAAACTTAAAATACATTAATTTAGAAAATTGTTCACACAAGGAAGATTTTGTTGATCCAAAAATGATGTCATCGACATAAATTTGGACCAGCAAAAGTTCCTTGTCTACCCTCTTGATGAACAAAGTCTTATCAATGGTTCCCCTAGAAAATTTATTAGAAAGAAGAAATTGAGAAAGAGTGTCATACCATGCTCTGGGTGCCTGCTTCAGACCATAAAGTGCTTTGTCTAGTCTGTACACCCAATCAGGATGATGAACATCATCAAATCCTGAAGGTTGACACACATAGACCTCCTCCTTTATAGTCCCATACAGGAATGCACTTTTTATATCCATTTGATATACCTTTATATTCTGGTATATACCAAATGCTAGGAAGAGTCTGATGGCTTCCATTCTGGCCACGGGAGCAAAGGTTTCATCATAATCGATGCCTTCCTCTTGGCAGTATCCTTGCACTACCAATCTGGCTTTATTTTTTATTACGATCCCTTTGTCATCTGTTTTATTTCTGAATACCCATCTAGTTCCGATAAGGTATTTTCAAGCTGGTAAGGGGCAGAGAGCCCAAACGTTTTGCTTTTTGAACTGTAATAGTTCATCTTGCACAGCCTCTACCCAATTATTATCTTTAAGAGCTTCCTGATATTTGGAAGGCTCAACTTGGGACATGAAAGCTGCATGAAGGCAGAAGTTTGAAATCTGGATCCTAGTTTGAACACCTTTATTTAAATCACCTAAGATCTGTTCTAGAAGATGATTTCTGCTGAAAGGATTGATGTCCAAACATTTATTTGTGGAGGCAGCATCGGAAGAAGATGAGTTTTCAGAGGGACCAGGAGAGTTTTCTGGTGGAGAAGTATGAACATGTTCAGGAGCATCTATAGGTACATTATCCAAGGTTGGGGATAAATGAGTAGATATTTGTTCATCTTGTTCTTGAGAATTTATTTGATAGAAAGGAATGGAGGTAAAGAATTTAGATGCAGAACATTCCTCAAGAGAGGATAGATCTTCAGAAGTTTGACATGATTCTGAAAAAGGAGAAGAAGAGGGGGTCGCAGAAATGTAGGTGAAGCTTTCAAGATCGAAGAGGTCATCTGGAGCAGATGGGAAAGATGAAGTTGATGCAGATTCATTGAATTTGACATCAATAGTTTCCTCAACAATTTTGGTCCTGAGATTGAAAGCTCGGTAAGCCTTAGAGGTCTGAGAGTATCCAACAAAATATCCAAAGTCAACTTTAGCAGCAAACTTGGATAATGAGTCTTTTGTGTTCAGAATGAAGCACGGACACCCAAAGACTTTAAAGAAGGAAATGAGAGGCTTTATGTTATGAAGGACTTCAATGGCAGTCTTGTTATGTCTCTTCACAATGTGAACTCTGTTTAAGACATAGCAAGTAGTGTTTACTGCCTCAGCCCAGAAGGATAAAGGCAATCCTAAGTCTGCAAGCATAGTTCTTGCAGCTTCAATAAGTGTCCTATTCTTTCTTTCCACAACTCCATTTTGAGCAGGAGTTCTAGGAACACTGTATTGTCTGAGGATTCCTTTAGAGATGCAGAACTTATCCAGAACCTGATTCTTGAATTCAGTGCCATTATCACTCCTTATTGTCTTGACAGGAAGACCAAATTGTCTTTCAAGTTGGGTGATAAGGGCAATTATTTTATCAGAAGTCTCATCTTTGCTGAAGAGAAAGAAGGTCCAGCAAAATCTTGAGTAGTCATCCACAACAAGTAAACAATATCTCTTTCTTGCCAAACTGGCTACCTCACTGGACCAAAAAGATCCATATGAAGTAGATTGAGACAGTTAGTTGTTTTGAACTCCTCAGTAGACTTATGTGATGTTTTATGTTGCTTTCCCTTTAAGCAAGATTCACATTGACCTTCAAAGTGAAATTCTTTGGAAGGTAATCCTCTTACTAAAGAAAGGGTAGAAAGCTTATGAAGAGTTTGGTGGTTAAGATGACTCAATCTTCTGTGCCAAAGGGCAGTTTCAGAAGATGATGCTTTGGCTATCAAACAAGTAGAAGAGGATGTTTTAGAATCAGTGGTCATGTCTACAACGTAGACATTTCCACTTCTTTTCGCCGTTAGCAAGGTATGTTGATCAATTCAGACCTTTATTTTTGAATTTATTTCGGGAGAAAGAATTTTGCAACTGTCCTTGGTGAAAAATGAACTAAAGTTCTTGTCAGCTAGTTGAGAAATGCTCAAGAGGTTAAACTTGAGGTTTTCAACTAAGCTTACATCTTTGAAGTGCAGTTTTCCACTCAGGATAGAACCAGACCCTACTATCCAACCTTCTGCATTATTTCCAAAGGAAACAGATTTTTCATTCTTTGGAATGAAGTTATTTAAGATGGATCTGCATCCTGTCATGTGCCTAAAGCCTCCAATGTCCACAAACCATAGATGATTTTGGTTTGAAGAAGGTCTCTGCACATGAGAATTAAATGCAATAGGTTAGATTTGGGTCTTATTTTATTTTTAGAAGAAAGAGGAGATGCTTATTTGTTTTGCTGAGTGTTATTCATCAATTTCTACATCATCAGTATCAGCTGTTGCTGATTTTGATGCAAGATATTGATTTGTGAATCCATAGAAGAAGGATTCACATCAGCAGGAGAATGGGTAGCAGGAGTCACCATGGGATAAGAAAGTGGTGTTCCTAGAATGGATGGTCCGGGAGAAGCAGACAAAGGTGAAGACAGGCGAAGAGATGGATGAGAGTTAGATCTTATTGAACTGTTAGCTGAAGATCTATTAGCCTTCTTTGATTTCTTCATTTTATTAGGGAGATTCCCTTTAGATGAAGAAGCCTGTTCAGCTTTCAATCTTTCAGCATTCAGTTTATCTCTAGCCTTCTCCAAAGGAGTTTTTGTCCAACAGTTTTCAGTAGTGTGATTGTACTTGAAACACTTTAGACAAGCCGAAGATAGAGAGGAATAGTTAGGAATAAAAGGCTTATTTGCCTTCATTATTGGATATGGTGGATGAGGATGAGAATGAAGGAATCTGATATCAACCATCTGCCTCTTTCCTTTGTCAAGGCGGACAGCATGATTATCAGAGGTTTCAAGAAGAATTGTACCTCCCGAACTTCGAGTAGAGCTCATGGTTGGAGCAATCTCAGCTTGTTCAGAAGAATTATTTTTGTGATCACTTTCCAAGTGTGTTTCTTCCAGTTTTTCCACATTTGTTTCAGTAGGGTAAACAAAAGTAGGAAACTGTCTGGGTTGGTATACTCTTGGAGGTGTGATTTTTATGGTTGGAATTTCATCCGGAAGAAAGGTAGGGAGATGGGTTCAGAATCCGTCTCATTTATTTTATTGTCAATCGGGGTATAGTCATCTGGAGGACTAGTATTATTATACCCGATTCCGAATTTGGCCTTGTTGTGAACTTGCTTACCCAGAAGCATTTTGAATCCTTTGCAAGATTCAACCCACTTGTCTAAGCTGACCTTGGTTTGAGACAGTTCATCTCTACAAGCTGCATATTTTCATTTTGCAAATCAAATAGAGCTTATAGGTTGGATTTTTCAGTCATTAGGACAGAGATTTGACTGTCTTTAATCTTTATTAATTTTTCTATTTCAGAATTTTTATTATCTAGCAGTTGCTCCAACTCCTGATTTTGTTGTTGAAGCAACATATTGGCTTTCTTTTTTTTTTTTGAAAAAGCCTCTATGCATGCATCGGTACATAGTTTTTCTAGAGTAAAAGAAGATACCTACGCATCAGGAGTGTCTACTACAGGTTGTTCAGAAGGAGTAGAGTCGTCACCAACAGCCATGAGAGCAAAATCTGTTGGTTCAGAGGTGATGAGGGCATAGCCTACATCTTCAGGCAGGCTGCTCCAGTCTACGTAGTCTTGGGTGAAAAGAGCCGGTTGACTAGAAGAGGAGGACTAGACAGTAGGGCCTGGTACAGTTATTTGTGAACGCGATGGTGCAACAATTTGAATAGGGGCAGGAGTGAGTTGATACATGCTACCATTCGCAGCTTGTCCAAATTGTACATTGGTAGGAGGAGGGGTCTGTACAATGTGTGATGACTCCTGAGAATTGTTGTGCCTTCTGAAAGATGAGGAAGAGGAAGAAGAAAAAGGTGCTGAAGAAGTATGTGAATATGAGTTAGGGAAAGTCACATACGGTGAAGAATTTGAGTTGGGAGCATTTTTGCATTCCCTGGCAAAGTGTCCAGTGCCATGACATCTATAGCATTGGACCTTAGCCTTATTTAGGCCAAACCTAGTTTTCCCATGAATACCAGAAAATTTCCTTCCGGTCCTCTTGTAGAACTTATTCGTTCTTATGCTCAAGAGAGCCAGTTGGTGAAGAATGTCCATCTCTTCCAAGTCATCACTTGAAACTTGATGGAGATCATCCATGATAAAGCACAGATGATCAGAAATAGGAGAGTGGTCATCACAAGAAGAAGAAGTGATGCCAGTAGTTATGTCTAGGTATTCTTCATAACCCTGATCATTTGTCTCAGAGTTATGACTGAGAAGAACTGTGTTCCCTTGAATATACTCTTCAGTTGATTTAACAGACTTTATTAGTTTTCGTTTCTGGGCAATCTCTCGCTCAAAGGTGAGCAACTTACCATGGAGTTGGGTAAGTGAGAGTTGGCCAAAGTCTGGAGAAGATCACATGACAATGGAATAAGTTCCCCATTTTTCAGGCAACGATCTCAAAAAGCGATTCAAAACAGAGACACGGGGATACACTTGACCAGCTAGTTTTAATTCACTTAAGAGGGAAGTGAATCATTCAAACTGCTGAGTCAGTGACTCATTATTTAGTTTGGAGAATGTCTCGTATTGTTGAGCTAATATCTCCCTGGTATTAGCCACAACATCTTCGGTGCCACCGAATTGCTCTTTTAGAGCATCCCACCAGTCTTTAGCAGACTCGTGGTGAAGAAGACCAGAGTATATTTCATTAGGAAGAGCCATATCCAGTTGAGCATGTGCCTTTGCATCAAGCTCTAACTTCTGGTAATCTTCTTCGGTGTAATTCCGAGGATCCTTCGGGACATGGTCTCCAGTCTCCATGTCTAGGACCGTTGGTTTATACGGTTCGAACATGACAGACTTCCAACATCCTGTATGATTATTGGACAGGAAGTGTAAACATCCGTCTCTGCCAAATGTTATATTGGTGCCTAACCAAGATTGGTGGCTTTGTGGCAGAACCGGTGTTATGGGGGTCTAAGGTGAATTTCTCTGCCATTGGTTCACAAACAATTATGAGCAAATTAACGAGAGATGAGTTCTCAACGTGATTTGTTAGAATGATTTTTGAACATAGTTTAGTTCAAAAACTAAACTCCTGCAGATTTAGAGAAAATAGAAAAACAGAAGAGATAGAACACAGAAAACTAAACAACAAGATATTAGTGAGAGCTTTGAGTTTTAGTCTTGTTGGTTAAATCAAGACTAAGGACAAGGCTCTGATACCAATTGTTGAACTAGAGAAACCTCGAGGAGTGGCTGTTTCACCAGGAACAAGGCTTTAAACACTTGGTCAAAGCTTTGGTTTTAGCTCCCTCTAAAGTTTTGCACTAGGTTATTTTCGTTGTTTAGTTTTCTTGCTTAGAAAGAGAGAAGAGAACAGATAGAAAGCACAATGAATTTTGGGGGAAGTAATTATTATTTACTCAGAGAATGTTGGGACTTAAATACCCAACATTCTCAGATACAAGACAAGAAATAATAAGACAAATAGCTGACAATGTTACATACACTGAAACAACAAACTAATACAAAGTCAAAGTCAACAACGGAAACAAGAGCCTTCAGGAGTCTTCAGGTCTTCTGAGGTTGAAGTAGTTGTGTTGATGTTCAGTGGTTATTCTTTCGGAAGGTGATCATCGGAAGCTGATTAAACAATCAGTTATTTCGGAAGAGGAGATTGTCTTCAGAATAATTTGATGTCTTCCGAAGTTGTCATGATCAGCTAGTGTCTTCTGAGGTAGATAAGTTTAGCGGTAGTTCATTTTGGCGAATCTTCCACTATTGTCCTTCCGATACTGAAGCAGTTCTTCAATCGGAATAGAAGCATCCGCGGCTTGTTATTCAGCGGTTTATTCAATTGTCTGGCTTCAGTGGTTTTGCTCATCAGTCCTTATTTTCCAACACTTTTAGAATGCAAAATGATAATGGATGACGAATTTGACATGATCAATATGTTAGAATGATGGTTTGAAACCAATAGGGTGATTTTAAGTATATTTGATTAGTTGAAAGTGATATAAAATTTGATTTAAACCATTGTTTCTAAAAATAGTAACTTTTAAGTTACAAATGTCTAATGAGTGATGAACTTGATATTATTTGTATGTTTAACATGATGATTTGGAACTTAATATGATGATATTAGGAGTTGTGATGTAAATGAATCATTAATAGAGGATTTAACATAGGTTACTACTATAAATAGTAACTTTATTCTATGAAATCGGCGAATAACGATGTGTTAGTTATAATGATCATGTTTAGACGATTATTTAGAATTAAGATAATGATTTTTGATGAACTTGATTCATTAGTCTTGGTGAAATACATACAATGTTACAACTTACTATAAATAGAAACTTTTAAACGAGAAACGTGGTTGTATGACTATGTGTGAATAAATGCTACGTGATAACATGACCATATAGGTTAATGTTGCATGCTAGAATAAAAGGAAAATTATTTCTTGTACGAACTTGCTTAAAATAGAAACTTTCCTAAAATGGAAACTTACTCTAAATAGTAAGTTACCCCACGAATGCAATTTATGTACTAACACGTATCACACGACACTAAACGCACGTTAAACGATCACTTAAACTAAACACGTCACCAACGGGTCATTAAGTCAAAAACGGTCAACACGGTCAAACACGGTCAACACGACCAACATAGCAACTTAGAGTTGTTTGGACACGAACACGGTCTAGTGAGACCAACACGAACGTGAACACGAACTCATAACACCTATGTGATATAGATAACTACTAAAGGCGCACTACTACATTTCACGAGAACAACCACACAACTAAACTCAGGTGAGTTTACAGCCACACTTTTATTCTTAACAGTTTTGTTAAACTTTTGGGGTGAGAATACTATGCAACTGTTTTTAGATGTATGACTGGTATGTTGTAAAACCATTTTCGTGTGTAACTATGATCGCAAACAAAATCCTCACTACCCTTACCGTTAGTTGTGTAACAAAAGAGTCATTATTACATAGTACTACTGAGTTTGACTAGCCCCACTCGACAACAGCAGTGACTAGAGGCCACGAAGAGTGTAATATCGATATTGATGCTGGGTTCAACGATGACCAGGGGAGGCAAAGGAACAGTCGAGTTTCGGTAGGATGAACTGACACACTCGAGATCATGGATCCAACAAAACTTAACATACCCAGTATCTGTCTGTTTACTGTTTTCAATTACTTAAACCTGTGAACTCACCAACTTTACGTTGACACGTTTTCGCATGTATTCTCAGGCAACTGATCAACACGAGCTAGAATGCACATGGAGATGCACAAAAGAGTCTGCATGCATATAGACTCTTAATCCTAGGCTTATTTCATACTTGTATGGTTTTGATACAATTTAAACTTATTGCTTGAAACTATAATTTCCGCTGCAAACACTTTAATTTTCCATTGCATAACTAGTTAATAATTTTCCGCTGCTTAATGAAACTTGAACTTATTTACTGAACAGTGTGAATGTACAACTCATATAGAGTCGTTCTGTATGACAGAGAGTTGTGATCCTGGCCACGTCACACCCAGCGGTCTGATACCGCACGTGGGAATTTAGGGGTGTGACAACCCACTCCCACTCCCGCATGGTCGCAGAAGGTCACTGTCGCAGCATCACACCACCATCACCTCATCTCTCACTGTCGTCGTCGTCACCGTCTCTTCACAGTTGCTCGATGGCCGACAGGAACTGGTTGCTCGACCAGCTTCAATTCGACGGGGCCTTAGGGTTTTGGGAAGAATGAGGCAATTTTGTATATTGATTCAGATGGTCAACCAAACAGTTTAACTGGTTCAACACTTAATAGTTCAGACCCTCTTAACCATTCAGACATCTTAACCATTCAGCACTTAATGGTTCAGACGTTACCAAACAACCCCTTAATTCCTAATAAGTGGTATCATAGCCAAGGTTGTTGAAGATTGAAATACAATCATACTGAGATGATTAATGAAAAAGAAAAGAAGTAAAGAAAACGAAGAGGTCGTTGTGTACTGGTTTTCGAACTAGGGTATCAAACCCTTGAAGTTTGTCCGTCACTGTCGTCATCTAGGGCTCGTCTCTTGTAGTCGCCACCATTTACATTATTGTAAGTCATCACCGCCAGAATCATCGTCGATTATTGTCATTGATGTCGGATTTGTCGCCAGACACCGACATTGCCGCCAGGATTGTCGCGATTAGGGCTTAGATCCTAAAAATGTTGTCGATTTCAGCCAATTTTGGTTTCCAATTCACAATTAGGGCTTTCAAACCTTTGGATTTGTCAATTGAACATGTTTTTTAACAATTGTCTGATTCTGATCTCTTGATCAGCTTTGATTAGGGTTCATCTAACCCTTGGAATCGTTGTTTGAAGTTTTGTGTGACATAAAATCTTGTTTGCTATTGATTAGGATTTCAAATTTCACCCATGGAGTCTGATTATGGTACTGTTGCTCATATACTAAATCAGACAACGTTTAAATTCTCTGGAATTACTAGGTTTAATCCTTTTTCTGATGGAGATTCGGGTTTTGGGTAGTTAAAGGATCTGTTTTGGTGCTGAGATTGTATTTGGGATTTGATTGGGATTGTTATTGATTAAATCAATTGGTTGGAGTATTCACTAGATTTATTGGAAGGTGTTGGTTGTTTTTGCTGGTTTGTTATTGTAGCCTAGGTTCAAATGGATGACGAATGGAAAATTCAGATTGGGAAGTTCAATGGAATTAATTTTGTTAGGTGGAAAATACAAATGAAAGCATTGCGTAGTCAGAGGGATTTGGATATCGTGTTGGATGAGAAACCAAAGAAAATGAATGCAGCTGCTGAAACTGCATGGGACTCAAAGGACAAGAAAGTTAGATGAGCTGTATAATATGTATGAGAAAACCCCTGCTTCTAACAAGGTGTTCTTGATGTGGGAACTGTTCATGACAAGATGAACGAAGGAAGCTCGTTTATAGTTCACATCAACAACTTGAATTTGATCTGTTAAGATTAATATCTTTGGGAATCAAGTTTGATTATGAGGATTGTTTCACCAACACTTGCTCATCCTTAAGTTGTTATACCAAAAGCTACTTATCCTTCACATCAATTAGTTGTTAAAACTTTAGTCAACGCCTTATTGTTCAAACCATCTGATTTAACTTCGATACCAACGTTTGAATCTGTTTCATCTCCTTCAATCACTGATAACAAGCCTTTCATTTCAAACTATTAAGCATTAAACAAACATCAAATAGTTGATTGCAAATTTAAAACAAAACATGAAAAACTTAAAGCAGAAGCAAAATTTGGTAACATTTCTCCACATGTTTCATCAAATCAGCCAAAAAAAATTTAGTTATGTAAATTTATTTAAACATCATAAAAATACATAATTTTATTCATAAAATCGTATGATGCACGGGTTTACAATTTAGTTTATAATAACATATATATATATATATATATATATATATATAAGATGATGTATCTACTTAAAAAACAAATTACTATTTAGGTTCATGTATTTGTAACTATTTAAATTTAGAAATTATGTTTTTTGAAAAAATCATGTATTAAGATACATATTTTATAACATCTCAGTCCTTGACACTAACTCTGTTAGTTTATTAAGTTAGGTACAAGGGTTGTTGGACTAGCTTACACTTAAGGATTATTTATGGGTGGTATTAAACTTACACCCCAAATGTATATCTGCACCCCCCTCATACGCCCCGTAGTGGCCACTACGGGGCGTTTTAGTACGGCTTGTACTTTCTTGGTCAAACGAGAGGTGCATTGATTAGACCTAAACGCCCCGTAGTGGCCACTACGGGTCGTTTTGGTACGACGTTCTGAAAAAGGATCCGACATGTCAGTTGATTAGACCTAAACACCGCGTAGTGGCCACTACGGGGCGTTTAGGGTTAGCCCTAAACGCCCCGTAGCCCTAAACGCCCCGTAGTGGCCATTACGAGGCGTTTATTGTATAAAACGTGCCAATCAGTTTCTAACTTACGAATTCATCGTCCATATATACACACATACTGCTTTACAATATCACACATTCCCTCGAATCACTTTCCAAATCGTTGAACGAGTTTATATTATTTCGTTTATTAAATATCTACACTCTACACCCATATTTTTTATTTGAAATATGTCTTGGCGGGACGGAGACTTTTTCTTCGGTCAATATTCCGACGTTTCGCGTGTGGCTGAAACATATCAGGTACGAAACTGTATTTACTTGCTTTTATTGTTAATCAAATGACAAACTAATCATAACGTTTTTAAGGATGAGACTGGTGCGCAATCGTCTGAGGCGACAAATAGACCAGCATTGCCAGATCTTAACGAAGAGGCTGCGGGTCAAACTTCGTACTGGCAGTTTGATTTGAACCAGGAACCTTGCGATGATGAAGACGTTAACAGGGAATGTTACGGTGGTGAACAATCACAACCACCCCAAGTGGCGGTTAAAAAGGAAGAAGCTGACATTGTATACCAAAATATGGACTGGAATACCAATGAGGTAATATATTTTCACTTGTTTTTAGTTAGATGGACGTTAGTTTAATGACAACATTGTTTTCAGATATTCATTTCTGTGGAGGAGCTGATGGCATGGGTGAAAAGTGGAGCCCTTGATAATGGATACGTCGTAGTTACCGGACGATCTAAGAAAAAGAAGGGGACCTATGAGGTCAACAAAATCTGGCTTGTGTGTGATCGTGGTGGTGAACACAATAGTACAGCCATCTTAAGGCGTACCGGTAGCAAAAAAATCGGCTGTCCTTTTAAATTAATAGGGATATACGACACTGATTCTTATGGTTGGAAGCTTCAGGTCAGAAACGACAAACACAACCATGAACCTGCTCAAAATCTTGAGGGGCACCCGTTTGTTAGAAGAATGTCCAAGCAGGAACAAAACATGGTGCAACATCTGACTGAGCAACACATGGAGCCACGCAACATACTCTCCAGCCTAAAGAAGCAGAATCCCAACAAAGTCTCTATCCGTAGAGATATACACAATGTGAAGCAAAAATTTTAAAATAAACAAAAAGTCGGATCAACCCCAATGCAGGTCTTAGAGAACCTACTACATACTAAAAATTACGTATAATGTACTCGCGAAAACTCCGAAACGACTGTCGTGGAGGAGATTTTCTTTTGTCATAAAAAATCATACACCTGGTGGCGTGCGTTCCCACATGTTCTTATGATCGACGCGACTTACAAGACTAACATGTACAAACTTCCTTTTGTACAGATAGTTGGTGTTACCTCAACACACCATACGTTTTGTATTGCACACGCGTTCGTGAGTAAAGAAAAGGAGGAATGCATGTCGTAAGGAGCCCCGCGTGATAATAACCGACAGAGACCTTGCTCTCATGAATGCATGTCGTAAGGTCTTTTCGCACGCTTCCAGGTATTTATGCAGGTGGCACATAAGCGAAAATATCGCAAAACACTGTAAGGCGAGTTTTTCAGATGGTGATTGGAAAAAGTTTAAGGGTCGTTGGGGGAATTTGTGTGACTCTTCGTCGCCAGAAATTTACGACTACAACTATAACCGCCTGTACCAACAACTAGTAGTCGCAGATAACCGTCAAAGTAAGCGTCATTCAATATCATTATCATTATTTTTGGTAAAATTACGTTTTCATATGACATAGTGTTTTTTTATTTCAGGGGTTTTGAATTATGTGACTCAGACTTGGTTAAACCCATACAAAGACATGTTTGTCACAGCCTGGACTAACAGAACGCCTAACTTTGGTCAACGTACAACTAACAGAGTCGAGAGTCAACATTCAAACTTAAAAAGATATCTGAGAACCACTAATAACTCGCTCTCGACACTGGTAGGTTTTGTTGATCAAATGGTAGAATCGCAGGAGGTAAACATGAAACATGGGTTTGAAACAAGTTTAATAAAGACAATGGGTCATCATAAAATACCCATGTTTAATAACTTACGTGGCAAGGTTTCACATAAAGCTCTTGATTTACTACTTGATGAAATAAATAAGATCAAGGTTATGCATCAAGGTAGTATGTCATGCGGCCACCAGTTGTGGCCACCAGTTGTGGACAAGTTGTGGCTTGTCACGTGCCTGTCGGATCTCAACATACGAAAATACAGATATCAAATTACTGTAATCAATTCCTCTTTGTTTGTTTTTTACATTTTTTTGTTGTAACCTGATTATTTTACTTTCATTTGTATACAGACACGATTTTCCTGCTTTCTGATATAGACATCTTCTGGACAAAACTTGATACTCGGTACCCGACACTTCTAGAAGACGAAGAAATCGACGTCGCAGGACAAATGGGTCTGGTGACGCAGGAAATAAATTCAAAACCTGAGTCAGTGAAAAGGAGTCTGGTTAAAAAAATACTTTCGCAAGTGTTTCGGTTTAAAAGTGAAAAGAAAACGCCATTGGTTCATAAGGATACACGCGGACGTCCGACATTGAAGGCTCAACAACAAAGAGGGAATGAATCTAGACAAAGCACAGTTGTCGACTCATAAGAGAGTAGTTTTCAACTTCCAAGGCATAGTTCATTCACTCCAGCAATATCAAACCAGCAAAGACCCGCCCTCCAACGTAGTCTTTCAACGTCTTCTAGAGGGAAAAAAGGACTCGAGACAAGTCAAGTTGACTCGGTAGTTGCCTCGCCAGTGAAACCAGAAGGAATGAACAATCTTAGACGATTTGGTGGTTACATTCCTTCAATGCTTCATTGTTATGTAAGCAACATACAAGATGTTATACCAGATGGTAATTGTGGATTCAGGTCTGTAGCCGTTGGGTTAGGGTTCAATGAAAATCAGTGGGGTTTCGTTCGCCAGCAACTGTTACAAGAGGTGGACACCAATAGGGAAGCATACAGATATGTTTTTAACTCCGTTGATGAAAATTTATATTAAGCAATACGTCATAGCATAAACTGGTTTGATATCAGACCTGCACCTCAAGAACATTGGATTCTTATGCCTTATACGGGACTTGTTGTTGCAAAACGATTTGGCGTGATAGTTCTCCTTGTCAGTCAAGTAGGGTGTGTCACGTTTTTCCCGTTATGGTTAGCTCCATCGTCAATACCACAACATAATGTGGTTTGTCTTCTTCATATGCCCAAGCATTTCGTGAACCTAAGGTTGGAGGGGGATTATCCGATTCCAACCCTAAGTGCGGTCTGAAAACGTTACCGAAATGATGCGGCCGGTGCGTGGCAGACGATTTATCAAGAACGAATCAAACGTTATCAATCGATTATAGAAGCAAACAAAGAAGTATATTATCACAACGAAACTTTATGACAACGACAATTTGTATTTATTTTTCATTGTTTCAAATTAAACTTTGTAACCTTTTATAATTAATCGTAACGTTTCGTATAAAATACATATTATGGTTTATATGTTTAAATAAATATCTATTATATATAATAAATCAAAATAAAAAAGGACACATGTCATTAATCTAAACTTTTAAGTATATTTTATTTTAAAAAATCGACTTATATTATAAAGATTTTCTTTAATAACTATATATTATCTTTGAATTTAACCCGTGTAATAAACGGGATATTAACCTTGTTAAATATAAAATACGGAGTAATAAAATATATTAATTATAATATAATTATATATAATATAATCAAGATTAAAAAATAAAAATAAAAAAAAACCTACACGCCCTGTTGTGGGCACTACGCGGCGTATGGTCAGATTAAAAGGGGCAAACGACCCCCGGCCCCCCACAAACGCCCCATTTGAGCCTCGTTTGATCCGACGCCGACGCCATCGATTACCACTCGTTTGAGCCTCGTTTGCTACTTCCAGGTTAGTTTTCCGACCTTGTGATAGAGTAGGGTTAAGGTGGATGACTGGGGGTTGGGTTCCAGGTATGTCTTCTGACGAGGGTGGCGATTTCGATGACCTTGTTAACCAACCGTGGTTGCAGTTCCCTTAGGGAACGGTCGCGCGTACCAAACGCGATCGGTTGCTGAAGAAATCGATGGGCCAGCAGAAGGCCATCGATTACGATTTATTGACACAGATCGGCGCGCGAGAGAGGATGACGGCCATCATTGGCGAGGACACGCCATGTACTCGACTGTTTGAGATGTGTTACGCCCCTCAGTACCGACTCATCACCGTCGAGTTTCTTTCCACCTTCATCTATCGGCCTGTTGATCCGGATTTCCAGCCACAGCCCGATCAGCCACAGCCGCCAGAGGAGATATCATTTCGACTGTGCGGAGAGTCGTACGGCATGAGTCTGAGAGAGTTTGCTATTGTCTCCGGTCTGTACACCGAGGACGAGACTCACATGCCGATCTACACGACGAGCCGTTCGTATGGCGACGAGCCGTACGTACGTGCTGCCCGGGTCACCCGTATTCGTGACCCGCTTATCAGGTATTTGCACCGGTGTATTGCCTCGTCTATTACAGGACGTGGCATGAGCCAAGAGTGGTGCACGTCGCAGGATTTATTTTTTCTATATTGTTTGTTGAGTGGGAGACCGTGCCACCTTGCACGGTGTTTGGCGGAGTACTTTTCTACCTACTACCACCGCCAGGAGAGAGGACTGATCTTCGGGGGGTATATGTGACTCGTATTGCTCGGTTTCACGGGCTTATTGATATAGAGCCTGCAGATATGGAGGCTGTGTACCCTGTTCGATTAGATAGCAGGACGACGCACGGCATGCATATCGTGCAGCGGTTCCCACATCTCGGGCTGCGGTTTGCACTCGAGAAGGGGGTCATTTGGCATCCGGAGCCAAATGATCTCCTTTACAGAGATGACGACCCCATGCCGCAGCCCCAGCCGCAGCCGCTGCCCCAGCACCCACATGATCAGACACAGCAGCCCCCACCACATGGCGAGGGGGAGCCGCATCAGGATGTGCCACATCTGCATCCTGAGCGCATATACAGATCGGTGCGGCTTCCGGCTCGTGTCGAGGCTATGCTGCAGGGTATAGCTGATTCGACGCAGCAGCTCATCCAACAGCAGGCACACATGCAGCAGCAGCAGCAGCTCGAGCTCACGCAGCAGATGTTGCAGATCCAACAGCAGCAGGTGCAGATCCAGAAGCAGGTTGAGCACAGTCAGCGGCTCGCTCATACCAGCGAGCAGGTGACGCGACGACTGGATCGGTTGGAGGATCTGATCTCGTGGCATGTGCATGTCGAGCTTAGGCATGCACAAGGAAAGGGTATCCAGCTTCCTGCAGTTCCTCAGCCACGAGATTATCCTCCTCCACCTCCACCTCCACCTCCACCTCCACCTTAGTATTTTCAGTTATATTTGTATTTGATAAACAAACACTTGTATTCATGTTTATGGTTTGTATATATTTGGTTGTTTTGGTTGATGATGCGTGCATATATTTGGTTGTTTTAGTTAGTGATGCGTGTTTATTATTTAAACATGTTTTGTTGGTGATACGTGTTTATTATTATATGCTTTGTTGGTGATGCGTGTTTATTATTTAAATATGTTTTGGTTGGTGATGCATTATTTATCGTATTATTCTGTAACATCAGTATGCTTAAACAAAGAACGTCATTCATATATCAATTAATTAATATATTTAAATTTTAATTAAATCTAAAAAGTAAAAACATTTTTAGCTTTCAAAACTAAAAGTTTTAAAAAACAATTAAAAAATAAACGAACCGAGAGACCGTAAAAAATAAAAAACAAGTTTTAAACAAAAAATATTAGATTTTTACAAACAAAAAACATGCGTTTAAAAAAATAACTAAACTTTTTAACTTACGAGAGATACGTCGTCGTAAAGTATAAATGCTACGAGAGATACGTCGCAAAATATAAAAATAATTTTTAAACAAAAATTTTATATTTT
The DNA here is from genome assembly GCA_009363875.1 of Mikania micrantha. NCBI lineage: Eukaryota > Viridiplantae > Streptophyta > Magnoliopsida > Asterales > Asteraceae > Mikania > Mikania micrantha. Next base: position 93,890,167 of record CM018691.1, on the reverse strand, counting down.
TAATTTTTTTTAACAAAACAACTATATTTTTACACCCCAAAAAACATACCCAAACCCCTCAAATCACACTCAAACGCCCCAAGCTGCTGCGTTTGATTTTTTTGAACCCTATAAGCCCCGTAGTGATCACTACGTGGCGTATAGGTCTGAAAAAGCTGACAAAAGATTGTCTGTCGTTTAAGGTTGTCAGTCAGTGGCTAAAACGCCCCGTAGTGGCCACTACGGGGCGTATGGGTGGCGGCCGGGGTGTTGAATTAAAATTCCGGGGTGTGTAGATAACCCCACCCTTATTTATGTAAATCACATAAGATTATGCGTGACAAAATGGGCGGGTTGGGTTGGGTAACGGGTCATAAAGGGTACAGGTCAAGATGGGTTTTAAGCAAAATCCGTTTTGGTTTAAACGGGTCGTTTTAAAAAAAAATTATCAATTCCGTTCAATTTAAAATAAGTTGTAACTAAACAAATAGTTTATTTGAATAATATTTAATGATTTTCTCATTAAATATATTATTGAAGATTATTACACATTGAAATTCATTATATTCGAATGGTTTTTAAGTTGCTCGTCTTGACCCGCTTTGTTTTGAGCTGTTACTCATCTCAACCCATAATATGTGATAATGTTAGCCATTTCAACCCAAAATGCAATAATTGTTTACCCATTTCTATTCATTTATCTTGCTATGAGTCAAGATTACCAGGTATACATAAGATTATTGAGAAATAACAAAGTGAGGTTTTGTCAATTTATAGAAACCAAGTCATGAACTTTAATCTTGCTAAAGTAGGAGATGGTTTTGGTGATGTTTTTGGTGGTAGTTTTATTGGGAAAAGATTGGTGATAGCAATACAAAAAAATCTACTAGCTAGTGATGGTGTTTGAGTAGGTGCTTATTGAGAATAGATCGCTAACAAAGGCAGTTACTTTGATGAGTTTGATCGATGTCCACAACATGTGAATAGGGAGGACTTGGATCTAGGGTTAGAAATAGAGTGAGTTTTGTTTTTAGAATTCGTATATGAATTTTTAAGGATTTAGTATGTAAAATCTTATTAATTTACATGTCCATCAGACTTAAAATGATCCAAAAAAAACAAGTCCTCTAAATTTTTTTATTTTAATGAGATAAAAGAAAATATCGTGAAGTTGGGCTGCAAACTAATTAAAATTCAATTTACAGTACATAAGCCGGTTGACGGAATATTCGTTTATGTTTGTTCATTTGATAAATGAACGAGCTTGAAAAATATCAGTTTATTTAGTTAAATGAATAAATACGAACATAGTAGATTATGTTCGTTCATTCAATTTAACTACTTTTTAAAGCGTGATTTATATTATTAATTTTTTAAAAAAAATTTAATTTGTTATCATAATTAAACCCAAAATTTAATGATTTAATGTTTATATATTTTTAAAAACATAGTAAATTAAAACGTAAGTATTTGAAAGATTAGTTTATCTTAGTTTTAATTACAACTATTATTTCTAATTTTGTTTTCATAAGACAATTGAATTTTTAAGTTTATATCAGATATTATTAAAGTTTATATTTATATAAAATAATTATATTTAATTTTTGATGATTGAAATTCTTATTCATATATTTTTAAACAATATATGTTATGTTTGTAACTAAAAAATACAATTCATGTATACTCAATTTGAAATGTCGGTGTAATTTTTTATTATTTTCTTACATTTTTCGAACAATAACATGAAACAATAATCAAGCTAATAAACAAATTCAGATTTGTCACAACCGTAAAGGATTTCAATTATTATCGAAGCGGCACGGATAAGAGCTGACTCATTTCTTCTTCTTTCTTTTTTCCTAAGGATTAGTGAAAAAAGAATCAAGTTTAACAAACAACTGCAAACTCGTGAAACATTTTTACTCAGATCAATTGACAAGGTTCAGACTCTAGCACCAAAACCTTTTTTTTTAATCTGAAAGTTATAAAACTTTTAAACTTACTCTTAACTTTATAAAATGTCGTTTTTACTTCCTCAGGTATTTAAATTTCAAATGTCATCTCTTTTGGATTATGTATTTTGATTTATATACGTTAACTTTTGTTTTTTTTATTTGAGAGTTTAAAAACTTTTTAAATTTACCTCTCAATTTTATAAAATGTCACTCTTACCCTGGGTAATAATGTTTAAAATTTTATCATGAGTAATATATATATAATTTGATTCTTATTAGATAACTTTCATTCGTCAATCTAAAAAATAATAATAATCATCGCTTAAATGAGCTAATGTTGACGTGTAGGTATTGCGAAAAATAAAACCGACTTCAAGTCAAAACATCGGTACATTTTATAATTGTTTTTATTAATAGGTTACTTTTAAAAAATCTTATAACTCAACATACAAAGCATAATAATGTTTTCAATCTATAACTAATTCGTTGCGATTTTGTATGTTTCTTTAGTCTTACTACCACGACACAACACACGAGTTTTAACGTATCAACCACCGCAGGCAGGTACCTTTACTCGTTACTTAATAGACAAAAATAATAATAAAAATATTTATTCATTCATTTAAACGCCTACCGTAAAATTATTATTCTCATCCAACAATAAATACCGGAGACTATTTCGGGCCGGGCCGGGCCGTCCGTCCTTCGGGACCACCTCGTGCTAGAAAAGGAAGCTTGTTCCCTGAAACATATGATGTCAACTTCATATTGGGACACGTAACCCTGACACCAAACTACTTTCCACGTGGCTCGTTATCGTATCTACACTAAAAGATTTTATTTCCAATCAACGGCCACAATTCAATCATCGTGTCAGATTTCTACGTCGTACCAACTCTAAGTCCTGCCCAGGTCGGTGCCGGGCAGCTGCCCGTCCCCACCACTCCTCCAGCAGGTATTATTGGTAATGGCCTTTCTTCCCCAAAACTTCATTTTCAATAATTTCATTCGCAGGATTTTTTGTTATATCTTTGTTCAAATTCTTTGCTATCAGATAATAAATTCGACACAATTTGTTGAATTTCCGGTGAGTTTGCTTGATTGGATATGGCCGGTATGTGTTGTGGGGTCGTTGGTGAGACGGAGACTCAGTCGACGGTTGAGCCGAGCGGTGGCCGTCAGGCGAGGCGTCGGCAGATGGAAATTCACCAGCTGAAGTTCCTGGCTTCCGATGTGGTGGCGCTGCCGCCGGACAGCAGTAAAAAGAGGCGGAAGGTGGAGAGTCTGGTGCAGCCGTGTGGGAAGAAACGTGTCGGATGCTCATCGGAGACGAATCCATGCAACTCTTCGTCGGATCCTGTTATCAAAACTGTTGATGATGATGTTGAATCTAGATTCGGTGTTACGACTGTGTGTGGAAGGAGGAGAGATATGGAAGATGCCGTCGCCGTGAAACCGTCGTTCAGCAGTGATCTCAACTTCTACGGCGTCTATGACGGCCATGGCTGCTCACATGTAACACTTTTAACCGACCGGAACTTCTTCAATTTCATCATCTCTGAGTTCCGAAATTGATTGTTGATTTGCAGGTGGCGATGAAGTGCAAAGATCGAATGCACGAAATAGTGAAAAACGAGGTGGAGAACGCCGGCGAGTCGTTCGATTGGAAACATACGATGGCGACGAGCTTCTCACGGATGGATAAAGAGGTGACGGAATGGACCAACGGTGCTTCGGTTTCGAATTGCCGATGCGAGCTGCAAACTCCTCAATGCGACGCCGTTGGATCAACCGCCGTCGTTGCGGTGGTCACTTCCGATAAGATTGTCGTCGCAAATTGCGGTGATTCCCGCGCTGTTCTTTGCCGGAACGGTGTTGCTATTCCTCTATCCACGGATCACAAGGTATTTAGTCGTTTTTTCCGATTGGTAACTTTGCCGGCCGGCCGACCGACCGACCGGACTGAATTATTATTTCTATTTCGTTTCTGTGTGATTTCAGCCTGATCGACCGGACGAACTCGCTAGAATCGAAGCCGGCGGCGGCCGTGTGATCTACTGGGATGGCGCTAGGGTTCTCGGCATGCTAGCCATGTCCAGAGCAATCGGTATAATCGCTTTTTTATAAAAAAAAATAAAAAAATAATAATAATATAAAAATATATATATAACCGTTTTGTATGGTTGTTAAATTTTCAGGCGACAATTATTTAAAGCCGTACGTGATACCGGAACCGGAGGTAACCGTAACGGAACGGACGGCGGGTGACGAATGTCTAATCTTAGCGAGTGACGGGCTGTGGGACGTGGTTTCGAATGACGTGGCGTGCAGCGTGGCGCGCATGTGCCTGACATCCCAGAAGCCTCCGTCGAATCTCCGTCCGGTGGGAAATGACGTCAGCGTCGCCGGCGGCGAGAGTTCCAACAAGGCGTGTTCAGATGCTTCGATACTTCTGACGAAGCTGGCTTTGGCGCGAATGAGTTCGGATAACGTTAGTGTGGTTGTGGTTGATCTTCGTAGAAATCAATGACATGGATTCCAAATTCATGAATTTTCATTTTTAAATTTCAGATCTAATAATCTGATTCGTTTCTAAGTTATTATTAATATTATATTATTATTATTATTATTTTTTTTTTATTATTATTATATTATATTATTAACATCAATCAATTGTTCAAATTACTAGTATCTGTTTGTGATTTATGGACATGTGTAAATCGTTTATGAAATATAGAAATTTAATATGTTTGAACTATAAATCCAAAGTTTTTTTGATTTGTTAAATATGATTCTTGACAAGTTGCAATTGGATGGAAATAAGTGATTGAGAGTGGGGATTAGCTGTGGTAAATGGGTCAGGTTGACGTTAAATGGGATGAGTTGATGTGTTAACTGGACATGAGTCCGAAAATTTAACATACACGAATATAACCCGAACCTGAAAATCGTAATATATGTATTAACCTAAACAAACCCGAATATTCATTGTTTGATACGAATATAACATGTTTGACTTGAATTTTTTTATTTGTGTTAATTTTTAGGATGTAAATGCTTTTAACATGACAAGAGCCTGAAAATTTAACATACATGAATGGAACTTGAACCTGAAAATCATAATATACGTATTAACTAAAAGGTTAGATTCAACTAAATAGTTTTTTATCGTAAAAAGTATAATTATTAATTTATTATTAACCATTAGATTATGAGATCAAATTTAAGAGGAAAAATTTAAAATTTTAGAAGTAAAATTTGTTGAATAATAATTTAGTCATGACCACTTTCCTCCCATATTTTTTAAACGCTCATAACTTTTACATACGATATTATTTTTTTTTTAAGAAATATATCATAAAAACGAGTATTTTTTATCTTTAAAATAGGTATAATGTTGATATAAAAAATAAATTTTTTTTAGTTCATTAGGTCTTTCTTAAACGTTTATGTATAATTATCTTTTTTTACGTTTTTCTTACAACTAATTGTAATTTTTTAACATGTTATTGTGTATTTTTAACATGTTTTTGTGTCTTTTTTTTAAATCATCGTGTCATTCATACTCGTCATTGTATCATTTTTGCTTAACATTATGTGTTCTGTGTGACAATCCGACTTTTCGGATTAACCTTGTTAACAGAAGATGGTGAGATCACAGGCCCAACAGAGCCAATGTAGGCCCAATAAGCCAAGGGAAGCTCAGTAAGGCCCAATAGGGTCAAGTGAGGCCCAATGAAAACAAAGTAGGCCCAGGGAAGGCCCAATAAGGCCAAGGAAGGCCCAATGAGGCCCAATTGTATTTGAGAAGCCCAATTGGGTAAATTTAGCCCAACAATGAGTTAAAGGATTCAATTAGTGACTATTCGGGATTGTCGGCTCAACTTTGTTAATCGAAATGATGTGTTATCGACTCAGAATGATCTATAGGAGTTAAGAATTAAGAAAAATCAGTTCCTAAGTGTTAAGTTGTTGAAGATTAAACTTATAATTGATTTTAGTATCAATTTTGACTCCTAAAAGTCAAAATTCGTCCATGTACACAAGGGGAAGTTATGAATTTCAATGGAATATGAAGTAATGGTCGAATTAATGGTACTTAAAACACCTAATGATGATAATAACCGGTTACCATCAGTTATTACAATCATTATGGTCGGATTAAACCCAAATGACGATCTAGTTTATTAGAACCGTTACAAGCATTTGCAATTCATATAATTCGACAGAAAACCAAGCAATTGAACTTTCAGAAACATTATTCGGTACCTTTAGGCTCTTTAGCATACACTAATTCGAATCCAGAAGTCGTGGGTGAAGATTTGGATTGAAGGTCGGCCGAAACTCAATCTAATAGTCGAGATATATCAGTTTGACATCCATTCAAGTAAGTTTTCACTCCTACACCACCTAAACATGCCGATTAAGCAAACCCCTATACTAATTATGGCTTCTAACATCAAATGGTACGAATCCGAGTTCTAGGGTTCTTAATATAGTTGGATTTGGGGGTTTCGGTTATGATGGGTGTAAAAATGAAATCAAATATTACCCACACTTTCATAAAGTGCCGATTAACAAAGTTCATGAATCGATTTCATCACATTTTGACGAATTGATTGGGTTCGACTACTAGGGTTCATCTAAGAATCGGTTTTGGGGGTTTGTAATCAAATGAGCTTTAAAATCGAATTAATTATCATCTTTAGTTTCAGAAGGATTCGCATAAGCTAAACCATGTATCAATTATATTTTGTTATAACGAATTTTAGGAGTTCGATTCTAGGGTTCATGTGTGGATAACGAATTGGGGGTTTCGGTTTAAATAGAAGTTAGGTTCAAATTAAACTACACAGATGAATTCGGTTTAGTCTAGGGATGAAAAACCCTTTAATTTTGAGTACTAACATGTTTGAATTCGATTCAATTGAACCAAAGAGTTAGTTATTCGAATTCGGTTATTGGGATTTAAACTAGAGTGATTAATTGAGCCTTGGGATAAATTGGAAGCTTAGTTATGCTCGGTTGGGTTTTCAGAAACATAGTCCCATGAATTCGGTGTTAATCAAGTTCGAATTTAGGTTCGATTTGAGTTCTTTGCTTCGGCTAGGAATAACAAAGGGGGAACCGGCCCATGTAGGTTTAAAACAATTTAATTTCGAATGATAGATGCGATACCCTAGCGGGCGAGATGGTTAGATGCGTGTGTGTTGGAGTTGAGGGTCGCGGGTTCGAGTCCGGGCCCAACCATTTTTTGGGTTTTAATACTAATTTAGTATTTTGATCATAACTTATTCGTTCTAACTCCGATTCGATCCGTTCAAGTTGCGTTGGAACCGTAACAAGAATACGAACGTATTAGAATAATAAAATTCATATTTTAACCCGAAAACGAAATCGCGTATAATTACGATTATTTAAATAAAATCAAATATGATTTTATTTAAACGATTTCAAAGTCACGCGTACTTCCGTATGCATAATTCTCACACTTTAACATACGTGTGTTGACACGTATGTGATTTCAAGCACAAAACGACTATTCGAATAACACAGTGTTATTGTTTAAACACAGATCCTTCGTAAGAGGATTTTCTACACGAACTCACGTAGTTGATCATTCTGCAATTATCAAAGGTGCGTACACGGCCCCTTTCTTATTTTAAACTGTTTTGGGGGAGAAGACATGTGCAACAAACTATTTTTAGATACATATCACTTGCATGAGTTAGCTGTTTACATTAGGTGACAACATAGCAACTTGAAAGTCCTTACACACCTCGAACCGTTTAGTTTGCTGTAATGCAAAGCGTGGTAGTTGGAAATAGATCTATTAGGTTTGACAAACTGATGTCGACGGAGCTTAGCTAATAAACTAACTAAAAACCGACTCTAAAATAGACACTAAGTAATAAATCTAGACTCTCTAAAACCTAAGCTACCGACAGGCAAGTGTACCTATCGTATGTAGCAGAGCAAAGTAAGTCCGGATATCGAACCCATAGACTTCTGCAGACTGTACTAACTAGACTCAAGGACTTATCTATACAAATTTACTTGATTTAAAAGAATTGTTTAAAGGGGGGTTTGCTAACGAAACTAAGAATAACTTAAATGGAATAAAACTAAAACGATAGCAGACGGCGAACAAAGAAGAGAATCAGATGGACAAAACACTACCTAGGCTCGAATCCTACACATGCTCGACAAGGTTCTATCGGTAATGGAAACTATGTGATACCGGAATCTTAAAATACTAAACTCAAAGGAAACCTAGAGCACCCTCGACCCTTCTCAAGGATTATCAACTAAGAATCCTAAAAGCCGTTAAGCCACCGGTTGATTGGACTTCCCTCACAGGTTATCCGTTTATCTTATGAAATACCCGCTAGACAATCTACTTCACAGCGCGATCGTCTCAATACACAAGAGATAAAATCTGACAAACTATCTACCTCACGGTGCGACAGTTGTAAGACACCTAAAGTGTACGAGGTAACTTGGGATTTTCTATTGGATTCAATAAACAAGGTTTTATAGACGAACTAGACTGATCTTCTCACGAAGCCTCTAACCTAGCAATCTAACAACCAAGACTTATTGACAACTTCTCACCTCACGGCTATTGAAGTTGGTTGCACATCTTAATCATCTAAATCATAATAAAACACTCCTATGAATTACCTGATCACAATAATTCATCCATTAATCAAAAACACACAGTCATTGACCTAGCATGCGCCTATTATATGACAGACAATCATCAAGACCCATGAGGAGTGAAAAATCAATCAAAAGACAATCAAAGATACACATACACATTCATTATTCCAAACCAAATCTTTAAATCATGAGTTCATCACATAAACGTAATCCAAAACCGATAGAAACGAATGTCAAACATGTGTAATCATCAAAACCTAGGTAGTTCTAGAAGTTTAGCCAAGAAACATCATACGAATACAAGTCATAATCTGTTTAAAGTAAAGGAGAAACATGGAAATCGAAGAAAACAAAGAAACAAGGTAAACCGAATGAAGAACACCCGATATCGTTGATCCTAGGCCTTCAATCTTCAATCCAATGCCTTCCCAACCTTCAATTCCTCTTGAAAATACTCTTCCTTAGTCCTCCTAGTCGCCTCTAGCCGTTCCAGATCGTATCTCCCTTAGGGTTTTCGACTTTTTGGCTTAAAACTGATTTTCTGCGATTTTAAGTCTGTGGCGTAGCGCGACAGACACACCAAAATCCGTCGCGTAGCTCGAGAGATATCAGAGGGCATTTTTGTCTTTTCCATCTCTAGCGTAGCGCGACAGGGTTTGCTATGGTCGTCGCGTAGCGCGAGGGAATCCAGAATCCAGTTTTCTTCTTCTCTTGTTTCCGGGTCTGTCCTTACCCAACCGTGAGCTCGTTTCTTTGTACTTTATTACCAAATATGTGTGTTTATTACCTGCAAGCATCAAATTACAGAAATGTGAAGCACCAGCTTAAATCGACTCTTAAACTAAATAAAACTGTACAGAAACGAAATAAAAACAAATAGAAAAATAGATGTGTTTTACAACACATCACAAACCTCACCTGGTAGATGGGATCTACGCAGGTGTTTGACTGACCAAACACAATTTTACTATTGTTGTGCTAGACAATAGTGGCAAGGCAAAAACATGCTATAGCATGGCAATCCGTCAGCTTCGGTGTCGAACACTTATGTAAATAGTTTATATGACTAGCTATCATGACTGTGCATGTGTGATTATGTTATCTACAATCTTATTATTCAAATTGTTGTTTTGAACATTGTGAATACTAAAACCTGTGTTATGCACCAACCTTTGTGTTGACTTGATTTACATGTTTTCTCAGGACGCTAAGGCGCGCATTAAAGCTGGCATGGACTAGGAGATAGAGTCGCATGCATTTTGAACATTTTAGATAATTGGATTTGAACATTTGAAACTTTGTATTGTATTTTACATTTTTCAACTGTTACTGGTTTTATAACGCTTCCGCAACTTTTGAAAACTCTGATGTTATGTTTTAAAGACCAAAGTATGTTTTGAAAATTCATATAGAGGTCTTCGCTATGTCTAATGATCTGAGATCCTGGTTTGTCACGTTCCCAAACGGTATGATTCCGTTAGTTGGAAAATGGGGGTGTGACAGATTGGTATCAGAGCCATTGGTTATAGCAAACTAGGTTTGCATTTGTAGGCCTAGACTATGACTGTTAGACATTAGACACATCTGCTTATACATATTGCTTAGAATTACATATGACATTATGTAATTGACTTGTTTACACATTCCATGGCACTGCACTTACATATAGTATTATGTAACAGGCATGGCATCATCATCATCAGTCCCTTACATTTACATTGATGATTCTGAGGACGAGGAACCGATAGTTCCAGCACCACCGTCATCACCACCACCACCTATTCCATCTCCTCCACCATATGAGATAGATGACTCCGATCCGGAGGAGGATCCAGAGGAGGATCCGGAGGAGGATCCAGACGAGGATCCCGAGGAGGATCCAGATGAGGACCCGGATGAGGATCCGGAAGAGGAGCCAGTGGAGGGCACTCAGCAGATCCCTGCTGAGGGACCTTCTACACATCTACCACCAGTACTAGATACTCCTGAGCCTAAGAGGCAAAGGACGGACGCCGAGGAGATCGCCAAACTGCGCGAGGATCTGGATGAAGCAGAAGACAGGATCGCACAAAGATCTCAGGAACTATGGGATGCTATTGAGAGGCAGGATAATCTTGCTCATCTGGTTCATGATATGCGGGATGAGATGATTAATTTGATTGGTCGTCTAGAAGAGTCAGAGAATCGAGCGGAGATTTTGGAGGGCAGGGTTGAAGCCTTGGAGGATTTAGTGGCCTCTGAGAATGAGGAACAGGATGAGGATGAGGAGGAGGAACCAGCACCAGTTGTTGAGTCCGATCCTGAATCCACTGTTGAGGACGATTGATTTCCCTTCTTTTCTTTCTTGTTTTGTTTAAACTTATTAGGAACGGGTTGTGTTCCTACATTAGTAGTTTGAAAAAGTATGTTTGATTTCAAAAGTATTGTACTCAAAGAAAGTTTCTATCTATTGAAGAATTATTATTTATTTCCAACAGTTGTGTTGATTTATATTATATGTTGTGTTTGTTATTTTACTTACACATGTTACATTGGGTTTTGATTACGCGCTAACGTTTCTTGTAAATAGGAAGATAATGGCTGAAGGAAACGTACAGATGACAGTTGCTGAGCTCAACGAGCTAATTAACAACAGAGTTGCAGAGGCAATCGCACAATATGCGCAGACACACAACACAGGGCCACATGGTCCAGCTGGGGGATTGGTTAACCCACAAGTATGCACGTTCAAGATGTTCTTGGACTGTAAGCCACACAATTTCAAAGGGTCGGAGGGGGCCATAGGACTCCTTCGGTGGATTGAAAGGCGGAGTTTGTGTTTGAAATGTGCAACTGCCCTGACGAGAGCAAAGTGAAGTTTGCAACGGGAACATTGGAGGGTCCAGCATTAACCTGGTGGAACTCAAATGTTCAGACTCTGGGGTTGGGTGAGGCAAATGCCTTGACATGGAACAACTTCAAAACTTTACTGCAAGAGGAGTACTGTCCTCGCAGTGAAATGCAGAAGTTAGAGGAGGAATATTGGCACCTCAAGATGGAGGGGTCAAACATTGAAGAGTACACAACCCGGTCACATGAGTTGGCCAGACTGCTACCACACATGGCTACTCCAGCCAGCAAGTGGATTGAAAGATACATTGGAGGACTAGTGCCTCAGATTCAGGGGTTGGTGACTTCAGCAAATCCCACCACCATCCAACAAGCTGTTCGTTTAGCGCATCAGCTTACTGATCAGGCAGTGTTACAGGGGACTCTGCCCAAACGAACATCTGCTACCAAGGTGGGAGATCATAAAAGAAAGTGGGAAGGTAACAACTCCAAGGGTAACAACCAACAGTCATATCAACAAAACCGGAAGCAAGACTCAAACAAGTCTTATCAAAATTCAAGCAGTGGTCAGCAATCATCATCATCGGGAGGTTATATTGGTAAACACCCCAAGTGCAACAGGTGTGGTTACCATCATGCAGGTAATCAATGTGAGAGAGCTAAGTGCCAAAGGTGTGGCAAGATTGGACATGCGGCTAAGGATTGTCGCGGGGAGCTGCAGAACAACCACAACAACCAGAACAATAACCAGAACAACGCTCAGAAGGGTTGTTTTGAGTGTGGCAAGATGGGACATTTTAAGAAAGATTGCCCACAACTCAAGAAAGGCGAGGACAATAATGCCAATGGCAATGGAAATGGCAACGGTAATGGAAATGGCACCAACAACAACAATAACAATAACAACAACAACAATGGTGCTAGAGGCAGGGCGTTTGTGATTGGAGGACGTCAAGCGCGGGAGGATCCCAACATTGTTACGGGTACGTTCCTCTTAAATAATCACTATGCCTCTATGTTATTTGACACTGGTGCCGATCGGAGTTTTGTATCTAGTTCACTTACTAAGTTGCTAAATGTTAGTCCCACTGCCTTAGATAGTCCATACACTGTGGAATTAGCTGATGGTAAGTTGATTGTAGTGGAAAATATTTTTAAGGGATGTATCCTTGATTTGATGGGTCAAACATTAGAGATTGATCTTATGCCTATTGCCTTAGGCAGTTTTGATGTAGTTATTGGCATGGACTGGTTGTCCAAAAACCAGGCTGAAATCGTATGCCATGAAAAGATCGTTCGTATACCTCTTACAAATGGGGAGACGCTGTATGTACAAGGTGAAAAGATCAGTACGCCACTGCGTCTCATATCTTGTATGAAAGCACACAAGTGTCTACGTAAAGGTCATACAGCAGTTATAGCACTTATAACTGAAAAGCCAGTAGCCGAGAAGAAGATTGAAGACATCCCTGTAGTCTGTGAATTTCCGGAGGTGTTTCCAGAAGACTTGCCGGGATTACCGCCTATCAGACAGGTGGAATTCCGAATCGACCTTACGCCAGATGCAGCACCGATAGCTAGGGCGCCTTATCGACTTGCACCGTCAGAGATGCAAGAGTTATCCACACAATTGCAAGAATTGTTGGATAAGGGTTTCATACGACCTAGTTTTTCACCGTGGGGAGCTCCAGTATTGTTTGTAAAGAAGAAGGACGGAACTTTCCGTATGTGTATCGATTACCGGGAATTGAATAAAGTCACTATCAAGAATCGGTATCCGTTACCCAGGATTGACGATCTGTTTGATCAGTTGCAAGGTTCGAGTTACTACTCGAAGATTGATCTCAGGTCTGGTTATCATCAACTAAGAGTCCAGGAGGAGGATATTCCAAAGACAGCATTCAGGACGCGATATGGCCATTATGAGTTTTTGGTCATGCCATTTGGGTTAACAAACGCTCCAGCTGTATTCATGGATCTCATGAATCGTGTTTGTAAACCTTATCTTGATAAGTTTGTCATTGTTTTCATTGATGACATTCTCATCTATTCACAGTCTGAGGAGGAACACGCTGAACATCTTCGATTACTATTGGAATTACTGAAACAGGAACAACTGTACGCTAAGTTCTCGAAGTGTGACTTTTGGATGCGAGAAGTACAATTTTTGGGGCATATAGTTAATGAAAAAGGTATACATGTTGATCCAGCGAAGATTGAAGCGATTAAGAATTGGGAAGCACCAAAGACTCCTACCGAGGTACGACAATTCCTTGGGTTGGCGGGTTATTATCGACGATTCATTGAAGGTTTCTCAAAGATCGCTCAACCACTTACAGCTCTTACGCATAAGGGAACAAAGTATAACTGGACGGATAAACAGGAAGTTGCGTTCCAGTTATTGAAACAGAAACTTTGCAGCGCACAGGGACGGAAGACTTTGTGGTGTATTGTGATGCATCTGCACAAGGTTTGGGATGTGTGTTGATGCAACGTGATAAGGTGATTGCTTATGCTTCCAGACAACTAAGAACGCATGAAAAGAATTATACTACTCATGACTTGGAGTTAGGAGCAGTGGTTTTTGCTTTGAAGATTTGGAGGCATTATTTGTATGGAACTAAGTGTACTATTTACACTGATCATAAGAGTTTGCAACATATCTTTGATCAGAAGGAGCTTAATATGAGGCAACGACGATGGGTTGAATTGTTGAACGATTATGAGTGTGCGATTAAGTATCACCCGGGAAAAGCTAATGTGGTAGCTGACGCTTTGAGCAGAAAAGATACAACGGGAACAAGACGGGTTCGCGCACTTATGATGACAATACATACTGACTTACCTGACAAGGTACGCAGTGCTCAGCTCGAGGCTTTGAAAACGGAAAACTTGGTACAGGAATCTTTACGGGGAATGGAAGAACAGTTGGATGCGAAGTCTGATGGAATTCGTTATTTCATTAATCGACTTTGGATACCTTTGTACGGAGGTTTAAGGGAACTCGTGATGGATGAAGCACACAAGTCCAGATATTCAGTCCATCCGGGATCAGACAAGATGTATCATGACTTGAAGGCACTGTATTGGTGGCCTCACATGAAAGCTGATATTGCTAAGTACGTTAGCAAATGTTTGACTTGTTCGAAAGTCAAAATTGAATATCAGAAGCCATCTGGTTTACTGCAACAACCAGAGATACCGATGTGGAAATGGGAACAGATTTCGATGGATTTTATTACTAAGTTACCCCGTACACCGAGTGGTTGTGATACGATATGGGTAATTGTTGACCGATTAACGAAATCTGCACACTTCTTAGCAATCAAGGAAACTGACAAGATGGAAAAATTGACTCGCATTTACATCAAGGAAGTAGTAGCACGGCATGGCGTGCCAATCTCTATCATATCAGATCGGGATGCCCGATTTACTTCCAACTTTTGGAAATCACTTCATAAGTCATTAGGGACTCGCTTGGATATGAGTACCGCCTATCATCCACAGACCGACGGTCAAAGTGAACGAACGATTCAAACGCTCGAGGATATGTTACGAGCTTGTGTAATTGATTTTGGTGATAGCTGGGAGAATCACTTACCGTTAGTGGAATTCTCTTACAACAATAGTTATCATACCAGTATTCAAGCAGCACCGTTTGAAGCTTTGTATGGTCGCAAATGTCGTTCACCAGTTTGCTGGGCTGAAATTGGTGACAGTCAGATAACAGGTCCTGAACTGGTGCACGAGACGACAGAGAAGATAGTTCAAATCCGGAACCGTATGGCAGCGGCCCGGGATCGACAGAAGAGTTATGCTGACAAACGTCGCAAGCCGTTGGAATTTCAAGTAGGAGACCGAGTTCTTCTAAAGGTATCACCTTGGAAAGGTGTGATACGATTCGGCAAGCGCGGAAAGCTTAGTCCACGTTACGTAGGACCTTTTGAGATCCTGAAAAGGATTGGTCCGGTTGCGTATCAACTCAAACTACCGGATGAACTCAGTGGGGTTCATAATGTTTTTCATGTATCTAACTTAAAGAAATGTCTTTCTGATGAGACATTGATTGTACCGTTGGAAGAAATACAAGTGGATGAACAGTTACGATTCATAGAGGAACCAGCAGAAATTATGGACCGAGAGGTCAAACAGCTTAAGCAAAGCAAGATTCCAATAGTCAAAGTTCGATGGAATTCAAGACGTGGTCCTGAATACACATGGGAACGGGAAGATCAAATGATGAAGAAATATCCTCATCTATTTAAAACAGCTACTGCTAACACTGAGAGCGCACGTTAAATTTCGGGACGAAATTTCCTTCAACAAGGGGATGACGTGATGCTTCACACATCAACACTGCAAATTTCAAACTGTAAGCACAAACACTTTATTCAATTGGTTTTGTTACAAACATTTGTGCTACATCATATTTTATATTTTATGTGCTACATTTCATATGTTACATGTTATGGTAGTACATGCATGATTAGTTACACACATTTTGCTATGTGCGGGGTTGCATAGTACATACATTTTGCTATGTGCGGGGTTGCATAGTACATACATTTTGCTATGTGCGGGGTTGAATAGTACAAACAATTATAGACACTCACTATGTGTGAGGTTACACAACACAGTATGATCAAACACAAACAGTCACAGTTAGGTGAACTAACTAGTGTACACGCAAATAGTCACATTGAACGATCACATTTAGTTGTGATGTTGCAAGCATTAGACTTTGTGTGTGAGCACACACAAGCACACAGAATGATCAAATCACATTAACACGTATGATTTAAACTCGTAGGTAGTTTCCTAACTACTCCTAGAAATTGCTAATTTTCGGGACGAAAATTCCTTCAACAAGGGGATGATGTGACAATCCGACTTTTCGGATTAACCTTGTTAACGGAAGATGGTGAGATCACAGGCCCAACAGAGCCAATGTAGGCCCAATAAGCCAAGGGAAGCTCAGTAAGGCCCAATAGGGTCAAGTGAGGCCCAATGAAAACAAAGTAGGCCCAGGGAAGGCCCAATAAGGCCAAGGAAGGCCCAATGAGGCCCAATTGTATTTGAGAAGCCCAATTGGGTAAATTTAGCCCAACAATGAGTTAAAGGATTCAATTAGTGACTATTCGGGATTGTCGGCTCAACTTTGTTAATCGAAATGATGTGTTATCGACTCAGAATGATCTATAGGAGTTAAGAATTAAGAAAAATCAGTTCCTAAGTGTTAAGTTGTTGAAGATTAAACTTATAATTGATTTTAGTATCAATTTTGACTCCTAAAAGTCAAAATTCGTCCATGTACACAAGGGGAAGTTATGAATTTCAATGGAATATGAAGTAATGGTCGAATTAATGGTACTTAAAACACCTAATGATGATAATAACCGGTTACCATCAGTTATTACAATCATTATGGTCGGATTAAACCCAAATGACGATCTAGTTTATTAGAACCGTTACAAGCATTTGCAATTCATATAATTCGACAGAAAACCAAGCAATTGAACTTTCAGAAACATTATTCGGTACCTTTAGGCTCTTTAGCATACACTAATTCGAATCCAGAAGTCGTGGGTGAAGATTTGGATTGAAGGTCGGCCGAAACTCAATCTAATAGTCGAGATATATCAGTTTGACATCCATTCAAGTAAGTTTTCACTCCTACACCACCTAAACATGCCGATTAAGCAAACCCCTATACTAATTATGGCTTCTAACATCAAATGGTACGAATCCGAGTTCTAGGGTTCTTAATATAGTTGGATTTGGGGGTTTCGGTTATGATGGGTGTAAAAATGAAATCAAATATTACCCACACTTTCATAAAGTGCCGATTAACAAAGTTCATGAATCGATTTCATCACATTTTGACGAATTGATTGGGTTCGACTACTAGGGTTCATCTAAGAATCGGTTTTGGGGGTTTGTAATCAAATGAGCTTTAAAATCGAATTAATTATCATCTTTAGTTTCAGAAGGATTCGCATAAGCTAAACCATGTATCAATTATATTTTGTTATAACGAATTTTAGGAGTTCGATTCTAGGGTTCATGTGTGGATAACGAATTGGGGGTTTCGGTTTAAATAGAAGTTAGGTTCAAATTAAACTACACAGATGAATTCGGTTTAGTCTAGGGATGAAAAACCCTTTAATTTTGAGTACTAACATGTTTGAATTCGATTCAATTGAACCAAAGAGTTAGTTATTCGAATTCGGTTATTGGGATTTAAACTAGAGT
Organism: Mikania micrantha; assembly: GCA_009363875.1. Lineage (NCBI taxonomy): Eukaryota > Viridiplantae > Streptophyta > Magnoliopsida > Asterales > Asteraceae > Mikania > Mikania micrantha. Next base: position 93,872,489 of record CM018691.1, on the reverse strand, counting down.
GATTAATTGAGCCTTGGGATAAATTGGAAGCTTAGTTATGCTCGGTTGGGTTTTCAGAAACATAGTCCCATGAATTCGGTGTAAATCAAGTTCGAATTTAGGTTCGATTTGAGTTCTTTGCTTCGGCTAGGAATAACAAAGGGGGAACCGGCCCATGTAGGTTTAAAACAATTTAATTTCGAATGATAGATGCGATACCCTAGCGGGCGAGATGGTTAGATGCGTGTGTGTTGGAGTTGAGGGTCGCGGGTTCGAGTCCGGGCCCAACCATTTTTTGGGTTTTAATACTAATTTAGTATTTTGATCATAACTTATTCGTTCTAACTCCGATTCGATCCGTTCAAGTTGCGTTGGAACCGTAACAAGAATACGAACGTATTAGAATAATAAAATTCATATTTTAACCCGAAAACGAAATCGCGTATAATTACGATTATTTAAATAAAATCAAATATGATTTTATTTAAACGATTTCAAAGTCACGCGTACTTCCGTATGCATAATTCTCACACTTTAACATACGTGTGTTGACACGTATGTGATTTCAAGCACAAAACGACTATTCGAATAACACAGTGTTATTGTTTAAACACAGATCCTTCGTAAGAGGATTTTCTACACGAACTCACGTAGTTGATCATTCTGCAATTATCAAAGGTGCGTACACGGCCCCTTTCTTATTTTAAACTGTTTTGGGGGAGAAGACATGTGCAACAAACTATTTTTAGATACATATCACTTGCATGAGTTAGCTGTTTACATTAGGTGACAACATAGCAACTTGAAAGTCCTTACACACCTCGAACCGTTTAGTTTGCTGTAATGCAAAGCGTGGTAGTTGGAAATAGATCTATTAGGTTTGACAAACCTCACCTGGTAGATGGGATCTACGCAGGTGTTTGACTGACCAAACACAATTTTACTATTGTTGTGCTAGACAATAGTGGCAAGGCGAAAACATGCTATAGCATGGCAATCCGTCAGCTTCGGTGTCGAACACTTATGTAAATAGTTTATATGACTAGCTATCGTGACTGTGCATGTGTGATTATGTTATCTACAATCTTATTATTCAAATTGTTGTTTTGAACATTGTGAATACTAAAACCTGTGTTATGCACCAACCTTTGTGTTGACTTGATTTACATGTTTTCTCAGGACGCTAAGGCGCGCATTAAAGCTGGCATGGACTAGGAGATAGAGTCGCATGCATTTTGAACATTTTAGATAATTGGATTTGAACATTTGAAACTTTGTATTGTATTTTACATTTTTCAACTGTTACTGGTTTTATAACGCTTCCGCAACTTTTGAAAACTCTGATGTTATGTTTTAAAGACCAAAGTATGTTTTGAAAATTCATATAGAGGTCTTCGCTATGTCTAATGATCTGAGATCCTGGTTTGTCACGTTCCCAAACGGTATGATTCCGTTAGTTGGAAAATGGGGGTGTGACATTCTGCAACATTATTGTGTCTTAAATTATTTAAGAAAACACAACATTGAGCAGAAAATACAAAAGACATAATAACATTTACAAAAACACAATTACATGTACAAAAAATACAATAAACTAAAAAAACAAAAAAGTTTCTATATCTATATTATAATAATTTTGAAGAAAAATATGCTCGTTTTTATTGTATATTTTTTTTTCAAAAAATAATGCCGTTTATAAAAGTTATGAACGTTTAAAGAAGGTTTGGGAGTTTGATAAAAAGTCAACAAAAGTGGTCATTATTAAAATACCTCTAAAAGCTTGATTTAATCATAACCGTTGATTAATGATTTAATGACTCGATATCTTTCTATGAATTTTTATGATAAAGAGTGTATTTAGTTTAGCCTAACTCATTATCCCACACAACCTGAATATTTATGGTTGATACGAATATAACATGTTTGACTTGAATTTTAATTTGTGTTATATTTTAGATTGTAAATACTTTTAAAAATATATTTTGCAAAAAGAACTTACAAATATAGAGAAAAAAATTATGTTTAATTAAAAAATTTAATGTTAATTTTTTAGTTTAAACTTTTAAGATTTTAAATACCCAACTAAATTAATGCATAAAAAATAAAAAATAATCAAATACATATAAATAAGTTAAACTGGTTAACTTATGAATCTGCTTAGGGTGACACGAATACTAATTGTTTACGGGTTCACAGTTCCAATCTGAACTATTTATACTAAAACCAAACATATTAATTTCGAGTTAGAATCGTGTTGTGTTTTTGTATCATGTTAGAAATTCACACTCTCTTAAAGATGATTTAAAATCTTGAATATCATATCAATTTGAGTAACAAATGTCTCATATGAATTTATAATCATAGATAGATATTGTCTCCTGATAATATGAGATCCAAAAACGTCTACATTTTTTTCCAAAAACAAATGCCAGTGTCAATGAGCTGGGTTCATCTATGTCGCTTACGCAAGATTTTCACATCCGGATCAGCCAGTTAGACCGGAAACTAGTTTAGTAAACCTAGATGAATAGTCGGCTGGTTGAACTAGTAAACATGGTGGTTGGTAAGAATATAAATGAATTGAACAAACATGAACGAGCATTTTTTTGTGTCCATTCATTTAACTTTTAACTTGTTCATGAACGGTTTAAAAACGCTAACCAGACGATAATTCTTGTATGTGTTCATTCATTAAAGAATTGACATTGTTCACGAACGCAAACGAACACAATTATTTAAACAATAAAAATCAGTTTTCTTAATCTCAAGCATTAAAGATAATCATTCATATAAATGTACAGATAAATATTATGATTTAAACTAAAAATAGCTAATATTATCGTATTAAACTTAAAATATAAAATTTAAAAGTATACAACACATTTAATAAATAAATATAACAAAAGAGCATAAATGAAAATAAACAAACACATTACCGAATGTTCACGAACACAAAGGAACGAACATTACCTCTGTTCATGTTCGCTTATTTAATTAAACGAATGAAATTCTGTGTTCGTTTATTTATTAAACGAACGAACATAAACGAATTTTCCGCTGAAAGATTCAAAAATTGTTCGCTAAATATTCGGTTTATTTACAGCCCTATATTGGGGCTTGTTTGAGAAGGCTAACACTAAAGAAGAGACAACTAAAATCTATAAAGAATAATTTTGTTGTGTTTGGTTCTGGAGCTCATTTGGCCCTTCTAAAATCTTATTGTTCGTGAATAATTTTGTCTTCAAAACATCATACCTAATCTGGTAACTAACTTAATTAAATCTCAACTGAAGAAGTGTTAGAGATCAGTTATCTAATCAGGTAATTAACTCATATCATGTCACAAGTGAACTAAAGATTATGTAAATGTTTCAAGTTCTGTTCAGTTACATTGGTTAATCAAAACATTAAAACTGGAACTAACCGATTGATCGGTTAAGCGTAACCATCGGTTGTGCCAGTTATCGGTTAAAATCGGTTTGGTTATGTCGGTTATTGGTATGATGGTGAATTTGCTTACCCCTAACCACTCTTCACTCTCTCCAATTTGAGTCGTGTCAGTATCATATCACACTTCGTTTCACTTTATTCTATCTAACTCAAACAGGAATTTGAACCACTCACACAAACAAACAAACAAACAAACAAACGCAGTATATTCTCACTTTTCAGTAGGGTCTGAGGGAAAAATGGACACAAACATTACCCCTATTCCAGTTGAGATAGAGAAGCTACTCCAAAGGAGTCCCCGGCTCAAAGTTATCGTTTGAACCACTTCACACAGACATATCATAATGACGAGACAACCGTTGAAAAAATCGGAGTCGAAAAGAGCATTCATACCTTCTGAATACAAAATCAAATCTCAACCTTTTGGTTGTTAATTAGCTAAACAAATATCAGATAGATAAATAGGAGAACAAAGTACTTATTTCATTACATTGCAATTAGCCTAATGCCTGATCATGCTTATAATTCTTAATTAAGTTAACGCTAATAGTCGTTAACTAGACTTTTTTCTTACGCAACAAGGACCAAACATTCATGTTGAGGCGACAACGGTGATCAAGATCACCAACATGATGTGCAGACACGTGTTGTGGGGGCCAAAGGAAGGCCCCCATTGCAAATTCCCTTTTAGCCTCCAAATCATGATGGCTGCTAGACGAGAGACCGTATTCCGCTAGTAACCGGTCAATCATACCCTCCGGTAGTTCCTTGTATTCTTCCTTTGTGTACCTTGGGTAGTGAAGTGGCATTTGGAAATTAGAACCACCGCTACCACCGTGACTAGCGGTGGCAATATTCTTTCTTCTGCCATCCATTGCCACCTTTAGATTTGGTTGATTTGGGTGTTATATTGTGGTGGTGGTGGTGGTTTTATATGGATGTTTCATGAAAATAGGGTGGTTTACCTTCCCATCAAGTAGTTTAGGCTTCTTGTAACGTGATTAGTATTACTGTATTAGCATAAACTGCATGAAATTGGAATACCACTAGAGCAAACCATTTGAAACATTTTTAAAATAATTAATTTGTAAAATAAAATGTGTAGTTATGTTTTAAAATGAACGCCTTGTGTGGAATTGTTCGTTTAACTTCAAAGATATTTTGTCAAAGTGGTTAATAACTTATTACTTTTTAAAATTAAGTTTTTAAAATGTTAACGCATTAGCTTTCCTAAAAAGAATTTTCAAAATAACCAAAAAACACATTATTATATATACAACCATTTTAAGGTTATGGATAGCATTGGTGGATTGCGAAAATGATGGATGACGATGGAAGTGAGTGTATGGCGGTGAGTAGCGGTAGGTGATAGTTGTGGGTGGCGGCGCTCGTGGTGGGGTGCTGGCTGATGGTGGCGGATGGCGATGGGTGGTGGCAGTTGGTGGTGGTGGGTGTTAGATTGGGTAAATTTGTAATTTTATGCCAATAAATCATAAGTTAATTTGAAAAGCCAAAATTTTTAACATTTGAATAACAACTAATTACCCTTTTACAAAAAAATCATTTTAGGTTTGTTAAATAACTTATTTACTTATTAGATTTTTGAAAAAGTTAATAAATCAATAAATAATTATATACTATATTAAAAAACAAATGTGTTATGAATAGTAGGTTTGTGATTTTTTGAACTTTCATCACCTAATTTCTTTGACTAACTCATATCACCTGATTTCCTTTTGTAATTTCTACATGCAATACATCATCATCATCATCAACCTCATTGGCTCATTTCGTATATTTCTTCTTCTTCAAGTTTTAGAGAGAGAAAGTGAAGAGAATGATCGGGTATATCATTTGTTAGCTTTACCAACTCAAAAGCTGCTTTCAGGTTCCAGTATGTAGTTCATGGTAAACGTTGAGACTTATCTGACAGTCGAAAGGTTGCTCAGAATTTCATGGCCAAGTTTCAGGTAATTTTTTTATACATTTTTTTATAAATAAATGTATACAAATTTATGTTTATTTGGTTATGTTATTTAGGGCAAATATGCTCTAATAAACAATAGCAATAAGATGGATTTTTTTCTCTATGGATCAAATGAGATATTGCCTGTGGTGTTTGAACCCACAAGAGATTAGTCGGGTCGAGTCAAATCTCTGTTGTTCAAACTAGGTAAGTTTATTTATGTGAGGTATTTAAAGGTGATTTTAAAAATTTAGTGTTAGGGTTTTTAGTTAGGGTTTGTGTCAATTAGTGGTGGATTTGGGATTTTGGGGACCTATTTTTTGAGGAATAGAGGAAGAAAGCAGGATGTTGAGACTACTTCCATCCATGAACAAATTCATTGGTTGTTTGTTGATATTATTGAAAAAACCTTTAATTCATAAAAAATGGGCAATCAAGTTGGTGGACCAACCTTTAATTGGTTGTTTTTTTTATTAATATTTTTATTTAATGTGACACATGTCAATTTTTAATTGGGTTGGTTATGAATAAGAGTGAAAAAAATATGTTTGGTTGGGTTGGTTGTGAATGAGAGTGAAAAAAATTATGTTTGGTTGGTTGTATATATGAAAGAAAGAGAAATTACCTTTTAATAAATATTTTAAGTTGGTTGGTTGTGAATAAGAGTAGTCGGGCCAACTCCTTGATGTATTGTCATTACTTGATGTTTTTTTTCTGACGTGTTGTTTTTATTTTGAGTTCACTCAATTGTATATTCCACTTGTAGACGATATTTGAGTTCACTCAACTGAACAATTGAAATATTAACCAAATTCATAAAGATTAATAGTGTGTACTGAAACACTCTATCATGTAAAAAAAATTAGTGTTTGAGAGTTTTTTAAATTCATTTACTACATGAAAACCTGAAAACCATTTTGTCTATTTAAAATAGAGGTGGCAATCTCACCCAAATTAAAACAAATAGGTCGGTTTGGGGGGAAATTATTGTATAATGGGTAACACTATAACATGTAATGGGTTAAGATGGGTAATTTTTTAACGTAATAGAGGTCAAAATGGGCAACTTAAACACTATGTGAATGGAATGGGTTTAAACATTTAAAAATGATTGATAACATAGTTGATTAGAAAATCACTAAAAATTATCCAAAAAATGACTATTTGTTTTTTGCTCAAAACTTACAACGATTTTAACTTTCAAACAATGATGAATTTACGCAAACTCATAAAATAATAAAGTGTTATAAATGGGTTATTTCGGGTTATTGCGTATTTAGTGGGTTATTTTTTTATCCTTTCCCTATATATTATATATATATATAGAGGATGGTTCCATTGTTAACCCTCCCTTATAGCGTTAACTTGTTAACTTTGTTAACCCTCCCTTATAGCGTTAACCCGTTAACTTTGGCAAAAAAATGCCCTAATCTTTGAATTTTTTTTCACGGCCTTTATTATACATAAATAAGGGGTGTTTCTTTTTTGTATTTTTGCTAATTTATCACCGTTTATAAATTAAAAAAAGTGTAAGTGTAAGTTTGCGTTACACTGCTTACATCAGATAGTGTAACTCAAACTTACAATTGTTTTAAATTCTAAACGGTGATAAATTTGCAAAAACACAAAAAAAAACCCCATATTTATGTATAATAAAGGCCATGAAAAAAATTCAAAGATTCCCGCGTTTTTTGCCAAAGTTAAACGGGTTCACGCTATAAGGGAGGGTTAACATTTGATCCTCTCCCTATATATATATATATATATATATATATATATATATATTAAATTTATGAAAATGAATATATATATATATATATTATTGAATTGTAAATATTATTATATATATTTAAATGTATTAGAAAGGAATAGTAACTATATTTATATTATATTGAATAGTAAATTTTATTTATTTATATGTATATATATAATATTGAGTGACTATATGTATGTATGTATGTATGTATGTATGTATGTATGTATGTATGTATGTATGTATGTATGTATGTATGTATGTATGTATAATGTATGTATATGTAATTTAATCCTATGAAAACCCAATCTTAGAGAGAAAATAATTAAATCATATGTGAGCCGTTGATTTAAAATCTTAAAAATATATTGGATAGTAATTTAATTTATATATATATATATATATAATATTGAATAGTAAATTTAATTTATTTATATATATGTAATTGAATCCTATTAAAACTCAATCTTAGAGAGAAAATTCTTAAACCATATATAAGCCATTGATTTGGAATTTTGAAAATAAATATGTGGTCCACATTAACCCACATTAAAAATGGTTTGTTTATTCAGAACCCAATTTTTATTCAGGTTTAAATTGGACCACATATTTATTTTCAATATTTCAAATCAATCGCTCACAAAGGATTTAATGATTTTCTCTCTAAGATTGGATTTTCATAGGAATTAATACCTATATATATAAACATATATATATATATATAGGATTGGGATCAAATACTAACTCACACTTAGAGCAATAACCCATTAACCCTCTTTACCCAATCAGATTTAAACACATGGCTTTTTCTTTTATTATTTGATAAGGGTAAATCAGTAATTTGCTATATTAAATACTTTACCCCCTCTTTTTTTATACATTCATAACTTTTTTATACTATAATATTTTTTTATAAAAATTGCACCATTTTACTCGTCTTATTTTTCTCTTTAATTCCGTTATAGTCTTGACTAGGTTTTTTTATTTTTGTTCGGATGTTCGTATTTACACCAATGTAACAAGTATAAAAATAACAAATTATTTGTAACGAGTTGTAACGAATTTGGGTTTACATTGTTGTAGAATAAATAGGGTTTACGTTTATGAGTGTAAACGAGCCAAGCCGATCCCGAGATAGTTAATTACGTTATATTCTTGACTAGGTTTTTTTATTTTTTCCGGATTCTCCAAAATTCGTTATATCTACAAGATTGTAAATACATTTTAATATTCTAAAAAATTATATCTACAAGATTGTAAATACATTTTAATACTTTAAAAAAATAGTATAACATTTTGTTGATAAAAACCAAAATTCGTTATATCTACTATACTGTAAATACGTTTTAATACTTTAAAAATATTATATCTACAAGATTGTAAATACATTTTAATACATTAAAAATATAGTATAACATTTCGTTGATAAAAACCAAAATTCATTATATATACAAGATTGTAAATACGTTTTAATACTTTAAAAAAATTATATCTACAAGATTGTAAATATCTTTTAATACTTTAAAAAAATAATATAACATTTTGTTGATAAAACCAAAATTCGTTATATCTACAAGATTGTAAATACATTTTAATACTTAAAAAAATACTATAACATTTTGTTGATAAAAATCAAAATTCGTTAAATCTACTAGATTGTAATACGTTTTAATACTTTAAAAAAATACTATAACATTTTGTTGATAAAAATCAAAATTCGTTATATCTACAAGATTGTAAATACATTTTCATACTTTAAAAATTATATTTACAAGATTGTAAATACATTTTAGTACTTTAAAAACCAAAATTCGTTACAAAATCAAGAATATAACGTAATTAACGAGCATCCGGAAAAAATAAAAAACCTAGTCAATGAATATAACGTAATTAACGAGCTCAGGATCGTCTTGGCTCGTTTACACTCTTAAACTTAACCCATATTTATTATACAACAATGTAAACCCAAATTCGTTACAACTCGTTACAAATAATTTGTTAGTTTTATACTTGTTACATTGTTGTAAATACAAACATCCGAAAAAAAATAAAAAAAACCTAGTCAAGACTATAACGGAATTAAAGAGGAAAAAAAGACGAGTAAAATGGTGCAATTTTTATAAAAAAATATTACAGTATAAAAAAGTTATGGATGTATAAAAAAAGATGGGGTAAAGTATTAAATATAGCAAATTACATTAATACCCTTATTCCCTTATTCTTTCAAATCAATTACATTATTATATTATAGTTTAATATGAACCATTAGATTGACATCTTCTAATTTGATCATTAAATATGATAAGGTTAATGAGTTATTGCTCTATCCTAAGGTTAGCATTTGATCACTTCCCTATATATATATATATATATATATATATATATATATATATATATATATATAATGAGTGGGCCCCGATGCTTATATTTTATGTATTAACGTTTTCAAATTTTAGACTTAAACCATTAAAGTTTTTTAACTTTGAAAAGTAGTAAATATATGTAAAAAGTATTAAATTTGAAAATTTTGCTTAAAGATTTGATTTTTATTAAATTTGAGAGATTTGCTTAGAGATTTGGGTTTTTGTTTTAATTCAAACGATTGGTTGTCGGTGAGACGGATATTGTAAGTAATTTTTTATTATTATTTTTATAACATACTTGTGAGGTTTTTGTATGATATTATTAAATATTTGTATATAGTTCGTGATGAGATATTTGATTTTGCTATGTAATTTATGCTTTTTGCAAATGATATGTATAACATCCGCTCTCAGGAGTGTATTGTAATAACCCGCCGCAACGTGCGGGGGGTATAAACCTAGTTATATATAATAAAAAACGTGATCCTTTATAGGGATTTGGTGGTGTGATCAGAAAGATAACAGTGATTTATTTGTACTTATAGAAATTAAAATTGATGTTTGCTCTATTAGGATTCTTTTTTAATCCAATCAATTGGTTGCCGGTGAAAATGATTATGTAAGGAATGATTTCTATTATTTATGTAACATGTTTGTATGTATTTTGTATACTTTTATGTTTTTATGAAAAATTTATATAGAATTCATGATAAAAGATTTGATTTTGCTATATAATACCCGTTATCAGGAGCGTAATGTGATAAGCCGCCGCAATGCGTAGCGGGAGAAAACCTAGTTGTTTTAAAATGAAATCCCAAATAAACACTAAGTTTTAAATGGGTGATGCGCAACATTTAATAAGAGACCTAGAAAACCTATGCAACTTTTTTAGTTTTTTGCACATTGTTGTATTGATGCTTCATTATTAATTTACTAAATGAGAGGTGACATTGATTATTTTCTAATGTTATTCGAATACATATTATATTTGTATTATATATTATATAATATGTTAAAGATCAACCGTGAACAGTAGTGTTGATATATTTTATTAAATATCTTTATAGTTTTTATTTATTACTTAAATTCTTATATTACTATATTGACAGCGATTTTAATATATTATATTAAAAATAATTATTTTATTATTTTAAATATATTATATTAAATAAATTTTCTTTGTATTATTATTATTATTTTCTTATAATGTATTAATTTTTTTATTTTATTAAAACTTATTAAACTATATTAAAAATCAACCGTTATAAATAGTGGTTTAGATATATTATACAGTCAGGTTCAACTAAATATTCTTTTTATCTTAAAAAGTCTAAGAATGATATTAATAATTAGATCATGAGATCAAATTTAAGAGAGACAATTCAAAAATTTAGATGAAAAAGTTGATGGTAATTTAGTCATGATAATTTCCTCCCAAATTTTTTAAATGTCATAACTTTTATATACGATATTATTTTTTTCAAAAAATATATCATAGAAAAAATATAATTTTCTTTAAAATGTTTTTATCTTTAAAATGAGTAAAAGGTTGCTATAAAAATTTTAATTTTTTCAGGTTATTGTGTTTAATTATCGTCATATTGCCTAATTATCGTTATTGTGTCTATATTAAACGTTTGTGTATAATTATCTTTTTCGTGTTTTTCTTATATATAATTGTGTCTTTTAAATATCGTTGTGTTATTAATACACCTCATTTTGTCATCCTTACTTGACATTATGTATTCTGCAACATTATTGTGTCTTAAATTGTTCAGGAAAACACAACATTGGAAACACAAAAGATACAATGACATGTACAAAAGACACAATGTCATGTACAAAACACACAATAACCTGTACAAATTTGTTCTCACTCGCCATTGTGTCTTTTTTACAGGTAATTGTGACTTTTTTAAAGATCATTGCGTTATTTGTGCTCGTCATTGTGCCATCCTTGCTTGACATTATGTGTTCTGCAACATCATTGTGTCTTAAATTGTTCAAGAAAACATAACACTGAGCAGAAAAAACAAAAGACACAATAACATGTACAAAAGACACAATGTCATGTACAAAATTGTTCACACTCGTCATTATATCTTTTTCACATAGTATTATTGTGTTTGTTTAAAGATCATTGTATTATATGCTCATCATTGTGTCGTTCTAGTTTGGTACTGTGTATTCATAACATTATTGTGTCTTAAATTGTTAAGGAAAACACAACATTAAGCAAGAAACACATAAGACACAATTACATGTATAAAAGAAATAATGTCATGTATAAAAGACACAATGAATTAAAAAAACAAATTTCTTTATATAGCAACACTACACTAATTCTGAAGATAAAATATACTCGTTTTTATGACATATTTTGTTTCAAAAGGTAATGTAACATCACTGTACTTCCGGTCGTCCGTACATCCGTACGATTGTATTGTTACGACCTGAGATTTGTAATTATTAATGATGATGTGTTATTTGATGATTATCACTGTTATTGGTATACATATTTTGAACATATTATTATACGCGTAAACCATGGGAAGTTTAGTTGTAACTCAACTAAACAGGACCAGAGAGTTTATCGCAGTCACATTTCAGATGATATGGGTTACTGGTTTGGAAATGAAAAGGGGATTTAAGTTGGTTATGTTTTGGTTACTAAACACAGTCAAGGACACATGGTCATGGTTTATCGAAATAGCGGTGGGACGATGTAAGAGAGGTTGCGATCTACCTCTGCATATGCCCTATACATATGCATATTTCGGTTTATCATGGATGTGTCAGTGACTTGGATTTAGTGGGTTTTGGATTGGGATTTATAATATTAAAAGGAATAAAATAACGGATGTATAATTGGAAATGAATACGCGATGGTGAGGTTACGAACATAAATCAAAGGCGAATATTGATTCAGAAAATAGTAACTTAATAATGTATTCGCGTGGGTGACGATTCACACGAATATAATTATTAAGAATAACATTCTGAACCGATATTCCATAAATTGTAAATCAAATCGAAATACGATACAAGCATCGGATTCGCAAAGGTGACGATCTTTACGAATACGTACGCGAGTAACGCGTTTCGACAAGATAATTAAATAATATCTAACGATATTAAATTAATAAATGAAATTTTAAAACGTTTATTAGGAATCACAATCTTAAACGAAAATGAACAAATTAATTTATTTAAATAATTGATTTAATAAAAAATAAACGGAGACACTTATTTAACGATTCCTTTAAAATCATTTTATTACAACGAAAACACATTCATTTAAAAGACTTTAAATATGTTCACGAAAAGAACCGAGTAAGTTATAAAGATTTAACGCGTATTAGACGAGATCATTTTACGAAATATGATTATTTAAACATTTAAATGTTTTAATTATATTTATGAACATAACCGATTATTTAATAGTATTATCGCGATAAGGACGAAACCGAACGAGCGGGAACGAGATAGCCATAAGTGGTGGAGACATCCACCATCTCTCTCACTCTTTCAAACACTCTCTCTCTCTAAAACACACACCCTCTCATCTCTCTACCTTCTCTCTAACCTACCTTCTTCATCCCTAATCGGATTTACGAGATCTTGGCGTCCACACGACAACGTGATTGAGAGGATCGAGGAGATACAAAGAAACCATGCTTTCAACCGACAGATCGAGGTAAATCTGATGTTGTAGTTTCGGTTTTTGTAGTAAATCATAGATTCTATAACTTAATGATGTTATAACCGGTCTAGACCTTAGAAAACCCTAAAGATGCATGCATGTTAGTGACTAGAAGCTATGGATGGTGTTGATTCGGAACAAACAAGATGAGGAGGGTGATGACCGGTCGTGGAAGACAGGTTCGCTGGGAAGGGATAGCTTTTGGCCGAACCTTTACCTCGGCCGAACCCGTACATATTAGCCGAACCCTGGTGCTCCACGAACCTTTTCTCATCCCACCCTGCAACGAACCTGTGTTCTATCTGCAACGAACCTGGGGCCGATTTGCAAGTGAGCCGAACCATGTTGAGCCACGAACCCTTGTGGGCGGGAACAATGCAGCCGAAACTTTTTCCCCTCTAGCTACGAACCTTCAAGGGTAATCTGGGCCGAACCTATTGGACCTGGTCGAACACCTGGTTGGGTTAAATCCCATGCAGCGAACCCATTAATGCTAGCCGAACCCAGCAAGTGGATGGCGAACCTTTATGAAATGTTGGCTACCCACGAACCTATATACTATTGACGAACCCTACATCTAAGAGGGTGACGAACCTCCATTTTCTTTGAGCCGAACCTATTCCTTTTGCCCAAAAGGTTCGCTGCCCTTTGGGGTAATATTAACTAAGTGATGAACTAGGGTTAATGGGGAGTCAAGAACTAAGGAAAATCATGGGTAACCATGCATGCATGAATGCCAATAGACACCACCTTTTTATTTAAATACATATATTAAATTATAAGATTTCTTAGGAAATGTAAAGTTTGGTGTGAGTAATTTGAACATGGGTTCATTAAGTTTAAAAGGAACTTTAAATAGAAAATGGTGGTAGATTAAATTGATCATGCATATATGTGTTAGTATACACATAATAAAGGGAACACATAACATAACATAACACAACGAGTTATCATTATTAATCTAAACCGACAAATAAATTTCATGCTAATGAGGATTAATTATAAAATCATGAGCGGTGTATCTAAAATTGGTGAAATAAACTAAGTTAGTAAAATACTATGAAGTTTAAAGTAATCCTGAAGGGACACTAAATCTAAATTGAAATGCACATGATTATAAACATGAACACACTTATAATTACAGGTTGATTGAGTAGTTTTGGATTTCACATACGTGAGCGCGCATATTACAAGAACTCTAATTCTAAGGAATCCAGGTGAGTTCTCATAACCTCCTTTTTAAACTGTTTTGTTTTAAAACTCGGAGGTGAAACATGTATACCAATTTTAAAAATATTATTTTGATAACACATGGATGATACCTGTTTATCAATATGATATTCATATTATGGATTATCATTACATATGGATTATCACTTATATGCATATATTCGTGTAACATTGTCATTGACTTCGGTCAATAACAAGGATTACATGTATTGTCACTTGGATTATCACAACTTCGTGAATCATTGCATTTAACCTTGGTTAATTGCATTGGTTTCATGTATTGTCACGTGGATAGCTTCCACTCCATGGATCATGTTCTTAACTTATGTTAATTACATAATGTCCATGTATAGTCACAGATATTATTTGAGAATATTGATGTTGAGATTGGTTGAATGGTTATGTGGTTGATTATCTATTATTGACTATGATTATCTATGATTAACTATGACTGATTGGATATGTGATTATGTGTTTGTGTATGTGTTTGATTGTGTGTTGGATTATCTCATACAGGTACTCTTGTGGATTTTCTCAGGAAGACCATAAGCTTTTATACTCATTTTCATCAAAACACTTTTATAAAACCATTTTAAACTTAAACTTTTAAATTCATTTTATAAAACCTTTTAAGTATAAAAACTTATGATTACTCACCAACTACTTTGTAGTTGACACTTGATTTTCTTACATGTTTCAGGTAATGAAGCTAAGTAGGATGAGAAGGATGGTCTCTCATATTTTGGACATCATCATATAGGATCTTGGATTTAGCTAAATAACTAAATATCTGGCGATTAGAATTTAGTTAGATAGCTAAATCTCTTTTGTAATTGTTGTAACTATTTCATGATGAACATGATTTTTGTGTAATTATTTTGGGTTGATTGAATGATATATGATGATTTGAATTAGATGCCCATGAGCTTTTGAACAATCTACACATCCCTCGTGGCATCCCGACGTTCCCGCCATCGGTCGGGGTGTTACAGGTAATTTCATATCTGAAAGTTATAATTATGAACGTTTAAGAAGAGTGGAAGAACCTGATAAAAAGTTAACAAAAGTACTCATTACTAAAATATTCATTCAACAACTTGATTTAATCATAGTTATTGATTGATGATCTAATGGCTCAATATCTTTATTATACTTTTTAGAATAAAAATATTATTTAGTTTAACCTAATGCATATATATATTTAATTGTTTTTGGTCCTATTATTTTTCATTATATTCTATTAAATTGTTTTTTTATTTTATTACAATTAAATTCTAAAGTTATTATATTGACAGTGATTTTAATATATTTATTAAAAATAATTATTTTTTTTATTTCAATATATTATATTAAATTAATATTCTTTGTTTTATTATCATTAAATTCTAATATTATTATATTTGTAGTTCTATTATTTTCGTATACTGTATTTTTTTATTTTATTATTATTATTATTATTATTATTATTATTATTGTTGTTGTTATTATTAAATTCTAATATTATTATAATAACAGTGATTTCAATACATTATGTTACAAATTATATCATTATTTTCATTATATTAAATTAGTTTTCTTTGTTTTATTTATATATACTTAATTTTAATGGTCTGTTGGTAGAACTTCTGAGACAAACATTACAAACCAATTTTTTTGTATTCAAATAAGTTTCTTCAAAAACATTTTAATATTTTTTGTATCCATCAAGGTTTGACTCTTGCTAGCAACCTATTTTGTGTACTTTTATGTTGAGAAATATCCATCAAGGTTCAACTCTTGGTAGCAACCTATTTTGTGTTTCTCTTTATCCGTTTAACTTTCTTGTTTTTTTATTTTTGAAATACTTTTTTTTCGAATAATGTTATTTTCTGTTATATGGAAAACAAAATATATGAAAGCATAGAGAAACTATTAATCTTTGGTTTTATACTTGAATAACGCATTAAATACTAAATTAAAACTGATTTTAATGACGTATATATGTCTTTTGTTAATAAACTGGCTATCTATGCTAAAAACATTTTAGCCACACATTGGAATATCCCTTACTATTTCATTAATTAGACGACTTACTAATTTGATTTTATATGTTTAAAGAAAAAGTTATATTGGGTTAAATAATTTTTAACGACCTACCGTGTGAAAAAATTAACAATTTTACATGCCTAAGTTTAAAACATATTATCTGTAATATATGTATAATCTGATTTTTTTATTTCTTAATACGTTTATTAGTTTTCTTCTTTTCTTTCGACTTTATTTCTTGGTCCACTTTTATTTTGAAACTTTTGAGTTTCCTTAATTAAGAATTTATTTACTATAGTATAGATAATCTGATTTTCCTCAATACATTTGCTTGTTATATTTTAAAAAAAAAATGATAGTGTGTTATCTCGACTAACTACAGTATGTTGCTATGATGAAGCATGATACATACATTAACTGAATAACATTTGCATCCTTATGTTATGTAACTAGGTTAGTATCCCGTGTATTACACGGATTAAATAAACATAACGAATAATTATCAATGAAAATTTAGAAAAATATAAGATGATTTTTAATATAGAATACAATTACAATTTCGTATAATTTAATATTTGAAATATTAAATAATAATATTATTTCTTTGAACACTAACTTTTTTTATAGTTTGTTTTTCTTTAAATATTATGTTTCAAATAATTGTTTTTGAAGATTTTATAATCTATAATAATTTTTTTTTAAAATAGTGTGTCTTTAATATTAATATATTTTAATGTATTAAAAAAATTTTATTTCAAAAATGTATTAAAGGTATATTTAATATTATTATTTAATATTAGCTATTTAATAGGAGAGAGAGGAAGGGAAATGAATGTTGAAAAGCTCAAAAACCATGTCATATGACACTAAAAACCTTTATTTATTAGTATAGGTAGATAGGTAGATTGTTTTTTTTATTTATGTTTCATAATATTTAACTTAGTCGTCATAACTACATATATTTTTTTATGTACTTAATCAATCTAAAGTCATCAACGCAACATAAGTCATGAATTTCGTAAAACATGCTACATCACATGATGTTGCTTTTGAGTTTTCTTTATTTTTTCATATTATATTACCTTTTCAAGATCCTTATAACACGAAGTACTAGACAATATCGTGTTTTTATATATGTTTCAACTACAACGCGCGAGTTTAAATCGTAACAACATGCTGCGACACGCGGGTAGCTTGTTAGTTATTACTAAATTCTAAAACTATTATATTATATTGTTTTCATGTATTAGATATATTGTTTTCATATATTAGATATTTGTTTTATTATTGTTAAATAGTGATTTTAATATATTATATGAAAATTGTTTTATGTTCTATCATTTTCTAATATTATATTAAATTTTTATTTTATTATTATGATTATTAAATTCTTATACTATTAGCTTAATAGTGATTTTAATAAATTATATTAAGAAAATGTTATTTTATTATTTTAATATAATATAATATATTTGTTTTTTTTTTGTATTTTATTATTAAATTCTAATATTATTATATTAAATTCCTGCTATTAGATTATTTATTTTATTATTATTAAATTGCTATACCAAATTCTTTTGTAATATCATATTTTGGCATACAAAACTATTATATTGTATTGTTTGACTAATTAAAGTTTGCGAAGTGGTATTTTACTTAGTAATTTTTTTCATTCCACAAGAGTATATATCTGGGATTTTATGGTGAAAGATGGACATTTTTATGACAAATTATGATTTATGTTTCTGGGGTGTTAGTGGTGGAGAGGTGGTCATTTTTAGGACTGAATATGCTTTCAAAGTTTGTCTTTGTTGTATTACATTATCAAACATACACTAAGTCGAATCTCACCCTATAGGTACGCACCAATATAGTCCTAAAGAGGTAAAACTTGTATCCGCATATTTTTTTTTATAATTCGTATATTTTTTCTAGCTAGTAAAAAACACATTTTAACATTTGTTTAATTTTTTAACTGGTTCATTTAAGGAACTACAAAAACATCTTGCACAATCAAATTAAAGATTTTGCAACACGTCTAGTATGAAAAAAAACTCACATATTCGTTGATAATCAATACTTAATTTTTTAACGAAATTATTATTATTTGAAGCATTATTAAAGTTATTATATAAATTTTGTCTTAAGCTAAAAGTATAAATTACACAATCTAATATGTAAAACAAATATTCATCAGTGTGTGGATACATAATTATTTCAAACACAATCATATGTTTCATCTCATATACCACATCGGGCTAAACTGAATACGTTGCTACGCTAAGATATGCTTTCGTCAAACCATGTGGTGCCGACCAAACACATGTTTTTTAGTTAAAGCCTATTTTTACGTTTTCAAAACCCGATATTGATTCTTTTTCGGATTGTTGCCATGATTTTAAATAATCTTGTAAAAAAGTGGAAAGACTTATTTGTCGTATCTAGAATGAAGCAAATTTTAAATCACCCTCGTCAATTACATGTTGTCAACATGATTAAAAGACAATCTTTATTGAATCATCAAGTTTCTCAACATTTCACGAAACATGTCGGGTTCAAAATTCCAATCCTGCACTTGGTTGGCGTTTGTGCTTGATCGATTGTTGGGTTATTTTTTACCATCACACAATGATTGGTCAAGTAACTTACCAAAATCAAGTTAGACTCCTGTTAAGAAAATTACTACAACCTTTGCAACATGCCTTATCGACTTTGTGTGACATTTCATATAAGTCGAAATGTTGGAAGAGGTCTTTGTTCATCGTTGTAGATTGGATTCTTACAATGGTTGATTCAGTGGAGGAAGAAGCACCAACACCAACATCGTTAAGAACGTAAGAGCATTTTGAGTGTTTTTTAGCTTTATAAAAGTATAGAACTTGTGTGATCAAACTAAAACGTCTCCCACCTATTTTTACCATTATTTGGGTGCAAAATGGTCCAAAAAATGGGTTTGATGGCCCTATAACCATTTAAAAAGATTAATATTCAAAAAAAACTTAGACCTGTTAAACATTGCCTGGTTCCCAACGGCTATAATTTTGTTCCAACATTCGGAATCGACTAGTTTTTTCAAAAAATAACCGGTTAACCACCCCAAAATCTAAACAGGTCTCAAACGAATGGTTTTTACAAACCCAAAAATGATAAAAAAAACCGGTTCGGTTACAAAAACCAATTTTTTTGTGGCACTCTGGGAACATGCATATAGGGTATAGACATCCGGAGAATTGCCTCAACTGGTAAAGGTTCACCCTCCCAATGTGGAGGTCATGGGTTCAAACCTTGTTGAGAGCAATTTAATGGATATTCAGGTGAAGGAACGAATCAGGGCTTTAATCCCAGGTTCGAACCTAATGGAGAGCGAGGGTTTACGGATTCCATCTGGTTCCCGCGCATCTGGGGGCACACGTGTCTCAGGTCGGAGATCGAGGAATCGATCTTAGCTATCAATCGCCAGGATAACTGAAGGTAGCACGACGAGACAGTTTAACTGTCGTTCAAAAAAAAATATAGGGTATAGACTTTATGTATTATGGGAACATGGACCTCCTGACTGCATTCAACTGTTATCAATTTGTTTCTAACAAACATGTATCTTTATCTACTAACACTCAACATTTATTTCTAAAGGAGTAATTAACTAGGCAACTAATAACTTTGGTGGCAATTTGAACCTCCGGAACTGTTATTCTTCATGTGAGAAGATCGAATGGAACCACTCTTACAATCGATCTAGGTGTGGTTTGTGTTAGAATTATAATAATAAAATATAATTTATTATTAATTTTGGACCACAATAATTATTCGTTTATGTTACGAATTCAGTTATTGTAAATTACGCTTAAGTTATACTATGTGTGAGGATCGGAACGAACTAAACATGGTTCAAAATGGAATTAAGATGAATGAGATATCGATGCTCAAAGTTGTGTGGTTAATATTAATTATTAATAAACATGGGAACGGATTCCCACATAGAATTAATGATAAACAGTTTGTTGCTTTATAAGGATAATATTCCAATATAACAAGACACACCCAGTGACAGAGTCAGCAGGGTGCGAAGCACTCGACGCGTCCGGGTGATGGGCGTAATGTGACGTTTTGATGGCGCATTTTGCAATTTTCACTTCACACGCTCGCATCGGTGCTTCAGGCCGATCAATCGACTGCGCTCTTGTTTTCAGGCCGAGGTTAATTCCGGCAATGCATTTGCTTCAGCTGTTGTACCATGTGAGATAGACGGGTTTACCTGGGTAGCCCGAAATCTGTTTTAGGGAACCTTTGTTTAATAGAAATCCTCAGCTACCACCTTTTCTTGTTTTCTTCCTACTTGTTTTTTTGTATTTTGGTTCATGTTTATGTAATTTTATTTCATGTAGCACTTGCAATTTCTTTCTGTTCGTGTAATTTTAGTTTTTCTGGTCCAGCATAACAAATTATAATTTAATCACAAATTTGTGAATGAATCTCTTACAAGCTTAGAACATATTTTAAAACATCATTCTTAATTTTGTGTTTTAAAATATTAGAATTACAAACTCTTTCTTTCAGTCATTTGAAAAGAAAAACGATTACTTGTATTTTCAATAGACATTTTCACTAAAGTTAATTTTTATTGGGAATATAGCTTCATTTCTGGATTGTTTTTCAGAAATGGCAACAACACATGCTACTTCTTCAACTGTCATGGGACCATCAGTTAGTACCCAAGCGGCCTGTGATAATTCGACATTTTGGATTAACTCCGTTAACCAAAAACTAAAGGGAATCACACGAAATTGTAAAACATCAAACTAGAAGCGCTAAATTTGAACAAAGTAAGTATATAAGCACTTAAATCACAAGGGTTAAAGTTGCAATACCTTGAAATGCCCAATTTTGACTTTTACAAGTCAAATTTCGAGAGGATGATCAATTGAAAACGAAATTCACATTAAAAAAAGTTTTAACCTAAATTAAATTAGTAATCATCATATTGATTATGATAAACAGTTAATACACATTATTGATCCATTAATCATCGAATTAAACCCATGGAAGCTCGAAAGTTTAAAACCGTCACTTGTGATCATGGTAAACATATAATTCGACTTTAAACTCCCAAATTGATTATCCATAAACCTCAATCGGCACCCTTAGGGACTTTAACACACAACAATTCGATTCCAGAAGTTCGGGAAGAAGAATTTGATCTAGAGGACGGCAGAACTCAAGCTTGTAATCGATGTCCTTCAATTAGACATAAAATCAGGTAATAATAAACTCCTACACTACCTAAAAGAAGCCCTATTCTAATTTCATGTACAAACATCGAATTCCATGAACTCTAATTCTAGGGTTCATCGTTCATGATGATTTGGGGGGTTTCTAACAAAAAGAATTCTAAAATCAGATTAAACTACATCAGTAGCTTTGCAATGATGTGTTTAATGAAAACCCCATGTTAAGTTTATCAAACAGTAACGAATTGTATGATTTTGAATTCTAGGGTTCATCACATAAAATGATTTGGGGCTTTCGATTCAAATGAAGTTCTTATTCAGATTAATCTATACACAAAGCTTCGAAATCTCTTGTTTAATGAAAACCCTATGCTAATTGTGTCAAACAAACATGAATTATATGGATTTGATTGATAAGGTTCTTGGGATAAAATGAATTGGGGTTTTTGGGTCAATCAAACACGAAAATTCAATTGAATGGTATTGGAAGTTTCGAAATCATTGTCGTACTGAAAGCCCTATGATTTTACAGATTATCATACACGAATATAAACAATTTTGAATGGTAAGTTGAGTATTCATGTTCGAAGCAATGGGGATCACAAACTGGGACTTTTTGTTGACTGATAATCAAATTAAATCTACCCTTGAACTCGTTTGGATTCATGGAACAAAAGCCCCATGGTTTGGGGACCGATCAGATTGGAATCGAGGATCAATTGGAGATGGGATGGCTCGGCTATGGGAACAAAGGGGAACCAAACTGTTAAAGCTTAAAACAATTAAAACCAAAGCCTATTGCGAAGCCCTAACGGGCTAGATTGGTAGGGATTGTGTGTTGTGAAGGGGAGGTCACCTGTTCGAACCCGAGGGCCACTGGTTTTGCACAAAAATATCATTTTTGGTATTTTTGTCATAACTCGTTCGTTTTAACTACGTTTCAGTCCGTTCAACTTGCGTTGGAACCATAATTGAATCCTGAACAAAATGAAACAATAAAACTTACACTTTTACCCGAAAATATAACCGCGTATAATTACACATTTTTAAACATAATCGTATATACATATACGATTTAAATAAACGAGTTTAGAGTTGTGCATACTTTTGTATGTACGTCTCAAACAAGCTAACGTACGTGTGTTGACATGTATGTGATTACAAAAACGATCTGACATTTCAAATAGCACAATGTTATTGTAATAACACAGATTCTTGGTAAAAGGTTGTCTACGCGATTTCACGATTATTTGATCATTCAATTTGCATTCTAAGGTGTGTACACGACCCCTTTTTACTTTTACTATTTTGGGGGAGAAAACATGTGCAAACAAACACTTTTAGATACATATCACTTTTATGAGTAAGCTATTTACTATATATGCTTAGCGACATTCACTCCAAGGGGATGACTCTTAGTCAGACATTTCAAGTGATTGCAATGATTGAAAAGTTGCCTCCTAGTTAGGTACATTTTAAAGAGAAAGGAAATGGCAATTAAAAATCTTGCGGTTTGTCTTCGAATTGTCGAAGATAATAGGGTGGCACTAAAGGTAAGCCAACCTTCTTTCGCGCAACCTTCTGCTAAGGCAAGCATGGTGGAGCATGGTCAATCCTCCTGAGGGTACAAAGGTAACAAAGGCAAAGGCAAAGCTAAAGTTGTGGACCTTGGGCCAAGAAGAGGAGGTGTGAAGAAGAAGTTTGCTTTATTTAAGGGGAAATGTTACAATTGCTATGAATCTAGTCATCATGTTGATCAATGCAAGGCACCAAACGAGAAAAGGATCTTATGATTAATGATGACATGCCTCTCATTGCCACCATATCTGACCTTACTGCCATGTTGGAGGAGGTTAATTTAGTGTCTAACAACACTAAAGAGTGTGGGTTGACACTGGGGCAACTCGTCATGTTTGCCCCGACAAGACCCTCTTTAATACGTTTAAAGAGGTAGTGGGAGATACGAAGCTGTACATGCGGAATGCAGTAGCTACTGCTGATATCAAAGTTGAAGAAAATGTGATCTTGAAATGGACTTCTGGGAAGGAGGTCACTCTTAGCAATGTGCTATATGTTCCCGACTTGCGTTAAAGTCTTATGTCCAGATGGTTACTCAATAGGCATGGTTTTCGTTTGGTTTCAAAATCTGATAAGTTTGCTTTAACAAAACGTGGAATGTTTGTTGGTAAGGGCTATGCCCAAAATGGTATATTCAAACTCATGGTAACCGCTATGAAAAAAAAACTATGAATAAAAAGACTCTACTTCTGCATACTTGATTTAGTCTTCTAATGTTTGGCATGGTTTTCTTGGACATGCTAATTTTAACTCAATGCATCATTTAATAAAATTGAATTGCATACCAAAATTTTCCATTAAATCAAATTCAAAATGTGAAACATGTTATGATGCAAAACAAACAAGATCATCCTTTAAAACAGTTGAAATTAAGAATAACCAAACCCCTTGACGTAATTCACACTGATGTGTGTGATTTAAAATCAACTCCCACAAGAGGTGGAAACAGGTACTTCATCACTTTCATTGATGATAGTAGATATTGCTATGTATACTTACTAAAGAGTAAGGATGAAGCAATTGATAAGTTTGTCTTATAAAAACTGAAGTTGAGAATCAACTTTACAAAAAGATAAAAGTTTTAAGGAGCAATAGAGGAAGTGAATATGTTTCACCATTTGCTGACATTTTTGCACAAAATGGAATCATACATGAATGCACTGCTCTTTATTCTCCATAACAAAATAACATTGCTAAATGTAAGAATCGTACATTAAAAGAAATGATGAATGCCATGTTGTTAAGTTCTTGATTGAACCAGGACATGTGGAGGGAAGCCATTTTATTGGTTACTTATCTTTTAAAACATATACCGTTCAAGAAAAAATATGTAATTCCTTATAAATTGTGGATGGGTGTAAAACCATCTTACACATACTTGAAAGTGTGGGGGTGCCTAGAAAAAGTGGTGGTTCCACCACCAAAGGTTCAAAGAATAAGACCAAAATCCATGGATTGTGTATTCATTGGTTATGCTCATCATAGTAGTGCATATCGGTTTCTTGTTCATGATTCAAAGAATCCTTAAAGACACAAGAATGCTATAATTGAGTTAAGGAATGCATCATTATTTGAAAAAGAGTTTCCTTGCTTAAAAAAGGAACTCCCTAGTTTATCAACACTAGTTGATGAGCTTGTTCATGACATGGATAAAAAACAATCAGAGGCTGAAGAGGTTGAACCAAAAAGAAGTAAGAGGCAAAGGATTGAAAAATCTTTTGGATATGATTTTCTTACTTATATGGTTGAGGGTGAGCCAAAAACCTATCGTGAAGCAGTCACTTCTTCGGAAGGACCTCAATGGAAAGAGACGATCAAGAATGAAATTGATTCGATTTTACAAAACAATACATGAGAGCTGGTAGATCTTCCACTATGATGTAAACCTCTTGGATATCGATGAATATTCAAAAGGAATATGAAAGCTGATGGTTCCATTGATAAGTACAAGTCAAGGTTAGTGATCAAAGGGTTTAGACAAAAAAAAGGAGTAGATTACTTTGATACTTACTCGCATGTGAATAGAATAACCTCGATAAAGTTGGTGCTTGCAATAGCGACTTTAAGAAATTTGGAATTCCATCAAATAGATGTTAAAACTGCTTTTCTAAATGAGGATTTAGAAGAGGAGATTTACATGGAACAAACTCAGGGTTTCTCAGCTCTAGGCCAAGAAGGCAAGGTATGTAAATTAGTCAAGTCATTATATGGCTTGAAGCAAGCTCCAAAACAATGGCATCAAAAGTTTGACCAAGTTATTATCAATAATGGTTTCAAAATTAATGAATGCGACAAGTGTGTTTATGTGAAAAACACAATGAGAGGTTATATTATATTATGCCTTTATGTAAATGATATGCTTATCGTTGGGAGTGATAATAAGATGATCAAATCTACTAAATACATATTAAAAGCGAGATTTGACATGATAGACATGGGTGTATGTAACAGCAAGTACCAGATCATCCGGCAAGTCCGTACGGTACGTGTACTTTATACAGTAACTATGTGTACTTATACGATTGTAAACAGTACTTGAATTAACAGGATCTTAAATACAAGAAATCGTGGTACGTAATTTCGTATAAACTTAAATACATTAAGTACAACGTACATTTGGAACATTTGTTACGTTTATTAAGTGAAAACTTAATTACAGTTAACACAACAAATCACGAGAAACAACGATGCTCAAACAATACTCAGAAAACATATCGGTTGCGATCTGATGTCCACAAATGACAGGAATCAGATGACCGACAAGTCAGTACAAGAACAATGTGAAAACAGGAAGTTTAGTTGAGTCCGACAGTGAGGAAATACAATCCAAACACAATTACAGTGTTATTTCAGAATAACGAACTGACAGTGTGTTTGCGTGGGTGACGATTCACACAAACATATCTGTGAGTTTAGAGTTCTGAAATAATGACTGAAAAGTAGAAAACAAAAGTCAGAAAGCAAAACCATCGTCGTATTCGTTCGGGTGACGATTCGAACGAATTACGCGCGAAGGTGACGCGATCTAACGAAACGAAAACGAAAACACGACACGAACGAAAGTAATTTAATAAAATAAAATAAATAACATTTTACAATTTTGAAACTCATCAAAATAATTAATTTAAACTCTTTTTATTTAAATCCATTTAAATTACGCGTAATTTTCCGGAAACGTAACGAAAACGCGAACCGAGCAACGAAAACAAACCCGAACACCCTCGGGGTATAAAAACACTTAAATGAGTGTAATTATCTTATTTCTTGCTTCATCTTCTTCACCACAACTCAAATCCCGATTTTGAAAACCCTCACCATATTCAAACTTCAATCCATCATAACTCACTCATTTCTTAACGAAATTGAGTGATTCTTTCGCCTAAACGAAGCTCTTGATGCCCTCTACACAAAAGTACAACAGATCTAAGCCAAGCTTCACTGAAACTCGCGGTAAGAAGCTGTGAAAGTGGGCGATTTTAGGGTTTTCTACCCTTTTTGTTAACCCTTGTTCAAACCCGATTTCAACCCTCATCCTTGAACTCTAGTCGTCTAAAACAGTACCTGGAGTACATCAACACCTCAAACCATCAAGGGCCAGGGCTAGAAGCTGAGTTGCACCACCATGGCCGACCACGACCTTCATTAGGCCGAATGACCCTATTCGGCCGAATGGCCAAGGGCTCATTCGACCACCACCACCCTCCAGACATTCGACACTTAGCTCATTCGCCAGCCATCCCATTCGAGCAAAACCCTAGTCGAATAGCTCTCATTCGCCACCCTCATTCTGGTTAAACATTGCTTCATTCGGCCAGTGACCTCCATTCGACAGCCACCTTCGGTTTGGCATGGTTCCATTCGACCAACACCCATACTCCCTACATTCAGCCACCCCTTTTCTGGTTCAGCCTTCATTTGGCTTGTACACACCCTCACAAAACGGCTGGAAACCCTAGTGGTCAAGGAACATCAATAGAACAAATCCATTTGGCCCAACAGTAGGCCCAATTGCATTTCGGTTGGCCCAGGATGGGCCCAAAAGCCTACTGTCGAGGCCCAAGTGTATTTTGGCCCAGAAAATCTGTTCCAGCCCATTAGCCCTAGTAGGCCCCAAATAATTAACCAAAAACCTTGTTTTGGCCCATATCCATTAGGTAACCCAAGGACAAATAGGCCCACGATCGATTTCAGCCCAAAGGAACCAGGCCCAGGTTGGCCCAAGATCTATTTTACTTCAGGCCTTGATGGAACCCAAGGGGCCCAGCCAAATCAGCTCAAGGCCCACTGCTTTTGGCCCAAGGCCATGAGTCTAGCCAACAGCCCAAATTTTTAGGCCCACAATTGTTCAGCCCATGTAAGCAAGGCCCAGCTTGGCCTATGGACTATTTTGGTGAAGGCCCGAGACAAAACTCATTGGGCCCAGCAAAATCAGCCCGAGGCCCACAGAAACTGATTCAAGGCCTATTTTGAGGCCCTTGTCCTCATTTTGGAGCCACTTTGCTATTAACTTGGCCAACAGCCTACTTCTGGCCCATTTCTGAATCCTACAGCTCATTATAACTATAGGCCCAACAAATCTTGACTGGGCCCACCTTTGGCCCAACAATTTCTCTTGTGGCCCAATAGAGGCCCATAAGAACACTTTAATTCTAGGCCTTGCAACATTTGGCCGGGCATTTGTATTCAAATAGTCCAAATCATTGTCCCATACTTTCAAATAAGCCACACAACCCTCAATTGTTCAAGAACTATTCCAAGGCCCAACTTGTTACACAAAGGCCCAACAAGTAACTTGGTCACATTGTTCGGTCCATATGCCATGATTAGGCCCACATGGGTTCACTACATTTCATAAGATCAAAATAAGATATGTCAAAAGAATGTTTGCTTAATTAATAAATAATCATGCAATAAATGTTCAAAACGTACAAGATCAACAAAGACGAGTTGGAAACTAAGCACTAAGTCTTTCATCAAAGCAAATGGCTTATAACTAATGACAAGATGATAACTTATAATGTCATTGACTTGAATCAAACATATGGGACCGAACAAGGATCATGACCAAGTCTTACGCGTATTAGCCAACTTTAGGGCTAACACCTACATTTATACACACAAAACCCTACAAACTTATACTTACAAGTCTTAACAACATGAAATCAATACAGGAACGTGAAAACATACTCAATTACAACACAGAGCGCGTGCATTCTTTTGTTTAAGCTAAGTCAAATCAACAGCTACAAGGTGAGTTCATTGCCCCTTTTCTAACATTTTTGTTTTAAAACGCGGGGCTGAGAAGCATGCGTAAACTGTTTACTGAAATGCTTTTATATGTTTTACATGTATAAATGTTATCCTAGACTCATGTTTAGGTAACTGTTATGTACTAAAGGACTGTTTCAAATAACTGATTTCAAAGAACTAAAGATCTCAACAAAGAACTATTTTCAAAGATCTATTTTCAAAGAACTAACGGTCTATTCTCAAAGAACTAACGGTCTATTCTCAAAGAACCAACGATCTATTTTCAAAGAACTATTTCAAGGGTGTGTTGTCAAAGAACTAACGATCTATTTCAAAGAACTATTACAAAGAACTATTTTGAGGAACATCTGGGAAATGCTCAAAGATAACATGTGCCAAAGAACTAAAGAACTATGGACGGTCTAAAGAACTATGAAAGCCTATATATCAAAAGATGTCCTAGCTAGACTGATTGATTATAGGTCACATGTTTGATGAGGTTTACAGATCTCCTTTACTACTAAGTACCTTGATTGACAGACTAGTCTACTCGAGTTGACCAAAGGCCCCAATCGTTAGGACTTAGATTTTATTGAATGTTTATTTATTGATTTAATTAAGCATTTATAACAAATTCTACAATTGCTGTTTTAATCATATTTGTATGATGAACATATGAAATCAAGAGGGATTTCAAACGATTGCAATTACAGGAACAGAGAACAGAGGGATCATGGGTGTTTAAAGGTGTATGGTAGGTAAAAACGCATAATTATCATTAACAACACTGTCCTATGCGGATTAGTATGTGGTGGGACGTCGTCTGGGCGGGGTTGTAGCCTTGACCCAGGGGTATGCCCTATATATAAGCATACCGATCTGGATGATACATGTGGTGTTAATGAGGTTAGGGTCTTTACCGAAAGAAGGGTTCAAAACATTTTCAAATTTACAAAACTATATAAACTCACCAACCATGTGTTGACTTGATCTTTTTGCATGACTTCTCAGGTGACGAACAGGTCAATTAGGAAGTCATTACTTCTGGACTAGGACTTCAAATAGAAGACTTAGTATTTTGGACCTGCTTACTTTTGAAGACATCATTACACATACCATTTTGTATATCTTGTGTACATACAAGATAGAATCTTATGATGTTAATAGTAGATTTACATTGTTAAATTATAAACAATACTGATGTAATTTAACTTTGTAATTCTATTATGTTTAGCATTTCTCATTTATGTATCATGCGCCATATAACAATCTGATCAATCCGATTATCACTCACGATATCGCGCCCTGGGAACCTTCCGCCCGACGGGACAACCGATCCTATCCCGCCGGCTCGGGGTGTGACAGTGTAGCTGATATGATTCTTGGTGTAACGATCAATAGAACCCATAATGGTCTTGTGTTAAGTCAATCTCACTATGTGGACAAAATCCTTAAAAAGTTCAATGCAGGGGATACGAGTGTGGCTCAAATTCCAGTAGATACTGTAACATTTACAAATTTCGATTTATTTATTTATTTATTTCTAAACACATTGTTATGGGAATTATTTCTTTTTAAACCATTTCATTATGCACACACACATATGTTGCAATTTAAATTAAAATATTTAAACTTAATTACATGTGTTATTAAATTATTTATTTATTTCTTTAAGGATTATAAAACTTAAAATTTTATTCATTAACAAACTTTTTATATAGTAATATTAATAATTATAATAAATAGCAAAACAATAATTCTTAGCATTAATTATGATTTTATAAACATGACACTTTTATAAAGATTAATACTTAAGCTTTATAAAATTATTTAAACTATTAAACCTTATTAACTAATATATTTTATAAATAAATTTTTTTAGACTTTATAAACTTTATTTAAATAATAAGCTTGTTAACTTTGTTTAACATTATGTTTTATAAACTTTACACAAGGTTTAAACCTAAAACTAATGGGTTATTTAACTACATGGGTCATTTGTGTCAAAAATTGAAACTTCTATGTGTGTGATGGAGTTTTAATCAAGAAAGGGTCACAAGGCAGAAACTCGAGGGACCTTTTCTGCCATTTCCCGAAAGTTTCAGCAAAAGGAGACCCAAACCAGCCCCCCTCGTCCCCGTCGAGCTACACACCACCGACCAGCCACATCCATCTTCCAATCGACGAATTCGTGGCATTAAATGCCCCTCCACGCTCGGCCGACCTCCACCCAACTCTCAACTAACCTAATTAATGCCTTAATTATCCTAAATCACGCGTTTAACCACCATTAATCACCATCCGAACGTTAAACATGCTCCTAGCACTCGAACCAGTAGTTCCCGTAAACCAAAATCAAATTAACCTTACACAAGGCTTGGCGACAACCCTCTGAAACTTTCAGAAGCATCAACTCACTCTCAAGACCATTCGATCGTTGAATTGGAACCCAAGCTCGGCCGCAACTAAACCAAACTCGAACCCATCATTTCGTAACTTTTACAGGTAAGTATCATACTCATTAGATTCGTCTCCTAGCACAGAACAAAAACCCTATGATTTTAAGGGCTTACATACACTTGTTAGTTTGAATTCGAACTGAATAGGTTCTAGGGTTTTATTTTTCTGATTTGGGGAAGAACGATGGGAAACAATTAAGTTTGTTTGTTTCTATTCCAGTCAACGTGCAACCCACTTAGCACAGTGGTTAAGACTCGTGGGTTGGGAGGTAATGACCCGGGTTCGAATCCCATACACAGCATCAAAACTGGGTTTTTGCCTTAAAACCCTTTATTTTGTACTTTTAACACCTTTAAAAATTCTGAAAAATTATAAAAAAATTCTATAAAATATTTCCTTTACATTCTAAAAGTTCTGTTAATTTTTATAAATTTTAGAATATTAATTTTGTTATTATTTCCTTATTTAATTTATTATAAGTGTTATAATAAACCCTTTTTTTTGTATAAAAATCATAATAAAATATTTAAAAATTTTAAAAATAATTGTATGCCTCCTTCATATATTTTTGAAAATAATTAGTGATAATATTTTTTAATAATGTTGATTCTTTAAATATTAATAATGGTTTAAAACCATTATTTTTAATTTATAAAAACCTATTAATGTGTAAAAAGGTTGTAGAAAAATATTTATAAACTTTCTGTTTATATTAAAAATATTTTATTACTTTATTTTTATAAAACTTAAACTATGGTCCATTTTAATAAATATTATTGCTAATATGATTTATGGAAGCCATGTCTAACTTTATTCTAAAGAAATTTTTATAAAATTTATTTTATGAAGTGTTTTTGCTTAAAATCTTAAGTTATCAAATTTTAAATGTTTAGTTCAAAAATTAATTATTTAAACTTATAAAATTTATTTTGAACTTATAAATTAATTATTTGAACTTATAAAATTTATTTTGAACTTATAAATTATCTTATTTATTATTAAACTATAAAAGTCTACTTTATGACTTTCATTAAGTTTGCCTATGCTTAGAAACTCATAGATACATCCTTATACATATGTTCAAACAGGTTGACAAGTGTTGTTATTTCACAACTTTCTTAAGTTGTAATTTTTGGAGTGCTTAGCAAACAAGTGAGTTTTCATATCCCCCTTTTAGTTTTATTATGCTTTGGGGCTTTCACACATGTCCTTATTCAAAAACTTAGAAACTTATATCTTTTGATACTTATGCAAACTAAGGAATGCCTATCTAGTTGAAATGATATCATGTGATGAGCTTGTGTTGTATACTTGTTGCTTATGTGCTTTGTTGATCTTATTTGCTACTTGAAATCGTAATCGTAAACGTATTCTTGTACTTGGTTCCTAAGAGAGTCGCGCTCTCTTCGCGTGTGAATTCCGTGTTAAAAAGGACCGGTACACCATTATATACATACTTGTTCATATGCATGCATAACTTTTTATACTTGTAGTCATTTGAGTTTGCATATTTTTATACTTATGCTATCAAATATATGACTACTCACCAACTATTCATTTAGTTGACTTTTATTTTACATGTGTGACAGGTTAAGTGAAGAAATTAGATGACAAGTCTAGGGAGAATGAACCTAGATAGATTATTTAAATTTGAATTTGAATTTGTATTTAGACTTTCAAATTGTATTGTAATGTTTGTGTTTGAACTTTGAAATTTTGGTAATTCGAATTATGAAACTTTAAAATTTTATATCATGAGCCTTTGAACAATCTTTCACACATCATGCCTCGACATATTCCGCCACTGGTCGGGGTGTGACAGATTGGTATCAGAGCCATGGTTATAGGGAATTAGGTGATTAGAAATAGTGACCTAGACTATAACTAAGTTGCCCTCTTATTTGAACTTTCATATAATAGATGATATGACCAGTACTTGTTTATTTGTTACATGCTTCTTATGATATTATGAACTTCACATGTAAAATGCCTTAGACTAAGTGAACTTTAGACTTTAAGTTACATTTTGAACTTTTGCTTAGTGAACTTCCATTTTAAACTCTTGCTTAATGAACCCTTATATGAACTCTTACTTAGTGAACTTCTATGATGAACTCTCATCTAGTGAACTCCCATTATGAACCTATACTTAGTGAACCTATATCATGAACTCTTGCTTAGTGAACTCTCAATTTGAACTATTAGGTGAACTTCTATTTTGAACCCTTACATGTTGAACTCCAATTATGAACCTTCATTAGGAGAACCTTCTCTTAGTGAACCACTTTATGAACTCTATCATTGAACTTCCAATGACCCTCCTCAATGAACCTTCAATATTGACCCTTAGAAAACTTTCATATGATCTTTGCTTTTGAACCTTAACCTTAGTGAACTCCCATATGAACCTTGTGTTAAACTTCTATTCTAAACCCTCTACATTCTCGCAAGCTCGTGGACTCTACGTGGACTTTGGAAATACGCGACCTTCTAAACATCAATAGTACATATGAATATCTTTGTGATCTTATTCCCGTTAGAACTAGGTTTGAAAGACGGACATGTACTAACTGGAAGGGTGAAATACCGGTAGTTGAGACTCCTGTCTAGGAAAGTTATTCGTATAAATCCCCGATGTACTGTGGGACCAGTTTAGCTTTCCTGGGGACTCTCGATGAGAGTATTTTCACTTATAGGCCAAAGCATGTCATAACAAACGTCTCGCAAGCTGCACAGTTCTAATATGTCGAAGGTATTCTGATTGGGGTATCATTCCTCTAAGGTAGGACACCTTACATCTATGATTAATAAAGGTTATTCCTTATTTCATCAAAACTGTAATAGTGCCATGATTTCTAAAATCTTATAATACATATATTATGATATTCCATCTCTGATTTTGTAAGGGTGATTGCTTATAATCTCTAAGAGATCATGACGTCACTTATACATTCTATATAACTCAAATGAATCTTATAACATTATATCTATGGTTAGTAACGTTCATTCATCACTAAACCTATGGTATTATGATGTTAAATCCTTATACATTCTACACAAGTCAAAAGAGTTGATGCTGCTATTCTATATTTAATAATGATTATTAATTATTATATCTAATATATATATATATATATATATATATAGATTCTTCTTTATCTAAAGGATTGCATTCAATGTTTGCTGCTCTAATCTAGATTTTTATTTTAAATCTACAGACACACGTTGATTTTGATTTTTTTTAATATCTTCTCCTATTAATCCTATTTTTTTTTCTAAATTTAATATTATTGGATGATTTATACTTTTTCTAACTCATGATTAAAAAAAAAAATATGTTAATAACATTTTGTAATAATTCTTTTCTTTGATTACATTTTAAAAAAAAATAAATTATAAATTACCTTTTTCACCTCCTTTTTTTTTCAACAAGTTTAGAAGTATTTGTATATATTGATATATTTGTTTACCTAAAGTTATAAAAAATTTTGTTATTATTATTGCTCCATTTAATCCTAGAATAAAATTTAATCCTAGAACAAAATCTTGGGATTTTATATATTGCGGATTTATATTTATTTGTGGTATATCATATTTTATACTATAATTCCCTAAAAAATATATATATATCTAAAAACTGTATTCCTGTAGGTTCTAGATAATGTGTATTAGATATTAATCTATCTCCTACTGTTCTAGTTACTAATTTGTATGTTAATTGTTTATGATATTTTATAGGTGCTAAACTATATGATATTAAGCCTTTTGTTGCACCTGCATTTATTAATGCAGTTAACTCTATAAACTTATTTATATCTAACCATAATCTACATTGTATATTTATCATATTAGTTGATCCTTGAGTTTGTGTGTATATATATATATGTGTATATATATATATTTTCAGTTGACATTTGATTAATTTCTTGTTGTATTTTTTTTTGGATGCTATTTTCAATATTTTTCTATTTTATCTTCCATTACTTGTAATTTTTATTTTATGTAATTCTGTTATTAACTCTAATTTTTATGTATATTCATTTATATTTTCTATATTATATTCTTTTTCTTCTTTTTATATTATATAATTCTTTTAAACATAAATAACATATTTCTCTAAAACATTTATTACATTGAGGTTTTTTTTTATACTAGGATAATATCCACATTTAAAACATTTTATGTAATTATTTCCTCTATTATATATATATAGGGCATGGAATTTTACATAACTCACTATTCCCGCGCTATATATATATATATATATATGGCACACACGTTATACATATCTTATCATAATTATATCTAAGACTAGTAATAGTGATTCATTACTACAAGTAAGATACTATAATATCATACTAGTTACACATGCATATTTTATTAGAATTTAAAGAATTCTCTTTATGAATGTGGATGACATTATAATGTGCAAAACTTTCATTTTCCAACATCTTTACACTTAAAACTATACTTTGAATTTCTAAGACATTCATTTTCAAACATCCTTACGCTTAAAACCATACTTTCAAATTCCTAAGACATTATACTTATGATTATTAGTATTATTTATCATTTCAATCTAAAGTTTTATAATGTTTTATTTCACATATTCATATACTTAGACTTTAACCCAAAAGCCCTAAGATATTTAACTTAAGTGTTATTTATTTATTATTTTATTATTATTATTATTATTATTATTATTATTATTATTATTTTACTCTACATATTCTTTCACTCTAAACAAAATCTCATGATATTAGGCTTATGATTCATAATATTTGTCATCATAATTTAAGCTTGTCACTTTAAAACTTCGGGAAATCCAAATAACTCCTACGTGATCTTGTAAAAGGTCAATCAAGTCAAAGTTTATGGTTCAACAGGGTAGATTTCTTCAATCTGATCAATTGGAGTGAAACGTCCTATAAAACCTAATAAATTTTGATAAGACCATTTTACATCAACTCATTTGTGTTCTAGGTTCAAGGATAGGGTGATTATGCAATGTAAATTATCGTTGCGGGTGCACACGTAACGAGAATTTGCAATACATGTGAATCCTGATAAACCCTGTTGTACTAGGCAATGGACACAATTGTTTTAGCAAACTCTGAATCAAATCCTTAAATTCATTCATATCGTACTCTAAGATTCAACACCTTCCCATATATATCCGTCAAATCGATTCTCCAGATCCTACTCAAACACCAACATTACATTGGGAGTTGTTCGTTTTGAAAAGAAGGGCAAATTAGCTCCTCGATACGTATGCCCATTCAAAATCTTAGAAAGGATCGGTAAAGTTGCTTACCGACTCGAGCTGCCTGAAAAACTATCAAACGTACATCCGACATTTCATGTGTCAAACCTTAAAAGGTGCTTAGCCGATGAAAACTTGCACATACCCCTCGATGAAGTTCATATTGACGAATCGATGCATTTCGTAGAAAGGCCAACGAAGATAGTGGATAGAGACGTCAAAAAGCTAAAAAATAAGCGTATCCCGATAGTTTTGGTACGTTGGGATTCTAAACGCGGACCAGAGCTCACTTGGGAACGAGAAGACCAAATGAAGACAAGATACCCGCATCTCTTTGCTCAAGACTCCTCGTGATTAATTTCGGGACGAAATTTTCTAAAGTAGGGGAGACTGTAACATTTACAAATTTCGATTTATTTATTTATTTATTTATTTCTAAACACATTGTTATGGGAATTATTTCTTTTTAAACCATTTCATTATGCACACACACATATGTTGCAATTTAAATTAAAATATTTAAACTTAATTACATGTGTTATTAAATTATTTATTTATTTCTTTAAGGATTATAAAACTTAAAATTTTATTCATTAACAAACTTTTTATATAGTAATATTAATAATTATAATAAATAGCAAAACAATAATTCTTAGCATTAATTATGATTTTATAAACATGACACTTTTATAAAGATTAATACTTAAGCTTTATAAAATTATTTAAACTATTAAACCTTATTAACTAATATATTTTATAAATAAATTTTTTAGACTTTATAAACTTTATTTAAATAATAAGCTTGTTAACTTTGTTTAACATTATGTTTTATAAACTTTACACAAGGTTTAAACCTAAAACTAATGGGTTATTTAACTACATGGGTCATTTGTGTCAAAAATTGAAACTTCTATGTGTGTGATGGAGTTTTAATCAAGAAAGGGTCACAAGGCAGAAACTCGAGGGACCTTTTCTGCCATTTCCCGAAAGTTTCAGCAAAAGGAGACCCAAACCAGCCCCCCTCGTCCCCGTCGAGCTACACACCACCGACCAGCCACATCCATCTTCCAATCGACGAATTCGTGGCATTAAATGCCCCTCCACGCTCGGCCGACCTCCACCCAACTCTCAACTAACCTAATTAATGCCTTAATTATCCTAAATCACGCGTTTAACCACCATTAATCACCATCCGAACGTTAAACATGCTCCTAGCACTCGAACCAGTAGTTCCCGTAAACCAAATCAAATTAACCTTACACAAGGCTTGGCGACAACCCTCTGAAACTTTCAGAAGCATCAACTCACTCTCAAGACCATTCGATCGTTGAATTGGAACCCAAGCTCGGCCGCAACTAAACCAAACTCGAACCCATCATTTCGTAACTTTTACAGGTAAGTATCATACTCATTAGATTCGTCTCCTAGCACAGAACAAAAACCCTATGATTTTAAGGGCTTACATACACTTGTTAGTTTGAATTCGAACTGAATAGGTTCTAGGGTTTTATTTTTCTGATTTGGGGAAGAACGATGGGAAACAATTAAGTTTGTTTGTTTCTATTCCAGTCAACGTGCAACCCACTTAGCACAGTGGTTAAGACTCGTGGGTTGGGAGGTAATGACCCGGGTTCGAATCCCATACACAGCATCAAAACTGGGTTTTTGCCTTAAAACCCTTTATTTTGTACTTTTAACACCTTTAAAAATTCTGAAAAATTATAAAAAAATTCTATAAAATATTTCCTTTACATTCTAAAAGTTCTGTTAATTTTTATAAATTTTAGAATATTAATTTTGTTATTATTTCCTTATTTAATTTATTATAAGTGTTATAATAAACCCTTTTTTTTGTATAAAAATCATAATAAAATATTTAAAAATTTTAAAAATAATTGTATGCCTCCTTCATATATTTTTGAAAATAATTAGTGATAATATTTTTTAATAATGTTGATTCTTTAAATATTAATAATGGTTTAAAACCATTATTTTTAATTTATAAAAACCTATTAATGTGTAAAAAGGTTGTAGAAAAATATTTATAAACTTTCTGTTTATATTAAAAATATTTTATTACTTTATTTTTATAAAACTTAAACTATGGTCCATTTTAATAAATATTATTGCTAATATGATTTATGGAAGCCATGTCTAACTTTATTCTAAAGAAATTTTTATAAAATTTATTTTATGAAGTGTTTTTGCTTAAAATCTTAAGTTATCAAATTTTAAATGTTTAGTTCAAAAATTAATTATTTAAACTTATAAAATTTATTTTGAACTTATAAATTAATTATTTGAACTTATAAAATTTATTTTGAACTTATAAATTATCTTATTTATTATTAAACTATAAAAGTCTACTTTATGACTTTCATTAAGTTTGCCTATGCTTAGAAACTCATAGATACATCCTTATACATATGTTCAAACAGGTTGACAAGTGTTGTTATTTCACAACTTTCTTAAGTTGTAATTTTTGGAGTGCTTAGCAAACAAGTGAGTTTTCATATCCCCCTTTTAGTTTTATTATGCTTTGGGGCTTTCACACATGTCCTTATTCAAAAACTTAGAAACTTATATCTTTTGATACTTATGCAAACTAAGGAATGCCTATCTAGTTGAAATGATATCATGTGATGAGCTTGTGTTGTATACTTGTTGCTTATGTGCTTTGTTGATCTTATTTGCTACTTGAAATCATAATCGTAAACGTATTCTTGTACTTGGTTCCTAAGAGAGTCGCGCTCTCTTCGCGTGTGAATTCCGTGTTAAAAAGGACCGGTACACCATTATATACATACTTGTTCATATGCATGCATAACTTTTTATACTTGTAGTCATTTGAGTTTGCATATTTTTATACTTATGCTATCAAATATATGACTACTCACCAACTATTCATTTAGTTGACTTTTATTTTACATGTGTGACAGGTTAAGTGAAGAAATTAGATGACAAGTCTAGGGAGAATGAACCTAGATAGATTATTTAAATTTGAATTTGAATTTGTATTTAGACTTTCAAATTGTATTGTAATGTTTGTGTTTGAACTTTGAAATTTTGGTAATTCGAATTATGAAACTTTAAAATTTTATATCATGAGCCTTTGAACAATCTTTCACACATCATGCCTCGACATATTCCGCCACTGGTCGGGGTGTGACAGATACCACCCAACATCTATAAAAAAAATAGAAGTGAGGGTGTTGCTCAATTGGTGTATTCAATGATTATTGGCGATCTGATGTATCTGATGGCATGTTACACGACGAGACTTGGCATATGTTGTGAGCAGGCTAAGTAGATATACTAGTAATCCGAGCTAAGAACATTGAAAAAACATGACAAGATTACTAAGGTACTTAAGATACACCAGAAACTATGGGCTGCATTATGGCTGAGATCCAACTGTTATAAAATGAAAGATTCCACATCCACAAGTGGTTATGTATTCACCCTTGGTGGAGCAGCTATAGCCTAGAAGTCATCCAAGGAAACTCTTATAGCTAGATCTACGATGGACTCCGAGTTTATCGCGTTAGATAAAGCTGGAAAAGAAGCAGAATGACTACGTCAATTTGTGGAAGACGTTCCAGGTTGACCAAAGCATGTGTCGGCTACTTGCATACATTGTGATTGCCAATCAGCTATTCGTATAGCTCAAAGTATAATGTATAATGGCAAATCAAGGCACATTCAACGTAGACACAATACTATACGACAACTAAACATGGTCTAAAACGGAGCTAAGATGAATGAGATATCGATGCTTAAAGTTGTGTGGTTAATATTAATTATTAATAAATATGGGAAGCGATTCCCACATAGAATTAATGATAAACCATTTGTTGTTTATAAGTAAGACATGTTATAGGATAGTATTCAAATATAACAAGGCACACCCAGTGACAGTCAGGAGGGTACGAAGCACCCAACGCACCCGGCTGGGGACCGGGCCTGGGATCGGGACAGGGCCCATGGCCGAGGCCAAGGGCGATGAGCGCAATGTGGCGTTTTGATGGCGCCTTTTGCGCTTGGCACACTCACATCGCCACTTCAGAGCCGGTTTTACTATTTTTTAACCAATTCGGGTTGGCGGTTCAGGTTTGACTGATCTGTGGGTGTTTCAACTCAACAGTCAATACATTCTGGTTTTAATACATTGAATCGCCTGTTTCAAGTGATTAAAATTTCTAACATTTTAGAATTCAAATCCGCGACTATTTTGAGATGTAAACCACAATATAAGTACAAGATATGAGTTGTCTTGTGAACCACCACTGAAAATTTTTTTCTTGAATGATCAATCGACTGCGCTCTTGTTTTCAGGTGATTTTCAGGCCGATGTTAATTCCGGCAGTGCATATGCTTCGGCTGTTATGCCCTGCGAGATTGATGGGTTTACCTGGGCAGCTCAAAATTTGTTTAAAGGGACCTCTGTTTAACAAAAATCCTCAGCCACCAACTTTTCTTGTTTTCTTCCTAATTGTATTATGTATTTCGGTTCATATTTATGTAATTTTATTTCATGTAATAGTTGCAATTTTTTTCTGTTCGCGTAATTTTAATTTTTCTGGTCCTGCATAACAAAGTATAATTTACTTACAAATTTGTGAAGGGTTCTCTTATAGTTTGTATCCATTTTTGCAATTAAATATTGTTTAACGTTCTTAAACAAGATGTTGTTTTTATTTTATAACTAGGATTTAGAACCCGCGCTTTGCGGCGGGTCCGACATTCCGAACAAATAGATCTCAATGTATATCTATGCAATCAAAAAAGGCTTTCAAAAAGAAATTTTGTTAAAAGTATCGTATGTGTGTCATTGCTCGACCCTACTCTTACAGGGTAGTCATCATAGCAAAAAAAAAACAGGAACAACAGCAAGAAAAATCATCGGTTATCAAAGCAAACCACATTTTTCTCAAGAGAATAATATCATATTACCAAGCATTCTTGAGAGGTCTTTTAGAACATATCTTCGTCTAAGTTTTAAGTTTTTCGACCTCAACTTGAGCATTGAATAATGCACATTTAAAGGCAGCATGAAATTATCATATCCATAAACTTTCAATCACTTGATGGTTCAATGTGAATAGTGTAAATTAAATGGCCAGTTTTTGTTTTCAACATAGTCTCAGCTTGTAACCTTGCATTTAACATTCACTTTACATTATATGGTTTTTTAACATGTTGCGATGATTTGCTTTGTTTCCTCACAATCACAACCTTTTCAGATTGTTTGACATCTTGGTTCATTTGTTTAAAAAACATGATACAACTAAAAGAAAGGAATTCATTTACAGCATGATTGAGTCTAAAAATAAAAGAACTATGTTGTGATCAATAGTTCAATATTTAAGTTCTTTTAATATAAAATTTGTCAAAAAATAACTAAATTCTGGGGGTCTATACATTTAAGAGAGGGTGGAGAATAGTGAAAATGGTGTGAGGGAGAGAGGAGTTGGGTTTTAGGGTTGTATAGATTAATGTACCCACATCTAATACTTGAAACAGAAAAAGGAAAAGGAAATATTTTTGGAATTCAAAATTAGAAGCAATAGCCTAATATCGCCTTGCAGGCTTGCATCCTGGACAGAGACGCTCCTCCTACTGTGGGTGTTTCGAAGACATGGCTACATCAAGCGCAAAAGCCTCACCTGGGAACCTTGGTAAATGCATAGTGCACTTTGGATAAACAATGGTTATGTCAGAACAAAGATGTGATGTCAATGTTCATAAATATACCTTTATACAATTGATCTTGTAACCAACTATCAAGAAGTTATACTGCGACACCCCAACCCGGTTTAGGGCTGACGTATCACGTATACGGAATCAGAAATAAATGCAACAATCCCAGATGTATTTAAAAACATAAATACATAAGTCTTAAGTTGATAATTAAACATAACAACATACATATTTAAGTTTTAAGTTTGATTGTTACATTTACTACAGAAACAAAGGATCTTCATTTTTTTATGTCTGATTTTACTCTCAAAAGTTCCCCGCCTGATTTCCTTGATTACCTACACAATACAAATAAACACCACAAAAACAACTACGGCTGAGCCAAAAATGCTCAGTAACGGATAAACAACAGTAACTAAAAGAAATTCAGAAGGTGGTGAAGATAATCAAAATAATGGTCAGAAACAGAAATCAATAACAGAGCAGTAACAGAAACAGAAACAGAACAGTAAACAATGGTCTGAATTGGATAAAATATAACCTTTTAGAAACAATAACATAGGTTATATTATAAATCAGAATTTACAGAATCAGAATATACCACGAGCCGACTGTACGTATAAAAGTGTAAGGTTCACGGGCAGCTACTCCCGCTTACCAGACACATGAGATAGTGCGTGTTGGCATACACAACACTATCCCCCAGAAATCAGAAAGTACAGTTTAAAATTATCCTAGGACCAGTCCATACGCCTCCCCAGAATTCAGTAGGTGCACAAATGTACTATCAGAGTACTAATGGAGACGCCGTGAACTCAACTAACCGTCACGGATGGTTCCACATCATGGTTGCTGCCATGAAGGGCCTGTAGTCATCCTTACAGGTAGGGGCATGCTCGGGTAACAGATTACAATTTTAGAAAGTTCAGTAGGTTCAGTAGGGTAGTTAAACTACCAAGTATTGTCATATTCAGATTATGCAATAATGAATACAATTTAGAGTTATTGCATGTTAAACAAAACAGAGAAACACGATATCATATCGTGGCAATCAGAAATTAGAACATTACAGAAATGAAATTTAATAATTACAGAAACAGGTTACAGAACAGAAAATACTATGAGGCAAAGGTATAAAATCCGTACCTTGATCTTAGCAATTAAATCAGCAAGTATTCAGATAAATACACCTGTAATCAATTTTCCTGACGATTCAAAAATATGTGTTTTTGTTTTATTTCACGTTACCGTCAATTTCCTAATAACATCAGTACCCTAGTGGAATTACTTAACGTATTTTTATATTTTCAGGTATTGATTCGAGCTTTTAATTGGACAACATAACGGCTTACGTTTTTTTTTCTTAAAAATACGTGGGCAGAATTTCAGCTTATAAAACTTTATTTTAGAGTTTTAAATTGGACAGAGCCTCGTCCTATAACTATATATTTTTATAAAATATTTGGGCAGCATCTCTACATACTCCGTGTTTTCCAAAAATATTGAAAATAACCTCCACGCATAATATTAGTGAGTTTTTAAACAAACAATATTTCGACCATACTAATTAAATAGTTATTTTAAAATAAAAGTGTAATAGGTGGTTACCTCAAAGTAGCTCGTACCAAGGCTCGCTTATATTTGAACGAAAATCTAGTAACTACCGTACACGCTCAGGGGTTTTTAGGAGAGTATTTTGACAGAGTTTTGTTACTTAAAAAGAATGAAAATTTGATCGTCGAACTACATCTATTTATAGATGTAAATTTCCTTCGTTATTAAGAAAGAATATATATATATGGTTCAAGTTTAACGTATTTACTTTCGAATTTTGACATATGTTTAATTGATTATTTTATTATTATTTTATTATTATTTTATTATTATTATATTATTATAATTAATTTAGCTTAAATCTTGTTTTTCTCTTATAAGTTTTTGCATCTGATGTTTTAAAAACTTCCGAATATAACGTTGAAATCTACTAATTATTCTCTACATTTCTACCCAGGTTTCGTTGAAAACGGAGCAGGGTCAAAAATAATATATTTTAATATTCACGAGCTTATATCTTGTTCATGCTTTATCGTATTATGTCCCGGCTTATATCAATGTGATCGTAATTACTTCAGGATTGTTCATAAAAATTTCGAACCCAAACGGTCACAGAAATTCGGCACGTTATTAATAGGCTTTGTAACGTGTCAATACATTATCAAATATTTTTATCGTTTATA
Organism: Mikania micrantha; assembly: GCA_009363875.1. Taxonomy (NCBI): domain Eukaryota; kingdom Viridiplantae; phylum Streptophyta; class Magnoliopsida; order Asterales; family Asteraceae; genus Mikania; species Mikania micrantha. Next base: position 93,828,304 of record CM018691.1, on the reverse strand, counting down.
TCCTTTTGATCATAATTACTTTACGAACGTTTTTATAAATTTTGAACATAAACGGTTCCCGAAATTTTGCACGTTTATTATTAGGTTGCTAAATTATTATTATTTTTTTATATGTATTTTTTTAACTTGTTTTACGTATTTATTTATTTATTTATTTATTATGTTACGTTTTTACGGTCATTATAATTTTACCCCCCTTAAAAAAATTTCGTCCTCGAAATTTCAGAGTTTACAGGCCAGTTTATTTCCTATTTTACAGATTTGTTCATTTAATTTAAATTTTTACATACTAAAACTTTATGTTGATTAAATAAAAAAAATTCAGGTAAAATATTACAGAAACAAATAATTAATACCGATAATAAAGCAAACCGTCATACCTAATTCAAGACTCGAATAAATTTGGATATTGCAAGCGAATCATATCCTCTAACTCCCAAGTCGCTTCACGTTCCGAATGATTCTTCCACAAAATTTTAACAAACGGAATTGTTTTTCTTCGCATAATTCGCTCTTGACGGTCGAGAATCGCTTCCGGTACTTCCTCGTATGATAGATCTTCACGGATATCCGAAATTGGATAATTAACTATGTGTAGAGGATGATAATTATAACCCCGCAATAACGATACATGAAAGACGTTATGTACATGAGACAGTTGCGGTGGTAATGCAAGACGATACGAAACTTCACCAACTCGTTCCAGAATTTCAAACGGTCCAATGAATCTTGGACTGAGTTTTCCTTTAAGTCCGAAACGACGGACGCCTCTACAAGGTGAAACTTTGAGAAATACTTTATCACCAACGTTAAACTCTAATGTACGTCGATGTTTGTCCGCATAACTCTTTTGTCTACTTTGAGCTTCCTTTAAACGTGCACGAGCCATGGCGACTTTCTCATTGGTAATCTGAACAAGTTCGGGTCCTTCAATTGTTTTCTCACCAACCTCATCCCAACAGATTGGTGCTCGGCATTTACGACCGTATAATAGTTCAAATGGTGCCATGCCGATACTAGCTTGCCAACTATTATTGTAGGCAAATTCAACTAAACACAAGTACTCATCCCAGTTTCCCGTCCACTCTAAGGCACACGCTCGCAACATGTCTTCTAGTGTCTGAATTGTACGTTCTGATTGCCCGTCAGTTTGAGGATGAAAAGCAGTACTAAATCTTAGTCTAGTACCCCAAGCAGATTGTAGACCTTTCCAGAAATGAGAAGTGAACCTTGGATCACGATCCGATATGATAGAAACTGGAGTACCGTGTAACCTAACAATTTCTTGCGTAAATATTTCGGATAACTTACTAACTGAATGTCCTTGTTGGATGGGAAGAAAATGAGCCGACTTGGACAACCTGTCCACAATGACCCATATAGCATCATTCTTCCTAAATGTCTTCGGTAACCCTGTAACAAAATCCATGGAAATATCATCCCATTTCCATAGTGGAATATCAAGTGGCTGAAGTAAACCACTTGCTCGTTGATGCTCAATCTTTACTTGCTGACAAGTAAGACAATGACTGACGTATTTTGCCACGTCTTCTTTCATTCCATTCCACCAGAAATGTTGTCGAAGATCTCGATACATCTTTGTTGATCCGGGATGAATAGAAAATGGTGAACTATGTGCCTCAGATAATAGTGATTCCCTAAGTGATGCATTATCAGGAACACATAGTCGTTTGCCACACCATATCACTCCGTTTTCATCTATCCTAAACTCAGATTGTTTCCCGATCTCTAAATTCTCTGTTATTGCCCACAACTCACCATCTTCTTTTTGAGCTTCTTTAATTCTAGAGATTAAATCAGACTCGATCTGAAATTTGGCAAGTTACCCTTCTGAGTTACCTACTTGAAAGCCAATACTCAGTTTTTCAATATCATTAATAATCTCTCGTTGTAATTTCAAAGATGATAACATCCCTGAACTTTTCCGGCTAAGGGCATCAGCAACAACATTAGCTTTTCCTGGATGATATTGAATATTTGCATCGTAATCTTTCAACAATTCTAACCAACGCCTCTGACGCATGTTTAACTCTTTCTGAGTGAAGATATACTTCAAGCTATTGTGATCGGTGAAAATGTCACAAGAATCTCCGTATAAGTAATGTCTCCAGATCTTTAATGCAAAAATAACAGCAGCTAGCTCGAGATCATGCGTTGGATAATTAACCTCATAAGGTTTCAATTGCTGAGAAGCATAGGCAATAACTTTACCATGTTGCATCAACACACAACCTAATCCTTTCTTAGAAGCGTCACTATAAATTTGGTAGCCTCCTGTTCTTGAAGGTAAACTGAGAATCGGGGCAGTTACCAATCTTTTCTTCAATTCTTGAAAACTCTTCTCACGTTCATCATTCCAAGAATACTTGACTCCTTTTCTTAGCAGTTGTGTAAGAGGTAAAACGATCTTCGAGAATCCTTCAACAAATCTACGATAATAGCCTGCTAGGCCCAAAAAGCTTCGGATTTCTGTAACCGAGGTAGGTGTAGGCCATTTTGTGATAGCTTCAACCTTTGCTGGATCCATCATGATTCCCTCAGCATAAATTACATGACCCAGAAATGCAACTTTGTCTAGCCAGAAGTCGCACTTTGAAAATTTTGCATATAGCTTCTTTTGTCGTAATATTTTCAGTACTGCTCGGAGATGTTCTTCATGTTCTTTCTTACTTTTCGAGTATACAAGAATATCATCGATGAATACAATGACAAACTTGTCAAGAAAGTCATGAAATACCCGGTTCATCAAATCCATGAACACGGCTGGAGCATTGGTTAATCCAAATGGCATCACTACAAACTCGTAATGGCCATAATGAGTACGAAAAGCAGATTTGGAAATATCTGAGTCTTTGATTTTCAACTGATGGTAACTAGACCTCAGATCAATTTTTGAAAAGCACTTAGCACCTTGGAGTTGATCAAACAAGTCATCAATGCGCGGCAACGGATATCGATTGCGGATGGTAATCTTATTGAGTTCACGATAGTCTATACACAATCTAATTGTGCCTTTTTTTTAACGAATAATACCAGTGCATTCCATGGTGAAACACTGGGTCGTATGAATCCTAGATCCAATAACTCTTCTAATTGTTCTTTCAACTCCTTGAGTTCTGTTAGTGCCCTACGATATGGTGCTTTGGAAATTGGTTCAGCATCAGGGACGAGATCAATCGTGAATTCAACTTCACGATCAGATGAAATATTAGGTAATATTGTGGGAAAGACTTTCGAAAATTCAAGACGATAGAATGATAAGAAATGGAAAGTTAACTCAAGGAATCAACATTTTTACAGAAGCCAAATATCTGGCACCACCATGTGTTAGAAATTTCAGGGCTTTGAGAGCTAGGAAAATTTTGCAGAGATTTACGAGGTTGAGTTTCTTGCTATACTAGTGAATGATTTGCAGGATCACCAACTAATACGCAACTCGTCTGACATTCTATGATGAATCAATGTTGAGATAGTTGGCCCATAACCATATCAATACTGCTCTTAAATATAATGAATCACAAAAGCCACTCAAATAAAAATATCTCTATATGATGAGGTGATAATAAGATATCCTAATTATGATAGAAAGGTATTGGTTGGATGAATGTATTTCATTTACCAAGGCTATCGAATTCGAATTCATTTAAAGAGCTTCAGAAACATTTAAAGTACATAGTACTTCAATGCATAATAGAACATGTTCAGAATCAAAAGAGAGTTAACACATTCAGAGAAACATTGATCAACATAAAGAATTTCAGTAGCACCCATTTGTAAATGTAAATTCACGATTACGTTCGCGACCATAATCGTCAATTTACTTTACACAAGTGTCCTAACTGCCATCCCATCATGCCTCTCAAGAACTAAATGATTGTTTATAAGGATAGAATGATTTGATGGAATGTGATTTGCTAGAATTAATGAATTTCTGATCAATAACTATAATTATAACTAACATGGATGTTTCACGTGTATACGCCTCTTGTAGAACACACATTGTGAATGCATGGTAGCAAAGTGTGAATCGACATGGATAGGTTCAACAAAGTCGAGATCTTTTTGCTTATGTCCACCAGAATGTTCTAAACGCTTTGTGTTGTTCCACATTGATAGTCGAAAAATTTTCCTACATGGTCATGTTGCATTTGAAACGTCCTAAAGCTACGTAGGTGGCAAGATTTTACAATCAATATTGTTTCAACAGCCAGAAGCGGATGAAAAATTTAACACAAAAACTAGGTTGAACATAAAGTTCTAATAGTACGTCTAATACAATCCCAATGTCTACCCATTAACCTCACATGTCTTGCTAATTTAGTTTAAGTTTTCTACAAGAAAGAGCCTTAGCTCTGATACCATAGCTGCGACACCCCAACCCGGTTTAGGGCTAACGTATCACGTATACGGAATCAGAAATAAATGCAACAATCTCAGATGTATTTAAAAACATAAATACATAATTCTTAAGTCGATAATTAAACATAACAACATACATATTTAAGTTTTAAGTTTGATTGTTACATTTACTACAGAAACAAAGGATCTTCATTTTTTTATGTCTGATTTTACTCTCAAAAGTTCCCCGCCTGATTTCCTTGATTACCTACACAATACAAATAAACACCACAAAAACAACTACGGCTGAGCCAAAAATGCTCAGTAACGGATAAACAACAGTAACTAAAAGAAATTCAGAAGGTGGTGAAGATAATCAAAATAATGGTCAGAAACAGAAATCAATAACAGAGCAGTAACAGAAACAGAAACAGAACAGTAAACAATGGTCTGAATTGGATAAAATATAACCTTTTAGAAACAATAACATAGGTTATATTATAAATCAGAATTTACAGAATCAGAATATACCACGAGCCGACTGTACGTATAAAAGTGTAAGGTTCACGGGCAGCTACTCCCGCTTACCAGACACATGAGATAGTGCGTGTTGGCATACACAACACTATCCCCCAGAAATCAGAAAGTACAGTTTAAAATTATCCTAGGACCAGTCCATACGCCTCCCCAGAATTCAGTAGGTGCACAAATGTACTATCAGAGTACTAATGGAGACGCCGTGAACTCAACTAACCGTCACGGATGGTTCCACATCATGGTTGCCGCCATGAAGGGCCTGTAGTCATCCTTACAGGTAGGGGCATGCTCGGGTAACAGATTACAGTTTTAGAAAGTTCAGTAGGTTCAGTAGGGTAGTTAAACTACCAAGTATTGTCATATTCAGATTATGCAATAATGAATACAATTTAGAGTTATTGCATGTTAAACAAAACAGAGAAACACGATATCATATCGTGGCAATCAGAAATTAGAACATTACAGAAATGAAATTTAATAATTACAGAAACAGGTTACAGAACAGAAAATACTATGAGGCAAAGGTATAAAACCGTACCTTGATCTTAGCAATTAAATCAGCAAGTATTCAGATAAATACACCTGTAATCAATTTTCCTGACGATTCAGAAATATGTGTTTTTGTTTTATTTCACGTTACCGTCAATTTCCTAATAACATCAGTACCCTAGTGGAATTACTTAACGTATTTTTATATTTTCAGGTATTGATTCGAGCTTTTAATTGGACAACATAACGGCTTACGTTTTTTTTTCTTAAAAATACGTGGGCAGAATTTCAGCTTATAAAACTTTATTTTAGAGTTTTAAATTGGACAGAGCCTCGTCCTATAACTATATATTTTTATAAAATATTTGGGCAGCATCTCTACATACTCCGTGTTTTCCAAAAATATTGAAAATAACCTACACGCATAATATTAGTGAGTTTTTAAACAAACAATATCTCGACCATACTAATTAAATAGTTATTTTAAAATAAAAGTGTAATAGGTGGTTACCTCAAAGTAGCTCGTACCAAGGCTCACTTATATTTGAACGAAAATCTAGTAACTACCGTACACGCTCAGGGGTTTTTAGGAGAGTATTTTGACAGAGTTTTGTTACTTAAAAAGAATGAAAATTTGATCGTCGAACTACATCTATTTATAGATGTAAATTTCCTTCGTCATTAAGAAAGAATATATATATATATATATATATATATATATGGTTCAAGTTTAACGTATTTACTTTCGAATTTTGACATATGTTTAATTGATTATTTTATTATTATTTTATTATTATTATATTATTATAATTAATTTAGCTTAAATCTTGTTTTTCTCTTATAAATTTTTGCATCTGATGTTTTAAAAACTTCCGAATATAACGTTGAAATCTACTAATTATTCTCTACATTTCTACCCAAGTTTCGTTGAAAACGGAGCAGGGTCAAAAATAATATATTTTAATATTCACGAGCTTATATCTTGTTCATGCTTTATCGTATTATATCCCGGCTTATATCAATGTGATCGTAATTACTTCAGGGTTGTTCATAAAAATTTCGAACCCAAACGGTCACAGAAATTCGGCACGTTATTAATAGGCTTTGTAACGTGTCAATACATTATCAAATATTTTTATCGTTTATATCCTTTTGATCATAATTACTTTACGAACGTTTTTATAAATTTTGAACATAAACGGTTCCCGAAATTTTGCACGTTTATTATTAGGTTGCTAAATTATTATTATTTTTTTTATATGTTTTTTTTTAACTTGTTTTACGTATTTATTTATTTATTTATTTATTTATTATGTTACGTTTTTACGGTCATTATATATACAGAGTATGATGGTTTACACATAAATTAGAACATCCTTAAATCCTTACTTATGCAAGTATATGCATGGGTCTTAACATGTTGGATCATATACAGTTGTATACAACAACAATGTAAGTCACTCATATTAACTAAAACCATGATTAAAGTTATAAAAGCTCATTTCTAAGGATCTAAAACCAGACTAAAATCCATAACCACATGTATTCTGTCTATTCCTATGTATTAAGTGGTAGCTACCAACTGAGTATTTTAATATCTAAAGGTTCTAAATATCCAAATCATTAGGTGATGGCTTTAATTCGCATAAGTAGATACGGAGCTATAACAGGGCACATATGATCAATGTTTCTTTGTACAGAAAAACAATTAAAGAATCAACAGTGAAGCAGCATCAATAGTGAAGCAGAGGTAAGTGTTGCATGAATATTAACAGGTTTGATTGTTTGATTGATAAGAGTTCGTTACCATTGATAACTAATTCAAGCTCAGTTATTAACAAACCATCATCTAATCTCCATCAGAATCAAACCTCAAATAAAACAATCTAAATTTTTTTTATGAACCGGTGTAAAGTTTATTTTTAAATTTTTATTTATATGAGAATAATATCACAATAACAAATAATAAATCTACTAATTTCCATCTAAACACTAATATTTGACTCTCAAAAATCAGACTCATTAACAATTGATACAAACCAAATCATGTTTCTTGTTCCAGTAATTTCAAAATACCTACCGTCTTTGTTTGTGGTGATATCGGTGAAGGAAAAGATCACCTTTACCCTCCAGCTAAAATCCTCACCGAGGAGAGAGACGGCCGATTGAAAGTGCAGAGGGTCACCCTCACCGTCAACCAACAAATCTTCAACACACCCGCTCATGTACCTCCTGCTAGCCACTGTTGCCATCGTACGTCATCACCTTCACCGTCGATCGCTTTTGGAAGAACAGAAAACCCTAGATCTAAGGGAGAAAAGTAGAACACTGAGGCGGCGGTTGTTGGAGGAGTGTGAGGGTTTGGCGAGGCTACGTCGGCCGGATAGTAGAGGAGCATAAGGATGGCCGAGAGAGGTCCTCTGAATGAAGCAATCGGCTGACAAAGGGGCAGAAGGAAGATAGAGCGTAAATGAAGGGAACGTACCAGAAGCAAAGAAATAAAGGAAGATATAAGCAACAAAGGATTGTACTACATGCATCTATAGTTATACAAAAAGGAATAGTAATTTTGTGAGAGCAACTATCATTTAGTTTTTAATATATATATAAATATACGCGACATGTGATAAATAAAATTAAAATTTCTCTCTATTTTCAACAGGAAAGTAAATAATAAAAAAGAAAAAAAAACTAATTTACGTTTTGTTTCCGAGGAGAGAAAAAGAGTAAATGAAAGAAAAAAGAGAAATATATTGGTGTTCCGATGAAAAAAAAAGAAATGATAATAAAACTACTAGACAAAATTATTTAATTTTTCATTTCTTTTTAACTTATTTTTATCTATTTTTTTAACGGCGTTTAAGGGCTTATAGAACTTATAAAACTGCCGTATCCTGCATTTGCTTCGTTGTAAAACCCTAGGAACAGAAATCATAAAACCCTAACATCCGTAAACCAGGATCTCAAAACCCTCACAGCTTCAAAAATGGTTATCAATACCATACTTCGCCGATCCGCTTCGTCACTCACGCCTCTCGCCGCCCGATTATTGAGTGGGCAAAGAAGCTACGGCGGCGCTTTGCTCACCGCCGTCAATCATACTCGGAAGATCATATCTAACGATTCACTTTTGATTCCTTCAGCTTCTCGCTATTCTTTCTCCGCTGCTCCTGCTCTGAAGCGACCGAGTTCCGATGAGTCGCTCCTCCGAGTTATTGAGTCTGAGATCCAGTGCTCTGAAGAAAGCTTCGAGGAGGTTTGTTGTTTTTGTATTTTAATTTATATTTATTTATTATATGCCCATCTTAATAGTTCTTTCGCTATCCTATATGTCTGCTAGAAATTGTCTGTTAGTCGAATTGGTCTTGAATTTATGTAGAGATGAAGTATGAAATATGTTCCGATTTTAATTTCTTTATTCTGTGATTGATATTAGATCTTGTTATAAAGCACTTTAAAGATTATATTTACTTTATATTTTATAAGACGCGAAAAAAATAGATAGTTTTTGTGGAGCTTGTGTAACATTCCATGTTGTAGAAGTTGCTAGGCGTCAGTGATGTAGGGACTAGGATTAATCGGATTAATCGGGTTGAAATTTTTATATATAATTTTTCATAATTTAATATATATATATGTGTGTATGTATATATGTATTTATGTATGTGTATGTAGGCACACGCACATCAATATAATAGAATAGTTCAAATACTTAAAAGTTAACTTAAACATAATAAATCAAGTACCTGAAAAATTTAAAAATTAACATTTTAGTTCAAAACCTTCAAAGATCAAATAGTTCAAAATCCCTCATCATCCTGCATGTATTGTTCAATAATTTGAACACCATCCGACTCATATTCAGCCCTGTCATCTACTTCCTCTTCATCCTCCGATTCAAAATCTTCGTCATAAAGTTCTCTAGATGCACTTGGCCTTGTACTTATCTAAGCACTTGTTTAATTGCACAATATTTTATCAACATTTGCAGCTTCACTAACCATCTCATAAGTTAGCCCTGGTTCAATTTCTTCATCCACGTCATCAACAATCCGTTCTTTAGCCAAATTACTATCATCTGCAAGAAGTGCTTCATGAATTAAGTGATATACTTATTGGTTTCCTGGATTCATTGACACTCAATCTGATAATTCATTGGTCGTCGATTGACGTGAGAATGTGAGATTAGGCCGACAGTTGAGAGTGAGAATTAATTGTTGCTGGATTTGATTTTTAGGTCCAAATGTGGTCTGACTTGGGCTGAATACTTTAAAACACAAAAAATGGGCTTGGACCAATTTTTTAAGGTTAATTGATTAGGTCCGAATTTGACCGATCTTGACCGACTACCAATATTCCAGCAGCTGATTACAAGAAAATCAATCGCCACCTAGCCAGACTACCGATTAATCGGCCGATGATGTTTACAACCACTCATCTGGTCCATCGTACCACCAATATTGTCTGCGGAGCCCATGGATTTGTTGTTGATTACTTGAGTGAAAATTTTCTTGGGAGGTTACCATCGCGAAATTACTGTCATTTATGTACACTTAACCATAGAATTCTCATGTTATCCGCATCTAATGCGCTCAAAATGCATTATTGGTATTTGAGGAGATCATTTATGATGAAACATTCATAGCCGATATGGTATTTGAGAGGATCATTTTGAATCTCTCTTGTTAGAGTTGATATGGGATTATTGCAGTTCGTATATAAATGAATTTTTTTAACCAACATACCTTAGGCAGGTGTAGATGTCGCTAGGCGCTCTTTGGTCGGTTGATTGAGAAGTTACGAGTACTTGGCCTAAGCGGCGAGTACTCACCGAGTACTCAGACATGCTTAAATATAAAGAAAATAACTATTGAGAGATTATATATGTGTAGTTGTGGTTAGTGACATTGACATTAATTAAGAAGCTGCTTAGAATACCTGAATAATCAAATTAACACACAAGTAAGATTCAATCATAAATTGATTCTACAAAAAATCAATAAATTGATAATGGAAGACCTTAAAATTTAATTTAGTGATGCAGAAGCAAGCTTAGTATACATGAATTTCTCATAGTAAAGTAGGAAACAACTTTCTAGCGTCCACTAAATATATATGCAATGGTTGACTTATATTTCTCAGGTCATAATATTTTACATGCAAGATGTCAGAATCTGAAAGTATGTTTAAAGGTCAAATGGTCAATGATAATTAACAAAGTGAAAGTATGTTCAAAGGCGCACTCAAGGCGCATAAGCCGCGCCCTGAGCCTAGTCGCAAGGCGCAAAAAAAGCAAGGTTTTTTTTAAACTAGAAACATAGTATTAAGTTACCATTTTGGAGATTTTACATGTTTTAGGCATAAAAATGTTTAATAAATATATAAAGTCCGACTAAAAATCAATTAATAATCTAGTTATATAGAGTTTTTAAAAAATAAAAACCCTTTATTGGTTGTTTTGGACTTGTATATGGTTGGATTTTTTTCAACTTTGCCGGATTTTCCAAAATTTTGCCGGATTTTCTAGGATTTTGCCTTAATCTCATCGAAAAGTCACCAGAGTGCACCTATGATGTAACGAGGCGCCTTTCATGCGCCTGGTTTTGTTTTTATTTATGCTTGTTTGTAATTTTGGATTTAAATTTGTGATTCGAGAGTAATCCTGTGTAAAAAATAATATAATTTCTTCGTTAATCGGGTTGTTGCCACATCATGTCTTGTTTGGGTTCATGTGGGTGACATGGTTTTTGGGTTTGTGTCGGGTTTCGCTCGTGAACACAGTTCGTTTAGCACCCATAATATATATATTTAAGTATGTGAACCTCATGAAATTTGAACTAGATGCAATTTGAGGTCCTTTCAAAGTTTAAAAACCCTATCAATTGCTATGGAGTTGTAATAATCCCTTATGTTTGTATGATCTTGTTGTGGTTGGAATCTGACGTGCATGTAGTGTTACTTATATATAGCAAAAAAACATTTTATTGTTTTTTTTTCTGCAGGGTGAAGATATTCCAGAGGGCTTCCCTTTTAAACTTGATGATACTCTTGGGCAACAAACAGTATCTCTCACCAGAGAATACCAAGGTGAAACAATACATGTTGAAGTGGAACCATCTAGCCTTACTACAGGTCAGGAAGATGAAGATGATGATGCAGATGATAATTCTGAAAAAGACAACCAATCAAGCCTCCCCATGGTTGTTAGAGTCTCTAAAACAGGTGGGCTGAGCTTAGAGTTTGGTGTAACTGCTTATCCTGATGAGATTGTCATCGATAGCTTGTCGGTCAAAGATCCAGAAATGGCTGAAGATCAACTTCCATACGAGGGACCAAGATTTGAGTGAGTATCATCTTTTTAAACTTGACTTATTTATGGCCTTAGAGAAACTGGTAAGGTTGCTGCTTTGTAACTTTGGGGTCATGGGTTCAAGCCATTGTAAACAACCTCTTGCACGAATGTGTAGGATAGGCTGTGTGCGTCACATTGTGAAGCGATCTTACTTCTCCCTAGACCCTACGCAAAGCAGCAACTAAGTCAAGAGCTTGGTATGCCATTTTTATTTGTAGATTACTAAACTTTTTGTTAATTTCCATCTTAATTTGTTTTAGTGAATTGGATGAGAATCTTCAAAAGGCGTTTCACAAGTATTTGGAGATAAGGGGCATAAAGCCGAGCGCAACAAATTTTTTGCATGAATACATGGTGAACAAAGAACACAGGGAATACACAAACTGGCTCAAGAATCTTAAGAAGTTTGTTGAGGCATAAAAAGTGTGCCGCTTTTGAAGTATGATTTTGATGGCCTTATAGGCAAATAATTATTGAATACTTTAAGGTTTTTCTCATTATTAGAGACATATTATCCATGATAATATCATGATATGATATTCCAGTGTCTAAAGAGTGAACTTTGTAAGAGAAACATGGATTTATAAACCGCTCCTTATAGTTCTTTTTGTTTTTGCTCATTTGGCAATGGCTCATGTGGCCATGTGGGATAGAGCCTTGTTTGGTTCAACGTTAGTGCTTAATATATATTAGTGTTTAATTCATACATGCTATGGTATTAAGAATAGAAATATAGAGGGTTGTTTAACACATAATTACTTTATAGGTTTCCTCCTGGGTCAGACCACCACGCTCTGTTCTTCGGGCGGATGGGTGAATCCGGATAACCAAACGTTTGCTGTTAAAAAAACATAATTAATTTGTAATTAAATTTTTTTTAGAAAGCTTTTAAACTTCTGTTTTAACGGTGATGTAAGGCCGACCATGTAACAATATTAGTAGGAGTGATTATCGGTCCTGGACCGGACCGGACCGAAACCAAAACCGTACCAATTTCCAGAAACCGCTTTTGGGTAATACGGGTTTCACATTTTGGTTTTCGTGGGTTTAGATCTGTTAAAGCAACCTGTATGAAAAAAAAATATGTAGAAATGGTTCACTTGCATAGTGATGATTAAATCAGATGAAATCGGATAGTCAAATCTGCAAATATATGGTGATGATGAACTCAAAACCTTCTTGATGAACTTGATAAACGATTTTGAAAAATTGAAAATAATCTTGAACTCTTGGTGAATTGGTGATGATGAAATGAATTGAAAATCACGTTTGAAGCTGGATAGTGACTCAGTCGAATACTTGATAACGTGCCGCATGGAATTCTCAAATCTCACTTCTAGAAACATTCAAATACAGTTTTTAATTTTCTTAAAAAACTAGGTTATACAAATTGGTCCGGGTTTCACGGGTAACCCGTGGGTTAAAATCCGGAACCGGACCGAAACTGATTAAACCCCATAAACATAACCGGAATCCGAACCTTCTTTTATAAACGGGTAGTTGACCCGGTTTTCACGGTCCGGGTCTTTGGTTCTCATGGTTTGGACCGTTTAGTGCAAACTGCTAAATGTTAGTGCATTTCTTCCTTTAACTATATTAACATTATGAACAAGTGTGTTTAATATATTTTTTACTCTCTCAACACTTTGCTAAACATGCACAAAACTAAAGGTACAACACGTACCTGTGATGGTGGCCTAATGGTAAGGGTGTGAGAATATGTAATATAGGTCTAGGGTTCAAAGCCCGGCATCACCTAATTTTTCCTGGGTTACACGATTTATCTTCCTCATGTTAACCGTGAGATCGACCGGTGAGGGGTGCCTAATGGTGACGTACACCATTAAAGGTACAGCACAATGTCAGTGTTGTATAAATAGGTTGGCATGAGTTAGGTGATAGGTTACTGAATAGAGTTAAATTGGGATTAGTTAGATTATAATTTTATATATAATTTTTTAACATCTACCTCTACCTACTCTAATAAAATAGTATATTTAGGAGACACGTGTCACATCCTGATGATATCTGGAATTTGTTTCTCGTATCTCTCTTCTAATTATTTTAACAATATTTATAATTATATATTGAAAAATATACATCTTATTCTAATAATTTACTTTACGGTAAACTGTAATAAGATTTAAATTATATATTATCTTAAATTATAATTATATAATTATTGAATATATTTATTATTTGTTTTATAATTTTGAAATATTCACATTTCTTATTTCAACAATAGTTGATAAATCTAACATATAAATTTCTATAAAAATTATTATTAATAACATGTTATAGTTATTCAACCCATATATATATATATATATATATATATATATATATATATTAATTCAAGAAAAATTTTATCATTAAAACAAATACAAACAATGAATCAGATACCTAGATTCTTATCACGAAGAGATCATAGCTCAAATACTTCAGCTAATGATCAAGAGGAAGATTTAAACAATAATATGAATTCTTTAGAAATAAGTATTTCTCAAATTGAAAACAATTTATCAAATTGGAATATACCTAAACAAGATGTTAAAACTATATATAAAATAGGAACTTTTGATTTCTTTCAAGATTATTCAATTAAAATGAATGAACAAACTATACCTATAAATAAAGAACATCAAAATTTACAATTATTAACTAAAGAAGCTATATTAAAACATAGAAAGAATTATAAATTTTTACATATAGGATTAATTCAAGTAGCAATAAAACCTATGTTTAGATTAGGAATAGATGCTCCTGTATTAACTATATTAAGAGATGCTAGGCATACAAATTTCAATAATTCATTATTAGCTATGGCTGAATCTAACATAGCTAATGGTCCTATATATTTTAATTGTTATCCCAATTTCTCTATAGGATTGTTTGATCCAAATATATTAGATACCTTAACTTTAACAATTAAAACAAAAAATTTAGAATTTAAAGAAAAAACTAATGCTGCAGTTGTTATATATAGAGTTTATTATAAAACGATGACTACAACTATAGAACCAAAACTAAGTTATCTTCTCCAAAAGATGAAACAATATTATTTGAAGCTAATACTATGCATGCTAAAGTTATTACTCCAAAAAGATTAAAATGGAATGAGATAACACAATCTTTAAATTGGAATTTACAAGATATAAATCCACCAAAACCAATAGATATAGAAAATCAAACATCTAGTATAATAGAAAAATCTGATGGTTCGATAGAAATATCTTTTAATAATAACAACTCTTTTAGACATTCTATTTCAAGTTTTAATACAAATGATTTACAAGAAAATAATTTGAGAAGAACACAATCAATGAAAATATCAGGAATAGATTATTCTAATTCTATACCTAAAGCAGTTTATGAAGAAGAAACAGATAATAAGTCTGACAAATCATATAATCCTAGTAAATCTGATATGCAATTTTACGAAGATTTAAAATTTAAATGAGCGACACTAAAATACAAATAAAAAATTCTCAATCTCAATTTTATGTTTCAGCACTCAAAGAATTTCATAAAAAATCAAAATTATATAAAATAGAGTTAGAAAAAACAAATAAATTTTTAGAAGAAAATAAATATAATGATAAAGTACAAAAATTTCATCATATGAATTTCAAATATTTTTTACAAGATAAAATAAAAGTAAATAAAGAACTTATAAAAATTTGTTCTACAACTATAACAAAGTATACTTGTTAATATGAGCGATACAAGATCTCAATGTAGAAATTCTCAAATGAGATTTCTAAAAGAATTAATAAAAGATAGCTATGAATTATTAAAAATTCATCAAGATAAATTACAATTTATAGAAAATTATTTTAGTGAAGATAGTTTTGAAGATGATATTGAGGAACAAGTTAAAAAATTATATTATTATACTAATTTACAATTATATTTAATAGAAGAAATAAAATATCAATTAAGAAAAATAAGAATTATTTCTACTGAAATATCAAAATTTACTTGCTAAAATGAATAAAGAAATGATGCACTTTTTAAGATGTGAAATACTAAATAAATATAATATAGATAATCTATTATGGTATTATAAAACTTTCGATTACAATAATAGAGAAAAACATACTAAGGAATGGGAAGAATATATTATTAAAAATAATGAAAATATTACATTTTTTACTTGGTTACCTATATATTGTAAAGATAATAATATTAAATATCCTACTATAGAACATATATCTGTTAATAATAAAATTACACGAAATTATATATTAGTAAAAAATAATGAAAAACTAGTTAGTATTCATCCACCTCATGAAAATATAAAAATTATAAAAGATAAACAAGAATATATAGGAGTACCCTTATCCAAAATTACTGAAGATGATACAAAAAATTTAAAAACAATTCTTTGTCAAAATAATTATACAAATGAAAAATTAAATACTATAGGAGAACAATTAGAAAGAATTGAAAATGAAAAAAATGAATTAGAATCAAAAAAGAATAAAGGAAAAGGAATTATTACAACTGAAAATCCTATATTTAAACCCTATACTATAGATACTCCTATAATTCTTAATAAAAAAGAAACAACCTTAAATTTATTAAAAGAACAATTAGAAAATATTGAGAAATTAAAAAATTTAAGTCTTAATACTATAAGTAATAGAGATGAATCTGATAATTCTGATTCATCTTATAATGAGTTAAAATCCCAATTTCAAAATATTAATCTAGAAACTGTTAATAAATTAAAAGGTTTTACTCTACGACCAGATACAAGGAATTGGTATCCTAAACCAACTCCTCCTGACTTACAAATAGAAGAAACAAGTAATAGAGTATATTCTGTTCCTTATGATGGAAAATCAATTTATGAATGGAATATAGATGGTCAATCTGAATATCAAATACTTAATAAATTGCAAGAAATGACTATGGCATCTAATGCTTATAAACAATTAGGAAATAATGAAACACAAATATTTACACTGATTGTTTCTGGATTTTCTGGAAATTTAAAAGAATGGTGGGATAATTATGTAATTGATTATGATAAGCAATTTATTATGAATGCAAAAAAGGTAAAAATAGAAAATAATGTACAAGTTCAAACCGATGAATCAGATATAATCAACACACTTATATTTGCTATTATAAAAAATTTTATTGGAAATCCTTCTGACTATCAAGAAAGAAGTTCTTTAATATTATTAAATTTAACATGTAGAAAATTACAAGATTTTAGATGGTATAAAGATGTTTTTATATCTAAAGTTATAAATAGAACTGATTGTAAACAATCATATTGGAAAGAAAGATTTATTGCTGGATTACCAAAATTATTTGCAGAAAGAGTTAGAAAAACAATTAAAAAAGAAAATAATAATCATATACCATATGATGATTTAACATATGGGCAAATAATAAATCATATAAATCAAGAAGGCTTAAAATTATGTAATGATCTAAAATTAAAACAAAAATTGAAAAGAGATGGTATAACTAAGGGTGTCAATCGTGTCGGGTTGGCGGGTTAGCGGGTTAACAGGTTACGGGTTGGCGGGTTGGTGGGTTGAATTTTGCAACCCGAACCTGACCCATATATTTATTCGTGTCAAAGTTTTCAACCCTAACCCGGATTGACATAAATCAGGTCAACCCGAACATGACCCGTTTAACCCGTTTATATAAATAAATCAAACTAATTGAAATATTGTAACTTGGTTGTTGTTTAAAAGTACATCAATAATAAAGTGCTTAATATTTGTGCACGAATAAAAAATAGGTAGTATAGTATTTTAACAAAAAATTAATATTATTATAACTAAAAATATAATTATGTAATCATAATTATAAGTATGAAATTTAAAATAAAATGGTTTGTTAATAAATCAATTAAAGTATGGTAAATAATAAAAAAAACAAATAAATATATGTTATAAGAAAGAAAAAAATAAAAAATAATAATTTCGAAACCTTAAACGGGTTAACGGGTCAACCCGTTTATAAATGGGTCAACCCGAACCCGACCTGTTTTATAAACGGGTCAACCCGAACACGACCCGTTTTTTTAAACGGGTTATACTTGCCAACCCAAAACTTGATTATTTTCGTGTCGTGTTCGGGTCGTGTTTCAGGTCGTGTCAAGAATTGCCACCCCTAGGTATAACCAGTAGAAATGAATTAGGAAATTTTTGTGAACAATATGGTTTTGAAAAAATAAATATGCCAAGAAATTCTAAAAGAAAAATTAGTTATACAAAAGGAAAGAATTTTAGAAAAAATTATAAAAATAGAAAATCTAAAAATGAAGAACAAAAATATTATAAAAAAGACAAAAAGAAAATTTTTTATAAAAAACGAATTATAACTTGTTATACTTGTGGAAAAAGAGGACATACTTCAAAAAATTGTTATTCTAAAAGAAAAATAAATGAATTAAATATTTCTGATGAAATAAAAGAGCAAATAAATAAAATTTTAGATACTCAAATTAGTGAGGAAGAATTTTCAGATTATAATAGTGATGATTTAAATTATATTTCTAATATTGAAACTAGTAGTAATGAAGAATGTGAATGTATTGGTCCATGTATATGTAATATTGGATCAATAAATATGATAAATGATGAAGAAAATTTAATATTATTAAAACTATTAGAAGAAACTGAAAATTTAAATTTAAAACAATTATATTTAAAAAATTAAAAGAAAATTTTAATAAAAATCTGAAGAAAACGAAGAAAATACTGAAATATATAATTTAGAAGAAATTTATAAAAAATTTAAAAAGGTTGAAAAACCAATTACTATGCAAGAATTACAAGAAGAATTAAAAAATATAAAAAATGATATTACTATAATTAAAGCACAAATTAAAAATATTGAAAAAGAAAAAGATAAAACAGATACTAGTAATAAAGTTAATAAAATTAATATGTTAAAAGAATTAAATTTTCAGAAATGGTATACTAAATTAAATATAATTATTAACAATGAATTTAGAATAACTTTAACAGCCTTAATTGATAGTGGAGCTGATATGAATTGTATTCAAGAAGGAATTATTCCTACTCAATATTATGAAAAAACTTCTTATAGATTATCTACAGCAAGTGGATCTAGATTAGCAATAAATTATAAGCTATCTAATGTTCATATTTGTAAAGATGGATATTGTTATAAAACTCAACTAATATTGGTAAAAAATTTAACATCACAAATTATATTAGGAACACCCTTTATTACTCAATTATATCAAATTACTATAAATAGTAATGGAATAAGTACTAAAGTTTTAAATAAAGAAATTATATTTGAATTTGCTGAACCTGTTTTAACTAAACAGATTAATATCATAAATTTAAAAGAAAAACAAAAAGAATTTTTAGTAAATGAAATTAAAAATGAAAGAATAAAAGAACAATTAAATGATAAAACAAATATAAATAAAATTAAAAATATTGAAGAAAAATTTATAAAAAATGTATGTTCTAATATACCCAATGCTTTTTGGCAAAGAAAACAACATATTGTAGATTTACCATATATAAAAGACTTTGATGAGAAAAATATACCAACAAAATCTAAGTCTATACATATGAATCAAGAATTAGAAGAACATTGTAAAAAGGAAATAAAAGATTTATTAGATAAGAGATTAATTAGACCATCTAAGTCTCCTTGGTCATGTTCTGCATTCTATGTTAATAATAGCGCTGAAATAGAAAGAGGTGCTCCAAGATTAGTAATAAACTATAAACCTTTGAATAAAGTTTTAGAATGGATAAGATATCCTATTCCAAATAAGAGAGATTTATTAAAAAAAGGTATATGATGCTAAGATATTTTCTAAGTTTGATATGAAATCAGGATTTTGGCAAATACAAATCTCTGAAAAAGATAAATATAAGACAGGATTTAATGTTCCATTTGGACATTATGAATGGAATGTAATGCCATTTGGATTAAAAAATGCTCCTTCTGAGTTTCAAAACATTATGAATGATATAATTATTCCTATAGGAAATTTCTCTATAGTATATATTGATGATGTTTTGATATATTCAAATTCTTTAGAACAACACTTTAAGCATTTAAATATATTTTATGATACAATTCATAAAAATGGATTAGTAGTATCTCCTACTAAGATAAATTTATTTAAAACAGAGATAAGATTTTTAGGTCATGATATTAGACAAGGAACTATTATACCAATAAATAGAAGTCTAGATTTTGCTAATAAGTTTCCAGACGAAATTAAAGATAAGAAACAATTGCAGAGATTTTTAGGATGTTTAAATTATATACATGATTTCTTTAAAGATTTAGGAATTATATGTAAACCTTTATATAAAAGATTGAAAAAGAATCCTGAACCATGGACTCAAGAACATACTAATATAATAAAACATATCAAAAATAAAATAAAACAATTACCATGCTTAAATATTCCACATCCTAATGCTAAATTAATAGTAGAAACCGATGCTAGTGATTTAGGTTTTGGAGGAATATTAAAACAATCTTTAGAAAATAATAAAGAACAATTAGTTCGATATTATTCTGGAGCATGGAATGATACTCAAAAGAATTATTCAACTATAAAAAAGGAAATTTTAAGTATTGTTTTATGTATTAAAAATTTGAAGATGATTTATATATGAAACCTTTTTTATTAAGAATTGATTGTTTATCAGCAAAACATATTTTAGAAAAAGATATAAAAAATTTAATCTCTAAACAAATATTTGCAAGATGGCAAGCATTATTAAGCAATTTTGATTTTCAAATAGAATTCATTAAAGGAGAAAATAATTCTTTACCTGACTTTTTATCAAGAGAATTCTTACAGGGAATATGAGCAAGGACACTAAAAAGATTGTATTATCAAAGTCATCATTATCAGCTAGTTCTTCTTCAAATTCTCCATTACCTACTTACAATAGTTTTACTCCATTATCTCCATTTCCAAGATTAAGACCATCTTCTCATGTTCCTATATCTTCCAGACCACCATATTCTTCTATTATTCAAACAACTAGAATCTTACCTCAATCAATTATTCGTCCTAATACATCTTCCATTTCTTCTCCTTCAACAGATTCTAGCTCATATTTTATAAATCCTAATCATAAAATTATTAAAATCTTAGAATCTATTGAAGAAGAAAAGGTTTCTCAAAGCTTTTTAACCCTTATAGATTATCTATATCCAAGAAATTGTCATTTCTTTGATTCAGACCAAAAGAATATAGATTATTATCAAGCTATATTAGTAGATACTGAATCTGTTGAAATTCAGCACATTCTCAATCCTCAAAACCCTTCAAAAATTGATTATTCTAAGATTAAAATTAAAAAGTGATAACTCCTGATGAATGGAAATCTAAACCATTCGTTCAGAAGACTCTTTCAAATTTTAATTCTTATTCTCAATATAATTATTATGATTATCAAGAAGCATGGGAAAAGGCATTATTATTCAGAAATTTCAATCATTCTTGGTTTATATATTACGATGATCAATTTTCAAATAACTATCCAAGATGGTTTGTGAAATGGTTCAAGTATATGAGAATTGTTCCAAATGCTTTTCCTAAAACCATTTCTGACTCATATAAAAAGTTTATAGACTATTTCAAGCAAGATGGGATCCCTGATTTTGAATATACTCTTCAATTTATGACTGTGTTTCGAATTCCATGGATCTTCTCTTGGACTTACCATTATCAAGTTAAACAAGATATATCTCCTCCTCTTCTATTAAGATACTATAGAAGCAAATGGTGGAATAAATTCTCAATAGAAAAGGCAAATATTGCTGCTGTCCAAAATTATTATAAGTCTATAACAAATCAACAGGAGAGATCTTTAAAATCTCCTGTCAATCGATCTCTCAATACTTTTGAAGATCAAGATTATATTATAAGGTTACAGCCTTGTTCCTCACCAGAGGAAATGCAGAGAATTATAAGTGAAATTAAAAATTCTCCATCTTCATCAAAAAAGTCTACTGATGAAAAAATATTTCAAGATTCTCAAGATCCAAATGATGATCCATATGAAGATATCGGGTCCATATAAAATATCCATGGGTTGATCCAATGGGTTAATCTCAATTATTTTCAATTACTATTTTCAAGACGATAATTATCTGTCAAGACCAATTTTTCAAAGATGCCTTTCAACTTTATGTCAACTTTATTAAATCAAGATGCTCTATCAACTTTTTGTCAAGAAAGATCAATTATATAAAAAGAAGACAAACTACTTTCTCAAGATGGCCGACAGAGATTAATTATTTTAAAGACTATGAAGACTCTCAATTATGAAGAAAGATCTATAAATAGAGGATTCTATAGCTCAGTTATTCATTCGAAAATTTACCCAGAACTAAATGTATGAAAAAACCCTCTCCTCAAAAACTTGTATTATCAACCACTCAATGTTCAAAATCCTTAGATTTTCAAGTTATTATTGCTCCATCCGATTGTAAAGAAATTATTTGTAATTCTGATATTCAAGAAATAAATCAAGGTATTATTTAAATATGAGTTGTTTAATTTATGTTTCTGCCATATTGCTATATTATTTGTTGTTTAAATCTTCATGCTCTCGATCCTTATCCAAATGGTTATATATATATATATATATATATATATATATATATAATATATATATATATATATATATATATGGGACGGTTAACGTACATATTAGTATTAACGTGCTAAACGTAGGAAGCCACAGGAACGCGCCATGTGTCATCTGGGCAAAGGGCATTATCGTCCCTATAAAATTACAGCCTGTGATTCATTAAATTACAGACTGACATTTAACACTCATAATCAAAGACCACTGGGATAATCACAGACCAATAATTACAGACCGTCTTATATAACAATCAAAGACCGTTATTAAATACACATAATCAAGGATAAAATGTCTAATCACGGACCACGCTCTATTAAAATCATGGACCGTCATTTAACATGCATGATCAAAGGAACAACTGTATAATCACGTACCAAGCATAAAAATCACGTACCACGTAAAAAATTTTTTTAAAAACTATAATACTATACTCAAATTAAAGATAATAAAATTCTCAATTTTATGGTGTAATTTTTTTTAAAAAAATAATAAAGTATATAAAAGTTATTTAATTTTTAAAAACCGAATGGAACTTGTTGTAACATAGAAAATGTTGTTGTTCCTCTTTTGACATTCCAGTTATATTTTACTCTTATTTTGTGAAGAAAGTTGTATAAAGTGGGGACCACTAGATCTTGTCCGTTGATTATTTGATCAAAGGGTCCACAATTCATCCTATGTTTAGTACGTTAAGTTTCACATGTATTTGATCCAGCTCCTATATATATATATATATATATATAGTCTTTTAAAATAACTTCAAATATTTCAAAGATTTTAACAAATTTTGATCAAGAAAACCTAAAAAAGTCGTTAAAACTCAAAATTGGGCAACACCCAAAAAATATAAAAATAATAATATTAACTTTTGACTGTTTAAATTCATTTAATCGATTAATCGTTGACTAATCTCCACCAAGATTTGATTTTTAAAACAGTGGGTCAGAGTGTTAAATCTTTCAAGAACATGCCCTCATCCAGTGGCGGATCCAGGAAAAATTTTTAGTGGGTTCACTAGTTATAAACACTTCAATTAGATAGAACCGGACACAAAAAATTTCGGGTCGGTTTGACGGTTCGAGTCTTGTAATGTTTATCACGTAATAACAATGCGATATATTAAGTCAATAATTAAAAAGATATCGTCATTAATTAAAGAGTTCGAAGGTGCGAAGTGTACGCTCCTTTAAGATTTCTGAGCTCCGGACTAAACGAGAGTCAAAGGGGTCGCGCCCCTTGTGGGGTTCGGGGCAACGCCCCGAAACATAAACGAAATTTAGGAAAAAATATTAATTTCGGAAAGTGATTTAACACGATTCTATATAAATTCATGCATTGATTATCGAGAATTATCTAACAAAAATCACTTAATCCATTCGTAACGCTTTCAAGTGCTTCCTTTTCAACCGCACATTTGTCTTTACGATCTTCACTGCCAAAACACACCTCTCAACTGTCGCGGTTGAAACCATATGGGCCTTAAAATAAATTCCAAGGGTTAAGAAGTTGAGTGGGATCCTTGCCACTCACTAACCTCTTCTTGCATCCGCCCCTGGACTTACTCCTGAACAAGTGATTCTCCAAGCTGCCTCGTGGCATAAATTCATAAACCAGAAGCCTATGTTCATCTTCCAAACAATACCCAATCAAATTCACCAGATTTTGGTGCGAAAATTGCCCTAAATAATTCACTTCCGCCTGCAATAATCAAGATTTTCTCTAACAAATATCACTTGTATCAATCAAGTTGATAAATTAGTGTGAAAATATCATTAATAATTCACTCTTAAAAATCTTAATGGTTCACTTCAGGATTCACCCCTAAAATATCAATGGGTTCACCCTATTGTTAAACTCCTTCAAAAAAATTTTTTCCTACTAACGAGCCGAAGCTCGGTGGGTTCCTGTGAACCCATTTTTTGTATGTAGATCCGCCATTGCCCTCATCCTAATTCTAGACAATAATAACTTAAAAGGTTTTAAACTACAATAACATGCTGCAGTTTAAGTTCTATAAATATTTTTTATTAAAAAGCTAAATTTATAGGTAATCTTAACAAAAGGTGCATATGACTATTATGCTTTATTTCTTTGAGTCTCAAGAATTTCACAATTTTGAGCTTCCTATTCTAAGTTTTATACCATCTGTTTTTAACGTAATTTGAAAAATCTTTGAACTTTGAAGTTTGTTTTTATAAGAAAATTTTTAAAATAATCGAAAATCATTAAATTAATTATTTTAAGATATGATATATTTTTACAGCCATTTTAGCATTAACTACACATATAGCCGGGAGTTGCATGAAAAAGCAGTTGCTTACTTGGTTATGCATTTCTTGCATTCCAATTTACCATTGTTAACACTAGACTGGACTATTCAAACTATGACTCAGTGGGATAACTGGTTCAAAATAAGGTGTTTGGATCGCACTAAATTAAACCGACTAGTTACTAGTTAGACCGGTTGAATAGGCAAACCGAATGGTGGTGAAATCAGGTTTTTTTCTTTATAATCGAAAAGATAAAACATCAACACTAAACCTTGTATATTTTTTCGCATCTTTTTGTTTATTTAAACGTTAATTATGTTTGTTTTAAATATTTTTATAATTCTATTATTTTTATGTTATTTTTAAGTAAAGTAAATTACATATTTCGTCCTTTATGATTCGTGCATTTTCTTAATGTCATTTCTTTAAAAAGTGACAAAAATCATTTTTAATGTGTAAAATTATTGTCTGTTTTGTCTTTTCTATATAACCCTTTTACCCCCATCTTTATTAATCATCTCTACACCTTTTCCCACTCTCTTTATGTTATAGAACAAATTAGGGTTTTTAGGCTATAACTTTTGCCAAAAAACCCACCCACATATAAGAGCAACAACGCCGGTGTCAACAAGGACAGACCTTATTGAGGGACACTGGTCCCTTTTTTCTCCGGTAAGAATGGTCGATTTAGTTGTATTTCGTCGAAAAATCCTTCAGTTTCCCTTGTTTCCTTCCTAATATTCTTTCGGCCTCCTCCGTTTTCTTCTTAAAAATCCTTCACCCCCTTCTGTTTTCTTCCTAAAAATCCTCCGGCCCCCTCCGAACTTTTTTTCAAGCTCCGTCAATGGGTGTCAAAGAGATG
Source organism: Mikania micrantha (assembly GCA_009363875.1). Taxonomy (NCBI): domain Eukaryota; kingdom Viridiplantae; phylum Streptophyta; class Magnoliopsida; order Asterales; family Asteraceae; genus Mikania; species Mikania micrantha. The sequence goes on along the minus strand of CM018691.1, from coordinate 93,802,795 downwards.
GTTGCTAGTGAAGTTAAGAGGATTCAAGTGAAGAGCAACAACGTCGGGTGGGATTGATGTCAACGATGGATCCAAACAATTATTTTCGCATATTAGAATTGTTAGAAGATAGTAAATATCAAACCCAACAATGTTAAGAATTGCATACCCAAAGAAGCCCAAATGATCGATAAGATTAAACCCGCAGTCTAAATCCTATAAATAATCAAATCGTACCAAGAACCCGATCTTCAAGGCTATCTCAAGACCTTAACATCAACCCTAAAATTTTACTTTAATTTTATCCCTAACCCAAACCCACCATTCTATGTTATTATTACTGGATGACATTCAACGTGGTTTTCTAAGAATAATTGTTGTTCATGATGCGAGGATAATTGCTTCTTTTCTACTTTCACAGAAAATCATGTTAAATGTTGGATCAATTTCTTTACTCAAGCTTTGTATGTAAAAAAAAAAAAGTTATTTGTTCTAACCGAAAGGGTCCGAATGAGAGGAGAGATGCAAAGATGTTTAATAAACAGGCGGAAACGTCGGGATGCCACGAGCGATGTGTAGATTGTTCAAAAGCTCGTGGGCATCTAAAGTAAATCATCACCTAACATTCCATTCATCAAATTCATTACACAAAAATCATGTCTATCATGAATTAAATACATCAATTACACAAAAGAATTAGCTAAACTAACTAAACTCTAATCGCCATAATTTTAGTTAATTTTAGCTAAGTCCAAGATCCTATGTGATGATGTCCAAAAGTGAGCATTCATCTTCTTCAACCTACTTAGCTTCATCATATGAAACATGTAAGAAAATCAGGTGTCAATTACGAAGTAGTTGGTGAGTAATCATAAGTTTTTATACTTAAAAATGTTTTATAAAATGAGTATAAAAGTTTATGAGTATAAAAATGTTTGATAAAAATGAGTATAAAAACGAGTTAAAACGGAGTTCGAACGAAGGAATTATGGTTTAAAACTAAAATTACTTTTAAATTTCAAAAACTGTAAGAGGCAGGGTTCGAACCCCTGACCTCCTGGACCGAACACCACGCTCAAACCAATCCGGCTAACTCTGATTTCGCATTAGAATCCCGTTTTAATTGTTTTTAACCACCAACACTCGGGTTCCCCTCTTTGAAACCCTTGACCGAACCCAATTAGTTCCCGATTTGAACCTAATCGACTACCGGACCATGGGGCTATTACTCCCCAGGTCTAAACGAGTTTACCCATGGTCTCAATTCGTTAAAGCAATTAACAGAATCAACACAATGATGTCTAAAAGGTTTCGAACTCATGTACCAACGTTTACAATTTGATTTAATCAATTTCGTTTAGATTGATCTGAAAAATCATATGGTTCTCATTCATAATGGAATTTCGAAATTGTCTGTGCTAATTAATTTGAATATCAAGTACATCTAGATTGAAATCCCCAATTCGTTTTTCTTGAGGAACCCTAGAATTCGAAATCAATAGATTCGTGTTTGTTTCATGAAATTGGCATATGGTTTAGCTTAGTCGAAGGTTTCTGAAACTACTAGTATAGTTTAATTTGATTTTAGAACCCCCCATCGATCGAAACCCCCAAAACATTTTTCTTTGAAAACCCTAGAATTCGAAATCCACCAATTCGTTATAATTTGATTAAATTGTCATAGGTATTTCGTTTAACAAGTGATTCCGAAGCTACATATATAATTTAATTTGATTTGTAAACTTGTTTTGTTAAAAACCCCCAAACCGTTTCATTTAGGTTATTAATTGGCTTCAATTCGATCATTGATGGGTTAATAACTGCTGATAACCGTTGATCACCATAAATGTGATGATTATTGACAGTTTAATTCGATTATTAACAAGGATTTAATGCTAATTTCCAATTTCACTAACCACTTGAACGAATTTTGACTTGTAAAAGTCAAAATTGATGTTTACAATCTTTTACAAGTTTAATTCTTGTAATTTGAACAGTTTGGGACTGATTTTGTTTAATTCTAACCCTTCTAATTTGATTTTGTTCGATTTCGTATAATTTAGGTTAATTTTTGTTAACCGGGTTAACCCGAGAATTTCGAATTGTCACAATCATCCTTGGTTTCCAATAAAATCTCAGCCCCGCAAGACATCTCATTTTTCAAGTTATCTTGAGCTAATGAGTGTTGTTGGGTTGTGAGAACATCATTTCGGAGACTAGTGTGCACTCGGACACTATGGATTTGAACTTGACTTTTGCGACTAAGCGCATCTGCTACTACATTCGCTTTACCAGGATGGTAGCGAATTTCACAGTCATAATCATTCAACAGTTCAACCCATCTCCGTTGTCTCATATTAAGCTCTTTCTGATTGAGAATATGTTGCAAACTCTTATGATCAGTAAAGACTACACACTTCGTGCCATAAAGATAATGTCTCCATATCTTCAAAGCAAACACGACTGCACCAAGTTCCAAGTCGTGTGTAGTGTAGTTTTTTTCATGAATTTTTAGTTGTCGTGATGCATAGGCCACAACCTTTCCCCGTTGCATGAGAACACAACCGAGACCTAGGTTGGATGCATCACAATAGACCACAAAATCATCATTTCCATCAGGCAGTGTCAAGACAGGAGCATCACAAAGTTTCTGCTTCAAAGTCTGAAATGCCTCCTCTTGCTTCGGTCCCCACTCGTATGGTTTATTCTTTTGAGTCAAAGAAGTGAGAGGGACAGCAATTCTAGAGAAATTCGAAATGAACTGCCGATAGTAACCGGCAAGTCCAAGAAATGACCGAATCTCCGTCGGTGTCTTCGGTGTACTCCACTTCTTCACCGCATCTATCTTTGCTGGATCCACGTGAACACCATATTTGTTGACTATGTGCCCCAAGAATTGAACTTCCTTAAGCCAAAATTCACATTTAGAGAATTTGGCATACAGTCGCTCTTCTCTTAGGATCTCCAAAACCAACTTAAGGTGTCTCTCGTGTTCTTCCCTTGTCTTTGAGTAGATCAAAATATCATCAATGAATACAATCACATATTTATCCAAGTATGGCCTGCAAACACGGTTCATGAGGTCCATGAAAACCGCCGATGCATTGGTAAGGCCGAAAGGCATTACCAAAAATTCATAATGGCCATATCTTGTTCTGAAAGCTGTCTTGGGAATATCATCATCATGTACGCGAAGCTGATGATACCCAGACCTAAGATCGATCTTTGAAAACCATGCCGAGCCCTGCAGCTGATCGAAGAGATCATTGATGCGCGTCAGTGGATATCGATTCTTGATTGTCAACTTGTTCAATTCGCGGTAGTCGATGCACATTCTGAATGACCCGTCCTTTTTCTTAACAAACAGGACCGGTGCACCCCATGGCGAATGGCTCGGGCGAATAAATCCTTTATCAGTAAGTTCTTGCAGCTGGCTCGCCAATTCTTGCAACTCCGAAGGCGCAAGTCTATAGGGAGCTTTAGCGACAGGGTTCGCACCAGGTACTAAGTCGATTCGAAACTCTACTTGGCGTTCTGGTGGAAGACCCGGTAGATCGTCTGGAAATACTTCTAGGAAATATCTGATCACAGGAACATCTTCAACTCTCTTTCCTTTATCCTTTTTCTCCACAATATGAGCTAAAAATGCTATACATTTCTTCCTAAGGTACTTGTGTGCTTTAGTGCATGACATAAGCTTAAGACCTTTACTAGAAGTTTCTCCAAAGACCCGTAAAGTTTCACCCGAAGGTAATGGAATACGTATGTATTTCTCATGGAAAACTATCTCCGCTTTGTGGGTGGCTAACCAATCCATGCCTATGATAACATCAAAGCTACCAAGATGCATAGGTATGAGATCAATTGGGAAAACGTGATCATTTAAGTTCACAGTACATCCAATAATAATAGTGTCAATATCAATAGTGTTTCCATCAGCCACCTCCACATTATACGGTTTATGTAAGTATGTACGTGTTCTACCAAGCAAGCATTCAAAATCATATGAAACAAAACTCCTATCGGCACCAGAATCAAATAAGACAGATGCATAAGAGTTGTTGATCAGAAATGTACCGTTGACGACGTCCTGGTTGGCTTGAGCAGCTGGAGCATTCAGTTGGAACGCCCGGCCTCTTGCCACCCTTTGATTGTTTCCAGTCAACTTTGGGCACTGATTTCTGAAGTGACCCACTTCACCACACTCATAACAGGCTCTTGCCTGTGCAGGAGGTACCTAGCGAACGGGTACAGCTGGAATAGGTTGAGTTTGAGGAGCTGGCAGTGCAAGCGGTGCATGTTGCATCCTTTGTGCTTGCGGTGCACTCCGAAAAACGTTAGCATAGTGACCAAACTTGCCACAGTTGTTGCAGACGCGACAAGGCAAGTTGGGTGCATGGTGATATCGGCAGGTATTACAATGAGGAGTGACCCCAACATAATTTCTAGTAGTTGTGTTGTTTGATGATTGCTGCGCAGACTTGGCAGCAGGAGCAGTGACAACGAAATTTCTAGTCTTCCTCTTCTTGTTGCTGCTTTTTGATGAACTACCTTGTTCGGTCTTGACTTCAGTAGAAATCTCCTTGGTAGAAGATTTGGTGTCAGTAAGGGTTGCAGATAAATGGATCGCAGCCTCAAGTGTTTTGGGGTTGCTCCCATAGACGGTGTCTTGGATCTGCATAGGCAGACCGCCTATATACTTCTCTATTTCTCTCTCCAATGGTGTCACCAGATGAGGTACCAGCAGACTATACTCGTGGAAACGAGTATTGTAGATAACATTTTCGCCGCTATCTTGTTTGAGTTCCCAAAACTCAGTCTCAAGCTTCCTCATCTTGCTACGAGGACAGAATTCAGTGGTCATTAGGTTCTTGACCTCTGCCCATGTCAGTGCTAGGGCAGCATCAACTCCCCTAGTTCTCTTTTCCCCATTCCACCAAGTTAGTGCTCTCTTTTGGAAAACACTGGTGGCGTAGTGCACTTTCAAATTATCGGGGCAATCGCTGTTGATGAAGGTATTCTCCATGCTCTCAAACCACTGCAGTAGACCAGTGGCAGTCTCAGATCCCGTAAACTTCAAGGGATTACAGGAGTTGAAGTGTTTGAATGTGCAGGTTGGTGGGTTTGCATCACCTCTGTTCTGAGTGAGAGATTGATTGGCTTGAGTCAATTGGTTCACCAATCCAGAGATAAGTGTTGCTAACTCTTGTATGCCGGAGTTGGTATTACCGTTGTTAGCATCCCCCCTGTTCGAGTCATCTTCGTTGTGACGGCGCGGCGGCATGTTTCTGAGAAGGTTAGAAACATGTTACTACCGTTTACAACGTAAGTCATACAAACAATGGTCAAATGAGTTCATCTTAAACAGTTAGGATTACATATAGGGGCTATATTTCTCTCCTATCTGTCATTAAACTCATAACATTTATAAATTTCCTAATTTTATACTAAGTGTCCTAGTTGGTCATAACTAATATTAGCTAACTATTCCTAAGTTCCATACATTCCCCACCATATACCAACACTGACAACCTCCCGATGCAATGCAACAAGCTTATATATAGGGCATATGCAAAGGTAGATCACAATCTCCCCTACACCGTCCCACCACCGTTCCATTGCACCACGATTATGCCCTTGTTAGCATTTAGGGTGTGTCATGTATCTTACCATAGTCTCACTTCACAAACCTTATCCTAGGTAGGATATTTTTGAGTGAAGTGGTCTCTAGTTTCCTTGGACAATTAGGTTCGGTTAATGTCCAAGTTCACCTGACATGTAGGTTTGCTTATTTCTAAGTTCACCTAATGTCTAAGTTCACCTGACATTAAAGTTCCCCTAATACCCAAGTTCACTAAATATCCATGCTAATCCCAATGTCCATAATTATTAATAAGGGTTCATATCATCACCGAGTGCTCTTATTGTCACTAAGTGTTCATATCCTCCCTATAATTTATTCTCAGCATGTGTCCATACCGTCACTAAGTGTTAGTATCATCACTATGCATTTATATGTTTACTAAGTGTCTATATCATCACCCAATTCATCAATCTATCACTAAGCGTTCATATCGTTCGTTGATCCTATGCACCCTACGTGTCCAATAAGTGTGTTTATAATTGAGTTTATATGTGTTCATCAAGTGTGATCATCCATGAGTCAATCCAAACCATTCCAACAAACATACCATCAACATCCATATCATCACAGCCATTCCTAGTAATTTCCTATTAATATCATATGTTCCTGACACTGACAGAACCCCGATATACTACAAATGGTATATGTATAGGGCATATGCAAGGGTAGATCGCAACCTCCCTTACACCGTCCCACCACCTTTGTAGTATACCACGAGTGTGTCCTTGTCTGGATATCAATAGATCTAACAGATAATTTCTAAAGCAATTAAGTTCGTAAGCAGTTAAGTTCTTAAGCAGACAAGTGTCCCAAACGGGTAGTTCCCTTATTCCTCAATACTAACATCCACCCGATGTACTGTAAATGGTATATGTATAGGGCATATGATAAGGGTAGGTCGTAACCTCCCAAACCACCGTCCCACCACCTTTACAATACACCACGAGTATGTCCTTATCGAGTCATTAGGGCACAAGTAAACAATTAATTAGTTGCAACATATATAATCAGATGTATAACAGGAGTTCAGTTAACATGTAATAAACACATAAGCATGAAATCCTGAATATACTAACTAGTGTATGAACTAATTTATACTAGGGTATCATACGGTTATAGACTAGGTCAACCATTTCTAGTAACCTAATTCCCTATAACCCAGGCTCAGATACCAATCTGTAACACCCCGACCGATGGCGGAAACGTCGGGATGCCACGAGGGATGTGTAGATTGTTCAAAAGCTCGTGGGCATCTAAAGTAAATCATCACCTAACATTCCATTCATCAAATTCATTACACAAAAATCATGTCTATCATGAATTAAATACATCAATTACACAAAAGAATTAGCTAAACTAACTAAACTCTAATCGCCAGAATTTTAGTTAATTTTAGCTAAGTCCAAGATCCTATGTGATGATGTCCAAAAGTGAGCATTCATCTTCTTCAACATACTTAGCTTCATCACCTGAAACATGTAAGAAAATCAAGTGTCAACTACAAAGTAGTTGGTGAGTAATCATAAGTTTTTATACTTAAAAATGTTTTATAAAATGAGTATAAAAGTTTATGTTTAAAAAAAAAGTTTTATAAAAATGTTTGATAAAAATGAGTATAAAAGCTTATGGTCTTCTTGAGAAAATCCACAAGAATACCTGCGTGATAATCCAACACATCTCCAAACTCAACAATCAAACATACACACAAACACATAATCACATATCAAATAAGTCATAGTGAATAATAGAATATCATAGTCAATAATAGATAATCCATCACATAACCATTCAACCAATCTCAACAACAATATTCTCAAATAATATATGTGACTATACATGGACATTATGTGATTAATCATAAGTGAAAAACATGATCCATGGAGTGGAAGTTATCCACGTGACAATACATGAAACCAATGCAATTAACCAAAGTTAAAGGCAATGATTCACGAATTTGTGATAATCAAAGTGACAATACATGTAATCCTTGTTATTGACCGAAGTCAATGACGATGTTACACGAATATATGCATATAAGTGATAATCCATAAGTAATGATAATTCTAAAATGTGAATATCATATTGATAAACAGGTATTATCCTTGTATTATCAAAAAAATATTTGAATTTGGTATACATGCTTCACCTCCAAGTGTTAAAACAAAACAGTTTAAAGAAAGGGAGGTTATGAGAACTCACCTGAGTCCTTAGAATCTGCGTTTTCATGAAGTGCACGCTCGCGTATACACAATCAGAATCCAGTCAACAATCTGTAATTATTATATGTTTGTGTTCATAAGCACTTATGTTAGCCTATGATTAAGTGTTTCATGATTTTGTATTATTACATCATTTGGTGTTCAACAACTTAAGTTTATCATTTAAGTTATACGACTTCACACTATTGTGGTCTTGATTCTATTATCAAGAGTAGATGTAAGATTAGTTAGCTTCACTTATCAATAATGACACTTATTGTGAAACCTTATTTGTACAACTTGTTTGGCCAATTACTTAAGTTATAATGATATCCCGTCCACTTAACATGATTTAAGAAGTATAAAGGTTATACATGTCATAGAGAAGAAATTTTATACACACCTTCACACTTACATGCATGGTTACTCAATCTCCGTCACTATTACTTAAATTGTGAAAACCCTCGTTACATTTAGTGAAATCATCCTCAAGTTACTTCTACAAGAGATTCAAGCCATATTAATTCATAATTTTAAAGTTTATGTATATAAACATATTATAAAAATGGTAATATAAAGTAATCATGCATGCATGAGTGTGTTTACATCCTTCCCTTTTTGCTTATTTCGATTTGTGCAAGTCTATGTAATCTCCCCCTAAATTTTTAAAGAGTTTTTGGTTCGCCTACCACTTAGACCAGCGAACCTAGTGGCCTGAAGACCCTAGGTTCGTTCCTCCTAGGTTCGCCAGCACCTGGTTCATGAAACTGCTAGGGTTCGGCTGCATTAGGGAGGGGTTCGGTCATATGGTTCGCCGCAATAGAGCCTAGGTTCGCCGATGGCATGGTTCGGCTTCCATTAATGGTTCAGCTAGGTTAGTTATATGATAAAGGTTCGTATCCACCTATGGTTCGCAAGTCAAGAGGGTTCGGTTACCCCTTGGTTCGCTACTCCTCGATGGTTCGGCCCAGGGTTCGCCACCCTTGGGTTTGTGGCACTAAAAAGGTTCGGCCAAAGGAGATAAAGGTTCGTGGGGTCCCTGCTGGCTGAAGGTTCGGCTCGACCATGCAATTCCAACAGAAGGGTTCGTGGCATGGCGAGGGTTCGTGAGTGCCATGAGGGGCGGCTAAAAGGTTCGGCTGGTGGGGGAATGTTCACAGGGTTCGGCCAAGTCCCACAAACAGGTTCGCCAACCTGTGGTTCACGATCAGCAGCCACGCTCGTCCCTAGCAGAAACCATCTATGACTTCCCACGGTTCACAACAGTTTCGATTTAACAGAAAAACAAAATCCTAATCCCGATCAAATGTCCAATACGCGACCACCTCATGTTTATAACAAAACCCAAAAAGTAAAACGCATACTTACCTCAATTCGTTGGTCAAATGTGTGATTTCTTCGTATCCTCTTGTAGCTCTCGTTTACACGAACGCGTGGACACCAAAATCTCTTGAATCTGTCGAGTAACGAGCGAGATAAGTTAGAGAGAAGGTAGAGAGAGAAAGCTATGGCGTGAATGAGAGTGTAGAGAGAGAAAGTTGTAGGTGAAAAATGAGAAGGAAGAAGAAGAAGTGGGCTTTTATAGCCCGGGATCTCCCCGCGTGTTCGGTTCCGTTTTTATCGCGATATAATATAATAAAATGCTCGGTTATTCTCGAAATTCATGTTTAAATTATAACACGTTTAAAACAATCAAATTACATTTTGAGGAAATGTTTTTGAATCCGACTATTTCGTAAAGGGTTTTGTTTTATCTCGCTAATTAATTTAATTAAATAAACCAATTTATTCGGTTTCATTTTAAGTTGTGATTCCTAATAAATATTTTTTTAGTTTCCATTATTTAATTTAATATCGTCAGATTTTATTTAATTATCTCGTCGAAACGCGTTACTCGCGTATGTATTCGTAAAGATCGTCACCTTTGCGAATCCAACGCTCGTATCGTATTTCGATTCGTTTTATTATTTATGGAATATCGTTTCAGAATATTATTCCTAATAATTATATTCGTGTGAATCGTCACCCGCACGAATACATTTATTAGGTTAATATTTCTGAATTAATATTCGCGTTTAAATGATGTCCGTAACCTCACCATCGCGTAATTAATTCCTGTTACACTTCTATTATTTTATTAACTTAAATATTATCAATTCCCAAACCAAAACCCACTAAACCAAATCACTGACACATCCATGATAGACCGAAATATGCATATGTATAGGGCATATGCAGAGGTAGATCGCAACCTTCTCTACACCGTCCCACTGCTATTTCGATAAACCATGACCATGTGTCCTTAACTATGTTTAGCAACAGAAACATAACCAACTCTACATTCCTTTCCATTTCAACCAATAATCCATAATCCGTGTAATCACCTGCGATAAACTCTCTAGTTCTGTTTAGTTGAGTTACAACTAAACTTCCCATGGTTTACGCATATAATAATATGTTCTAAACATGCATACCAGTAACAGTGATAATCATCCAATAATGTATTCTTCATTAATAATAATAAATCTCAGATCGTAACAGTACAATCGTACGGATGTACGGACGACCGGAAGTACAGTGATGTTACACTAAAGACGTGTCGTACAGTACCCTACGCCACGTACAGGTTTCTGTACGTAGCGTAGAGATCCCTACGCAACTTACAACAACATTCTACTCTGACATTCAGTCAATGATTAGGTGTTGTACGCCACGTAGAGTACTGTACGCCACGTAGATAACAGCGGACAAAAAGTACTGACACCTCTGCACAATGATGGGATGTTGTACGCCACGTAGCTAACTGTACGTGGCGTATAAAGGACAATAATATGAGAAGACCAGTATGGTACCTGCATGATGTGAATGCTATACGCCACGTACAGTACTGTACGTGGAGTATAGAGGACAAATAATTGATTTTGAACTCTCGTGATTGTACTAAAAGTTTCTTATACGCCACGTACAGTACTATATGACACGTATAAAAATTTTCAATTAAAGAATCGTACAAACAACGAAATGATGTAAGATTCCATTTCTTATATATATAACAAACGAACGTTTATACTTCGTCATTCGCGTTTTTCTTTCTACGAATTCCTATTTGAATTTGATCAGTTGTTTATTGTATTCATATAATGTCATTTTGGGACGTGAATTTCTTCTTTGGAGACGACAAGATAGAACAAGATTCTGTCGGTCGATCTTATTATGGTGACAGTAGACCTCAGGAGCTGCCTGATTTAAACGAGGAACCCAACTTTCAAGCATACAACGCGAATAGGATTCCTGATTTAAATGAGGATCCTTGCGTTGAATCTTTTTACAGTTACGAAAACAAGCAAGAATTTGGATGGGAAAGTCAGCCTTCTTACAAACATGAAGCTAATGATGTATATTCAGAAACACAAAATAGCGGGCATGATTATTATGATGGGGGCCATCATGGTAAAGTGTTTTGGGATACCGATCAGGAATTTATGTCTCATGATGACCTGGTTGCCTGGGTGAAAAGCAGAGCGGTTGACAACGGTTATATTGAAGTCACCGCTCGATCTAAAAAGAAAGGAGACGTTGTAAAGAAGGTGTGGCTTTTTTGTGATCGTGGTGGCGAACCAAGGCCGTTGCGACGCGTAGACGATCCGGCAGCAAGAAAATTGGCTGTCCATTTAAACTGGTTGGCGTTTACAACGAAAAGCGTCTTGTTTGGCAGTTAGAGGTCATGAGGCCGCTCAACATCTAGAAGGGCATCCATTTGTAAGAAGGTTGTCTCAAGACGAACAAAAGACGGTGGCACAGCTGACAGAGCAACGTATGGACCCGCGCAATATTCTGTCAACTATCAAGAAGCAAAATCCTGATAATGTTTCTGTAATCAGGGACATATACAACACCCAACAGAAAATAAAAAATGAAAAGAAAGTAGGTACCACTCCAATGCAGGTTCTGGAAAACCTACTGCATTCCAAGGGCTATGTGTATTATACCAGAGAAGATCCTGCAACGAATGCCGTCGAGGAAGTGTTCTTCTGTCTTCCGAAGTCGTACACATACTGGCGAGCGTTCCCTCATGTGCTGATGATTGACGCGACATACAAAACGAACATGTACAGAATACCGTTTGTACAGATTGTTGGTGTGACTTCAACACACCATACGTTTGGTATTGCACATGCGTTTATAACAAAAGAACGTGAAGAGAATTACCTGTGGGTAATACAGAAGCTGAAAGAAATGTTAGACAAGTGTATGGAGCCCCGTGTAATAATAACAGACCGAGATCTTGCATTGATGAATGCGTGTAAGCTGGTATTTCCTGACGCAAGTAGGTGTTTATGCAGGTGGCACATAAGCGATAACATTTCTAAACACTGCAAGGCAAGTTTTTCTAACAGTGATTGGAACAGATTCCGTCATATGTGGACGACATTGTGTGAATCTTCATCTGAGGACATTTATCAATACAATTATAACAAGTTATACGAACAGCTAACCAAAGACAAACGACAACGTAAGTTTTTGCACATACATACATATATACATATAATATATATATACACTAATTACGTAGTTACATTTTGTTTCAGGCGTTTTAAATTATTTAACGCAAACATGGTTGAACAGTTACGAAGAAATGTTTGTATCTGCTTGGACCAACAAAAACCGAAATTTCGGTCAACATACAACCATCAGAGTCGAAATTCAGCACGCACACTTAAAACGATATTTAAAAACACCAAATAGTTCGCTTGCCACACTTGTGGGGTTTGTTGACGAAGTTGTAAATTCACAGGAGGTGAACATAAATCACGGTTTTGAAACAAGCAAGGTGAAAACTATGAGTCATCACAAAAACGTTGTTTGATAACCTTCGAGGTAAGGTTTCACACAAGGCTCTTGATTTGCTTGTTGTTGAAAAAAGCAAGATACAGGCATTGCGAACCGGAAATCATACATGTAACTGTCAACTTTTTACTAGTTGTCGTCAAAATATGAAAACACAGGTAACATTATAAACGTCACGTACATTATTATTATAGTAAACGTCTTTCATTTGATACAAATTTTGATAATCAAAATTGTTTCAGATACCAAAATTCCACTTTCTGCCGTAGATATGTTCTGGACCAAACTTGATACTCGTACGTTATTTTTAGACGAAGAAGAAATTAATGTCGAAGAACAGTTACAAGCCGTGAAACAACAAATAATGACACAACCGACCGAAGTGAAAAAAAGTATGATGAAAAAAATACTGGCTACAGCTTTTCCTTGGAAAAGTGATAAGAAACCGCCTGTTGTTCAAGAAGACGTTCGTGGACGTCCTAGTTCTAAATTGCAGCAACAAAAGAAACAGGACTCACAACACAGCGTCTTTGATCAACCCAAACATAGTTCTTACACACATTCCAAGGTTAAATATCAGACTGCTACACTACAGCGTAGTCGGTCAACATCTTCAAGAGGGAAAACTAAAGCAAAAACCGACCCTATCCAACTATCACAAGAGTCTCATTCATTTCAATCGGTCATTGAAAACGAGAGTATCTGGAACTTTAACATATTTAAAAGCTTAATACCAGATTTGTTTCACAGTCACATTTCACGCATACAGGACGTAATGCCCGACGGAAACTGCGGTTACCAAGCTGTTGCTGTTGGTTTAGGTTTTGATGAAAACATGTGGCTCTATGTTCGACAGCAACTGTTAGACGAGATGGAAACACACAGGGATGCATATCGGTCGATATTTGAAAATATACAAAAAGGCATGTATAATTTCATTTATAATAGCATTAACTGGTAGCAAATTCAAGCTGCACCATTTAAACATTGGATGCAAATGCCTTACACCGGAATTCTCATAGCTCAATGTAACATCACTGTACTTTCGGTTGTCCGTACATCCGTACATCCGTACGATTGTACTGTACGACCGGAGATTTATGAATATTATTGATTATGATATTATTGTTTGACATTGCTGATATTGTCACTGTTACTGGTATGCATGATTTTATAATATATTATACGCGTAAACCTTGGGAAGTTTAGTTGAAATTTAACTGAACAGACCCATAGAGTTTATCGCAGTGTTATTACTGATGATTATGGATTATTGGTTTGAGAACGGTTTTGGGATGGTCTGGTTACTAAACATAGTTAAGGACACATGGTCATGGTTTATCGAAATAGCGGTGGGACGGTGTAGGGGAGGTTGCGATCTACCTCTGCATATGCCCTATACATATGCATATTTCGGTCTATCATGGATGTGTCAGTGACTAGGATTTAGTGGGTTTTGGTTTGGGAAATGATAATATTAAAGTGTTAAATAATGGGAATTAATTACGCGAAGTGAGGTTACGAACATTACTTAAACGCGAATGTGGATTCAGAAATGTTAACTTAATAATGTATTCGCGTGAGTGACGATTCACACGAATATAATTATTAAGGATAATATACTGAAACAACATTCCATAAATAATAAATCAAATCGAAATACGATACGAGCGCCGGATTCGCAAAGATGACGATCTTTACGAATACGTACGCGAGTAACGCGTTTCGACGAGATAATTAAATAATATATTACGATATTAAATTATTAAATAAAACTTAAAACGTCTATTAGAAATCACAACTTAAAATGAGTTCGAATAAATTAATTATTAAATTATTGATTTAATGAAAATAAACGGAACTACTTATCTAAATGATTTCTTGAAATTATTTTTATCACAAAGAAAACACGTTTAATTAAAAAGACTTTAAACATGTTACGAAAAGAACAGTGTGAATTAATAATGATTTACGCATATTAAAGCAAGATTATTTTTACGAACTAAAGATGGGTTAAAATAAATTTTAGTAACGAGATCTTGTTATTTAAACATTTTATGTTTAGATATGTTTACGTTTGAAAACCGAACATTTAATTTATATATCGCGATAAAAACGGGACCGAGCACGCGTATACGACACGCGATATAAGGAAGACTTCTTCCTCCTTCTCCTCATTTTTAACCTACAACTCTCTCTCTCTAAAAACCCATTCACGCCACTTTCTCTCTCTAGATCTTCTCTCTACGATATCTAGTTCGTTTCTTGACGGAATCACGAGATTTCGACGCCTAAGTGTTCGTGGGATCAAGGGGAACAAGAGGACATAAAGAAACCTAGCTTTTGATCGGAAATTCGAGGTAGATCTAGTTCTTTTATTTCGGTTTTATTGTAAATCATGAATAGATAGTTTATTGTAGTCATAATCGACCTAAATCGCTTGGAAATCACTAAAACGAGTTACTAGAAGGAGTAAGAAAGGCTTGTGGAACTTGTAGCAGGTTAGTTTAGAAGATGATGAAGGTGAGCTGCGATGGAAACACAGGGTTCGTGGCTGTCTTAGCCGAACCTTTGTGGGCAGCTTCGCGAACCTAGCCGAACCCTTACAGGTTCGACGAACCTTAGGCAGCAAGCAGGGTGCCCGACGAACCCTTGTTGAGCGGGAAATGAGGTGGCGAACCGCAGGGCCACGAACCCTCTTCCTATCAACGAACCCTCACTATGAGCAAACCTAATCTTTCGTGTAGCGAACCCTTTACATGCTAGCGAACCCTCTGCCAACAAGAGACTCACGAACCAGTGCATGATGACCGAACCTTGCTCATTTAGTCGAACCCTTGATCATTAGCCGAACCATGCACAGGTTGGGCCGAACTTATCTTTCATGGCCGAACCAAATGGTTCGTGGGGCAGCTTGTCACACTGAACTTGGACCATGGCAGTATAGAGACGAACCCTTCATCTTATCATGCCGAACCTTTCTGTTAGGATAGCCGAACCTAGGGACCACAACCTAAAAGGTTCGCTGGTCTTAGGGTTTCCACAAACAAATCCTTGTTAATTAAAGAGTTAGGGATAAACAAGGGTGTACAAGCATGTGTATTTATATATATATGAGTATAGATGTGTATATGGAGGTATTCATGCATGCATGAGAGATCTAAATCACCACCTTTCTCTTGTAACTTGGATTTTAAGAAAACTAAGAAGTAAACATATTTAAACCTCGAATTATGAAATTTTACATAGTTTAAACGCTTTGTGTAAATATCTTGATTATAAATTACTTAAACTTAAACTAGATTTTTCTAGTTTAAATAAAGGTGGGCGCTTGAATTAATCATGCATGTATGAAATTATGTACAACATATACATAAGTTATAAGGATGATATTATTTCAACCTAGATCACTTGAATATATTATTAAGGATCATCATATATCGGATAGCCAACATTGATAAATGTGACGTATCCTAGAAAGATGATAAATTAATAAGATCATAAGTGTAACATATTAACTTTAATGGACTTAACTAAATTAAAACGACATTGTGATTGAAAGTAAACACTTACGGATAATTAATTTGAAATACTACACATATACTTATGAACACGAAAACGCACTTAATTACAGATTCTTGAGTTGCTTTGAGTTTACATACGCGAGCGCGCATTATACGAGAACCCGAATTCTAAGGACTTCAGGTGAGTTCTCATAACCTCCCTTTTCTTTAAACTGTTTTAGTTTTAAAACTCGGAGGTGAAACATGTATACCGGTTTAAATATTATTTTGATAACACAAGGATAATACCTGTTTATCATTACGATATTCACTATTATGAATTATCATTATTATGGATTATCACTGATTATTATAAATCCGTGTAAACATTGTTATTGACTTCGGTTAATAACAAAGATTACATGTATTGTCTCATACTCCGTGAGATCATTACTTTTAACTTCGGTTATTTGTTTTGACTTCATGTATTGTCACGTGGAGGGTTTCCACATCCGTGAAGTATTGCTCTTGACTTCGGTTAATTGCTTTGACTTCATGTATTGTCACGTGGTTAGCGACCACTCCATGATTCATGTATTTAACTTATGTTAATTACATAATGATCATGTATAGTCACGAACATTGATTGAGAATATGATTAATTGAGTTTGGTTGATTTGTTGTGGATTGATTGCCTATATCTGATTATGATTATTTGTGATTGGCTATGATTGATTTGGTTATGTGGTTATGTGATTGTGTATGTGTTTGGCTGTTGAATTGATGGATGTGTGTTGGATTATCTCATACAGGTATTCATATGGATTTTCTCAAGAAGATCATAAGTTTTATAACCGTTTTAAATAAAGCATTTTATAAAACCATTTTAAGCATAAACTTTCAAACTCATTTTTACTAAAACCTTTTTAAATATAAAAACTTATGATTACTCACCAACTACCTTTGTAGTTGACACTTGATTTTCTTACATGTTTCAGGTGATGGAGACAAGTAGGAATGAAGAGAGGATCTCTTCTATTTTGGACATCATCATCATATAGGATCTTGGACTTAGTTAATTAACTAAATTTCTGGCGATTAGAGTTTAGTTAGTTTAACTAATTCTTTTGTGTAACTGATGTACTTGATTCATGATGAACATGATTTTTGTGTAATTATTTTGGTTGATTAAATGATATATGATGATTTGATTTAGACGCCCACGAGCTTTTGAACAATCTACACATCCCTCGTGGCATCCCGATGATTCCGCCGTCGGTCGGGGTGTTACACTCAAAGATTTGGTGTGATTGTTCACCTAATAAATATAAAAAGTTCTCAGACATATTTTCCACTGTGGATAAGCACAGAGAGTGAAGCTGTCATCCCTCATCAGGTCGTGTCGTTTGTATATGTACACAACAATCATTTCGTCAACATCAAGTTGGAAGGAGATTATCCGATGCCGACAATAAGTGCAGTTTGGAATAAGTATCACACAGCAAACGCATCTTCTTGGGAAGAAATATATAGACAACGTATACAACAATTCGTAGAAATATGTCGCGAAAAAGGGGAAGTCAATTATATTGATTTATTTTAAATGTAACTTTGTTTAATACGAATAAAATGTTATTTTATAAAAAAAACAAAAAATTTTAAAATTTTTTTTGTTTCTATACGCCACGTAGAGTACCCTACGTGGCGTACAGGGTGGAGTATGCCCTGTAGTATGGCCATACTCCACCCTGTACGCCACGTAGGGTACTCTACGTGACGTACAGGTGTGGAGTATGAGTTTCATGACACAAGGGGTCCTGTACGCCACGTAGGGTACCCTACGACACGTACAGGATCTTTCTGCACGATCAGATACTCCAGGATCTTTCTACACGATCTAGGGAGCACGATCGGATCCTGTCTCGGCAGAGCGATATGCTGCGCTGGATGATCAATCGCGAGATCGAGAGGTCCAGGCAGGCAGGTATCGAGCCTCCTCCCCTTCTGTCATCACCTCCCCGACAGGATCCGTAGTTTATTTGCTTTCCTTGTACTGTACAAACACTGTTTATGTATATATTGTGATTTGTTTTAATTGTTATCTTTTTAATTTGTATATAAACTGTATTTGTGTTGATTGATGTTAATTTTTGGCAAAACGACAATATTAATGACACAAATTTATTAAAAATTAAAAACGTTAATAATAATGTTATAAATGTTGCTTAAATCATTAGACGTTAAAAAAGTTCAAATTTATAACATTACAAAATTTTTTTCAATTTTAAGTTTAAACAAAAATTGTTTTAGACTTAGACGTGTCGTATAGTACAATACTACACGTATAATAATTCAATTGTTGTTATGTAAAATAAACAAGGCATTTTATTCAACAAACCTATACGCCACGTAGAGTACTCTACGTGGCGTACGACATAGAATTTAACCAATCACATCTCAGAATTTATGGTTGCAGTTGTCAGATGTCGTACGCCACGTACAGTACTATACGTGGCGTCCGACACTCAGATTAAAGGTTGCAGGTGGTGCTGTACGCCACGTAGAGTGCTATACGTGGCGTCCTAAAAAAGGTGGGGGTGTTGAATTAAAAAAGTGGGGTGTGTGAATAACCATACCCTTTGCATTTTCTTCTTTCTCCTACTTTTTTTTTGGGTTTATATTTTTAAGGACAACTTACACAAAACTAATATACTTCATTGTGTCTTTGATAAGATTCACACTTTTACCATATTGAGAAGTACACTTTTACCTAATATGGATATCTTTAGGCTATAAGCCCTTTGAGGTGTTTAGCATGTCTTTTAAGAAGACTGACATAAAACCCCAATACATTTATAAAACAGAACAAAAGAAGAAGAAAAAAATAAGCTTATAAAAAAATAATGATATAAAAATAAAAAATTTGTGAAAATATTGGATTGGTCACAATAAAAAATTTAAGGGTTTGTTTTATATGAAGTAATAAATAGACGAGTAAATGAAATGGACAAAACAAAGAAATAGATAATTATCATTTCATTCTTGTGTTTATATGAAAATCAAATTAAATATTACTTTATGTTGTTTTTTAGACATTAAAAGATAAATGAATGTAATACAACTTATGGGTCCGATTATGGATCGGTGATGGGTTAGGTTATTGTTGGGAGATGGTTTGAGCCATGTTTCGAGTATGAGTTGAATTTTGGTTTATGTCATGGTAGGGTTAAGTTATAGTTCGGGTCATGGTCGGTCATGGTTTGGGTTGTTGGTCAGATTTTGGTTTGGGTCATGGGTCAGAACTTGGTTTACGGCATGAGTTGTGTCATGCATCAGATCAAGCCAATTGTTATTGAAGGAATAAAAAACACCCATACTCCAATGCATAAAAAATCATTAAAATAAAACGAATCATATTCCTTATGTAATAGTGTAATCAATTTTTTTGCAACTACCAAACATAATTTTTTAATTATAGCATAATGATTCATTCTATTTTATCTTTTATTCATAGATATTAAACACTTTCTTTTTTTTGAACAGCTAAACGAGTCCTCGGACCCAACAACCCACGCGCTGCGACCACAGACCGCTACCAACCCCCGGAAACATTTAAAGCCGAGCGTTGGCGAGTGTCGAATCGAGAAACCGCCACACCATCTAGGAGGAAACTCACATTGAGAAAAACCCCTAGCCCTCTCAGAACATTTTTTTTGCTCCAGGAGAGACTTGAACCCAAGACCTCCCAGTGCTGGTGGTCAAGGAGTACTACTAGGCTATAAGCCCAATGGTATTAAACACTATCTAAATGTGTTTTTAGCGTAATATTTATACTGGTATTGGTATATCATAAAAAGAGAGTGGTATGGTAGACATCATGTATGTACAAATACTTAACCTGCAAAAATAAACATATTAAGACTAATTAAAATGAATGTGATGGTTTAGTGATTGTTTTGAAAAGCAACGTTGCTTTACATGCAATTGTTTTATAAGAATCAATTGCCATTATAATATAAACGAATAATTATTTAAATCACATAAAACCTTAACAAAAAACTCTCCTCATTCCTACCCAATGTTGCTTCGTGAATTGCCTACAACGACTACCGTTTTAACTAATCGCAACTACCAGTACACAAACTCAACTAACCTACGAAGCGTATCTCGCCAAGCTACAATATCCGACAACCACATGATCAAACCAAGTAATAATAACGTTTCACCAATGTCTGGCTTTAGTGTATTAAAAAAAAAAAACTCTAGCTTAGGGTTACTAAAATTCAAAGGCCTCAAATTTTTGGGTTACAATGGCTTTTGGGGCTTTTTTGTTGTGACGAATTTTGATATGTGTAAAAATTGTTTTTATATTTGTAATTAATCTACATATTTTTGTTTGTGATTTATGTTTTATGTAGCTTTCTCCTTCATGATTATCTATACTTTTTATGTTATAAGCTCGGATAAAAGATGAGAGTTTTATATACAATATAAAAAAAATCACAATTTTTCGCTAAGCTTTGGGCCACCAAAAAGCTTGATCCTACCCTGGTCTGTGTTAGTATGTTATGTTACTCATTGCATCATGCTAGTCTCTCCGTGACCACACTAAAACATCCAAGCATTTTAGAAATTTTAGTAACTAAGAGGGTGTTTGTTTTTCTAAAAAACCTCTTCTTGCCTCTTATGTCTGCGCCACGCAGACACAGGCAGAGGTTATGAAGCTACAAATTCGAAGACATTTCATTAAAACACATCTGTCCGTCCTCTTCCTGTCGCAAACATGAACCAAGCTCTTTTGAGCTCTTCCCATCCTCTTCTCACTTCTTCAACCGTAGCTCCTTCCACAGCCGGCCTCCCCCACCGCCGCGCCCTCCACAACTGCGCCTTCCACCGCCGCCGCCCTTCACAGTCACGCCCCCCACCGTTTCAATCGAGGGTTCACCCCTTTTCCGGTCGTCCTCAATCGAGGGTTTGCCCCTTTTCCGGTCGTCACACATGGTGAGGTCGAGCCGTCTCCCTCCACCGCCGCCTCAATCAAACCGTAGCCCTCCACCGAACGAGGGTTTCCTGACAATCGTCACTCTCAATCGAGGGTTTCCAGATTGGAATAAGTTTTGAAAAAACAAACCCTTTTCTTGGAGGGGTTTGATCCACCTCTTCTGCAAAAGAGGTCTGCAGATGTGGTCCGCAGACTGCAGACGTTTTGCCTTTGAAAAAACAAATACCATCTAAAACTTAGTTGAGTTTCAATAGTACACTTTTAGCCCTCAAGTTGGTTTTATTAAACTTTGGCCATAATATGAATATTGCTTACACTTATGGCTGAAAGTTCAAAAGTTTTTAAGATATTTTTGTCAAAAGTTCATAAACAAGTCACCAACGTGGATTCTATCATTATAATTTACAATTATAAGTTTCAATTATATTTCACAAAAACT
The DNA here is from genome assembly GCA_009363875.1 of Mikania micrantha. NCBI lineage: Eukaryota > Viridiplantae > Streptophyta > Magnoliopsida > Asterales > Asteraceae > Mikania > Mikania micrantha. The sequence continues at coordinate 93,781,182 of CM018691.1, read as the reverse complement.
TAAGATCTTATAAATATCCTCGCAAATTTTGGCATGTTGTTCTTAAAATCACGTTATATCGAAATAAGTGTTGGTAATTTTTTTGGAGAGTCGTTAAGTGTTACTAGATCGGTTGACTAGAGAGTCACGAGTACGCGGACTAGGCGGGAAGTACTCAGATATGATAAATTATATAAAAAATTTTTTTTGTAAATTATATATATGTCAAATATCATAAGTTCACTAGTATTTATATCAGTTAAAAGTGTATCAATAAAAAGAAAAAAGATGCATGTTTGAATAATACAGAATTTCAAAAATTGATATTTTTTGAATAATGTCACAAACATAATATTTATTTCATTCTCGTCTTCTAAGTTTCTACATGAAAAATAGTGAAAATCAAATAACAATTAGTGAAAACAACAAAAACTAATGAAAAACAACGAAAATCTAACTTGGTCGAGTTGGATCGAGTTTGACCTAATTTAATTATGTTAAAAGAGTCGGAGAAAATCGCCTCGACTGAGCACCGAGTACGAAGTATTCGAGTTTTACAACGTTGATTTTAACATCTCTTTGTGACACCTATTTGGTGCCAGATTCCTAGTGTTTCTATTAAAATTTCACTTGATTAATGGCTTTATTTCAAAGATGCTTCATATTTTAGCTATTGATAACGATAAGCTCCACCGTTAAGTTCAACTTAACATCAACCACTATACCGTCCAATGACACATACACAATTCTTGAAGAAAACACTTTTTAAATGAGTCACATGAAAATTGTGATGCATCAACCGATGTCACATTCCTAACTCAAGTTATGAACCTAAATCATTTTATTTTCCTTTTTATTTTATTTGTTTTCTAGTCCCTTGTTAGATATCTATAAGTTATTACCTTTCATATCACCAATAAATTTAAATTTTTATTGATTTTTTGTTTTTGTTTTGTTTACTTTGTTGGTAATTTTATTTGGATGAAAACATGTTGTTTAGCAGTGAAAAGGGAAAGAAAGTAACACGAGCAGTTGGTTGACGCAAGAAACACAAATGAATCTAATATCTAAATTCCAAATGTTACAAACTTGACCCCTTGATTAATTACAAATACATAAAACATACTAAACTATACTTTCTAGTAATTACATAATTAACCCAACAACTATATATATATATGAGTGAATGATCTTTAATATATCTTTCGGCTGTAACATATGCTGCAACTTTAACCATCATGTTCCCTACTCAAATGTCGAAAACAGTCTTTGCTTACTTCCCAGCTCCTGCGAGTATAAAGTTCACAAGAAAAGGTAACCGTTAGATGAAATTGCAGCAGACGGGTCGGGTCAAAATGGGTAACTTTGGTACATGTGTGGTGATGGAAAGCTACTTTTCCTAAATAAAATGATTGGGAGAAGGTTTTACGCGTTAAAAGTAAGATTACTTGTTATGAATCAAGATTGCGCGAAAAGAATTGAAATGAAATTACTAACCATATCAAAGAATCCAATCCGTGGAGATGGCATACGAAGACCTGAAGATTTTATCGTCGCATTTTGACAAATAAACTTTCCTCCTTTAGAATCTGGACTCTGAATATCCATAACTGGTATTGTATTTTCAGTAGTTAAAGATAAAGATTCTGAGAGGTGTTCATCAGAAGGGAATTGGAGGACCGAGGAAGGAGAGTTGATCGATTTCATGCTGTTTCGATTCGCATTCCTTTTACACAAGTTCTTACAAGATGATTCATACGAATGATCAGTTGTAGGAGATTTAAAATATGTTTGTTTAGGAAGAAAAGACCTCTTGGAATCTTTTGCTGCATATTGTAATACAAATTTGGTATGTTAAAACTGGAAAATTAAGTACCAATATACGAATCGCTAATCGTTTTGAATCATACCCGTTTTGGTTTTACATGTAACATTATTCGATCCTTCGACAGCTGCTGCATTGTACTGTTTCTTGCATGCTGAAAAGAAGCACTCTTAGTTTTATATCAAGATCATCATACATACCATAATGTATGTACGCATGTATCATGTATGTATGTATGTATGTATGTATGTATGTATGTATGTATGTATGTATGTATGTATGTATGTATGTATGTATGTGTATCAGTGTATGAATCTATGTATCTATGTATGTATGTATGCATGTATGTACGTATGCGTGTATGTAAAGAATCTTTCATAATCTATTACTTACAGATTGCATTTGACTGGCTGCCACCAATGTTGGCTGATCTTTTGACATCTTTTTGAGTTATGGGAATTGATTTCTTGAAGCCTTCATTTATCATTAACAACTCTTCAGGATTCAACAAGCCTGCAAATGTCAAAAACAAAAGTTTTTACCAATTGGATCTTTACAATCTTTACATTTGGGCTAAATTTGTGGTAAATGTAAATAAAATTTTTTATTTAAATAATAAAACTCTACAGATACTAACAATCACCTGCACTAGTTAAGAAGGCACTATCAAATGCTGCTGCAAAATAAATTCCATCATTAACATAAATAACCATACTTAATTAAATAAACAAATAAAAACCAAAAGATGATCAAAGAAAAGATTATCTGCACCTAAAAGTTGAAGATCTTCAAGAGAATCGCGATAAGGAAAGGGGATCAAGCAATCATCTTCCTCAAATATATCTATGGGTTGTATATCATCATCTCCAAAACTAACAAGAGCCCGTTGACCTTTGACTTCAACAACATCCCTCTCAAAATCAATAACCTCAAACTGTCTACCTAAATCATTGATTTGATGTTCAAAACTTGCTTGCAACGAACCGCGATCATCTTTCTGCATTTTTTGTTTCGTACCCGTCATTCTGTTCTTTGAAATCTCTTTATGTATTTGCACATTCTGCTTTAACTTGCTACAACTTGAAACAACTTTTCTTCCATCATTTTGTTCCTTGAAATCTTGTTTGCTACTGAGATTTTTACCGGTGGTGGTGACAGGATTAGATGACTGGGATTTGTTTGATTCTTTTTGTCCCCCAAAACGATCTTTCATACTTCCCAGCTTCTGTTAATTAAAAAGTTTACAAGTAAAGGTGATTGTAAGTGTCCATTAGATGAAAAACAGTTATGGCAAAACTAACGGGTCGTGGAATGTACACAGAGCCGTATCGAAAGTTTGGATGCCCTGCACAAATACTAAAAATGGGTCTCATGATATATAGAAAAAAGTTCATAAATTGATGATTATTAAGATAACAATAAGCTAATAAACAATATAAAAACATTTTGTTCAAACAAAATGATGTCTTTCACATATTTAAACAAATCCTGATGTTTTCTTAACATTCTTTATTGGAAAATTGTTTTCTTAACATTCTTTATAGCAAAACTCATATAAAATATATTTAAAAAAATCAAAATTTCATACCCCTAAAAAAACAGGCCATATGTGGTTGCATATCTTACACATGTTGCTAAGAGCCGCCCTTGCATGTGCATGTCACAATGGGTATCTTTTGTATGCGTGTGGTAAGGTTTTATGCATTAAAAAAAGAGAAAATTACTAAAGTATACAAGTTTAACAAAATTCTATTCAAAATGGACATATAAGCCAGCTTAATTTGTATATTCAATGGACTTATCGGCTAAATTAGGTTGAAGCACCATTTAAGCCTTTAGCCTCCTTAGGCAACAAGTCTGAAATGAACCCCTTGTCTATCTTAAATGTCCATGAAACTTGTACAAAATAATGCACATTTTAGTAATTTTCCCTAAAAATAAACATGGGTCGATCTGAAGTAATTAGGCAAAGTTTTTTTCTAAAAAAGATGACAAGGAGGTTTTATGCACCAAAAATAAACTTTATACTTGTTTTTAAATATTCTAAGATAATCGATGGCGATATGAGACACAACCAAAATCAAGATTTCATATTCTAACAAAAAGAAACATGAATAGGCTTGAATAGATCTAATAACCTCATCAAAGAACCCCATCTTTGGAGATGGCACACGAAGGCTCGAAGATATAATCTTTGTTTTTAGACCAATTGAGAGGGATTCATCAATAGAGCTAGCACGAGAAGACGACAATGGATGAGAGTTAACCAACTTCATGTTTTTGGGAATGATTGACTTGGATACAACCTTTAAAGAAGCACTAAAAGATGATGAAACATACAAATGATGAACTTTTTTGATTGTAAAAGATGTTGATGAATCTTTTGCTGTAAAAGATGTTGATGAATCTTTTGTTTATCACATTCTTAAACTTATTATCACATTCCAACCAGTTGGTGAAGCGGGAATGTTAACCATTTTTAAGGCATGTAACATGTTGATTGATCGTATGTTTCAATGGTATACTCAGATAACAAACAAACATACTCAGTAAGTAATTGTAGCATAACATTTGTAGGGTATTGCCTCTGTCTCTAAAGAAAGAAATGCCGCTTACAGATAGACCCACCCTCGCACAAAAATACATAATAGTACTTAGATTGTTTATCACATTCTTAAACTTATTACCACATTCCAACCAGTTGGTGAAGTGGGAATGTTATGCATTTTTAAGACATGTAACATGTTGATTGATTGTTTGTTTCAACGGTATACCCAGATAACAAACAACCATACCTAGTAAGTAATTGTAGCAAAACATTCATAGGGTATTACCTTAGTCTCTAAAGAAAGAAATGCCGCTTACAGATAGACCCTCGCTCAAAAGTACATAATGGTACTTAGATTGTTTCTCACATTCTTAAACTTATTACCACATTCCAACCAGTTGGTGAAGTGGGGATGTTATGCATTTTTAAGACATGTAACATGTTGATTGATTGTTTGTTTCAACGGTATACCCAGATAACAAACAACCATACCTAGTAAGTAATTGTAGCAAAACATTCATAGGGTATTACCTTAGTCTCTAAAGAAAGAAATGCCGCTTACAGATAGACCCTCGCTTAAAAGTACATAATGGTACTTAGATTGTTTCTCACATTCTTAAACTTATTATCACATTCCAACCAGTTGGTGAAGAGGGAATGCTAATCATTTTTAAGAGACATGTGACATGCTGATTGATTGTATGCACGTTTCAACGGTATACCCAAATAACCAACAACCATACACAGTAAGTAATTGTAGCATAACATTTGTAGGGTATTACCTCAGTCTCTAAAAAAGAAATGCTACTTACAGATAGACCCTCGGCTCAAAAGTACATAATGGTATACAAGACGAGACATTGAACTTACAGAGACTGGGGTTGTTGCCTGGCTTACGGGTTGAAACGCATGCAGCAACTTTCATGGCTTCAGCTGTTGTTTCGATGGTGGCAAAGGGATTTGATGAAGTTATGAGCTCATAAGGTTTGGGTTGATTTATATTGACTCGGAGGAGATATTGCAAGGAGAAGGAAACAAGATCGATGGTGATTTGGTTGGTCATATGAATTTGTCACTATACTGTAAACAATCACTTGAACCAACGGTTGGATTTTAGTTTATTGTTAATGATTTCATTTTCAACTTGAATTTGATACGTTTCTTTGTACAAACATACAAATGATACTAGACGTTGGAATGGTATTTAAGGAAGAGATGATGATGTAATAGTGTTATATTTGGAATAAAATAATAATAATCTATATTTGTATTCTATATCTATATCTTACTATACTAATAAACAAACATATATTTTGTCACTTATCATCTTATTACATCATTATTGTCACATGTCAACTTTTTATCAAATTCATTTAATCCTCTCATTTAAAATAATTATATTCTATTACTAATTAAATAATTATAATACTAATAACTAATAATATTATTTATCTTTTGATTAGAAAACACATTTAAGAAAAGTTTATAATATATAAAAAATCTTAATAATAATTTTTTAAATAAGAAATATTTTATTTTCTAGAAAATCAAAGTTAAATAAAAAAAAGTTTCTTTCAAAATGATTTTTTATAAAAACTAAAATAAACTATAAACCAATGTTTTGAACAATAAGCTTTTTATAAGCAATATGTTTTTTAAATTTATTTTAAATACCAAAATGATAGAGAAAAGTTACATTTTTTGTCCTTATATTTAAATTTATATTTAAACTGAGTTGTTAAAATTAAATAATTACATACGTTATATTTTTTATCTTCTTGATTTATAAAAGTTAGTCTTTGATAGAATATAAACTAAAGCTTTATAATCAATTAGTTCAAAAATAATAATTGTTACAAATCAAGAATATCATATATTATTTGTATAATTATTAAAGTTTTATATTGTTGTTTTATTACTTGAAGTATTCATTAATATGTAAATTAATTATTTTATCTTAAAATATCGTTTTATAAATTTTTAAATTTTTATTAATAAATATTTAATATTGTCACACCCCAATTTTCAACTAACGGAATCATACCGTTTGGGAACGTGACAAACCAGGATCTCAGATCATTAGACATAACGAAGACCTCTATATGAATTTCAAAACATACTTTGGTCAAAATCTGTAACATCAAAGTTTTCAAAGTTGCGGAAGCGTTTTAAAACGATAACAGTTGTAAAATGTAAATTACAATGCAAAGTTTTCAACTGTTCAATTTCAAATAACTATAATGTAAAGACATGCATGCGACTCAATCTCCTAGTCCATGCTTGCTTTCTTGTGCACTTTAGCGTCCTGAGAAAACATGTAAATCAAGTCAACACAAAGGTTGGTGCATAACACAGGTTTAAGCATTCACAAATGTTGAAACCACAGTTTGAATATAAAGTTTACAGATAACATAATCACACATGCATAGTCATGATAGCTAGTCATTTGTACTATTTACATAAGTGGTCGACACCGAAACTGACGATTGCCATGCTATAGCATGTTTTTGCCTTGCCACTATTGTCTAGCACAAACAATAGTAATGTTGTTTGGTCAGTCAAACACCTGCGTAGATCCCATCTACCAAGTGAGGTTTGTCAAACCCAATAGATCTATTTCCAACTACCACGCTTTGCGCTACGGCAAACTAAACGGTTCGAAATGTAAGGCTTTGTAATGCTATGTTTGCACTTAATGTAAACAGCTAACTCATGCAAGTGATATGTATCTAAAAGCGTTTGTTGCACATGTTTTCTCCCCCAAAACAGTTAAAATAAGAAAGGGGCCGTGTACGCACCTTTGAATGTAGTAGAACGATCAAACACACGTGAACTCGCATAGAAAATTCTCTATGAAGAATCTGTGATTTAACAATAACTTAGTGTTATTCGGGATGTCGTTTTGTGCTTGGAATCACATACGTGTCAACACACGTATGTTTGACTTGTTAAAAATATGCATACGAAAGTACGCGTGCCTTTGAACTCGTTTAAATAAAATCATATAACCATATATGATTTTATTTAAATAACGTAATTATACGCGATTTCATTTTCGATCTAAAATGTGAATTTTATTATTCAAATGTGTTCGGGATTCCGTTACGGTTCCAACGCAATTTGAACGAGTTAAATCGGAGTTCAAACGAAGAAGTTATGGCCTGAAAAACAAAGTTTGGTTTAAATACAAAAATATGGTAGCCCTCGGGTTCGAACCCGGGACCTCCCCCACGCACACACATGCTCTGACCAGTTGATCTAGCCTAGTTTTTGTTAACAGATTCCATTCTCAATTGTTTTATCCCTTAATAAATCGGGTTCCCTATTGTTTTTACTAACCCAAACCAAATGAGCTTCAATTGAGACTCGATTCGATCTCGATCGAACCTGAAAACATAGGGGTTTGTTTCTAGAAACCCAAACGAGTTCAAGGGTGGTTTCAATTTGGATTTTTAGTTTAGTTTTAGTGTTCAATAGTCCCTAATCACGTTCGAACTCGATTTTGTTTAATCCAAATTCAAATCAGTTGAATTGATGATCGATCTGTTCTAGATTCATAGGGTTTTCATTAAATCATTGTTTTCGAATCCTTCTGTGATGTTCAATTCGAATTTCATGTTCATCTGGGTCAAAATCCCCAAATCCGATTACCTTTAAAACCCTAGAAATCGAAATCATGAAATTCGATCTTGTTAGATGTGATTATCATAAGAATTTCGTTTACATAACCCCTGCTAACATGTCTGAAACATTTAATTTGATTTTTACACCCATTCTCATCAAATCCCCCAAATCGTTTCAACCTAAGAACCCTCGAAATCGAGATCAACAAATCCGATATTGCTTGATAAAATTGATTTATTGTTTTCATTACACCCATAATTTCGAAACTTTCTGTTGTGTTTAATTTCATTTCTAAACACGTTTGCCTCAAAACCCCCAAAACTCTTTAACTCAAGAACCCTAGAATCTAAAATCGTATAATTTGCTTTTAGAACCAGAAATCGGGTTTGGTTTATCCATAATCGGACCTTTTAGGTACTGTAGGAATAGATTATTACCTGGATTGACTTCGAATTGGTGTAGATCGACTAATGGGTTGGGTTTCGGCCACCCTACAATCGAGTTCTTCTCTTCGAAGCTTCTTGAATCAAATTAATGGATGAATAACTCTCTAACAGTGCCGACTAGTTTGTAGGAATGTTCAATTATGTGTTTTTCGAATGAATTGTTTGAATTTGTTAAATGGTAGTGACGGTTTCATATTCTTTTGTTATTAGCCGTTTAATTCACCCATTATGGGCTTAGTAACTGATGATAACCATTGATAATCATCAATGGGAGTTAATGAGATGATAAATTCGATCCCTAACCTCTTTTTAACATGAAATCCGAATTTCAATTGCTAACAACTTCGAATTTTGACTTTGATAGTCAAAATTGAACCTTCTTTATAATTGTAACATTTATTCTTATAATTTAAGTGTTTTAGGCATAGTTTGTTTAATTCAAACCTTTATAATTTGTTTTTGTTCAATTTCATAACATTTCGGTTAACAAAGTCGAACCAAAATCCCGAATTGTCACTAGTTTGGTCAATTGAAACGTTATTGGGCTAAGTTAACCCAATTGGGCCTCATAAATGCAATTGGCCTACCTTGGGCCTCATTGGGCCTACTTTGGCCTCATTGGGCCTACCTTGGCCTCCTTGGCCTCATTGGGCCTACCTTGGCCTTATTGGGCCTTCCTATTTGTGACTTCGTTATTTTCAGTTAACGAGGTTAATTCGAAAAGTCGGATTGTCACATCATCCCCTTGTTGAAGGAATTTTCGTCCCGAAAATTAGTAAATGCTAGGAGTAGTTAGGAAACTACTTACGAGTTTAAATCGTATGTGTTAGTGTGGTTTGATCATTCCGTGTGCTTGTGTGTACTCACACACAAAATCTAATGCTTGCAACATCACAACTAAATGTGATCGTTCAATGTGACTGTTTGCGTGTACACTAGTTAGTTCACCTAACTGTGACTGTTTGTGTTTGATCATACTGTGCTGTGTAACCTCACACATAGTGAGTGTCTGTAACTGTTTGTACTATGCAACCCCGCACATAGCAAAATGTATGTAACTAATCATGCATGTACTTCCATAACATGTAACATATGAAATGTAGCACATAAAATGTAATGTAGCACAAATGTTTGTAACAAAACCAATTGAATAAAGTGTTTGTATACTGTACTATGTAATCTCACACATAGCAAATGTTTGAATGTAGTCGACAAAATAGAAACCTCCAAAATTCATGTGTACCTGTAAATTCACGAGTACATGGGCCCCTGTATTCGTCAATTTACCTTACACAATTATTCTGGTTCCTTCTATATGTAACTCCACCATTGTTTAACCGATATCAAATGTAATGTTTTCAATGTAGTACATTGTTTGAAATCAATCATGTATGTACTACTATGAAATGTTTGTGTTTGCCTTCTGCAAGGCTTCGCTTGTGTTCAGCACAATTGTTCCTACTAATTTCAATAGTATCATGTGTTTGTGCTTACAGTTTGAAATCTGAAAATGTTAGAGTGTGAAATATCACATCATCCCCTTGTTGAAGGAAATTTCGTCCTGAAATTTAACGTGCATTCTTAATGTTTGTTGTTGTTTTGAATAAGTGGGGATGCTTTTTCATCATTTGGTCTTCCCTTTCCCATGTGAATTCAGGACCCCGTCTTGAATTCCATCGGACTTTGACTATCGGGATCTTGCTTTGTTTGAGTTGTTTGACCTCTCGGTCCATGATTTCAGCTGGTTCTTCAATGAATCGTAACTGTTCATCTACTTGTATTTCTTCCAGAGGTACAATCAATGTCTCATCAGAAAGACATTTCTTCAAATTCGATACGTGAAAGACATCATGAACTCCACTGAGTTCATCCGGTAGTTTGAGTTGATACACAACCTGACCAATCCTTTTCAGGATCTCAAAAGGTCCTACATACCGTGGACTAAGCTTCCCGCGCTTGCCAAATCGTATCACACCTTTCCAAGGTGATACCTTTAGAAGAACTCAGTCTCCTACTTGAAATTCCAACGGTTTGTGGCGTTTGTCAGCGTAACTTTGTTTTTGTCGATCCCGAGCCTCTGCCATACGGTTTCAGATTTGTAAGAGAATTCCACCAACGGTAAATGGTTTTTCCAACATATCTTCGAGTGTCCGAATTGTACATACACTCTGACCGTCTGTTTGTGGGTAATATTTTGTACTCATGCCTAAACGAATTCCCAAGAACTTATGGGGTGATTTCCAAAAGTTGGAAATAAATCGAGCATCCCGATCTGATATGATAGAAATTGGTACGCCATGTCGTGCTACCACTTCCTTGATGTAAATACAAATCAGTTTCTCCATCTTGTCAGTTTCCTTGATTGCTAAGAAATGTGCAGATTTCGTTAATCGATCGACAATTACCCATATCGTATCACAACCACTCGGTGTACGGGGTAACTTAGTAATGAAGTCCATCGAAATCTGTTCCCATTTCCACATCGGTATCTCCGGTTGTTGCAGTAAACCAGATGGTTTCTGATATTCAACTTTGACTTTCGAACAAGTCAAACATTTGCTAACGTACCTAGCAATGTCGACTTTCATGTGAGGCCACCAGTACAGTGCCTTCACATCATGATACATCTTGTCTGATCCCGGATGGACTGAATACCTGGACTTGTGTGCTTCATCCATCACGAGTTCCCTTAAACCTCCATACAAAGGTATCCACAGTCGATTAGTGAAATAACGGATTCCATCAGACTTGACATCCAATTGTGTTTCCATCCCTCGTAAAGATTCATGTACCAAATTATCCTTTTCTAAGGCTCCCAGCTGAGCACTGCGTACCTTGTCAGGTAAATCGGTATGTATCGTCATCATAAATGCGCGAACCCGTCTTGTTGAAGTGTCTTTTCTGCTTAAAGCATCAGCTACCACATTAGCTTTTCCCGGGTGATACTTAATCGCGCATTCGTAGTCGTTCAACAACTCAACCCATCGTCGCTGTCTCATATTGAGTTCCTTCTGACCAAAGATATGTTGCAAACTTTTATGATCAGTGTAAATGGTACACTTAGTTCCATACAAGTAATGCCTTCAAATCTTCAAAGCAAAAACCACTGCTCCTAACTCCAAGTCATAAATAGTGTAATTCTTTTCGTGTGGTCGTAGTTGTCTTGAAGCATAAGCAATCACTTTATCACGTTGCATCAACACACATCCCAAGCCCTGTGCAGATGCATCACAATACACCACAAAGTCTTCCGTCCCTTTTTGTAAGGACAAAATCGGTGCACTGCAGAGTTTCTGTTTCAATAACTGGAACGCAGTTTCCTGTTTATCCGTCTAGTTATACTTCGTTCCCTTGTGCGTAAGAGCTGTAAGTGGTTGAGCGATACTTGAGAAACCCTCAATGAATCGTCGGTAATAACCCGCCAAACCAAGGAATTGTCGTACCTCAGTAGGGGTCTTTGGTGCTTCCCAATTCTTAATCGCCTCAATCTTTGCTGGATCAACATGTTTGCCCTTTTCATTGACTATATGACTCAAGAATTGTACTTCTCGCATCCAGAAGTCACATTTCGAGAACTTAGCGTATAATTTTTCTTGTTTCAGTAATTCTAACAGCAATCGAAGATGTTCAGCGTGCTCCTCCTCAGTCTGGGTGAAAACAATGACAAACTTATCGAGGTAAGGTTTGCAGACTCGATTCATGAGATCCATGAATACTGCTGAAGCGTTTGTCAATCCAAATGGCATGACCAAAACTCATAATGGCCATAGCGCGTTCTAAATGCTGTCTTAGGAATATCCTCTTCTTGAACTCTTAGTTGATGATAACCCGATCTGAGGTCAATCTTCGAGTAGTAACTCGAATCTTGCAACAGATCGAACAGATCGTCAATTCTAGGTAACGGATACCGGTTTTTGATGGTAACCTTGTTAAATTCCCGGTAATCGATCACCTACGGAAAGTCCCGTCCTTCTTCTTAACAAACAAAACTGGAGCTTCCCACGGTGAAAAACTAGGTCGTATGAATCCCTTATCCAACAACTCTTGCAGTTGTGTAGACAACTCTTGTACCTCTGACGGTGCAAGTCGATAAGACGCCCTAGCTATCGGTGCTGCATCTGGTGTAAGGTCGATTCGGAATTCCACCTGTCTGATAGGCGGTAATCCCGGCAAGTCTTCTGGAAATACCTCCGGAAATTCACAAACTACTGGAATATCTTCAATCTTCTTCTCAGCTACCGGCTTTTCAGTTATAAGTGCTATAACTGCCGTATGACCTTTCCGCAGACATTTGTGTGCTTTCATACAAGATATGAGACGCAGTGGCGTACTGCTCTTCTCGCCTTGTACATACAATGTCTCTCCATGCGAAAGAGGTATACGAACTATCTTTTGATGGCATACTATTTTAGCCTGGTGTTTGGACAACCAGTCTATGCCAATGACTACATCAAAACTGCCTAAAGAGGTAGGCATAAAGTCAATGTCATGTGTTTGACCCTATCAAGTCAAGAACACACCCTTTAGTAATATGGTTTACAACAACTAGCTTATCATCAGCTAGTTCTATAGTGTATGGGTTTTCTAAAACAGTAGGACTAATACTTAGCAATTCACAAGATTTGCTAGATACAAAACTCCGATTTGCACCGGTGTCAAATAGCATAGAGGCAGAGTGGTAATTCAAGAGAAACGTACCCGTAACGATGTTGGAATCTTCCCATGCCTGACATCCTCCAATCACAAAAGCTCTGTTCTAGCAACATTTGTGTTGTTGTTGCTGTTTCCTTTTGTAGTTATGTCATTAGCCCTTCTTTTCTTGAGTTGTGGGCACTTCTTCTTGAAATGTCCAGGTATGCCACACTCAAAACATCCTTTCTGTGTGTTGCTACGGTCGAGTGGGCTTTCCTGCAGTTCCCCTCGACAGTCTTTTGCTACGTGACCCATCTTTCTGCATCGCTGACATCGGTACTTGTCACATTGATTCCCAAAGTGATGGAATCCACATTGGTTGCACTTCGGGCATCTACCATTATACCCTCCCGATGACTGTTGGTTATTGTTTGGATTGTGATGAGTCTTGTTGGATTCCTGCTTGCGATTCTGCTGAAATGACGGCTGAGTGAAATTCTTGGAATCAATGCTATCCCATTTTCTTTTGTGGTCTCCCGCCTTAGCTGTTACTGTTCGTTTGGGTAATGTTCCCCGTTGCATCGCTTGATCAGTTAGTTGGTGTGCAAGTCGAACAGCTTGCTGTATGGTAGTAGGATTTACAGATATGATCAATTTTCGAACCTGAGATACCAGCCCTCCAATGTATCTCTTGATCCACTTGCTAAATGGGGTTGCCCTGTGCGGTAAGAGTCTTGCTAATTGCTGGAATCGAGTAGTGTATTCCTCAATATTAGAACCTTTCATCTTGAGTTGCCCGTATTCATCCTCAAGTTTTTGCATTTCATTACGGGAACAATACTCCTCCTGCAACAGGATTTTGAATCCGTTCCAAGTAAGTGCATTGGCTATATTCAAACCGAGTGTCTGTACGATAGAGTTCCACCATGTCAAGGCTGAACCCTCCAAAGTACCAATAGAGTATCTGACCTTGTTTTCTTCCGGACAATTGCACATCTCAAACACCGATTCTAACTGTTCAATCCATCGAAGAAGTCCAACGGCTCCTTCCGATCCTTTGAAATTACGTGGTTTGCAGTCCAAGAATGTCTTGAACGTGCACATTTGTGGGTTTACCAGTCCCCCCGTTGAATCATGTGGTCCTGTTTGGTATGTTTGCGTATAGTTTGTGATTGTCTCGGTAATTCGAGTGTTAATAAGTGCCTCAACTTCCGTTGCGGTCATGTTAATGTTTCCTCCAACCATGATCTTCCTATTTACAAATATACATAATGAGACTACACCCATCGCATAATCATCACTCATGCACAAAGTAAATGTAACACACTACCATAGCCATTAAGGTAACAATTCTTAATCATTTATGATAAACTAGTGCTTACAATTGTTTGTCAAAGAGATGCAAAACAACTAAACACGAAATCTACTTTTATGAGTACAACCCACTCATATAAGTTTGTTAAAAAGTAATTGAAATGACTAGATTTCATCGTTTGGTGGATCAACAGTTGATGATGAATCTTCCACTTCTGCTGGACCAGTCACTGCACCATGCTGGTAACGCATATGCCCAGTGATGAGGGTCATGGCCTCCCCAGCCAAATCTCTCACTATATTGGCTTCAATCGCCGCTGCACCAGCCCGTGCATTGGCTTCCTCAGCCCTTGCCTCGGCTACAGCTACACGTAACTCAGTAGTTTCTAGTCGTGCAGTGAGTTCGAGGATCGTCCCTCGCATCATCCAGATCGTTTCCACCAAATTTTCCTGTTCTTCATGAGTCCTAACCAACTCCCCAGTTAGGTTATCCCACATTTGTGTCAGCCAGTTGTTATTCTCAAGCAACTCTGTGATCATTCCTGTTACTTCCCGCATGTTGCGGATTTCACGCTCCATGCGTGCAACAAAAGCAGCAAATGCCTGTTCTAGTGGATATCCTAGAGCAGGTAACGTCCAAAGGCTATTAGCAGTGTTGGCAGTTGGTGGTGGTGGCACTCGTTCTTCCCGCACCCAGCTGCGTATGAGATCAGGAAACCATTGCCAATATTGGTTGTTCCCCCTTTGTTGAACATGTGTTTCCTCCCCATAGTGGATCGTATCATCCACTGGTTCGATCCTCCTTGTCATGATGTCTGACAATGCTACTACTTGTCCCTCAGTGTGAGTAGGTGTAGATGATGATGCCATGTCTGTTACAAAATGCCATATGTAAATGCATATAAACTATCGTGTAAGTAAGTGTCTAATGTCTAACAGTTATAGTCTAAGTCTACAAATGCAAACCTAGTTCGCTATAACCAATGGCTCTGATACCAATCTGTCACACCCCCAATTTTCAACTAACGGAATCATACCGTTTGGGAACGTGACAAACCAGGATCTCAGATTATTAGACATAACGAAGACCTCTATATGAATTTCAAAACATACTTTGGTCAAAATCTGTAACATCAAAGTTTTCAAAGTTGCGGAAGCGTTTTAAAACGATAACAGTTGTAAAATGTAAATTACAATGCAAAGTTTTCAACTGTTCAATTTCAAATAACTATAATGTAAAGACATGCATGCGACTCAATCTCCTAGTCCATGCTTGCTTTCTTGTGCACTTTAGCGTCCTGAGAAAACATGTAAATCAAGTCAACACAAAGGTTGGTGCATAACACAGGTTTAAGCATTCACAAATGTTGAAACCACAGTTTGAATATAAAGTTTACAGATAACATAATCACACATGCATAGTCATGATAGCTAGTCATTTGTACTATTTACATAAGTGGTCGACACCGAAACTGACGATTGCCATGCTATAGCATGTTTTTGCCTTGCCACTATTGTCTAGCACAAACAATAGTAATGTTGTTTGGTCAGTCAAACACCTGCGTAGATCCCATCTACCAAGTGAGGTTTGTCAAACCCAATAGATCTATTTCCAACTACCACGCTTTGCGCTACGGCAAACTAAACGGTTCGAAATGTAAGGCTTTGTAATGCTATGTTTGCACTTAATGTAAACAGCTAACTCATGCAAGTGATATGTATCTAAAAGCGTTTGTTGCACATGTTTTCTCCCCCAAAACAGTTAAAATAAGAAAGGGGCCGTGTACGCACCTTTGAATGTAGTAGAACGATCAAACACACGTGAACTCGCGTAGAAAATTCTCTACGAAGAATCTGTGATTTAACAATAACTTAGTGTTATTCGGGATGTCGTTTTGTGCTTGGAATCACATACGTGTCAACACACGTATGTTTGACTTGTTAAAAATATGCATACGAAAGTACGCGTGCCTTTGAACTCGTTTAAATAAAATCATATAACCATATATGATTTTATTTAAATAACGTAATTATACGCGATTTCATTTTCGATCTAAAATGTGAATTTTATTATTCAAATGTGTTCGGGATTCCGTTACGGTTCCAACGCAATTTGAACGAGTTAAATCGGAGTTCAAACGAAGAAGTTATGGCCTGAAAAACAAAGTTTGGTTTAAATACAAAAATATGGTAGCCCTCGGGTTCGAACCCGGGACCTCCCCCACGCACACACATGCTCTGACCAGTTGATCTAGCCTAGTTTTTGTTAACAGATTCCATTCTCAATTGTTTTATCCCTTAATAAATCGGGTTCCCTATTGTTTTTACTAACCCAAACCAAATGAGCTTCAATTGAGACTCGATTCGATCTCGATCGAACCTGAAAACATAGGGGTTTGTTTCTAGAAACCCAAACGAGTTCAAGGGTGGTTTCAATTTGGATTTTTAGTTTAGTTTTAGTGTTCAATAGTCCCTAATCACGTTCGAACTCGATTTTGTTTAATCCAAATTCAAATCAGTTGAATTGATGATCGATCTGTTCTAGATTCATAGGGTTTTCATTAAATCATTGTTTTCGAATCCTTCTGTGATGTTCAATTCGAATTTCATGTTCATCTGGGTGAAAATCCCCAAATCCGATTACCTTTAAAACCCTAGAAATCGAAATCATGAAATTCGATCTTGTTAGATGTGATTATCATAAGAATTTCGTTTACATAACCCCTGCTAACATGTCTGAAACATTTAATTTGATTTTTACACCCATTCTCATCAAATCCCCCAAATCGTTTCAACCTAAGAACCCTAGAAATCGAGATCAACAAATCCGATATTGTTTGATAAAATTGATTTATGGTTTTCATTACACCCATAATTTCGAAACTTTCTGTTGTGTTTAATTTCATTTCTAAACACGTTTGCCTCAAAACCCCCAAAACGCTTTAACTCAAGAACCCTAGAATCTAAAATCGTATAATTTGCTTTTAGAACCAGAAATCGGGTTTGGTTTATCCATAATCGGACCTTTTAGGTACTGTAGGAATAGATTATTACCTGGATTGACTTCGAATTGGTGTAGATCGACTAATGGGTTGGGTTTCGGCCACCCTCCAATCGAGTTCTTCTCTTCGAAGCTTCTTGAATCAAATTAATGGATGAATAACTCTCTAACAGTGCCGACTAGTTTGTAGGAATGTTCAATTATGTGTTTTTCGAATGAATTGTTTGAATTTGTTAAATGGTAGTGACGGTTTCATATTCTTTTGTTATTAGCCGTTTAATTCACCCATTATGGGCTTAGTAACTGATGATAACCATTGATAATCATCAATGGGAGTTAATGAGATGATAAATTCGATCCCTAACCTCTTTTTAACATGAAATCCGAATTTCAATTGCTAACAACTTCGAATTTTGACTTTGATAGTCAAAATTGAACCTTCTTTATAATTGTAACATTTATTCTTATAATTTAAGTGTTTTAGGCATAGTTTGTTTAATTCAAACCTTTATAATTTGTTTTTGTTCAATTTCATAACATTTCGGTTAACAAAGTCGAACCAAAATCCCGAATTGTCACTAGTTTGGTCAATTGAAACGTTATTGGGCTAAGTTAACCCAATTGGGCCTCATAAATGCAATTGGCCTACCTTGGGCCTCATTGGGCCTACCTTGGCCTCCTTGGGCCTTCCTTGGCCTCATTGGGCATACCTTGGCCTTATTGGGCCTTCCTATTTGTGACTTCGTTATTTTCAGTTAACGAGGTTAATTCGAAAAGTCGGATTGTCACAATTATTTTATATTAAACATATGTATTACACAAGGTAATAACCTAGTCTATAATAAAAGAATAACAAATTTGTCACTTGTCACAATCTTAAACCACTAATGCCACATGTCACCTTGTTACACTATAATTGACACTTGTCAACACCTTATTTTTCCATCTAATTCTCTCTCCTATTAAATAATTATATTATCTCTCTTATTAAATAAATAATTATAATAGTAATAACTAACATATTATTTATCTTATTATTATAAAGCACACTTTAATTTTTTTTTTATAAAATATGAAATTCTCTAAAATCAAAACTTTTAAAGTAAAAAATATTTTATTTTCAAAAAACAAAATTTATGTAAAAAACAAGTTATCTTAAAAAAAATGATTTTTTTTAAAATAAAATATATTATAAAATGGTTTTTTAAACAATGAGATTTTTATTTCATCCGTATAACATACGGGATTTAACCTAGTTGTATAATAAATAAAAATTTTCAAAGGACACATGTCAGTTTTATAGATAATATTAAAATTCATTTTCTTGAATCTGTCTTCTATTTAATATTTGTAAGACATTTTTTTAAATTTTAATTTTTTACATCTTAATTATATTGAATACTAATTATTTTATTTTATTTCATAAATAACGTTTGCAAATCATATATTCTTTAAATTTTTATAAATTACAAAATTATCTTTGAAAAAATATGTAGTATGTTATATAAAATAATTAATTTTAAAATTTATTTATTTAACACGTGTAACACATATGGTTTTAACATGCATTAAAATTAGAAAATTTTCATTAAGCACTATTTATTTAAACGAATTTTATCCTATTATTTAGTATGTGATAAATCTACATCACCACCTATTAGTTATGATTTTTACGTATCCTCAATGATCATCACTAGCAACTTCATCATTTTTTATTGTTTGACTCACTATTATGCATATTTTCAACCTTAAAAAAAACGCCACCATTGATGGAGAAAGGGTTAGGTTACTGCGGGTTAAGTGGTTCTTGAAATTAGAAAGAAATATGTGGGTAATGACCGAATGGCAGTGGTGTTTAAAATTATGGCTGTGGAGGTCGGAGTTGGTGGTGTGGATGGTTGTGGTGGCCGGAGAAGTTGAGCGATGATAGGGCCTATGGTGTGGCTCAGCATACATTTTTACGTGAACATGCAAATTGACTCAAACCTACATTAATATTAGAGGACTAGTTTATTAACCCGTGTATTACACGGATTAATCATAAAATATTAAATACTTAGAATAAAAACTTAGGAATTATAAAACAATATTTTTGTATATAATGATTAAAGTAAGTATAGACAGATTTTATGTAATAGACTAACAATTAATTATAAAATATAATTTGATTTAAACCAAACGTGTTGAATGGTTAAGTGCTGAATGATACCATTAAGAGGTAAACAAATAACTTTTTAGTTTGTAACAACTAAGATTTGTAAACTATGAAGTTGAAAACTTCATATATTTTTTTATGTCAAAAGTATAGTTTTTCCTATCATTTTTTTAAAACTTTTGGTTTTTAAAAAAAATCATTTTTAAATATTTTGTTTAAAAAATTGTCATTTGTTTATAAAAATCATATTGTTTAATTTAAAACTTAGTTTTATAGTTAATTTCATTTTTAAAAAATCTTATTTTAAGTAAACTTGTTTTTTAGAAAACTATTAATATCCTAAAAATAACGATTTTAAATATTTCTTATTTATAAGAAAATTATAATTTTTAGAAAAATAAGTACATGTTTTTTAATAAAAAATTAAATTTTAATTTATTTAAAACTATTTTTAATTCTTAATATGAAAAAAGGTAAATATTATGATTAATATTATAACTATTTAATAGGAGAGATGATATAATTATTTATTAAAAAAGAAAATTAAATAAAATAACAATAATATGACATGTGGCATTAGTATTCTATAAACATGACAAGTGGCAAAATTATTTTTGTTTATTATAGTAGTAAGATAATTTTCAAAATATTCGTTTGACTATCATTTGTTTTCAAAAATATCCATTTGACTTTTCATTTCTAATAAGGGATAATTTCATATATCCCCTATAAATTTCATTTATTATACATAATCCAAAATTTTAATAATATATATCCTCATGTAAATTTTATTTATTACATATATACCCAATCCAAAATTTTAATTACATATATCCTTTTTCTAATGCTAAAATTTCAAATATACTCATTTTAATTAAAATGAATTAAGAAATTACTATTTTACTCTTACTTTTAAAAAAATCATTATACATATTTTACGCTTGCTTCAAATATACCCTTATTTTACGTTTTTCCCATTTTTTAGTGTTTTTGTTTCTTTTTTTTTATCATTTTTTGCTTCTTTTTTTCATTTTTTATTGACGGAGCTTCAGTTGTATGGGGGGGGGGGGCCATGAACGAATTTGGTGTTTGCTTACGAGGTTTACGTATGTGTGAATTCAAAGGTTACTAAAAGGGTATGTTTGTCACATTGTTTAAAAATAGTAAACTTGGATATATATGTAATTAAAATTTTTCAGTTGAGTATATATGTAATTAAATTTTTCAGTTGGGTATATATGTAATTAAATCTCAAAAGAGGGGAATATATGTAATTATCTCATCTAATTATGACTATTGTCCGTAGGCGCTGCCCGTAACCATGCAGGCTCCGCCCGTACTTATATGGGTGCCGCCCGTACTTCTCTCCCATGCCAGATTGGCGGCGCCTGTATGGGACACATGACATGTCACACCTCGACCGACGGCGGATAACGCCGAGGCACAAGTTTGATTGTTCATAACTCATGGTGCTACTTGTAAATTTCATATTTAAACATTTCCATTTAAAACCAAAGCATTCATTACATAATCATACAAATACAATCAACCAAACATTACAACAAGGATCCAATTACAATTAAGTTGTTTATCATTAAACTAGGTCTCAAAATCCTATATGATATTCATCCAAAGCTTTAACCTGTTACACATGTAAAATAAAGTTTGATCAACTATTTGCATAGTTGGTGAGAATCTCATACAGTTGATATATAGATATATAATATAAGATGCAACAATAGTCTAATAAGAATTGATCTAAATATAAATATGTACTCCACAATGTTTGATGATATGATTTTGGCAATTTCACCTTTCTATCATAATGACACAAAGTCACTAAAGAAAGGCTACTAGTAATACTAAATGTTTTTGGCAATTTCACCTTCAATATAAACAATGACATAAGTCATGTTAATCAAAGGCTACTAGTACTAATGTATTATATATGATTATCCCAATAATAATAACACATAGATATACAAACAAGTAGACAACACATAACATTCAAATCTAATTCTATCTTAAACTAAAATATTGCATCATTGTATCTGTTTATGATTCAAGAATAACATGTTTGATAAGACATGTGTAACATCCCAAAAATTACAACAATGTAAAGAGGGATATGAGAAACTCACGGGTTGCATAGCGATATCCAAGTGGTATAACAACAATTGTTATTAAATGCCGAATCGTGCGTTACCCTAAAGTTGTATGAATAAGTATATACAATTAAGAATGTTTAATCCTAAACTAAGGAATCCTAATCATGCTAGTATTCCAAAGTTTTGGGATCTAGACTAGGTATGAATCTACACATATCCTAAACCTTTGTTTTATAAAAATAAAGTCTTTTAATTTTGTTTATAACTTTAAAATAAAAGAATGATTAAAATACTTTATTTAAAATATAATAAATATTTTATAAATGTAATATTAGAATAATTTATATATAAATTTTCTAAATACATTTATAAACTTATTTATATTTATAAAGGTGTTTAAAGGATATAAATTGCATTTATGATGAAACAATACAATTTATTAAATTAAAATTATGTTTCTGTTGAAAAACTATTTTAAAAGTATACAATAATTTTCTTATAATTTTTATGTGACTAAAAGTATTTTAAATGATTTAAATCGTTATTTAAATCATTTAATTGTAAAATAACACTAAACGGTTTCCAAAAATCATGAAAAATTTACAGAATGCTAATAATAATGTTTTATAGTTCTCTGTAAAATTTCATAATTTTTAGGTTTCGTTTTCTACTTTTACATATTAATTTAGTTAATAAAAATTTATGTTTTATAAGTTTATAAAACTGATTTTATAGAAATATTATTTACTATTTTCAAAAATTCTTCCAGAATCTTGACTATAATGTTTTCTGAATTTTTATAATATTTATTTTATAAATTTTAGTTTAAAACACATTTTTTTAAGGTTAAACATGATAAAAAAAATTAGGTTTATAAACTATTTTTATAAGAATTATATTTTCTAGTGTTTTTAGAATGTTTCTTTTAATATTCCAGATTTTATAAAATTAAATTTATAATTTTTCTAAAATTGTATGAATGATTTTAAGCTTATATGATTAAATATAAATGAAGAAAACAAAACTAAAAGGAAACTAAATTGGTTGGGTCAAACCCAAGACCATGTGAGTCATGTGACCCAAAACCATGCCTCCTTACCAGCTGAGCTGAACACACAGCTTTTACCAAGATCCATTTCGAATTAGCCTTAAACTCAAGTTACAGTTCAACCTCAATCTTTAAACATAAACCCTAGATCCTATATCAATTAAATTCGATTCAATGCTTCAACGAATGACTAAACTAACTTAGGGGTTAAGTTCTAGGCATAAAACCGAATCAAAAGAATCTAAATCTTACTTGATTCGATGCTCGATTGATGGAGAACGAATAGGATTAATGCCGAACTGCAGTCTTGTCAATCTTGAGCTCAAATTAGATCAAATTGGTGATGGTTACTGCAATTGATTGTACGAACAAGCTCTTATGAGTATAGAGGATGTTTGTGTGTGTCGAATTTGGTAGGAGAATGGTAGAAAGAAGGGTTTGACTTCGGTTTCGAGTTTATATACTCGGTTGGAAGTTTACGGATCTTTAACCGGTTGTTAATGAAATTAATTCACAGGTAATGATCGCGTCATGATCCCACCACAAAACCGTTTGCGATTTAAAGATCATTGATGATTTTCAGTTTCAATTGAAGAAGATGGTGCCATGGCCAACGATTTTGGGGGTTACGGGTTAATCAAAAGATCGATTAAATGTTGTTATTAAGGCGTGTTTATGAGCTAGATGCGTTAGGTTCGTCGTTTGAGTCATGGGGAATCGAAATCCCGTTTGTTTGGTGATCACATGGGTCGGTTTTTGTGTTAAATGTGGTTGCCGGAGGTGGTGCCGGAATCCGGCGAAGAAGGGGCCGGAAATACGGGCTGGAAATGGGAAAGAATAAGGGTTTCAGCATCTTGACACCTTTGGTCCTTGATGTTCTCTGTTTGTGCAATTTTGTTACAAATTCTTTATGCTGGATTAATTTTTTTTAAATAATTACCCATATAACCCTTTATGCTTCTTTATCTTATTATTATTGGATGTAACTTTAGAATCAGTTTATTACATGTGCGTGTGTTTGATATATATATGTAGGTATGTATGTATTATCAAGTATTTTAATAATTATAAACTTTATTAATCTAACTTATAATTTTAAATCAAGTATAACCAAATTCGTAAATTCTATATTTAAGTATTTATTTAGGATCTATGCATGTTATCATGTATATGTCCTTATAAATATATAAAAAAAAATTTTTTTTGTTCATTATAATATATACTTAAATTATATATGATACGTTCTAAACAAATATCTCATAAATCTTTTGTTTATACATGTATTAATATAATTTGGTTTAATGTAACAAATATATTAGAATATATTTTCAACAAGATTTAAGAATAATATAAGTATTCTCTCGTTTTGAATAACAAGATTCATAACTACAATTAAGTTCAAGAAAAAAAGAGTTAAATGCCAAAATGGTCCCTGTGTTTATATCAAAATTGCCACTTTAGTCCCTATATAATTTTTGTTGTCATTTTAGTCCTTATGTTTCACTTTTATTGCCAATTTAGTCCCTCCGTCTTAATATGAAGACGGAATCTGTTATCTAACATCATGTGCAAGGCACGATTGGGGTAATTTAGACCTTTCACATTTGTAATATCTCACTATTTCTTATAATGTTTCTTCTCCTCTCCCTCGTTTCTCCCTCGTTTCCCAACTGACACATCTCCGACTAGCCCTAGACGATTTCATAGTTCACCCACAGACGATTAAAAATGTCATGGGAGTTGCGTGGATCTATTGAACATGATGATTTCAATCGTAATCTCAACTGTAAGCTGCATCCTTTTTGAACCAAAATATGTTTTGTGTATATGATTTAGGGTTTCTTATAAAACCATATGGTTTGACAAATTTTTTGTTAATTTGTAGTTGTACCTGATGAAATTACATGGTTTACTATTCAAATGTTTCATGGAGGCCATTTTGTGAATTCTCCGACCCGGTCCTATATTAATGGTAGGAACAACTACTTTGATTATGTAGATGGTTGTAAGTTGTCAGTATACGCAATAGGACAAATGGTAAGGAGTCTTGGTATACCTGATGAAGAGGTTTTGTTCTATCATTTTAAGATACCACGAATGGATTTGGATACAGGTCTTAGACCTGTTTTGAATGAAGATGATATTAATCAAATATGCAAGTATGCAGAAGATGAAAAAGTGATTGATATTTATGTGGAGCATGGGACTACAAGATTGACATGTCAGCAGGTAACCATTGATGATATTGGCCCCCCTGCATCACAAGAAGTCCCCTCACAGGAAGGGGTTTTAGTCCATAATGATAATCTTTTTCATGAGGAATATGAAGTAGATATAAGATTATCTGAAAACTCAACTTTTGATGAAAGGTTTGATGATGATGACTCTGATTATCAGTACACAATTGATGAAGAGGAAGAGGATGATTCATTTTTGTAGACGAATCAATTTATGTTGATGATGTTGAAGTTGACATGGCTGAGTACAGGGCTATTGTTCATGCCGAAGATAATGGAGATGTGCAGGATGATGAAGAGGAAGGAAGTCAGATGGATCAGTATTATGATGATGAGTGTTTTGATAGTTTAAGTGAAGGGGATGAATCTGCTCCAATCAGATCTGCATTGAATAAGCAGAATAGGAAGAAAAGGAGAAATTCTACAGAGGGTATACAATGCCCTTTCTATGTGGGCCAAGCAGTACTACACAAAGATGATTTGAAAAATGCAGTCAAAAGATATGCTGTTGAAACAAGGAGACAACTACACATTATAAAAAACGACAAAATTAGGTTTAGAGTTGTATGTGTAGGTAAAAATCTCAATTATAAGGATGGGACCCACAAAGGGGAATCTCATAAAGTGGTTGGGTCTTCAATAAATACCACATGCCCTTGGGTTTTGCATTGCTCCAGATCTAAACCAGATGATTTTTTTGTGGTCAAAACATTAGTTGACCATCATGAGTGTTTACAAACAAGGCAGGTTGAACTTTACAAGATTAGTTTCATAGCCAGAGAGATTGAACCAATCATTTGCTCTAATCCTACCATACCACTTAAAGCTTTACAGGATCATATCCAGAAGAAACACCAGATCAACATATCCATGAACCAGATCTTCAGAGCAAAAATGAAAGCAGTCAAGAAATTAGAAGGTGATTACTTTGATCAATATGCACTGTTGAGGGACTATTGTGATGAGTTACAAAGGTCAAATCCAGGGACTACTATCAAGTTGGAAGTTGAAAGGGAGTTTAACCCCACAAGTGAGACAAGGCAATTCAAAAGAATTTACATATGTTTAGCTCCTTTGAAAGAAGGATTTAAAAAATGTGGCAGAGATATCCTTGGTTTAGATGGATGTTTCATGAAGGGTCCTTATCTAGGACAAATTTTAACAGCAGTTGGAGTAGATGCAAATAATGGAATTTATCCAGTTGCATATGCACTTGTGGAAGCTGAAAACTTACAATCATGGAGTTGGTTCTTGTAGAATCTTGGTGATGACCTTGATATTTCAGCAAACTCAAACTTTACTTTCATTACAGACAGGCAAAAGGGCCTTTTGCCAGCCATTGCAAGTACTTTTCCTGCTGTTTGAGACATATTCACGAGAATATGAAAATAAAATGGAGAGGTCAGCTCTTAAAAGACCTATTGTGGAAGGCTGCTTGTGCCACTACAGTCCCTGAGTTTCAAAAATCAATGGAAGCTATCAATAAGCAAAATTCCACCCTGCATACATGGTTGTCTAAGATTCCACCAAAATCTTGGTCAAAAGCTCACTTTAGTGGTATGTCTCTAATGTTTTATAATAACTTTTAATCCTTTAAATCAAATATTTTGACACCATTCTTAATTTTAGGAAAACCAAAATGTGATGTGTTGTTAAACAATTGGTGTGAAGTTTTCAACAGACAAGTAGTGGTTGGTAGAGATAAGCCCATAATCACATGTCTTGAATACGTTAAAGAGTATTTGATGAAACGGATTGTGGCTGTGCATAATAAGATATCTAAGTCTCAGGGTCCATTGACACCATCAGTTACAAAACAATTTGCATCAATCAAATCTGAAGCTTCTCAATACTTAGTGATTATGGCAGGTGGAAACAAGTACCAGGTACGTCATGACCCATAAACCACATGTTTATATTTACTCACAACTTTCTTATTTAATCTAATCATGTAGGCAAGTGGTCCCTGGCAAGATCAATGTGTAGTGGACATGAACAAGAATACATGCAGTTGCAAAAGGTGGGAGTTAACAGGTATTCCTTGCAAGCATGCTGTTGCAGTGATATGGAACATGGCGGTTAATGGAATTGAAGTTGGTCAGGTTGAACAATGGGTAGATGAGATATACACGGTGGCAAGATGGAAGGAAGTGTATATGCATACCATTGAACCAATCAATGGTGTAAACTTGTGGATTCCTTCCATCTGTCCTACCAAGCTAGTACCTCCAAATCATAAGACTCAAATTGGTAGACCTAAGAAGAAAAGAAGAATGTCACAGGAGGAGCTCATTTCTAGCATAGAAAAGGATGGAAAGTTGACCAGGATGGGTGGAAAATGCAAGAAGGCAGGACACAATGCTAGGACTTGCAATGGATAGCCTTGTGTCATTTGTGTTTAAATTCTCCCATCTTTAATTTGTGTTTCAATTCTGGACATTTAATTTGTATTAGCTTGTGTTTCAATGTTTAGAACAATGTCTGTATAACATTGTGTAATGTGTTTCAATGTTTAGAACAGAGTTTAAGATAAACTTCCTTTCAAACCATAAGTAGATAACAAAACATTATTCAACACAAAAACATCCATTGAAAACCATTAACTAAATATCATTAGGGTTCATAATTTACATGCTAAATGTTTGAATTAGAAACTCAAAAATACCCACAAAATAGCATCATACGTTTTTGATCAACCATTCACCTACTACAAAATGCATACTTAGATTGTTTGCAATCAAAATACATGTCCAACCAAAACATACTTCAAATAAAAAACTAAATCCAACTCCAAACTATGATACCCCAGCTTCCAATCAAAAACCATTTGAGCTTCCTGATGGTCCTCCTGCTGAGCAGCGTGTTCCCTCTCCCTTTTCAGTGAATTCACCAACCCGGTGATCGACAATGATGCACGATCCGGCACAGGGGGGTCAACCCAACGCACAAACCCACACCTTCCATCCTATACATCAAACATTTCAAAACAAACAAAGCATTATACTTTAACCTTAAAAAAATAAAAAAAAACGTTTGTTGAACAAAAACATCAAAGATTACATAACATCATCATCGTTTTGCCAAAACAGATCAAAGTTTGCTGAAAACAAACATCGTGTTGATGTCTGCCGAAAATCAAGGTTTGCTAAAGAACATCATCGTTTGTTAAACAATAACAACCAGATCGAGTGCACGAAGAACAGCATTACGAAGAGAAACTTACACAACAGAAGAAGCGTCGACCTGGATTTTGTTGGGTCCATGAAGTCTTGATCGTAGTAGACCCACCACAGTTGCAAAGGACCAAATGTGCGTTGGATGATAGCGAACTCATGTTGCCGCGTAGATGGAAGGAAACCCTAAACACAAGGACGAGAATGGCGAGGATGAAAAATTTGGGGACGATAGGGTTTATCTAACCCGGTTTTGTGAGTAAAAAGACTGTTTTGTCCCTCCTTGTGCGTCTCACGTGATGTTAGATAACAGATTCCGTCTTCATATTAAGACACAGGGACTAAATTGGCAATAAAAGTGAAACATAAGGACTAAAATGGCAACAAAAATTATATAGGGACTAAAGTGGCAATTTTGATATAAACACAGGGACCATTTTGGCATTTAACTCAGAAAAAAACTTTCCACTTGAACTTTCATTTATTCGAATTTCGACACAACTATATTTTTATATAAAAAAAACCATAAATGTCACATGACAATTTTTGATTTGATGGTTTATATGAGCGTCGACGCCTCTATAGGCTAAAAGTCAATGGACATTTTAAAGAAAAAATTTGGTCAAATGAAAAATTGGGGAATTGACTTTTAATATTATTAGTAGGAATATAAGAAATTTTAACCAAATAAATATAGTCCGAAAGTTCATAAAATATACACATACACATTATCTTGTGGATTAAATTAATACTAAATTTACCATATAACATGTTATAATAACTTAACCTAAGATGGGTAACACCTTAACACAATACGAGTCAAGATGATTAACTTAAAAACAATACGAATATAATAGATTTAAACAAGTAAAAATGATCAATAATATATATGATGAGAAAAATCATTAAAAAGTAATCAAATAAACTATTTGTTTTATTACAAATTGTTTCGGGTAAAAATTAACAAGCTTAACTTTCATCAAAAATCGAATTAGAAAGGTGGGGTGTTGTGTTTTGCTATCAAATATCTCAAGTATATCAAAGTTATGATCAGAATATCCCTGAGGATCCCTAAAGATCTTTCAGTATATGAAACAGAAAAATAGCAAGACAAACGAGATTTATACGAAAAAAGCCCTTATTCCCTTATGATTGCTGGCATAAAAACCTCAGGAGGTGACAATGGTCACTCTGCCTAGTTTTATTAATAATAAATAAGTAGAATACAACGAAAGAACACAAGTTGATAGATGCTAAGAGTATTTGAGCTCCTGCGTGTATTAGTGTGTTTCATGTGTCCTATATCGATCAATTGCCTCGGTTTATATACTATGAAATTACAAACAAACGGTCAACAACGTTCACAAGGCATTTGCGAATATCTCGGCACTTTCCAATCGTGGGAGACTTGTTCAAAATAATGGCGTCAATCTCTCTTAGATGCCGCGTCCCAAATTAATTCAGTTGAAGTCCCTCTCCGTGATATTTGACTGAGCTATATAACAACCTGTCATTGCCTGAAATCTCGCAAGCCAGATTAGGAATAAACAGAGATAATGGTTAGTCAGTTATATATCCCTGATCCTGAAATATCTCGGATCCTGAAATATCCTGGGCATAAAATTTGGCGCATAACACAAATCATTTTAACTTGAATAACTTGAATT
Source organism: Mikania micrantha (assembly GCA_009363875.1). Classification (NCBI taxonomy): domain Eukaryota; kingdom Viridiplantae; phylum Streptophyta; class Magnoliopsida; order Asterales; family Asteraceae; genus Mikania; species Mikania micrantha. The sequence continues at coordinate 93,751,425 of CM018691.1, read as the reverse complement.
AAATTGATGTTTTTTAAAAGCGACTCATTTAGACCAAAAATGATTTTTCTTAAAACCCATCCAGACCCACACATGTCCTGACATGTTACCCAACCCAATTCAACCCGTCTATTTTTCCAATTATATACAAAACCATTATTTTCTTATAACAATCTGTCACAAAACGCTACACCATTTTATTTCATCATTAACTCAGCTCAATTTATCCCAATTAAGTCTTCTAGACTTTAATTTAATGTGTTATCTTTCAACTCCAATTTGTATCACTTGATTTGAATCATTAACTCGCTCAATTTATCCCAATTATACCTAGATGTTCCACAGTTAAAACATTTGTGATCAGTTTTGAACTCCTTTCTGTATAACATACAATCATTTGGACATGCATGTATTCTTTCAACTTCTAATCCCATAGGACACATCATTTTTTTTGCTTGGTATAACGAAATTGGTAACTCGTTATGTCACACCCCCAAATTCCCACTAGTGGCGTCAGTCCACGTGGGTGTGACGTGGCCAGGATCACAGCTCATGGTCATATAGAACGACTCTATATGAGTTTCACAATCACATACAATTATAAATAAAACCAGTTTTCATAAGTAAGCATCGGAAATGTTTAACATTAAAAGTAAATAAGTTGCAGCGGAAAAATAACAGACACTACATTGTTCAAATTGTTTTAAAATCAACAAATGCACACACAAGCCTAGGACTTGAGTCTATATGCCAGTCAGACTCCTTAACACATCCTTGTGCGCATCCTAGCGTGTGCTCCATCAGTTACCTGAGAATACATGCGAAAAGTGTCAACTAAAAAGTTGGTGAGTTCACAGGTTTAGACAGACAGAAGATAATAAACAGACATATACTGGGTATGTTAAGTTTAGTTGTTGGATACTACGATCCGTGGAGTGTGTCAGTTCATCTTACCGAAACTAGACTGTTTCTGTTTGCCTCCGCAGGTCATCGCTGAACCCGCATTCACATCGAAATTACACTCGTTATGACCTCCAGTCAACATTGGTGCCAAGTGGGGTTAGTCAAACCCAGTAGTACTATGTAATTACGACTCGTTTGATACACAACTAACGGTAAGGATAAGTGAGGACTTTAAGCGATAAAAGTTACACTCGAAAATGGTTTTCACAACATACCAGTCATACATCTAAAAACAGTTGCATAGTATTCTCACCCCAATAGTTTAGCAAATCAGTTAAAGAGTAAAAGTGGGGCCGTAAACTCACCTGAGTTAAGTAATGCGTTTGCTCAAAAGAGATAGTGTAGCTCGCCGGCTAGTAGTCACCTATATCACATAGGTACTATGAGTTCGTGTTCACATATGTGGGTCTCACAGGACCGTGTTCGTGTTTAACAACACCAAGTTGTTAAGTGGGTCATGATGACCGTGTTTGACCTAACGACCCGTTGGTGACGGTTTTTGGGATCAAGTGCTCGTGTAATGTGTGGTTTGGCGTCGTGTGAAGTGTACGGATACTAACAATCATTCCCATGAGGAAACTTACTATTTATAGTAAGTTTCCATTCCAGGAAAGTTTCCTCATTAGGCAGGTCATGCAATAATTCACATTCCGATTATTCTAACTTGCATAATTACCCTAAATGAGCATGTTATCACATAGCACATCGTTACACATAGCCGGTTTAGTAAAGTTTGCGCGTAAAAGTTTCTAAAATTAGAAAGTTTCTAAATTAGGCATATTTCATCAAGTTTAACAACCAATATCATCTAATATCATTATCTTAGTCCTAAATAACCCTTTAATCATGATCGTTACGACTAACATGTGACAAATCATTGACTTAGCAAAATAAAGTTACTATATTTAGTAACTTGTGATAATAACCAAAATCAAGTCTCCCAACAACATAATCCTTACAATATCATCATGTAATCACTAAATAAGCATGTTAGACTCAAGACATTATCATACATATCATCCATTTGAAATCTTGTGACAAAAAGTTACTATTTATAGTAACATTTATAAAAACCATAACTTTGACCATTCTAAACATTTCTATGCATCAAATAACTATCATATTAACTCTTAAACATCATTTGAAACATATATTTTAGATCTAAACATACCCATGTGGTCATCTCATCAAAAACACATACTTAGTAACTTTAAAGTTACTATTTTTAGTAATATTCACATCTATGACACTTCTTGATCATAATCAAACATTCTGATCACATGGTACATCATCAATAACACTTTCAATAACATTTCAACACTGAAAATTACATAAACCATTGTAGATCATACATGCATGTTGATTAAACCATTGGTCAAAAGCTCACTTTAGTGGTATGTCTCTAATGTTTTATAATAACTTTTAATCCTTTCAATCAAATATTTTGACACCATTCTTACTTTTAGGAAAACCAAAATGTGATGTGTTGTTAAACAATTGGTGTGAAGTTTTCAACAGACAAATAGTGGTTGGTAGAGATAAGCCCATAATCACATGTCTTGAATACGTTAAAGAGTATTTGATGAAACGGATTGTGGCTGTGCATAATAAGATATCTAAGTCTCAGGGTCCATTGACACCATCAGTTACAAAACAATTTGCATCAATCAAATCTGAAGCTTCTCAATACTTAGTGATTATGGCAGGTGGAAACAAGTACCAGGTACGTCATGACCCATAAACCACATGTTTATATTTACTCACAACTTTCTTATTTAATCTAATCATGTAGGCAAGTGGTCCCTGGCAAGATCAATGTGTAGTGGACATGAACAAGAATACATGCAGTTGCAAAAGGTGGGAGTTAACAGGTATTCCTTGCAAGCATGCTGTTGCAGTGATATGGAACATGGCGGTTAATGGAATTGAAGTTGGTCAGGTTGAACAATGGGTAGATGAGATATACACGGTGGCAAGATGGAAGGAAGTGTATATGCATACCATTGAACCAATCAATGGTGTAAACTTGTGGATTCCTTCCATCTGTCCTACCAAGCTAGTACCTCCAAATCATAAGACTCAAATTGGTAGACCTAAGAAGAAAAGAAGAATGTCACAGGAGGAGCTCATTTCTAGCATAGAAAAGGATGGAAAGTTGACCAGGATGGGTGGAAAATGCAAGAAGGCAGGACACAATGCTAGGACTTGCAATGGATAGCCTTGTGTCATTTGTGTTTAAATTCTCCCATCTTTAATTTGTGTTTCAATTTTGGACATTTAATTTGTATTAGCTTGTGTTTCAATGTTTAGAACAATGTCTGTATAACATTGTGTAATGTGTTTCAATGTTTAGAACAGAGTTTAAGATAAACTTCCTTTCAAACCATAAGTAGATAACAAAACATTATTCAACACAAAAACATCCATTGAAAACCATTAACTAAATATCATTAGGGTTCATAATTTACATGCTAAATGTTTGAATTAGAAACTCAAAAATACCCACAAAATAGCATCATACGTTTTTGATCAACCATTCACCTACTACAAAATGCATACTTAGATTGTTTGCAATCAAAATACATGTCCAACCAAAACATACTTCAAATAAAAAACTAAATCCAACTCCAAACTATGATACCCCAGCTTCCAATCAAAAACCATTTGAGCTTCCTGATGGTCCTCCTGCTGAGCAGCGTGTTCCCTCTCCCTTTTCAGTGAATTCACCAACCCGGTGATCGACAATGATGCACGATCCGGCACAGGGGGGTCAACCCAACGCACAAACCCACACCTTCCATCCTATACATCAAACATTTCAAAACAAACAAAGCATTATACTTTAACCTTAAAAAAATAAAAAAAACGTTTGTTGAACAAAAACATCAAAGATTACATAACATCATCATCGTTTTGCCAAAACAGATCAAAGTTTGCTGAAAACAAACATCGTGTTGATGTCTGCCGAAAATCAAGGTTTGCTAAAGAACATCATCGTTTGTTAAACAATAACAACCAGATCGAGTGCACGAAGAACAGCATTACGAAGAGAAACTTACACAACAGAAGAAGCGTCGACCTGGATTTTGTTGGGTCCATGAAGTCTTGATCGTAGTAGACCCACCACAGTTGCAAAGGACCAAATGTGCGTTGGATGATAGCGAACTCATGTTGCCGCGTAGATGGAAGGAAACCCTAAACACAAGGACGAGAATGGCGAGGATGAAAAATTTGGGGACGATAGGGTTTATCTAACCCGGTTTTGTGAGTAAAAAGACTGTTTTGTCCCTCCTTGTGCGTCTCACGTGATGTTAGATAACAGATTCCGTCTTCATATTAAGACACAGGGACTAAATTGGCAATAAAAGTGAAACATAAGGACTAAAATGGCAACAAAAATTATATAGGGACTAAAGTGGCAATTTTGATATAAACACAGGGACCATTTTGGCATTTAACTCAGAAAAAAACTTTCCACTTGAACTTTCATTTATTCGAATTTCGACACAACTATATTTTTATATAAAAAAAACCATAAATGTCACATGACAATTTTTGATTTGATGGTTTATATGAGCGTCGACGCCTCTATAGGCTAAAAGTCAATGGACATTTTAAAGAAAAAATTTGGTCAAATGAAAAATTGGGGAATTGACTTTTAATATTATTAGTAGGAATATAAGAAATTTTAACCAAATAAATATAGTCCGAAAGTTCATAAAATATACACATACACATTATCTTGTGGATTAAATTAATACTAAATTTACCATATAACATGTTATAATAACTTAACCTAAGATGGGTAACACCTTAACACAATACGAGTCAAGATGATTAACTTAAAAACAATACGAATATAATAGATTTAAACAAGTAAAAATGATCAATAATATATATGATGAGAAAAATCATTAAAAAGTAATCAAATAAACTATTTGTTTTATTACAAATTGTTTCGGGTAAAAATTAACAAGCTTAACTTTTATCAAAAATCGAATTAGAAAGGTGGGGTGTTGTGTTTTGCTATCAAATATCTCAAGTATATCAAAGTTATGATCAGAATATCCCTGAGGATCCCTAAAGATCTTTCAGTATATGAAACAGAAAAATAGCAAGACAAACGAGATTTATACGAAAAAAGCCCTTATTCCCTTATGATTGCTGGCATAAAAACCTCAGGAGGTGACAATGGTCACTCTGCCTAGTTTTATTAATAATAAATAAGTAGAATACAACGAAAGACCACAAGTTGATAGATGCTAAGAGTATTTGAGCTCCTGCGTGTATTAGTGTGTTTCATGTGTCCTATATCGATCAATTGCCTCGGTTTATATACTATGAAATTACAAACAAACGGTCAACAACGTTCACAAGGCATTTGCGAATATCTCGGCACTTTCCAATCGTGGGAGACTTGTTCAAAATAATGGCGTCAATCTCTCTTAGATGCCGCGTCCCAAATTAATTCAGTTGAAGTCCCTCTCCGTGATATTTGACTGAGCTATATAACAACCTGTCATTGCCTGAAATCTCGCAAGCCAGATTAGGAATAAACAGAGATAATGGTTAGTCAGTTATATATCCCTGATCCTGAAATATCTCGGATCCTGAAATATCCTGGGCATAAAATTTGGCGCATAACACAAATCATTTTAACTTGAATAACTTGAATTAAATAGATGTTTTTTAAAAGCGACTCATTTAGACCAAAAATGATTTTTCTTAAAACCCATCCAGACCCACACATGTCCTGACATGTTACCCAACCCAATTCAACCCGTCTATTTTTCCAATTATATACAAAACCATTATTTTCTTATAACAATCTGTCACAAAACGCTACACCATTTTATTTCATCATTAACTCAGCTCAATTTATCCCAATTAAGTCTTCTAGACTTTAATTTAATGTGTTATCTTTCAACTCCAATTTGTATCACTTGATTTGAATCATTATCTCGCTCAATTTATCCCAATTATACCTAGATGTTCCACAGTTAAAACATTTGTGATCATTTTTGAACTCCTTTCTGTATAACATACAATCCTTTGGACATGCATGTATTCTTTCAACTTCTAATCCCATAGGACACATCATTTTTTTTGCTTGGTATAACGAAATTGGTAACTCGTTATGTCACACCCCCAAATTCCCACTAGTGGCGTCAGTCCACGTGGGTGTGACGTGGCCAGGATCACAGCTCATGGTCATATAGAACGACTCTATATGAGTTTCACAATCACATACAATTATAAATAAAACCAGTTTTCATAAGTAAGCATCGGAAATGTTTAACATTAAAAGTAAATAAGTTGCAGCGGAAAAATAACAGACACTACATTGTTCAAATTGTTTTAAAATCAACAAATGCACACACAAGCCTAGGACTTGAGTCTATATGCCAGTCAGACTCCTTAACACATCCTTGTGCGCATCCTAGCGTGTGCTCCATCAGTTACCTGAGAATACATGCGAAAAGTGTTAACTAAAAAGTTGGTGAGTTCACAGGTTTAGACACACAGGAGATAATAAACAGACATATACTGGGTATGTTAAGTTTAGTTGTTGGATACTACGATCCGTGGAGTGTGTCAGTTCATCTTACCGAAACTAGACTGTTTCCGTTTGCCTCCGCAGGTCATCGCTGAACCCGCATTCACATCGAAATTACACTCGTTATGACCTCCAGTCAACATTGGTGCCGAGTGGGGTTAGTCAAACCCAGTAGTACTACGTAATTACGACTCGTTTGATACACAACTAACGGTAAGGATAAGTGAGGACTTTAAGCGATAAAAGTTACACTCGAAAATGGTTTTCACAACATACCAGTCATACATCTAAAAACAGTTGCATAGTATTCTCACCCCAATAGTTTAGCAAATCAGTTAAAGAGTAAAAGTGGGGCCGTAAACTCACCTGAGTTAAGTAATGTGTTTGCTCAAAAGAGATAGTGTAGCTCGCCGGCTAGTAGTCACATATATCACATAGGTACTATGAGTTCGTGTTCACAAATGTGGGTCTCACAGGACCGTGTTCGTGTTTAACAACACCAAGTTGTTAAGTGGGTCATGATGACCGTGTTTGACCGTGTAGACCGTGTTTGACCTAACGACCCGTTGGTGACGGTTTTTGGGATCAAGTGCTCGTGTAATGTGTGGTTTGGCGTCGTGTGAAGTGTACGGATACTAACAATCATTCCCATGAGGAAACTTACTATTTATAGTAAGTTTCCATTCCAGGAAAGTTTCCTCATTAGGCAGGTCATGCAATAATTCACATTCCGATTATTCTAACTTGCATAATTACCCTAAATGAGCATGTTATCACATAGCACATCGTTACACATAGCCGGTTTAGTAAAGTTTGCGCGTAAAAGTTTCTAAAATTAGAAAGTTTCTAAATTAGGCATATTTCATCAAGTTTAACAACCAATATCATCTAATATCATTATCTTAGTCCTAAATAACCCTTTAATCATGATCGTTACGACTAACATGTGACAAATCATTGACTTAGCAAAATAAAGTTACTATATTTAGTAACTTGTGATAATAACCAAAATCAAGTCTCCCAACAACATAATCCTTACAATATCATCATGTAATCACTAAATAAGCATGTTAGACTCAAGACATTATCATACATATCATCCATTTGAAATCTTGTGACAAAAAGTTACTATTTATAGTAACATTTATAAAAACCATGACTTTGACCATTCTAAACATTTCTATGCATCAAATAACTATCATATTAACTCTTAAACATCATTTGAAACATATATTTTAGATCTAAACATACCCATGTGGTCATCTCATCAAAAACACATACTTAGTAACTTTAAAGTTACTATTTTTAGTAATATTCACATCTATGACACTTCTTGATCATAATCAAACATTCTGATCACATGGTACATCATCAATAACACTTTCAATAACATTTCAACACTGAAAATTACATAAACCATTGTAGATCATACATGCATGTTGATTAAACCATTGGTCAAAAGCTCACTTTAGTGGTATGTCTCTAATGTTTTATAATAACTTTTAATCCTTTAAATCAAATATTTTGACACCATTCTTAGTTTTAGGAAAACCAAAATGTGATGTGTTGTTAAACAATTGGTGTGAAGTTTTCAACAGACAAGTAGTGGTTGGTAGAGATAAGCCCATAATCACATGTCTTGAATACGTTAAAGAGTATTTGATGAAACGGATTGTGGCTGTGCATAATAAGATATCTAAGTCTCAGGGTCCATTGACACCATCAGTTACAAAACAATTTGCATCAATCAAATCTGAAGCTTCTCAATACTTAGTGATTATGGCAGGTGGAAACAAGTACCAGGTACGTCATGACCCATAAACCACATGTTTATATTTACTCACAACTTTCTTATTTAATCTAATCATGTAGGCAAGTGGTCCCTGGCAAGATCAATGTGTAGTGGACATGAACAAGAATACATGCAGTTGCAAAAGGTGGGAGTTAACAGGTATTCCTTGCAAGCATGCTGTTGCAGTGATATGGAACATGGCGGTTAATGGAATTGAAGTTGGTCAGGTTGAACAATGGGTAGATGAGATATACACGGTGGCAAGATGGAAGGAAGTGTATATGCATACCATTGAACCAATCAATGGTGTAAACTTGTGGATTCCTTCCATCTGTCCTACCAAGCTAGTACCTCCAAATCATAAGACTCAAATTGGTAGACCTAAGAAGAAAAGAAGAATGTCACAGGAGGAGCTCATTTCTAGCATAGAAAAGGATGGAAAGTTGACCAGGATGGGTGGAAAATGCAAGAAGGCAGGACACAATGCTAGGACTTGCAATGGATAGCCTTGTGTCATTTGTGTTTAAATTATCCCATCTTTAATTTGTGTTTCAATTCTGGACATTTAATTTGTATTAGCTTGTGTTTCAATGTTTAGAACAATGTCTGTATAACATTGTGTAATGTGTTTCAATGTTTAGAACAGAGTTTAAGATAAACTTCCTTTCAAACCAAAAGTAGATAACAAAACATTATTCAACACAAAAACATCCATTGAAAACCATTAACTAAATATCATTAGGGTTCATAATTTACATGCTAAATGTTTGAATTAGAAACTCAAACATACCCACAAAATAGCATCATATGTTTTTGATCAACCATTCACCTACTACAAAATGCATACTTAGATTGTTTGCAATCAAAATACATGTCCAACCAAAACATACTTCAAATAAAAAACTAAATCCAACTCCAAACTATGATACCCCAGCTTCCAATCAAAAACCATTTGAGCTTCCTGATGGTCCTCCTACTGAGCAGCGTGTTCCCTCTCCCTTTTCAGTGAATTCACCAACCCGGTGATCAACAATGATGCACGATCCGGCACAGGGGGGTCAACCCAACGCACAAACCCACACCTTCCATCCTATACATCAAACATTTCAAAACAAACAAAGCATTATACTTTAACCATAAAAAAAAAAACGTTTGTTGAACAAAAACATCAAAGATTACATAACATCATCATCGTTTTGCCAAAACAGATCAAAGTTTGCTGAAAACAAACATCGTGTTGATGTCTGCCGAAAATCAAGGTTTGCTAAAGAACATCATCGTTTGTTAAACACTAACAACCAGATCGAGTGCACGAAGAACAACATTACGAAGAGAAACTTACACAACAGAAGAAGCGTCGACCTGGATTTTGTTGGGTCCATGAAGTCTTGATCGTAGTAGACCCACCACAGTTGCAAAGGACCAAATGTGCGTTGGATGATAGCGAACTCAGAATATCCCTGAGGATCCCTAAAGATCTTTCAGTATATGAAACAGAAAAATAGCAAGACAAACGAGATTTATACGAAAAAAGCCCTTATTCCCTTATGATTGCTGGCATAAAAACCTCAGGAGGTGACAATGGTCACTCTGCCTAGTTTTATTAATAATAAATAAGTAGAATACAACGAAAGACCACAAGTTGATAGATGCTAAGAGTATTTGAGCTCCTGCGTGTATTAGTGTGTTTCATGTGTCCTATATCGATCAATTGCCTCGGTTTATATACTATGAAATTACAAACAAACGGTCAACAACGTTCACAAGGCATTTGCGAATATCTCGGCACTTTCCAATCGTGGGAGACTTGTTCAAAATAATGGCGTCAATCTCTCTTAGATGCCGCGTCCCAAATTAATTCAGTTGAAGTCCCTCTCCGTGATATTTGACTGAGCTATATAACAACCTGTCATTGCCTGAAATCTCGCAAGCCAGATTAGGAATAAACAGAGATAATGGTTAGTCAGTTATATATCCCTGATCCTGAAATATCTCGGATCCTGAAATATCCTGGGCATAAAATTTGGCGCATAACACAAATCATTTTAACTTGAATAACTTGAATTAAATAGATGTTTTTTAAAAGCGACTCATTTAGACCAAAAATGATTTTTCTTAAAACCCATCCAGACCCACACATGTCCTGACATGTTACCCAACCCAATTCAACCCGTCTATTTTTCCAATTATATACAAAACCATTATTTTCTTATAACAATCTGTCACAAAACGCTACACCATTTTATTTCATCATTAACTCAGCTCAATTTATCCCAATTAAGTCTTCTAGACTTTAATTTAATGTGTTATCTTTCAACTCCAATTTGTATCACTTGATTTGAATCATTAACTCGCTCAATTTATCCCAATTATACCTAGATGTTCCACAGTTAAAACATTTGTGATCATTTTTGAACTCCTCTCTGTATAACATACAATCATTTGGACATGCATGTATTCTTTCAACTTCTAATCCCATAGGACACATCATTTTTTTTGCTTGGTATAACGAAATTGGTAACTCATTATGTCACACCCCCAAATTCCCACTAGTGGCGTCAGTCCACGTGGGTGTGACGTGGCCAGGATCACAGCTCATGGTCATATAGAACGACTCTATATGAGTTTCACAATCACATACAATTATAAATAAAACCAGTTTTCATAAGTAAGCATCAGAAATGTTTAACATTAAAAGTAAATAAGTTGCAGCGGAAAAATAACAGACACTACATTGTTCAAATTGTTTTAAAATCAACAAATGCACACACAAGCCTAGGACTTGAGTCTATATGCCAGTCAGACTCCTTAACACATCCTTGTGCGCATCCTAGCGTGTGCTCCATCAGTTACCTGAGAATACATGCGAAAAGTGTCAACTAAAAAGTTGGTGAGTTCACAGGTTTAGACAGACAGGAGATAATAAACAGACATATACTGGGTATGTTAAGTTTAGTTGTTGGATACTACGATCCGTGGAGTGTGTCAGTTCATCTTACCGAAACTAGACTGTTTCCGTTTGCCTCCGCAGGTCATCGCTGAACCCGCATTCACATCGAAATTACACTCGTTATGACCTCCAGTCAACATTGGTGCCGAGTGGGGTTAGTCAAACCCAGTAGTACTACGTAATTACGACTCGTTTGATACACAACTAACGGTAAGGATAAGTGAGGACTTTAAGCGATAAAAGTTACACTCGAAAATGGTTTTCACAACATACCAGTCATACATCTAAAAACAGTTGCATAGTATTCTCACCCCAATAGTTTAGCAAATCAGTTAAAGAGTAAAAGTGGGGCCGTAAACTCACCTGAGTTAAGTAATGTGTTTGCTCAAAAGAGATAGTGTAGCTCGCCGGCTAGTAGTCACATATATCACATAGGTACTATGAGTTCGTGTTCACATATGTGGGTCTCACAGGACCGTGTTCGTGTTTAACAACACCAAGTTGTTAAGTGGGTCATGATGACCGTGTTTGATCGTGTAGACCGTGTTTGACCTAACGACCCGTTGGTGACGGTTTTTGGGATCAAGTGCTCGTGTAATGTGTGGTTTGGCGTCGTGTGAAGTGTACGGATACTAACAATCATTCCCATGAGGAAACTTACTATTTATAGTAAGTTTCCATTCTAGGAAAGTTTCCTCATTAGGCAGGTCATGCAATAATTCACATTCCGATTATTCTAACTTGCATAATTACCCTAAATGAGCATGTTATCACATAGCACATCGTTACACATAGGCGGTTTAGTAAAGTTTGCGCGTAAAAGTTTCTAAAATTAGAAAGTTTCTAAATTAGGCATATTTCATCAAGTTTAACAACCAATATCATCTAATATCATTATCTTAGTCCTAAATAACCCTTTAATCATGATCGTTACGACTAACATGTGACAAATCATTGACTTAGCAAAATAAAGTTACTATATTTAGTAACTTGTGATAATAACCAAAATCAAGTCTCCCAATAACATAATCCTTACAATATCATCATGTAATCACTAAATAAGCATGTTAGACTCAAGACATTATCATACATATCATCCATTTGAAATCTTGTGACAAAAAGTTACTATTTATAGTAACATTTATAAAAACCATGACTTTGACCATTCTAAACATTTCTATGCATCAAATAACTATCATATTAACTCTTAAACATCATTTGAAACATATATTTTAGATCTAAACATACCCATGTGGTCATCTCATCAAAAACACATACTTAGTAACTTTAAAGTTACTATTTTTAGTAATATTCACATCTATGACACTTCTTGATCATAATCAAACATTCTGATCACATGGTACATCATCAATAACACTTTCAATAACATTTCAACACTGAAAATTACATAAACCATTGTAGATCATACATGCATGTTGATTAAACCATTGGTCAAAAGCTCACTTTAGTGGTATGTCTCTAATGTTTTATAATAACTTTTAATCCTTTAAATCAAATATTTTGACACCATTCTTAGTTTTAGGAAAACCAAAATGTGATGTGTTGTTAAACAATTGGTGTGAAGTTTTCAACAGACAAGTAGTGGTTGGTAGAGATAAGCCCATAATCACATGTCTTGAATACGTTAAAGAGTATTTGATGAAACGGATTGTGGCTGTGCATAATAAGATATCTAAGTCTCAGGGTCCATTGACACCATCAGTTACAAAACAATTTGCATCAATCAAATCTGAAGCTTCTCAATACTTAGTGATTATGGCAGGTGGAAACAAGTACCAGGTACGTCATGACCCATAAACCACATGTTTATATTTACTCACAACTTTCTTATTTAATCTAATCATGTAGGCAAGTGGTCCCTGGCAAGATCAATGTGTAGTGGACATGAACAAGAATACATGCAGTTGCAAAAGGTGGGAGTTAACAGGTATTCCTTGCAAGCATGCTGTTGCAGTGATATGGAACATGGCGGTTAATGGAATTGAAGTTGGTCAGGTTGAACAATGGGTAGATGAGATATACACGGTGGCAAGATGGAAGGAAGTGTATATGCATACCATTGAACCAATCAATGGTGTAAACTTGTGGATTCCTTCCATCTGTCCTACCAAGCTAGTACCTCCAAATCATAAGACTCAAATTGGTAGACCTAAGAAGAAAAGAAGAATGTCACAGGAGGAGCTCATTTCTAGCATAGAAAAGGATGGAAAGTTGACCAGGATGGGTGGAAAATGCAAGAAGGCAGGACACAATGCTAGGACTTGCAATGGATAGCCTTGTGTCATTTGTGTTTAAATTCTCCCATCTTTAATTTGTGTTTCAATTCTGGACATTTAATTTGTATTAGTTTGTGTTTCAATGTTTAGAACAATGTCTGTATAACATTGTGTAATGTGTTTCAATATTTAGAACAGAGTTTAAGATGATGGATGGTGTTTCTAGCTTCTCTTCTAGCCTTCCAAGCCTTCAATGGAGTTTCTTCAAGGTTGTTAATGGCTTCCAGAGGTTCTAGGATGAAGTTGCAGGTGAAAATGGCGAGCAAGATGATCTGGAGCCTGAGTATTGAGAAATAGGGTGGCTATGAAATGATTAATCTTGATTTTATCAAGATTTTGCGTGTTTAGCTTCCAGGCGTATCGCCTGTCGAATTGCTCTGACATCCAGGCGTTACGCGCGAGTCGACCGGCTAAGGGGCGTCCTTTCCCCATCCGCGCGCATCGCCAAGGGTCAGGGTGCCGAGTCAGGCGTACCGCCTGGCCCATTTTTCAGGCCCAATAAGCCAAATTTTATTGTTTTGAACCGAATTTCTCGTATTTCTCGAATAAGATCATCGTTTCTTGACACATAATCATTGTTCTAACTAAATTAGGTTCCCCCGAACCTAAGTGTAGTGTTATTGTGCCGTGGTTTGATCCGTTCACCAACGTTCGTCATTCAAGACACGTGCGAGTGTTGTGCGATAATTCCTCGAATTATCGATGTATTATAACTGTTGTGCCACGTGTCACACTAAATACAATTATTCTAGTGCCACGTATGAATTAATAATGCATATTATTATTAAAAATAGATAAATGCTGACCTGGAATTTGCGAGGTGTCACACGTTATCATCTGGCAGTATATCATGTAGCAGACCTAATAAATCTGTGAAACTTTTATCACTCCACCCGTGTCTTGACTTTAAGGTAAACAACCTCAATACAGCACTTAGTTTAGAAAATTTCTCACAACCAGTATATAATGGTTTTTCTGAATCTTCTAATAGGTGTTTTAATTTTTCATGCTCATTATCACCAACATTAGTCTCTAAATCATTATACATATCATTAAAATCGTCATTATTGTCATTCAAAGCATCTCTTTCATGATCCATATTTTTGGAGTTGTTCTGTGTGTTATCGTTGCCTAAATTGATCGATGGTGTGCTACGGTTAGCAAGTGATTCTCCATGCATTGACCAACAAGTATATCTAGGCATAAAACCATGTCTCAACAAATGAAATTGATTTACTTTGACATCATATTTTTGGAAATTTTTAAATGAGGCACATGGACAAAAAATTAATTGAGCTCCTTCATTAACCCAATGCGTTTCAGCAGTCTTAAGATAACTTTGAACACCAATCATATATGTTGTATCGGTATGGCTTTTATTGTACATCCATTCGTTGCGATCCATTGGACAGGGACAATCTAAACGTATAAATGTCCTAAATAAGATATAACTCACCTTAATTGAGAATATTATTTAAATAAAATAAAATTGATTTTGAATTTTATTGACATGAAAAACACAATAACAACCTATCTAACTAAGCGAGATCTAAAATATTAGAAGCAATAATCTGTGTGTGTCTATAGAGGATATTGATAATAAATTTAAAACTATACCAACTCCGCAACTCCAATCTTTTACTTTTGAAAGGAAATCCAATAGTTGTATCAAAAACTCTGATTTCTTCACATTCAAGTTTCATAAAACGATGACAGTCGTGAAGAAAGTGATGAATTCTCATTCTGTTGAATTTGTTACAAACTATCCGATTTTATTCCAAAGCCAATGTGGCTACGAAAAGCTAAAAAAAGCCAACCGCGGCTAATATAAAAAAGAAACCGCAACAAAAATTGAAATAAAAAAAATATCTTCAGAAACCGGGTCAAAAAATAAACTAAATCCCGACTAAAAATTAACTATAAACCGCGACTAAAAATAAACATTTAAACCGCGTCAAAAACAAAACAAACCGCGTCTAAAAATAAATCTAAAAATAAATCTAAAAATAAATTAAGCAAAATCATATATTTGAAGTTTTTTAAAATTCTTAATAGTTTTTAGACGCGGTTTAGAAAACAACCGCCTCTAAAAATGAAAGTCAACTGCGTCTAAAGCTCCATTTTGTACTAGTGAGAATATATTTATAGTTTTCATTAACATTGAATGCTTCTTGTGCCAAAACTTATACATGGAATCTTTCAAATGCTACTGAAATCACACAATTTCATGAAGGATTAGACCTTCAAACAACTCACCTGGACTAAGGATCAAGCAAAGATTAATGGAAGGAATCTTTTAATAAGCATAGGTTTTGATTTTGTCTTCATCAGCTCAGGGATATTGTAAAGTATGAAAGAGATGATGCCTATGGAATAAGTGTTGAAGGCTAAACAGTTAAATAAAAATAAAAGTTGATATGAAACAACTGCTGAAGACTATAAACTAAAGTATCAAAGAACAGAAGATCAAGTGCTGAAGATTACAAGCATTGAAAAGTTTGTAACTAAAACTCATACTTTCGGTACTTAGTCATATGTCAGTTCTTTAGTCTTAAGTGGTTTGTCTCTCTTAAGGTGTTATAACGTGTTTAGTTGTTTTGGTAACTACTGGACATTTATTTCTTTCAGTTATCTTATTAAATGTCCTTTTCACAATAACGTCACTATATGTATAAATACTGAAATCAATGTTCGATTTAGTAGTATTTTTTATGCAAAAATTCTCTGCATAATTATTTATTTGAGGGGGAGCTTATTGTGTAACTGGGAACCTTCAATCAACCGATGCAATGTTTTCAATTAATGCTTGTGATCTCGCTGTGATTAGTTTGATTATTTGATTGCTTGACGATTAGGTGTTTGATATAGATCCAACAAAAGAAAATTCTAACTATTATTCGTATTTGAAATTACATAAACGTAACTGAAATACAGAAAATAAATAAGAAAAAATAGCAATTTTGGTGGTTGAATAATTATGTTAAACATATATTCTTTAAAACAGATTTCAGGCCACCTAGGTAAAACCATCTGTCTCCTAGGGGACAACAGTTGTAGCAGATGCATTGTCGGAATTAACCTTGGCCTGAAAATACCTGAATACAAGAGCGTAACAGATCGATTGTTTGATAGAAAATTGTTTATGTGGTAACCCAACAAGAAAACCAAAGTCTTATGTTTATACTGTGATTGAGAGCTCAAAACAGTCACGATATCAAACACTGAAAATATGTTTCATTTTAAAAATTTTACGTTCTTATAAAATAGTGTTATAAACTAAACTGAATCAAATAATCTCACTAGAAGAAACTAAGGTTTTGTAAAAAAAAAAATGCAAATTGTACATTTTTATTTTAGCGTGAAAAGGTAAAGCCAATTTGTGTTTCTCGAAAATGTTTGAAATACCAAATGTAATAAAAGAGACAAATATGACAAAAAGGGTTAAGAAATTGTACATTATTGCAATTTTTTTACAAACATTGATGTGGAACAAACTAAAAGAGAAAAAAAACACCTTTGGTTTAGCTTTAAAACCTTGCACATATAATAACATTTGTGTAGAGATGTCTAACGAATAAATTTTGAATATATCGAATAGTTCAAATAAAATAATTTCAAATTTTCAAATTTAGAATTTTTCTAGGATTCAACAAAAGAAAATTCTAACTATTATTCGTATTTGAAATTACATAAACGTAACTGAAATACAGAAAATAAATAAGAAAAAATAGCAATTTTGGTGGTTGAATAATTATGTTAAACAAATGTTTTTTAAAACAGATTTCAGGCCACCTAGGTAAAACCATCTGTCTCCTAGGGGAAAACAGTTGTAGCAGATGCACTGTCGGAATTAACCTTGGCCTGAAAATACCTGAATACAAGAGCGTAACAGATCGATTGTTTGATAGAAAATTGTTTATGTGGTAACCCAACAAGAAAACCAAAGTCTTATGTTTATACTGTGATTGAGAGCTCAAAACAGTCGCGATATTAAACACTGAAAATATGTTTCATCTTAAAAATTTTAGGTTCTTATAAAATAGTGTTATAAACTAAACTGAATCAAATAATCTCACTAGAAGAAACTAAGGTTTTGTAAAAAAAAATGCAAATTGTACATTTTTATTTTAGCGTGAAAAGGTAAAGCCAATTTGTGTTTCCTTGAAAATGTTTGAAATACCAAATGTAATAAAAGAGACAAATATGACAAAAAGGGTTAATAAACTGTACTTTATTACAATTTTTTTACAAACATTGATGTGGAACAACCTAAAAGAGAAAAAAAAAACACCTATGGTTTAGCTTTAAAACCTTGCACATATAATAACATTTGTGTAGAGATGTCTAACGAATAAATTTCGAATATACCGAATAGTTCAAATAAAATAATTTCAAAAATTTAAAACTTTTTAGAAGGATTCAAATTTAAAATAAATTCGAATAAACAAATTCAAATCCAGTGTCTAAATTCAAGTAAATTCGATTCGAATTTAGTTAAATAACTAATTTAAACATTATTTATAAAATTAATGCTAACTTTAAATATAAAAAAATATTAGAAACCTAAAACGTTAAACTAAATTGACCAATTATAATGCTCAATTCTATACATATTAAATTACTTAAATATATATAAAAAATATATGTAAATATCTCTAATTTGAATAAAATTGAATTGAAATCACTAGGGGCTGTCCCAAGAATTCCACTGCCTTGGACGAATTAGAAAAAAAAGGCTCTAGCAAATTGTATAATTGTGCTTTTTTTAGTTTTATATTTTCATTCATACATACATACATACATACATACATACTCTATAATAAAAGAGTAACAATTTGCCACATGTCAAATTGTTACACCACTATTGCCACTTGTCATCTTTTTACATCATTATTGCCACTTGTCATCTTTTTACATCATTATTGCCACTTGTCAAATTCTTATTATTACACTTAATTCTCTTTCATATTAAATAACTAAATTCTCTCTCTTATTAAATAAATCGTTTCTCTTTTTAAATAATTATAATATTAATAACTAATATATAATTTATCTTTTTACTATAAAACACACTTAAAAAATTTTTATAAAATACAAAATATTTATAATCAAAATTTTTTATAGTAAGAAATATTTTATTTTTGAAAAAACAAAATTTATGTAACAAACAAGTTATCTTAAAAAATGATTTTTTAAAAATAAAATGTAGTATATAAGGAGTATTTAAACAATGAGATTTTTCAAAGAAATGATGTTTTTTTAATTTATTTAAAAACTGAATAATAAAAATGATAAAGAAAGTTAAACTTTTGGTCTGTTATGTTTAATGTTATTTTTATATTGGGTCGTTCAACTTTAATAATTACAAAAATTATATTTTATATTATTGATTTAATAAGAGTTAGTTTTAATATAATACAAACTAAAGTTTTTAACGTTAGTTACTTCGAAGATATCAATGTTACACATTAAAAGATCATATATCATTTGTATAGTAATTAAAGTTTTTAATTATTTTTTATTACTTAAAATATTTATTAATATGTAAATTAATCATTTTACATCAAATTATCGGTTTATAATTGCTAAATTTTTATCACTAACTGTTTAATATTTTATATTAAATACGTGTAATACACGGGTTATTAACCTAGTATATATATAATCTACAAAAGATTTTTAAAATTGTTGTGGTCTTTAAAAAAATAGGCCTCGACCAAGGACGAGGATGCCTCTTTCTATACCTTTTATTGAAATCATAAATCTAAATTGATATCAGATTTCAAATCAAATGAAGTTTGAATTTAAAAATTCGAATTTTATCAATGAATCTGGAATTACAATCAAATTTAATTTTGAATTTTAATCACACTTATAAAAGCGAACTCCCCCGATATTTGGAACTTTTAAGTATTATTATTCATGCCACCACTCACACTTTAACACATGATCACTTTTGACTGGTTTAATATTTGGTCAAATCTAAATATTTTTGAACCAAATCTGGTCAAAGAATTATAAATAGTAAATTTCTCCAATCAAAAATTACCTTAAAAATTAAATAAATATTAAACAAAATAATAACGTCATGATACACCTTTGTGAGCGACAATATCGAGTCGCAGGCGTCTCCTTCCCTCTTCCTTGTTTTGGGAGATGAATTCGTATCTTTTCATCAATTATCCATCATTTCCTCTCAGTTTTTAGGTTATACAAATCCAATTTCCCTCTGATCGATCTCGATTCACGCTGTTTTTCAACGAATTTCAAGGAAAATTAAGTTTTAGGGTTTGATTCTTCGAAGAACTTGAGATGGACCAGGTAGCCCTTGATAGGATAATCGAACGGCTAATCGAAGTTCGATCGAACAAGCCAGGGAAGTTGGTTCAGCTATCAGAGGCTGAAATCAAGCAGCTTTGTGTTGCGTCTCGTGATATCTTCATCAAACAGCCTAATCTGCTTGAACTCGAAGCCCCGATCAAGATTTGCGGTATTTATGAGTTTCATTTCTTCTATGCTCGAGCTTTAATCATGTTATTTTTGTTTTTGAATATCTGTTTTGTGATTTGGGTGGTACTTGATTGTTTGTTAATTGGAAAATTTACCCTAATTATGTGATTATTTCAAAGAGGAAGTGGAGCTAATTTGGACTGAAAAAGAAGTAGTTCGTTCGTGATTATTGGGTTCTTAAATCTATAAGAAGAGGGTTAGGTTGTTTTAAATTTTATTAGGAAATTAAATTCGTGTGCAAACTTGATGATTGTCATGTTTTATGTTTTAGAATACATCATCTCTTCACAAAAGATGTAGATAATTGATAGAGTTTGATTGTTTATTGTATATTTAGTGCAAATTATATGTTAACCTTATGATGAATTCTGGTGGTCACTTCTATGAAAATTTCCAATATATTAGCCAAATTCTTGACAATGGCGAACTATGTTACACAAGCAACAAAGGAACTCTTGGGATCACAATGGGAAAGACTACATACATAAGGAGTCCTAGTAGTGGAACTAGGATTCAATGTAAGGTTTAAGTATGAGTGTTTTAGGGAGTTGTTGAGGATCAGTGAACAAGATTGAAGGAGAGGTACATAACTATATAAACGAGATTGAGATTTGAGGATGCATGTTCTATCATATACATTGATTATATATACATGGATATATATAATTATATGTAAATGTAATTTGGTGATATAGTATGCAACTGCTTTATGAACTATACTATAGTTTTTTGAGCGGTGCAACTATTTTTGAGCATGTCAAAAGACTATTTGGCAACCTAAACATTCTTCCATGAGAAAAGTGAAAGCACCACTTCTTTAATTAATTCTTCTTCACTTCTCCAACAAGTGTTTCACACTTCTACCCCTTCTCACTTTGCTTATTGTTAATTAATTGAAGGCCTTTTGGTTAAAATGGGGGATAAAACTCAGGCCAAGTGAGTAATTCAATTTCAAACAGTTAGACTCTACTTTTATTCAGAATCTTCTCAAAATCTAATTGGACGTACTTGGACTGCGACAAGGAATTTTTCTAATTGTTTGCCTCTCCTGAGCGCTTAGGCAACGCTTAGGTCTCATTTGATAACTATGCTTTCGCAATCTTTTCAAAAGTGGGTAGGAATGATTGAAAAGATGGTGAGGACTCCACCACTTGACGTCGACAACGTATAACTGCTACTGCCTAAAATAACCATTGAAGAAGTGTAGATAACTCTTAAGAAGATGGAAATGGCAAAAGCGGCTGGTCTGGAGAACATTTCCATTAGGGTTTGGAAATGCTTGGAGAAGAAAGTAGTTGGTGGCTGATAGATTTAAATATTATAAGATGTAAGACGAATGTATTAGTGTTTTAGTTCACTCTATATGAACAAATTTAATGAGGAATTGAACTGTTGGGTCACATCATGAAGCCATGGAAATGAGTGATAGAGGCTAGAATCAGACAAGAAACTTAGGTTACAATCAAGGTTTAAAAAAATAGAAACGAGCCTGGAGGCGTTTTCTATTAGCCTCACTAGGCGTTAGCCTCGAGGCAGATCGAGACGTAAGCCTCGAAACAATATCGAAAAATAATTAAATTATAGACATATTTCATTTTTTATAGACATATTTCATTTTTTTACCTTTTAAACACCAAAATAAATCTTTTGCCTCTAGTGTACAACTGCTTTAAGAATAATGTACAAGTCATTAATACATGAACTTAACAATTTAATCAGCTGAGTGTACAAGCTTGTTAAGCACAAAACTAGAACAATATAGATAGGTTCTTAGGGTTTTCTTGCACCTACCACCCTCCTCTTTGTCTCCATCTCACGTGTTTCTTCCTCTCCATCTCCTTATGTCTTCTTCTTCATCACACGTAAATCTGATCTTCTTCATCACCTCTTCTCCTCTTCCATTCCCAGGTAGGCGAATTAAATTTCAATGATTCACGAACTTCTTTAGAAGCACACAAAGATAACTAGGGATATATATGTCAGTGCTTAGACAAGTGTTTGAGTGCCTGTGAAGAATACCAACTTCTTTCCCTTGAACCTGTGGAGAGGTAGGGGGACTCTACCAAGGATCTTTGCTAAGTTTGTTCCTTTTTGCATTAATCTAAGATGAGCTGTTGAAGTTGCTATTGGAGAACCTCTCATGGTATATATTTTTGGAGATCTTATTTAGTTGGTAGATGAACATAAGAAGGTTTTGAAGGCAAAGGTGAAAGACTGAAAGAGTGGCGAGCAACCTAAGTGAGCAAAGGCTTACGTAGTAGTCGGATTAAAACTGTCTTTCTCCTGTAACATTAGTGTGGCCACAGATGTGGATGATGCCCATTATTAATAGTATCCATTGAGGGCAAAGTTGTACCATAGACAAGCAATTTGTACGAGCAAAGTTGTACCATAGACAAGCAAAGTTGTACCATATACAAGCAATAGTATCCATTGACGGCGATGTAGTTCATCATGTCCACGTTGGAGACCGAAAATGGAGGGCAGCCACATATGTTTTCTGTGACAGGCAAACTAAAAAGGAAATTTCTATAAGGTTTTTGATAGATCGACTAGTTTATTCATATCAGATATGTGCTAAGCTTTTTTGTACGAGCTCACCTATTTCTATTCTATGTTAATGTACTTGTCCTTATTTTATTAATTGCAATATGGTTCAAGTTCTTTTTTAAAAGTAAGGTAGCAATTTGACACATTAACTTATGAATGGGCCGCTATGAGTTGTGTTTAATATCAAATCAATCTAATTAAAAAGTAATTTAAAAGGGGAATGGGTCAATTTGGTCAAGAAAGACACCTAAAGTTATTATTAGTGCATACAAACTCCTAAAATTGATTGTTTTTATTGCAATTCTATTAATTTTGCGATCATACATAATACATTATTTGATTGTTATTTTTTCAATTGGACAACTACAATGTGCCCTAGCTGTTGCTCCTTTTTGACAAAATGACCCATTCCTATCTGACCTGCTTTTGACCTGATACCTAACCTGGGGGACCCATCCGCTGTTAGCAAAATTGGACCATCTTTTGTGGGTTGCATTGTGTTGCAGGATATAAACAAAACAATTATTTTTTTTTTCAAGTATTTAGAATAAAAAAGAAAAAAGACTGATATGTCTTAATTGCACCATCCTTTTTAATCTCTTGTGCATTTTATTTATTTATTTTAGGCGATATTCATGGACAATATAGCGACCTACTAAGACTTTTTGAATATGGCGGTTTTCCGCCTCATGCCAATTATCTTTTTCTGGGTGACTATGTGGATCGAGGCAAACAAAGTTTAGAAACAATATGTCTGCTTCTTGCTTACAAAATTAGGTACCCAGAAAACTTTTTTCTTCTGAGAGGAAACCATGAATGTGCATCCATAAATAGAATCTATGGATTTTATGATGAATGTAAAAGACGGTTCAATGTAAAGCTATGGAAAGCTTTCACAGACTGTTTTAACTGTCTTCCTGTTGCTGCTCTTATTGATGACAAGATACTGTGCATGCACGGGGGATTATCACCCGATCTAACTGATTTGGATCAAATTAGAACTTTGCCAAGGCCCACTGCTATTCCAGATACGGGCTTGCTTTGTGATTTGTTGTGGTCTGACCCTTGCAAAGATGTGAAAGGATGGGGGATGAATGATAGAGGGGTTTCCTTTACTTTTGGGCCCGACAAGGTGTCAGAGTTTTTAACAAAGCATGATCTTGATCTTGTTTGCCGGGCTCACCAGGTTATAACCTTTTTTTGGTAGTTTATATGTTCTGTCTCAAAAAGATTGCAATATATGGGTTGGTTTACTTGTGAAATTTGCGCTTTAATGTTTTTTCTATTATTCACATGTAAACTGAAGTTATGGCAAACGATTTAATCAAAAAGGATTCAAATTCTTATTAACTTCCTATATATATTTAAATGTTAAATAATTCTTGTGATAATACGTTTATGTAATTCATATTTAGCTACTATTCATTTATAAATTTCCAAATGATAGATAAAAATTTTAATTTGTTGGTTGACCTGATCTGACACAACTTCTTTTGACATGAACATGTCTCAACTCAATGAATATATTAGTAATTTTAGCCTGCAAATTTACTAATAACGTTAACACTTATTTCAATTTTAGACACTCCAACAAGGGGAACAAAGGGAACGGTTTTTTTGTTGCTTTTTTATACAATTCTTTTCTATCTTATTAGTTCATTAAAACACTTGATATGCTGCAGGTTGTGGAGGATGGTTATGAATTCTTTGCAGACAGACAACTTGTTACCATATTTTCAGCCCCAAATTATTGTGGTGAATTTGATAATGCAGGTGCAATGATGAGTGTTGATGAGAATTTAACGTGTTCGTTTCAAATCCTTAAGCCAGCCGAGAAGAAAAATAAGTTCCCCACTTCTACAACCACAAAAATGTAATTCTTGCATTATTTCAACTGCTCATTTTCTCAAGGTTAGATCATTCTTATATTACTCTAGTTAGGGTCCTTTGTTTTTACTTAATATTAGAGTTAATTACAAAGAGGGTCTTCATGGTTTGCGAAAATAAAAGGCTTGGGTTTTCCATTTAAGTTAATTACACGAAGGGTCCCTCTGGTAACGCCATATTAGACGTATTATCCCTATCTACAAAAAAATTACAGTGATGGTCCCTTTTATTCGCTCAATAATAACATTGATGGTCCTTAGGGATTCGTCTGTTACAGTTTTTTGTTAAGTGGGTGTAAAATTACCAAATACCCTCTATTACTAAAACAACAAAAAATAAACAATTAAACAAATTAAAAACTAATGGGACCCTTGGTTTTAAAAAGCTTGAGGCGCTCAAAAGCGATGAGGTCACAAAACCCGAGGCGCGAGACGTTAGACGCGAGGCGAGAGCTTTACGTATGCGAGGCGCTAATTTTTAAAAATAAAAAAACCTAACACAAAAACATACTTTTAACACTAAAAGTAAAGTTAAAACATCAAAGCATGCTTAGAAAGTCTTAAAAATACAAAAAAAATATAAAGTCTAGTCCTTAGTGGGTTCCATATCTACCAGAACCCACCACCACCCAAGGCCGGCCCCGAGAATCAAAAAAAAATTCTAGGGCTTGGGGCGAGAAAAAAAATCAGACTGTCTTATAATAAGATAGTCATAATAGTCTAGGCCTAAAAAGAAAATGAGCAAAATCTTCCTCCTTCAGGTGTGGGACCCTCTTAAAAAGATTAACTTAGTAATTTATATATAAAAAGTTAATAATATGAATATATTTGTTAAAAAATTAACAAAACCAAAGTATTGTACTATTGTCGCATAAAAATATATTTTAAATACCTAAGCAAACCGTGAGGCTCTCCGAGCATTTTTTGAAGCAAAAGTCTCGACCGTCTATTCGGTATCCATATTGTCTAAGATGACGTTGTCAATAGAAATCATAGCCAATCCGATAAGGCGGTCTTGTGACATTGACGATCGCAAATAAGACTTCAACAACTTCAACTTATAAAAGCTTCTTTCTGCCAATGCCACAATTACTGGACACTCAACAAAACTCTATATGCAATTAATGCATTTGGAAAAACCCAAGCTGATTTAACTTGTTTATAGCATCAAAAAGGAGATAATTTTATTATTGCACAAAAATGTCTCAAACAACTTCAATTCTAAATAAAGTTCATCTGCAACAATATCTGATTGTTCTTTATACTTAAATGTGTACCTCGTTAAAGACTGCAATCGAGGTTGTGCGTGGTGGCTCGTGGCCGTGCAATTGAAGTAGTGGAGGTTGCAGGGGATCTGATTTGTTGAATTTGGAAGTTGGGACTGGAGGGGTGGAGTTGGTTGCTGGTCCGGCTGCTGGAGCATGTCTAGGAATTAGAAGAGTAGAAAGTAAAACCAATTTTGGGGAAATTTAATAGAAACCTAATATAATTTTAAATATTGAGGCTTTTTTTAGGGTAATCCATACCAACTAATCTATTTTCATTCTATCAAAACTTGTTGGGCCCTATGTTTTATAATTTTTTTTATAATATATAATTTTTAATAATGTATAATTTTTTTTTAATTCTATCAAAACTTGTTGGGCCCGGGGCGGTCGCCCACCTCTGACCTCGCCCTCCCCCAAGGCCGGTCCTGTCACCACCTCAAGCCGTTGAATCACCATATCATCATCATAGAAAGAAACCCACCAATAATTATAACCCCCTCCCTCTCTCCAACCAAAAAAAAAAATCATCTCTGTCACCAGACATCATCGATGTATTTATCGAAGTTCCATAAATTTGTTAAGATTTCGCTGATAAAGAATCTTTGCACAAAATGAGATGATTAACAAGAACGAAGACAAAGAAATCAAGCTTATTTGGCACAAACCCTCGCCATTGAATCTTATTTCAGAGGGAATCAACAAGATCCATGTGAATAGAGGAAATCAACCTAACTGAAGAATACAAATTTAAAGTCAAAATAATTTGAGAAGCAGTATAACTGTTTACATAATCAGAGATGTGCAGTCACCCACTTTTGTTGTGGTGATTGCGGCGTAGTGGTGGTGTTTGGTGCAGTGTGGGTGACCGACCACTGGTATGGTGGAGGTAATGCTCATGAAGGCATGAGATGTTAATTGATAAATATATATATTAATTTAAGTGTGTCCCACATATTATTTAATTATTTTGTTATAAATGCAAGGTATTTTGGGTATTTTAAAAAATATAGCGTTAGAATTTAACGGCTATCTACTATCCTACTCTAAGGACCACTTTTGTTCCATCGTTTGAACAGAGTTTGGATTATCCCTATAATTTTTTGAAGTCATGGATCATACGTCCAATATGACCTTATCACAAGGACCATTGGTGTTTTTAAAAATTCTCAGTTTTGTATCTTAAATTAGCCTAAAATGACCAAAATACCCTCTGTTTTTCATCTTTTGACTTTGACTATTCAAAAAGATTAAGGGTATTTTTGCCATTCTATATCAACGGAAAAGTTAACAAAAGTTAGCCTTAATAACCAAATTCGTTGCAAAATTGAAAACATAAAACACACAAGTGCAACTTTAAGCCCTTGGTACGCATGAATGCTACTTCTTGTAACCCATATTGGCTGTTTTCTTGGTTTAAAAAAGCACCCCTAAGGTATGAGGGGATGGTGAGGGGTGCTTTTTGGACTGGGTTGTGATTTGCGAGAGCTGCATGTTGCCATACTTGTCGGTTTGTCGGAGCGAGGGAGTAGAGAGAGGGGAAGTGGTAAATGGGTATGGCAGACATGTTTCTTTTTGTTATTTTCAGATCTGTAAGACTTTTTTTTGGTTGCTTGTGTTCTTTAAACCTTGGAACGTTGGACCTTAAAGCCTCAGACCGATCATACTTAATATTATTTGATAATAATAATGAGAAAACATTTGCAAAATAAGGAAACAATGGTGGCGTTTGATGATGCATTTTGAAAGTGATCATCTCATTTGCAGGGTTTAAGCATAAACAACTGATTGTTTGATTATCATTTGTTCTAGCTGCGGCACATACACGATCCCAACGACATCTGGCATGTCCTGTTTTGTTACACTGATTATCTGATTTTTGATTAGCATTTTGACATGCAAATGTATTTCTTACTCTTTGCAGATGATGGGTGCTGATATATTGGAAGAAGAACTTGGCATGTGATTTTTCATCTCGTGTTTTGTCAAGTATTAAAAGAAAGGGTTATCTGTAGCACGCGAAGAATGATTCTCCAATTATGAAATTTGTGGAAATTATGTTTTTGTTAATGGTGTTACCAACTTTCATAACTTTTTTTTAATTAAGTTACTTAAAACCTTTTTTTTTTTTTTGTTTTATTTAATCATTCAACTTATATATAATATGCTAATTTTATATATTTTATCTACTCAAAATGTTTAAGTGCTGACGTAATATTTTTTTTAATTTATACACAAATGTACACACGTGTATGTGTGTTGGGGCGGTGGACTTCTACTAAAAGGCACAAGTGTTGCAATTAAGTTACTTAAATTGTAGGTAATGTGTCAATTATATGTATTTTAATTTGTCAAACACGTAAAATATATAGATTTAACTAATTATCTATAAATTGAGTCAATAATTTAAAACAAAACAATTTTGAGTTTTTTAAATTAAAATAATTGTGAAAGCTAGTTATAATTTTGTGTGATGCATCACATGTCTATATAATTAGCTTTGTGCCTAGAGGTGGGCAAAAAAAGGAACCGGAACCGGTCATACTAGAACCGGTGGGTACAAATAGGTCTAGTTTTTCAGACAAATTAGAACCAGAACCAGCAAAAACCAGTTGGAACTGGAACCGAAATTGGTTCTTGACTTTGTTGACCAAAACTGGAATCGGTTGGAACTGGAACCGGCTTCAAAAAAACCCGATTTGCACACCTCTATTTGTGCCTAGGTTTAGTTGTTTGAGTGCGCACGTTGAAAATTTAGCTTTGTTGATAGCTTGTTTGAGTGCACACTTTGGAAATTGGGATGTTTAGTTTTGGGAAATTAACATTCAAAATAACTGTTTTTTTTCTCAGAGTTATGTAAAAGTGAAAACAGATGGTTCTATTTTGCCATTCAATAGCAATGTGGTTCTTGATTTTCGGGCTTGACCACATCGTAACCTAGATAAAATCATCCATAGATAAAATCATCCATAGCAGTGTTTCGAAAACCGGACCGGACGGTCGGATCGGGAACCGGTGGGTGGACCGGTCCGGTTAAGGGTCTTGAAACGTTTTTGGGTGAACCGGCCGGTCGGACCGGAAAACCGGTGGTCGGACCGGTGGTTGAACCGGTTTTTTTTTTATTTTTTTGATTTTTTTTTTGATTTTATATATATATATATATATATATATATATATATAAAATGTTTATAAAATCATCCGGTTCTTAAATCCGGTTCGACCGGTCCGACCTCTGACCAGTAACGAGACCGGTTCGACGTCCGATCCGGTTATGAAAACATTGATCGATAGAGTCTTCACAGAATTTTGATGAACTTTGAAAAAAATTGAAAGATTTAGTACTTGACTCATTACTTTCTGTTGGGGAGGGATATTGGAGGTGGTGGTGATGCACGCAACTGGTGGTCCTCTAATGATTCTCAATGGCAAAGTAATTGATGATGGCATCACAATTCACAACAAGAAAACAATTATGTACTACCAATGTTTTCAGAATTGGACCGGATGTTGAACCGGATGTTTTACTGGTTATTGGTAGGACCGGATTTAAGAACCGGATGACATAATTAATATATAAAAAAATTATATAATTATAAATACATATAAACAAACATAATTAATGTTTAAACAAACATAATCATGTTAAAAAATACATTGTTTGGTTTTAATGTTTTATTTTTTGAATTTTAGTTAAAAAAAAAAAACTAAAACTGGTCCGACCAGTGGTCCAATTCCCGGTCCTACCGCTCGCCTGGATGGGCCAGCCGGTTCTCTTCCTAGCAGTTCATCTGCTTATATTGGGTCGGTCTAGTTGCCGGTTCTCGGTCCGGTCGCCTGGTCCGGTCCGGTTCAAACAACACTATGTCCTAGTAAGATCGATTTTCTAGTTGGTTTGGCCAATAAAAAAGAGAGTTGGTATGTCTCTGTTAGGTGACCATATACATGCATGTAACATTTAGAGGCAAAAGTAGTTTTTAATTTTCAGTACATATGAATTTGTGTATGCGTGAAGATAAGGGTGAGGGTGATTTGAGACATAACCTTCGTGAAATTAGCTAAAGTCTCAAGGGTGAGGTGGGGATGGGGATGGGGATGGGGATGGGGTTGGGGTGTTATGTATTTGATATAATTTAAAATGATAAATGGTTTTCAAGTTTAGAGTTTTTCTTGAACTTTAGTCCCTCAAATAGTTAGTTTAGTTGTTTTACATCGAGTTAACAGAAATTAGCTTTAATACCTAAACTGGTAACAAAATTGAAAACATAAAACTTAAACTAGCTTTACTACCAATGCCCATGATCCAGGTCGTTACAACTTGAGCAAGGAAGAAACTAGTTTGATTTAGGGTTTTCACTAATGGTTTGAGGGTGGCGATCTAGGCTTTTCATTACGCCCCGTTAGCGGTGCGCACATATAATGTATATATGTGTCGACAGCTCTTGAGGGGCAAAAGTAAAATTGCACTAATTTTAACGTTATTTTACTTATTCAGTGAAAATAACGTTAGAATCGTTTCGGACGGTTGATCAAGCATCATGAGCCGAGGGTCTCACTGGAAGCAGCCTCTCTACCCCTACGGGGTAGGGGTAAGGCTGTCTACATCTCACCCTCCTCAGACCCTGCCTTAGCATGCTAATGGCGGGATATACTGAGTACGTTGATTGATTGATTGATCGATCGATCTAGGCTTTTCATTGATAGGGTGGGGTACCAAAAGTCAAAGTTATGGTCGAAAGAGAAAATTTATGGTGATGGTGGTCAAGTGTGTTGTCTACAAAAGGTATTGGTTCCAATTAGAAGACCACGATCCTCCTTTGTCGAGAAAGTTATGGCGAAGTGTTCGAGTAGTGACATCTCTCTCGTGTTTAAGACTTTAAAAATATCTATAAAATATAATAAGAGAATAAAAAAACTTATAAAATGTCATTTTCTAAAGCATATGGGCTGAATTGATAAAAGCTTAACTTTGAACCGAAATAGTTAAAACACTTAAATCACAGGAGCCGAAACCGTAATTCAATTATTGGTTTACAACATGTTAAATTTATTCATTTTATATAAAATCATTTTATGTATACGTTAGTTTATAAAAAAACTTTAATAATTAAAAAAAATAGTATCATACCTTCTTGAACTGTAACAGATGGACATATACAAATTCAGTTGTTATTAAACTTTCTAATCATTGTTTTACTAATTAAAGTATTTATTAATACGTTGTTTAATCATTTTATATCAAAATATTGTTTCATAATTACTAGAGTAAACTTCTCTTTTGCTCCCTGTGGTTTGACAAAAATAACCATTTTCATCCAAATTTTGAAATTTTGCAATTTTCCTCCATTAGTTTCAGAAAATTAACCATTTTCATCCAAAGTCCATTTAAACTTTGGATGAAAATGGTTACTTTTGTCAAACCACAGGGACTAAAATGGTTACTTTTCTGAAACTAATGGAAGAAAATTGCAAAATTTCAAAATTTGGATGAAAATGGTTACTTTTGTCAAACCACAGGGAGCAAAAGAGAAGTTTACTCTAATTACTAAGTTATATGTTCTAACTATTTAATATTTTATATTCATTCCATATAATACATGGGTAATAACATATTTAATGAGTCAATTAATTAGAGAAGAATATTTTAGTCATTTCAAGAAAATAACAAGACAAAAGTAACAATGTTAATGAGTTAGCGCTCATGAGAACAAAATACATCAAAAATAACATTTTCGAACCTGTGAGCTGCTTCTTTTGGTATCCAAAAGCATTTATAATTATAAATTAATTAAAATAAATGTTGTACCATTCACACCAAATGCTCTTTTATATTTTATTTTAATGTTATGAGATAAAAATAGGATTATTACTTGCACACATACACATGTCCAAAATCAAACATAACAACAACAATTCTAAACCAACAAAAATCATACAAACAGCAACTTTAGAGAACTAAAAAAAACAGAAACTGTATATGTGTGCTTGCATTTGCAGTCTTCGAAACTTCATTCAAGAGTCAAGACTTACATATCAAGTATCTATGGTGAGTGATTTCCTGTTCAACTTGTTAATTTTTCAAGCGTGTCAATCCGACATAACGTTTGCGAAACTCATTTCTTCAGTAATTTCATGACATCACCAACCAAATGCAACGAACCCGTTACAAGAACCTGAAAAATCAAGTCGATTGAATACGTATTAGAGTTTTAACAAGAAACATCACAAGATATGGCAGTTTCTACCCACTTAAGGACGAATTCGGGTTATGTTTCATTTTTAAAAGATTGAAAATAAAATAAAATAGTAGGACTGATTACCTGCATTCGAACAGACCTATTTTGTTTGGCAGCATCTCTCAACCACTTAATAGCCAACGGAAGTGACGAAAACACCACGCTATTTTCACAACTTTTAACGAGCGTTTCACTATAATCTTTTCCCTCAACAGAGACCAAGTCACTGTTATTGGTGTTTCCTGAAAATCATAATCACCACCACCATCATCATATGGCTAAATTACACTTTTATCTATGCACGCCCTATTTGCGGTGCACACATATAATGTATATATGTGTGGACCCTTAAGGGGCAAAAGTAAAAATGCACTAATTTTAACGTTATTTTAATTATTTTGTGAAAATAACGTTAAAATCATTGGGATGATTAACTTCAAACGATAACTTTGAGCCGGGGACTCTTTCGGAGCAACCTCTCTATACCAATTGGGATAGGGGTAAGGTTTGTATCTATCCTTCCCCCCAGACCCTACTGAAAAGTGGAAATATACTGGGTAAGGTGGTTGTTATAGTTTTATCTATGCATTCTGTTTCATATAAGTAATTTAACAAATAGATGTTTGCATGATACCTCTTTCACCAAATATGATGTTCTCCCATACTCTTTGAAGTGTGAGTTGCCATGAAACATCTGCTACAGAATCAGTTGATGAGAGGGATGTGGTTGATCCAACTTTGGTGTAAAGGGACAAGTTTGGTACAAATATAGCCTTGCTGAAATTTATGCCTGAAACATCAATATTAATAATAATATAAGTATACAAACACGGGAGCTTAATATGGATTATAAGTCCAAAATGATATGACTGGTGACAATAATGATGCTTCTAATTGAGATGAGTAGATGATTAGTAGTTACCATGACTATCACATGTTTTCACCAGCCGAGGAAAAAGCAACTGCGGATCCCTCACTGACATACAATTGAACAATAATATCTGCATTTTCAAACGAAGTTTTAATACATCCCTATAAATTGATTGATGGTTCAGCACCTTGCTGTTCGATTATACACAACCCAAATATTTAGAAGAACAAGAACAACAAACATGAGTTTTTGTGGAATCCTTCATAACACTTGTATATGCAACATTACAATGACCCAACGACTCTTATTTATAATGACTAGACACTGTTAGAACCCTTGAAACATAATATGGCCTACTCCTTTATTTAATTTTCACATATTGACATAAATGGTCCCTACACTTTGTCTAAGTTGTATTTGATGGAAATACAACACATATATATAAAAGGGATTTCCCTTTAGTTGTTGCTTAAACCTAAAATCATAATTACAGAGGAATCCATCGACACCACAAAATATTGGTTTTCTCTACAATCTAAATTCCATCAAATTGCAACAAAAAGGAAATTATGGCTTCATCTTCATCATCCAAGATTGCAATTCCTTCAAGTAAGTTTTACATGTTGTTTATATGTATTTCCAATCCATCAATTCAAAGATTCAATCAACAGACCCTTAATGACCAAGTAACCAACTAAGACTTATTTTAAGAACCCAAATCAAACAAACCAAACTCAATCTCTACTTACAAATAAACCAAACAGGTAAAAACTAAAATATCTTCAACTAACTGATAACAAATATTACTCAAAACTGACTCTAAAGACCCCTTTCGCACGTGAACCAAACGATTGAGTCCAATATGGATGCTTTTCATTAGATTATAATTACCGTTCACTTCTTATTAGTGAAGAAATGCATGTTATGTTGTGTATAACCTGTGTGGAGTTCTTGCTGTTGGTTTCCCCATGGTTGAGGGGTATAAGTTCTTTTGAAGATCTATGTTGTCTGTCATCTTCTTTGATGGCAAGAGAGAACCAATTTGCACAAACTTCCATGCTTTCAGGACTATGGGCCCCATCCAGATAAAACACAAGATCTCCTACACTTTGAATATCAAGTGACGGGTCAGGAATGATTTGGGCCCGCCCTTGTAATGATGCTGTTGTTAACCCTTTGATGAACTGCTGGGGTAGTGAAAGCTGTATCCAACAATAGAAGATGATATTTTTGTAAATTGGTTATTGGAATTAATTTTATGTCACTTACATTCTGGTCAATGGAATTAGGTTCTACATGACCGGTGTTTTGGAGCCATGTGGAGCATAACTTGATGGCAAGCCCCGCATTTACATACTGGTGATCGCCTACAAGCCCAAGATTTAATCCATTCAGCAATTTGCTATCCAAAGGATTTGCTATTTGAAGTGATACCTGTAACATCAGAATTTTTACACAATTAAAATTTTGAATATAATTTAGGAGGTCGCATGTATGAAAAATTAACTTCAGGTGACTACAACTTGTTCAACTCATTTGAACCTTGTCTTTTCATGGATCCCCTCCCCCCCTTTTTCGTACCCTTTTCCTAATTGTTAAAGATGAAGTGAATTACATCTAACTGTGAAGCCTTTTCCTTGAGCACTTCCATAGCTTCATCGGGTTGGGGCACAGTAAATGCAGGAACACCTTTCTGCATAATAATATAAGCACAGATTATAAATTAATATGGATAAAAATGAATCAAATTTATGAAACAACTTGCAGGGAAAAACTGAAAAAGAAATAAAAACAATAAACTAATGAGTAAAGAGAACAGCCAGGATTTTAGGAACCACCTTAAAGATACCAGCCTTCTCCCCAGCAATTGCTCCAAGAGTATTTCCTAAAAATTGACACATTCAAGATTTGTCTAATATTGAACACTTGAGGCAAATATTTTAAAGTATGAAATACATCAGAACAAACCTAGAATTTCTGTATGGTCGTACCCTAGGGATGCAATACCACATACAACAGGTGTCTGAACCTGAAAACTCATGCACAACATTTAGATAACAACAATCAACAATCATACCCAGTAAAAATCCCACTTAGAGTAGGGTCTGGGGAGGAAGGATAGAGACAAACCTTACCCCTATCCCAATTGGGATAGAGAGGCTGCTCCGAAGGAGTCCCCGGCTCAAAGTTATCGTTTGAGGTTAATCACCTCAACGCTTTTAACGGTTTTTTCACAAAATAAGTAAAATAACGTTAAAATTAGTGCAATTTTACTTTTGCCCCTTAAGGGCCAACACATATATACATTATATGCGTGCACCACAAATGGGGCGCACAACATTTAGATAAATACATGTTAATATTTGAAGTTACATTCTAAAATAGTGCAAACAAATACACGTCATGTAATTGCATACCACATTTGTTGCATCAAATTTTCCACCTAGTCCAACCTCCATGATAGCAACATCTACCTGTATCCAAAACACAATGTGTATCATTTTATAGTTTTGTTTTGATTATTGGAAAATGGAGGGCGTTAGATATATAGGTCACATACTTGCTCTGCTGCAAAAGTTTTGAAAGCAAGTAAAGCAAGGAAGCGGAATAAATTAGGCATTGGTATATCATCATTGCATTTTTCCTGCATACATATAACAGAAGCAATTTAGAGACATCAGGAAGAAAAAAGTCAATAAATGTGCCCACAAATAGGTTATTAACCATGTTACTTTAACAGAAATAAGGTATATATAAAATTTTTCATAAAATAAGGGAAAGAACAAGCTTGAATGGACTTGGTTACACAAAAGATAATAGTTTGACAAGAGGAATGTACAAATAGTGAAATAATAATATAGGTAAATTACGTTAACAATGATTATGGATCAGAAATCATGCCTTCAATCTATCCCAACACCACCAAAAGTATGCCAAAAACTTCTCTTCACATATATCCACACTGAAGCAGGCAACAAACATATAGAAATTAAACAATCTTCCACAATTAAAACTTGAGATATTTTGATCTCTGTTGTTAAAAGTGCACTATGCGTGCACATGGGTGCCTAGCATCGCCTTGTCGCCTCACTTCAAAAGCCCCATTTACAGGTGCTCACGTGCATTTTCAAGTCATGTAATCATGTTTGGCTAAAAATCAACTGAAAAGATTTGAAACAATTACACTAGCCCTAAACAAGCCTAGAATCAATCTATAACTGCATAAACTAGTCCAAAACAAGGGTAAACATGTTTAAAACCCCATTATACTATGAGCCTTGCTTAAAAAAGTCATCACCTATTAAGCACTTCGTGACTAGACCCAAGGCTCACCCTTTGCTCCTTGATAGCGCCTTGTGCCTTCGATAACTATGATCTTGATTGCATCTTATGGGCATTGGTTATTAAATTTACAGGACAGCATGTATGAGCCATTTAAGCATAAATCTCACATTTACAGAAGAAAAAGAAACTCACCCGTCCAACCGAAATCTTTCCCGGACATCAATAAGGTGAGGAGATGTGAAAAGCCCTGTGCGAAAGCCACAATTGCGTAGTATTGCCTCAACAAATGTACATGTTGATCCCTGTAGACAATCATTATATCACATTTATATGTGTTGCACAAATGTTATTTTACATGGTTAATGAGGAAATCAAACTCCAACAAATTACCTTTCCTTTGGTGCCTGCTACATGGATGATCTTCATCTTTGATATTGACTCTTCCAAATCCAAAATCTATACAAAACATGGTAAAGCTATAGAAACCAGTATTGAATTCGAATTCAATCTGTAACATGCTCAATATCAAATATATGCGTTAGTAGTAAGCATCCACCTTAACGTAGTCAAACATTAGCTCAAATCTAAGCCCGGCGTTGGTCTGATCTGCACGACTTTTTTGGGTAATCAGAGATGACAGGGCGTCCATTGCTTCATCATAACGCGAAACGCTACTAGGTTCAGTGGATCCGCATTCACCATCTTCGCGGCAACGTCAACAAACAAGCCAATTTCAATAAAAATGAAACAATAATTCAATCAAAAAATAGAAACAGGTATGAAACGAAGAACATTCAGATTAATAACTTGAATTGCTTTGGTAGTTCGTAGTTGAATACAAATACTTTAATCAGCGACTGAAATCGAACAAATGAAGTGTGTAAGATCAAGGAGAGGGTATAGAATACCTTGTGCCATGATTGATTAAGCACTGATTGAGCTTCAAAAATCTGGATCAACGGCGGTGAAGATTGGTACTGAAGTAAGACGATGAGGTGAGGGGTAAGACTGGATGGTCTTGGTGTGGAAGTGTGAAGACAGGTTATCCGCTGGAATGTACCAAAGGTTTAGGGGCTGCTTGGTTGGTCTGAATCATTAAGTGCTGAATGGTTAAAAGATCTGAATGATTAAGAGGGTCTGAATGGTTAAGAGGTATGAATGTTTGGTTGCACCTCTGAATGGTTCAGCATGGTATTGGTGCTGAATGGTTAAGTGCTGAACTGAATCATTAAGAGGTAATTTAATTTAAACCAAATATGCTGAATGGTTGCACCTCTGTTATTGTTCGTAAATCATTCGTGAACAACTTAAATGATTCTTATATGTTTAAACAGACAAATATAGACAATGATTCTTATATGTTTGTTCGTTTTGTTTACCTTCCTAGGTGTTTTACACACCCTAAGGTAGCGTTTGATATGCATGAATAAAAGATGGAATGGAATGAGTCATTACGTTGTAATGAAAAGAAACGTGTTTGGTTACCACATAGGAATGGAATGCACCATTCCATAAGGAATGTAATTCCTTTACTTTTGATGATTTCCATTCCTTGGAGTATGGATGTTTTTTTTTCATTCCTTCTCTTGAAGGAATGATCTGACCAATGACCTGATCCATGACCAAAACCATGAGTTGACCCTTGACCTGACCCATAACCCTAACCTTGATGATAACCATGACTCAACCCATGACCTAAACCATGATTCGAACCATAACCCGACCCATCACCGGAACCATGACACGAACAATGACCGAACCATGACCCGATCCATGGCTCAAAAAATTACTCGACCCTTGACTCAAACGATGACCTGACCCATGAACCAAACCACAATTCAACCCGACCCATGACTCGATCCACAAACCAAACCAAACAATGACCCGATCCATGAAATGCCCCATGATCGAACAATGAGCTAAAAAATAACCGACCGATGGTCCGAACCATGAATCAACCTATGACCCGACCTACAACTGGACCCATGATTCAAACAATGATTAAAACCATGACTCGACCCATAAATTGCATTTTATTCCTTCATCTTTTCATGTCTACCAAACAACAAGAAGTAATGAATCATTTCATTACCAAAGGTAACCAAACAGGAAAATGAAATGGTAATGATTCATTTCTTTCCCACATCCATTCCATTCCTGTAACCCCCGGTTACTATTCAACATTTTCAAATAATATCAGAGTTGATCCCAGCAAATTTTTCGTTTTCCAAAACCTTGTTTGACCTTATTTATTTAATAATATTAAACAAAGTTTAAAGCAAACATAAACGTGTTACAAGTTTTACAATACTTATTTACATAAGTAAGTTTAAACCAAAATTTCAAACGTTTGCAACAAGGTTTGTTTGTTCGATTCCTGCTCCACCTCGATCCTTACAACCGTGTACGTCATGTTTGACCTACAAACATCACACAATAATTCACATTAGTTCATAAGAACTAAGTAAGTAAACCTCAATGGTTTCTTAACAACAAAATGTATAAATACATTTTTCACAATCAATATTCAAACTGAGTCATTACTATTCGAATTGACTCTCACAAAGTAATAATATCATATTACCAATCATCAACTATTGCTCACAATAGTTTAATCAAAATTACACTATGGTGTTCACATTCATGTACTTCCACCATAGCTATTTGTCAGCACCTCTGACTATTCACACATTTGTGACATCATAATTAGTTCAAGTCTTGAGATGTTCACCCACCGGTGCTTTCATCTAAGACAAATTGCTAGCACCTCTAGCTATCCACCATTGTGGAGTCATAATTAATTCAAGTCTTAAGATGTTCACCCGTCGGTACTTACATCTAAGACAATTGCCAGCACCTCTGGCTATCCACCATTGTGGAGTCATAAATAATTCAAGTCTTAAGATGTTCACCCGTCGGTACTTACATCTAAGACAATTGCCAGCACCTCTGGCTATCCACCATTGTGGAGTCATAAATAATTCAATCAAATTACTATGATGTTCACCTACCGGTACTTCCATCATAGAATTCCCACACTATTATTTACCAGGGTATTGGATTTATTATAGGTTGTTGAACTTTTATTATTCAACATTCCCCTATTACCAATGCCATATTTATCATACCAATTATTCAACAACAAATTCAATATTTATTATGTGATGTCATAGTTGTGGGATTACTTACCTTGATCAGATAAGAGATTAGCAACTGCAGGTTTTTTTCCTGCTCTACGACTAGTGGTTTGACTTCCACTACCACCACCTAGTTGCAAAATACACATACAACTAGTTTCAACACGTATAACACATACAATCAAGTTCAACACACTTGACTGATTTGACTTACTCAAAGTCAATTCATCACATAACTGACTCTATCTTACTATATTTAGTAAGTTTTAGTCAATTATCACAATTAATCATATCTCATGCCTTCCCAGGCAATTTATCAATTAATTGATGTTCATTATATTAGTTACGATCTTTAATCATTTTTATTATTCAAAATTCATTTACGATCATAACTGTTAATAATGTTAACATCAATTCATCACAATCATCATTTAACCCATGGATTATAATACATGTTTATTTCAAAACCACCATTTACCCATCCTACTAGTTATCACATCATGATATGGGTTTCATAACAACCGGACATTATCCTGGCTTCAAAACGAAGATTTCACCGTCAACATATCAAGTTCTTCGTTTCTAACAACCCCTAGTTATCAACTAAGCAATAATCAATACCCATAATCATAGTATTACAATCAAAACTAGATTTAATTCACAAAATATTAAACTAGTAGGATAAAACGAATCGTTACCCAATCGAACGGATATTCGCTTGCAAAACGACGATCAGATGTTGCAGATACGTTCTCTGGTACGATCCGTGGGTTTAATCGGCTTCAAATCTGAGTTTCGCAGCCTTCAATTTCGTCTGAGGTGTAGGAAAGTCGAGAGAAAGAAATAAAATTCTTTCTGCTTCAAATCTGATAAATTTGAGATGTTTCCAAACCGCCTCACCCGTCGCGTACCGCGATGGAGATCCAAGAAAGGCTTCGCGTATCGCGAAGCAATTCGGGACTTTTAGATATTTTGAGTCCTTCGCGTATCGCGAAGGAACCTCAAAACCACCTTCGCGTACCGCGAAGAGTCCCAAAGCATAATATTTTGTAATTTTCTTCGTTTCGCGATTCCGGACAATCCGTAACTCCGTTTCACGCACGGTTTTCTCCCACGTTCATTATTTCTCACATATTTTCAAATTACAACAATCATAATCGCCCAATTAACAATTATTTCAAATACATTTTTATTATAAGAAACCGGTTGTTACAATTCCCACGTCTATTTCATTCATTTATACCAAACAGACCCTAATTTAACACACATAATCAAGTACCAACTGCATAGCCACTTACCAATAATCACGGACCACGTTATATGAAAATCACGAACGTCATTTAACATGCATAATCAAAGATCAATTGCATAATTACATACCAATAATCAAGTACCAAATGTAAAAACCACGGACCACGTAAATAAATCGAAAAAACAATAACAATACTATACTCAAATTAAAGATAACAAAATTCTTAATTTTATGGTGTATATTTTAAAAAAAAATATTAAGCGTATAAAAGTTATTTGATTTTTTAAAAATTGATGGAACTTGATTTAGTTACAAAAAGTCAACAAAGGTAGGTTATTCATTTTTTTGCCTTTAAGCTTTAATTCATGCAAGTTTTTAATAAAAAGTGAGGACCCCATGATTTTAACCATTAATTAATTTGATCAATGGCCTAAAATCTTTTCTATCCTTCTAAAAAAATGCTTTCTATTTGATCTGTCTCTTATACACACACACACGCATGATAATAATCCGTTGTTGACTCATCTTAATTATGCTAACTCAATTAACTTTGAAAAGATTAACTCAAATCTTTGAGTTTTTTTATTACATTTATTATGTATGTACAAGACTGTCCTATTATACATGTATGTGCTAATTCATAAGCGTTTAGGATTTAAAGCAAGTGAAAGTTTGCATTATACCGTATATATTTATTTAATATAATGATAAACTATAGTAATTCATATAACTTATGCCGAATTTTGATTATTTGATTTAAATAATATAATTTAAAATAAGTGGCTCATATTAATTTTGGAAAAAAATAAGTGGTTGAGATTTCTTGAGCATATTTTAAAACCTTTATAACTTTTATATATATTGTTATTTTTTTATAAAAATGACACCATTAAACTTATTTCATTTTTTATCTTTAACCCAAGTATAGTTTTGTCCAATTTTTTTAAATTGTTTGTAAATATGCTATTGTAAACGAACTACATCATTCAATTAGATTATTACATTGGTGTAATTACAGCTTGTTATGCAAAAACAATTTGATCTCTTCATTTCAAAACCATCATAAATTTTATATCGTTAATTAAAAAAAATACACCGTTAAACTCTTCACATTTTTTATATATAATTTAAGTATAGTTTTATCAAATTTTTCCAAAGTATTCGTAATTATAGTGATGTAAATGATTTGTAACATTCATTGAATCTAATCACAATATGCTTATTATATACGCTATTGAATTGAATATAATTGTAACTTTTGAAAAGTATCCTAAGGCAATTGAGTGTTTAAAAGTAAGTTGAAACATCTTAAGCATGTAATTCTTGTGCACCATTAAACATATTGAAGGAGTTATTATGATATCTCAACAATGGACATGAAGTAATTGATAACCACATCTTTTGCATATGATATAAAAATTAGCGTGTTAATTGAAGAAATTTATGTGAAAAACACGTGATGAGTGCAATAGAATGAAGTTTGGTAAAGATTTTAAAGGCATACAACATTGCATTAAAACCTCAAGAAATGTTATATGAATGGAGCAAGATCTATATGGACTAAAATAGTAAAATCTCTAAAAAATTAATGTAGTGGTTCAAGTAAATAATAGACAATCTAAATGTCTCAAATTAAGTTCAATTAATAATAAGGTTGATTTTCTTAAATGATCATCAGCACTGTTGCTTGTACTTGTTCTCTCCTTTTTTTCCTTTTCCTAGGACATTCGGGTATTGTAAGGACTCACATGTTTACCACGTAAGTTAGTTCTTAAAAACATAAAAAAGTAAAAAAAAGAAAAAGAAAAAGAAAAAAAGAGGTAACATGTAATGTAA
The DNA here is from genome assembly GCA_009363875.1 of Mikania micrantha. Lineage (NCBI taxonomy): Eukaryota > Viridiplantae > Streptophyta > Magnoliopsida > Asterales > Asteraceae > Mikania > Mikania micrantha. Next base: position 93,709,062 of record CM018691.1, on the reverse strand, counting down.
TAATTAAATGCTGATGATATCACTTTAATCTTCTAAAATATTGAAAACTACTATTGTATTAATTTGAATTAAAATACTCTAATAGATATATATTGACACATATATGGTAGGAAATATATGATTTTATATTTTACTAAGCCAAGAAAAAGTTTGGTTAGTCTTATTGTAGGTAATGCAACATAACACAATGACATATCTTTTATTATATATTTACTAAGGATGCAACAATAATTTTCATAAAGATCATATAATATTAGGTAGCTTTAAGGGTAACGACAAATTGTTTGACTATAAATCTTTTCAGTTACTTTCATAGAATACATACAAGTTGCATTATTTTTCTTTCATTAAATTTTTTCTTAATGTGTTTTCTTAACATGGTTTTAACTACCAAATATGACTAATTTACAAGCATAAGAGGGAAACAATACGCCTTGCCCTTTTTTTTCCTTAGATATGGTTTTGTTTTACTAGGTTTTTCTGACAAGGTTTTTAACAGGGCAACATTTATAAATATATTAAGTTGATAAGCAAGAGAGATCGTTATAAATATATTATTATGGTTAACAACAATTATATCTACCTATCATAATAAATGGGTATTTTTAAGGACACATGCCGCATTCTGTTACAATCTGAAAAAAAATTTCCCCGTCTATCTCTCCTAATATATATTTATATTTTTTTAGTAATTAAATTATATAATTAAATATTAAAAAATATAAATCTTCTTATTCTACTATTTTATTAATTTATTATAATTTATAAATTATAAATATATTTCAATTATACTATATCTTAAAATATAATTTTATAATTATTAAAAATTTATTATTATTTTATATTAATAAATATATTTTTTTAATTATCCAACCAGTGTAATACACGGGATTTTAGGCTAGTATATATATATATATATATATATATATAAGATTGTTCGAATGTTAATCATTTCTTATTGCAATAACCGAATAGTTACATCTTATTACTTTGGGGCCCATATTAAAGTGAATTTAAAAGTGTAGGTTTTTTTTTTATTTTTTTAATGTAAGTCGGCCCTACATTAATTAAAAAAAAAGAATAAACCTACACATTTAGATTTACTTTAGTGTGGGTCCTAAAGTAATAAGATGTAGTTATTCAATTAAAGCAATAAACATGGATTAACATTTTATCATCTCCCTATATATACACACACTCTATTGTATATTAAGAGAGGGTTTATGAGAAAATTTATCAAATCAGAAAATTTTTTGAAAAACTATTACTAACAATCAATATTAATTTTTTAATTATAAGATTATAAACTTTAAAAGCAAAAGAAATTTAAATAAAGATGTCTAACTAACGAATTTACATCCATATAGCTTATGAAGTTACGCATGTAACTCATTTTAATATTACATGCATGTAACTTAAACAATGAATATATATATATATATATATATATATATTGTGTGTGTGTGTGTTTGTGTGCGCACGTGTGTATGTATATGTAAGGATTCATTCTATTAAGAATCGACAAGCTGTTGTAAATAACTAAAATAACCATATTTATAGCCAGATGATTTAAGGGGTATAAAACTAATTTTCTTTAAAAGTATGTGAAGTTACCTTTAAACTTATAACTATAAACGGTTTCTTTACTTTTATGTAAGAATGGTTCTTAATTAAACATTCATCTATGTGTGTGTGTGTGTGATGACATGAACTATATATATATATATATATATATATATATATATATTCCTTTTATATATTTAACTTTGTAATAAAAAATGAAAAACGAAAAATTAATTAGTAATGATTGTGATTGGTTTTCAAAATTTTCTTGAAAATAAAAATTTCCGTATAACGCTTCTCCTAGTATCTTATTATATTATATATACTCAATTAATAAAATATCATATACTTTTCTCTCTATGTTTATGTGCTATTAGGCTTAATTTAAAACAATTTCTAATTTCTAATATTTCAAATATCTATATATATTTTTTCATCATTTACTTATAATTTTACAATCTCTCCTACCTTATAGTCATAATTCATAATTTAGAAGAAAATGTGGCTCTCTTTCCTCCAATTTTCCTTTTTATGAGAACCAAACATTTCTTTTCTTTTTTCTACCCATTCAGACTCCGATTTCTTGTTTTTTTTTTTATTTTTTATTTATTTTATTTTGTGTGAAGTGGATCGAGACATCAAAGTCATCTGCACTAAAATTCTATTCACAGTGTGAACTTTAGGCAACTCAATTTTAAATACAATATATAGATAAAAAAAAAACAACATAACGATATATTTAGAAACTATAAAACATTTAACTCGTAAAAATAAGCGATTTATCAAAGTAAAAATACGTCATTTTTAACTTGGCTTTTCTTTTAAATAATATTTACGTTTAAAACTTCGACTTAGTATTGAATAATTTTTACACTGAAGCATAAGCTAAGATAAAACGTGATAATGATATATTACTAGTGTAGAGAAATATTCTAAAAGTTATATGAGAAAAAAATAAAATAAATATAAAACTAATTATAAGTGAGTTAATTAAGGAAGTAGTTCATTTGGCTCCACTAGTAAACTTCGAGAAGAAAGATCACAACATAAGTTTTATGGACTCTCTTAAGCTTTGTATGAGTTAAAGCAAGCACTGAGATCATGAAATACTAAGTCGGGTTTTACTCGATATATATAATAACACAGTTAGATTAGAGTTTGGTATGAGAGTATTATAATATAAGGTTTTTTAAGTTGTATTTTCCTTGTTTATAATAAAGTGATTACATCTAAATATATTGTTTTGGTTTTCGATATCACTTTATTCTTTGAATTACTGCCTAGTAAAAACACTAACACGATAATAAACTAAAACTTGGAATAGACAAATCAATAATAACGTAATTGCTTTTATCCGGATATGGTACATACAATAATAAACTAAAAGTTTTCTCATGGGTTTAAAAACCACAAAGTTTCAAGTTTCTAACGAAATCAAGTTCTATAAGTTTTTCATTAGTTTATAGACGTATCCCCCTCTCTCAAACCTTTCGTGACCTTTTTTGTATTTTATTTCATTCAGAGCCCACAAAACATGCTTAAAAAAACCTAAAAACATATATGTATATTTTTTTTTGAAAAAATTGAAGGTGTTGTATGTTTTTGAAGCCCTAAGTCCCTTGTTTAGGTTGCTTAGTTTATTAAGTCAGCCTTAGAAGAAATATCATGTTTTTCAAGTTTGTTTGTGCATTCATCAATTTAGCGAATAATATATAATATTAAAAAGCAACGACCGTGCTCACTCACAGAGACACTGTTCCTTTAGGTACACAATTTGCAGCAGCATGCACAAGTCACCTAAACGATGTATGTGATATCTAACTGCTGCAAAAGATAAAATTCTTTTTACAAACCTCTACAAAAGAATTGTAGCTTTACAAATTGGAGTTTTTAATCTTAGGGGCCGTTTGGTAGTATCTGAATTATTAAGTGCTGAATGGTTAAGATTTCTAAATGGCTAAAAGTGTTTGAATCATTAACTGCTGAATGGTTAAGACTGTTTGGTTGAACATCTGAATGAATTTGATCGCAAATTCGATCATTTTACTCAAATATTTTTAATGTTCACAGGCTTCTAGCACGTTCTTATGTTATCGGATAATAGTCATGATTATATTAATTTGATTGCAATTACTTCACGAAAGAATTCCAGTTTTTTCGGCACGACTCTTTTCTATTTCCGCGTTGTACGTTTATACAAACTTAGAACACAAACATTTACAAAAATTTTGCATATTATTCACAAATCTATGATAAGTTCGTACATTATCGAGTATTTGTATAATTTATATAATTTTTACCGTAATTACTCTACAAACATTTAAATTTAATAATAATTAAATAATACTAATAATTAAATAATATTAATAATTGAATATTCATATTTAAATAATTAAATAACATTAAAATTAAAATAATATTAATAGTTAAGTAATACTATTTAAATAATAATAATATTTAGAAAACGTAAAGTTTTTTTATGGTTTAGTTATATTTCTATGTTCGTATTACTTGTAATTAATGCTTAATTTATTGTTTTAGGATTGTATCCATTTGAATATCCGAGATGTTGTTAAGCGTACATTTTTACAACATAAACACATACATGCGTTTTGATATATAGAACCGTGGCGAAGGCCCCGCTGCAACACGCAGGTAACATTTACTAGTATGTATCTAAATTGGAACTAATGGAGAGAGTAATATAAATATAAGGAAGAAGAAAAATACTGTTATGTGTTTATTAAAATTGAAAAAATAAAAAATTTGCATAAGCAGATTGTTATAAAAAATAACGTGAAACAAAATAAACATCGTCTGGGTGGTGTAGTCGGTTATCACGCTAGTCTCACACACTAGAGGTCCCCGGTTCGAACCCGGGCTCAGACAAATTTTTTCAATTATTTTGATTTTCTTTTTTAGTGAGTGTAATACATGTGGCTCAAACGCTGATAATGGCCCATTGGCTGACTTTTTGCGTCGTTGACTTTGATTTACTATAATCAAAACAACAACTTGAGGAGTTTATTGTCTTTTTATTGCTCAGAAGTCTACACGCTTTAAATCTTGGAATATAATCATTATATTTTAAATTTAATTTGGAATATAATCTTTATACTTTATTATTAGAGTAAACTTCTCTTTTGCTCCATGTAGTTTGACAATATTAACCACTTTGCTCCAAAACTTTCAAAATGATCATTATACTCCCTGTGGTTTGACATTTTAATCATTTTGCTCCCTGTGGTTTGACAATTATAACCCTTTTGCTCCCTGTGGTTTCGAAAAAAATGGAGTATAATGGAGATATATTGGAAAAGTTTGGAGCAAAATGATTAAAATGTCAAACCACAGGGAGCATAATGATCATTTTGAAAGTTTTGGAGCAAAATGGTTAATATTGTCAAACCACAGGGAACAAAAGAAAAATTTACTCTTATTATTAATTATATTTCATTGACCAAGTCTACCACCGACTGTACAAGTGCCTTAGCGTTGGTACAGATTTCAAGTGCATTCGATAGATACAAAACGACGTCGGACTTGCACGTAATAAATTGAAAAGACGTACATCGTCCTGGATTTAGCAATTCTATGTCTGGAAAAGTAATTCTATAAGTTTTTAACAGGTCATCTTCTACCTTGGAAACCCTACAGATTTGCAGGTTCACAGAGGCAGAATAATGGCTCCGTTGCAGAATTCCAATTCTGTAAACCAAGCAGATCAACTGCAGATCCAACACTCAATCCATCAACATGTTCTTCATAAAATGTTTATGACGTCTGAATTCAACTGCGACGGTTGTAACACCGGTGGTCACGGTGTACGATACCGGTGCTCCGCCTGTGAATTCGATCTCCATGAACAATGCGCCGTCGCTCAAAACCGCATCTCCGCCTCTCACCTCCACCCACACCACCACCTCATCCTCGTCAACCGCCCTGGTGACTCACACTTGTGCCATGTTTGCAATGGCGTCACCAACGGGCTTAGTTACACGTGTGAGATTCACGCGTGCGAGTTTGACGTTCACACTCTCTGTATCCAGATTCCGGTAACTAATCATAATCATAATCATAATAATCAACCGGTGTTGATCAACCATCAGCAACCGATGACGGTGAGCCACCAGCAACCGATGACGGTAAGCCACCAGCAACCGATGACGGTGAGCCGGCAGCAACCGATGACGGTGAGCCACCAGCAACCGATGACGGTGAGCCGGCAGCAACCGACGACGGTGATCCACCAGCAACCGATGACTGTGAGCCACCAGCAACCGATGACGGTGAGCCGGCAGCAACCGATGACGGTGAGCCACCAGCAACCGATGATGGTCAACAACCAGCAACCCATGATGGTCAACAGCGTTAACCAGCCGATGCAAGGCATGCAGTTGGGTGGTTATAATAACCAAACTCATATGCAGCAGCAAGGGCTACCGATGACGGGGTTTGCGGGTGGTTATAATCCTCAACCTGCGATGGTCAACCACCACCAGCAACAACAACTGATGGTCAACCACCACCAGCAACAACAACTGATGACCAATCACCACCAACAGCCACCACTGATGACCAATCACCACCACCAGCAACAACAACTGATGGCCAATCACCACCAACAGCAAGTGATGCCGACGGGTGTTGGTGGTTATAACGTGGTGAACAATAATCAAACGGTGATGATCAGTCAACCGCCACCGCCGCCTCCACCGCCGCCGCCGCCGTCAAATGGTTACTCAAATATGGCGAGGCTTGCTGCGAATATTATATCTACTTCAGTTATTGGGATTCCGTTATTTAACTCCAGAAATTGATGGGTTTAATTAATTATGAGTCGCGATTTAGCTAAAACGAAGCAAAGTGGTATTAATTACGTTACGATCGATCTTCACGTTTGTTTGAATTCATTGATCGATGCTCGTAAGTACATGTTTTGTTCCAGTACAAGGATCAATTGTCATGAGGTCTGATTCACGTTTCATATCACATATTATTGTTCAATTTATTTTCGACAAAAAATAATAATAATAATAACAGGGTTTATGAACAATACTTATAAATTCATTATCACTGCTACACAAATAGTTATTTGCTACACTTAAATTCAATGCAAATCAGTAGCTAGCAGTCCTTTTGCTACTGATTTGCTATAGAGTTGATTTAGTCACAAGTCTCATTATTAATTTAGTTTGTAATGAATTTTGTTACGAAATATATTTTGTAAGGGCATATGTTATGCAGCGTGAGGGGGCTTGACAACCCTCCTTCACACCCCCATCACCATAACATACATGAGCGTGACCACAAGTGGTGGTAAGCCGTGAGGGCCTTCACGTGGTGAAGGAAAAGAAAGGGAAAAGAGAGGGGGAGAAATGTGGTGATGACGTGGAGTGATATGGAAGTGATAGATAACATATAAAGAGATGATGTTGAGTGATAATGAGGTGATGTTGTTGGTTGATTATGTGGCGCCTATGTAGAGTGAATGGTGTGATGCGTAACACATAGCCTAATGATTTTAGATAAAAAAGAGAATTTTTAGGTGCAAATTTTGGTACGGAAATGTTTGCCCGGTCTGCTATGAAAATTTGATCCATATTTTATCCAAACTAGGTTTATTCTTCCCGCGCGTTGCGGCGGGTTATCACGATACACTTTCGACAATTAGTATTATATATCATTTGCAGAAACATAAGTTATATAACAAAATCAAATCTCTTATCACAAACTCTATACAAAATTTTCATTAAAACATTAAATCATACAAAATCCTCACAAATAGTTGTAAAAATAATAATTACTCACAAAATCCGTCACAACGACAACTAATCATTTGAATTAAAAGAAAACCCAAAACTTTAAGCGTGTCTGTCAAATTTAATACTTTTATCTCTATTTACTAATTTTCAAAGTTAAAAATTCTGATGGTTGAAGTTTAATTTTCAAAATGTCATTATATGGATCAGATTGACACCTATTAATATAATATATTTTTGATATAATTATATATATATATATATATATAGTAGTAATAGTATAGTATAGTATAGTATAGTATAGTATAGTATAGTATAGTATAGTATAGTATAGTATAGTATAGTATAGTATAGTATAGTATAGTATAGTATAGTATAGTATAGTATAGTATAGTATAGTATAGTATAGTATAGTATAGTATAGTATAGTATAGTATAGTATAGTATAGTATAGTATTTCAATATAATATATATATATATATATATATATTTATATATAATTACTATTCAATTGTGTTGCATTTTAATATATATAATTTTTCAGTAATTTTAATTTTCTATGTTATTTTCTATTTATTTTATAACATTTTATTAAATTTCAATAAATGTATATACATGATCACACAGATAGATATCTAAACTGTCACATCTTAACCGACAACATAATACATCGGAACGTAATTGTGATTGTGATTTAGCTCATGATGTTATTTGTAAATTTTGATAATTAAAGAATCAATAATAAATTTCAAACATTCATTCATCCAATCACCATCCATAACATTACAAAAGTCTTAACATTCAAATACAACTAAAATTGCAATACAATGTCTAAGAAATTAACTAGGTATGCTATATGATAAGTTTGTAAGTAACACATACACGTTATATTTATATATAAATTTAAAACTTAAATGCAAACATAACGCAAATGAATATGATCTAAAACAAGTATACTGCAAGTTAACTTAATAACATATGTTATTAATAATGAATTAAGGAACCTAATTATGGTTACACACAAAATCAGAATTCACGAATTTCTAAACCTCAAAATTCGTGACCTGCCTCTCCGGATAAATTCATCCTCATGATACATTTTAAACATGAACTCAGTTACATTTGCTAATTGGAATTATATTAGGAATTAACTCTATGTCCGGTACATTCATAAGTTTCATCTGATTTATTTTTTATTTTTTATTATTGTTTTCGTATATATATATATGTTTGCGATCTTATATTGGAATTGATCAACACATAAAAGTAATTACCATAAAATTATAATTAGTTGAAGATAATGAACTAAGTGAATTAAATTCATCTCTCACCAATGAAACTTGTTAAATGTTACAACCATTCTTTGGGTATTGTTCGTTTTTCACGTTTCCGCTTTTTCAGGTATTAGGCCACTCGGAGTGGAGGCCGGGGAAGGCTCGGGGAATCCTTTTGCCGGCCGGGGTCTCAAGGGAACACCACCCCCCCGGATTCGGGGTGGGGTAGATCGGGAAGACCACACCGATTCAAGCCGAAGTGAGGGGTAAAAAAATAACCAATTTTTTTTTTCTATTTAAACAACTCAAAAACCAACCAAAATCTCACACTTTTTTCTCTCATCTTCTATAAATTATACACCAAAATTTATAAAATTTTCAACTAAAATGGAAGGAGGTTCATCACGTGGTGGGTCATCAACCAAGAAATTTAGAAAACCACGACAAAAAAATGTTCAAACGCCTCAAATAAACCCGTTCAACACACCCGGGTATCATCCACAAATGCCATCTCCGAATCAACCATCATTTTTCAACGATCCAATGAACCCGCCTCCATATCAACAACAATCTCCATTTCAAGGTATTTTTTATACGTTTATTTTTATATTTTATTTTATTTTGTTTATTTTTATAAGTTTATTTTTTAAGTCTATTTTATTTTGTATGTTTAGACTATCGTGACCATAATCAAGACGACTCGGATTCAAGCAAACATGTTCAAGGTATTAATATTATTATTATTATTATTTGTCGTTAAAATAATTAATTAAAAATAAGATTTGAAAATGGGGAAAAGTGGGGAAAAGTGGGACGACACCGTGCAAAATGGGGAAAAGTGGGGAAAAGTGGGGAAAGCTGATGTGGCGCTGATGTGGCAGTGGGGAAAAGTGGGGAGTTCCTAGACCACTCCTTGTGGCCTTACCTCTGACTTTTTTGGGAGCGCCTAAACAAATTGCATTATTACTTGACGAGTGGTCAACGAGTAATTCACTATGGCTTTAATTTTTTTTTAACGGCTTCAGGCTAAACGACTGATTTAAGCCCAAATGGGCACACATCTAAAGGCATGCTCAGTCGTCACCTTCACCCACCAGATAAGCGAGAACCAGATAAATCCGTAAACCCTCTCCCTTGCTCAGGTTTGAACCCCTGACCTCAATGAGGTACAGTTTCTCCCCTTCATTACAATACCGCTAGGCTAGAAGCCCTTTGGTCACTATGGCTTTAATTAGTCCAAACTTTTTAATTATGTTTATTTATATTTTCATTTTAGGGCTTGAAAATTAATGTCCACAATTAAGTATTTCAAAATTGCAAGTTTTTATGCATTTAGAGCAAGAACTAGACAAAAGCTAAAGCATGTAAATTATATTAGAGGTATTGGAGTTTTCAACAATCAAATTTCTCAATAAAAGTAATGAGCAATTTTATATATGTGTTAGACTAAATAATTAAATATGACCCTCATGATTGTTAAATTAAATATATTAATTACTTAAATACCAGTAGCAGATAGATAATTATTTGATGGAAGTAATTATCCTTATTTATTCTAATTAGCGTTTCTCCTTGGGTGTATATAAATAGAGATTAAGGCTCACAATTAAAAGGTTACCTAACATCACAAACGAATTCTCCTCACCCTCAAGAGAATTTGTAAACCTCCCTAGAGCTCTCTACTAATCCATCCTCACTATACACCCTAAACAGGAACCGATCGGATTGTCATCTCTCAAGCATCATGTCTGGAATCAACAACGCGTTCACTGGATTCACATGTTTCATCTAATCTCATCTCATTGACTGATTTCGTATACAAACATGTTCATGTTTAAATCTGAATAAAAAGAATCGAATCTAACAATATGTTTTTTACAATTAATTTTTAAAAAATTCATTTTTGTCGTATGTTTTCTTTGAACGGCACGAATTTTGATATTAATATCACTCAAGCAAGTTGCTAAGGATGTAAATCATCAAAATTACAATCCATCTTGTAGATTTAATCATTTAAGTTAAAAAAATGCTCCCATTTTTCTTAATCTAGATTAATAAATTTTGCTTTATTCTTCGTCTAAACTTAAAGAGCTTTCCTTGATTTCCTCTAAGATAGTCTCTCTTTTTACTTTTGTTATAATCTTAATCGTTTCTCGCCTTTCATATAAACCATCCTATAAAGTTGCACAAAGTGGTTTCTTTGGAAATAGAATGGGTTTCAAATTGGTTTCGGTTTTGATCAAAGTCAAGTTCGAGGCTTCGGTCGGGTAAAGGTGCAACCGGTTCTGGTTATGATTTCTTTAAGAAACACCATCCGATTAGGGTAGAACCAGCTCTGGTTAGAGTAGTCGGGTCCAAAAACTGGTTTTTTTGTTCACCTCTAAGCCATTGGGTCACAGAATCACCTTTATTAGCATCTATCTTGCACTATACATTCATATCAATCCATGTCTCTTCTGCAAGCTGCTTTCCAGACGAAGAAGTATATCTTTTTTGGAATCCACTTTACCCAATCAAACAATAAATCATCTTAGCAAAACATTTTCGTTTCTATTTCAATTTTAAAGTAGTGCATGGAGGAAATATCGATTGAGTAGAGCTGACAAAACAGATACCTAACAAGACACAACACGATAAGACCCATTTAACAAAAAGTAAACTACTTATTTTTATACTTTTTTTAAATAGTAAATATTAGGAGGCGAGGCTTATCAATTATCTTTTTTTCTACATAAAACATAAAACTGTCATGTTTAAATCAGCAAAACAAATGTTAAGCAAGTCGTTTTCATGCTTTATATTTGAATTAATCAAGCCTTCTCTGACTTGTTAAACACGTTAAGACTTGTTTTATCAGCCCTAAAGTTGAGTCACTGATCGATTCCACACCATCTTTTATTTGAAACTTCATGATCATCGATGTGAATTATGCCAGTTATTGAGTCTCAACGAGTGAAGATGGGTTGTTTTAATCAGCCCTGTAGTTATGTGTGCTTTTTATGAATTTCAACCGCAACGCCTTTGTGATGTTTTAATCTCAATAACTCAAACGACTTTTTTTTTTTTTGTTAGAACATATTGTTGGATCTTCTTTGAATGCAAACCTAGCTAGTAATATGGTATTCTGGTCTAGAGGTGAACAAAAAAAACCGGTTTTTGGACCCGACTACTCTAATCGGAGCTCGTTCTACCCTAATCGGCAGGTGTTTCTGAAAGAAATCAAAACCAGAACCGGTTGCACCTTTACCCGACCGAAGCCGGTCAAAACTCGAACTTGACTTTGCTGATCAAAACCGAAACCAATTTGAAATCCATTCAGTTTCCAAAGAAACCACTTTGTGCAACTTTATTCTGGTCCCATCAATATTCTCTAAGGATAACTAGAAATACGAATTCTTAATTCATAATATCTTACTAGTTCATATAATTTTGCTGTATTTTTATATTTATCCTTCAAAATATCATATAACGAAAGTTTACAGAGCTCAATAATATTTGTATAAAAAAATGTTTTTTGAAAAGCAACTTGGGGAAGAATGAAAAAAATAAATAAATAACGATCACGGTGGGACTCGAACCCACAATCTCCCGCTCCGGAGGCGAGCGCCTTATCCATTAGGCCACGCGATCCACTTTATTTTATTTTTCACTTTAAATATTTTTACATACATTTACTCTTTTTCTTTTCCTAAACTTTGTTACTTAATACTGCTCGATCTCATTTTCTAGTTGGAAATTTATTTATTTTTTATTTTCAAGTAAACGAGTTGTATTGATTTGAATAAATATAATATAATATATTTAGTAATAAAAATTTAGTATAAAACAAATTTTAAAGTTAATATATGATTGAACTTATAGATTAATATTAACATGTTTAATTGAGAACCAATATTAGTTAAAAACTAAAAAAAAAACAATTCTACTAACAAGTTTAAAGAACATAAAATTAATTTTCTTATGCTTATATTTAATTTTTTTATACCTCTTAAATTATATGGCAATAAATTAACATTTTTAGTTTTATATACCTAGTTGTTTATCATTTAAATGAGTAACGGATTAAAAAAGTAAGAACATTTAGAAATGAAAAGAGATGTTCATAATTTATAAAATTTGTGTTTTTTTATACTCCAAGTTTCTAACTTTAGAGATGATTGATGAATATTTTTTATGGAAAATTTTATGTTTTAAAAGAGTTATGTGCTTGTATTTTAAATTGTTAAACTAAGCAGCTTGAAAAAAAAAAAAAAAAAAAAAAAAAAACTGTTGCTAACACTTGCTGACTCAAATGCACATCTTATTTAACTATTTGATCAGAGAGACTATATCAGTAAATCCTTTTTTAGTTTTTTCTTAAGAAAATAAGATTAAAATAGAAAAAGAATAAAGATTATGTTTTTATTTTTTGTCACGATGCATAATTATATATTATTTAAATATGCCATCTCTTTGTACAGGTGAAATCAATTATAAGCTTTAAATGTAATTTTAATTTTTTTTTGATAATTATTTTCATCAAGGATAATTCATCTGTTGGCGATTAAACTTAGTTAAACAAATCAGAGATAATTAAACTCAAAATAAGATAAAAAATATTCATATACATCACTTTTTAGTAAAAAATTAAAATATTATAAAAATTTCATATTATTTATTTATATTCCATAAGATTATAAAAATATAAGCACCCAACTTACTATATTTTACATTCAGTTGTTTATTTTTTATTTTAAATTGATATAAAAATATTTTTTTAGATTTATATAAATGAAATTAGATAGCTTATAAAATAGTTTTGATTTATTTGAATCAGGAAATTGAATTTATACACAAAGCCATTATTTAAGATAGTTGTTAAACAAATGTATATGTTTTAAAAATGGAAAAGATGTACCTAAATAAAGATGTTAATATTTTGAAATATTGAGATTTTATTGTTTTCAAAATCCTTAACCGCAAACATGACTAATGAACACATGGCATACTGAAGGAGAAAAAAAAAAAAAAAAAAAAAAACTTTGTGCTGAAAAACAAATGTTTAGGCAGTGTATTGATAAGTGAGTGGGATATGAGAGGCATGTGTCATTCCCTCATGACGCCACCACTACTGAGGCGTGTGACCGGGGTATAAGGGGCATTCACACGAGGGCATTCACAAGGTGATCACCGTGAATGTGAAAGGAGAGAAGGGGGTGATGATAGGGCTTGAGTGGGTTGCGAGAGGAGAGGGTTGATAGTTACACACATATATGTGAAGAATAGGTGATAAAAATAGTTGTTTATGTGACGTCTATGTGACGCCTACATGGAGTGATGGGAGCTTTACCACTACACATGGCCTTAGAATCATGTTATGGTAATCCAAAAATACACTAAATTCTTATATTTTTATGGTTCCGGTTCCGGTTCCAATTCCAATTCGAACCCTTAGTACTGGTTCCAAAACCAGTTTTTCTTCTCCCATGTCTAGCTAAGCTCATACACCTGAACCAGAAATTCCAAAACACTTGACAAAATCAACCAATGCATCGAAACAAACATTAAAGAAGCTTGCATACAAGTTAATGCCACAAGGATCATACATCATGACTATGACTAATCAACCTTAGTTAAAATGAGTACTTTAATTGGTATCGACGAAGCCAATCTTCACCTTTCTCGTAATAGTCAGTTTTGTTAAAAACCTGTCTTTGGAAATGCATAGTTGATGCAAAAGAAGCTGCCCCAAGCCATGCATCAAAAACGGCATCAGAGGCTATCAGGACGCGTATCGGAGTACCAGATGGCCTAATCATCCGAATTCCCGCCTCTAACCGTTCACTTATCCCAGGGAAAAGACAGCTACCGCCAGTTATAAGGATGGAATTGGTCAAGCTATTACTCTCTTCCAAACTTTGACTTTTGGGTTGCAGCCTCTGAATTGATACACCTGCCATCTCATCTAACCCCACCTGCTCAATCCCGATCAAATTCGGGTGAAAAAGAATCTCGGGGCACCTGAATCTTTCCACGCCAATTAGTATCTGGAAATCTTCCTTGGTTAAAGGATGAAACCGTGACGGTTCGGTTCCAGATGAGCTGGCATCTGATTTTGGAAAAAATGACGGGTCGATTTCCTGTCAATTGGAGAATGTGGTAATATTATGACCCTAAGATCTATGAATATAGTATTTAAAAGATCTAGTTTTGCAATCCAAATGAGCTAGCAGCACAGCTTGTTGTCCATTTGTGTTCTATTTTGATGTAATTTTCCAAATTAAAGCAAGATTACTTTTGAATATCCAAGTTTCATTGAATGATAAAACATTCATTTTACCCAAGACAAAATGAAACAAATCAAGTGAAGAAAACTAACCCGAAGTTTAGAAGCAACACGTGCCAGCTCAGCCTCATCCTCATTGGGTCCCTCATCCTCGTCATCATTATCTTTGCTCATTTTTTTATATAGTTGCCAATCTTCATCTTTAATTCCAAAAGTATCCTCACCTTTTCCTCTGTCAAACGCTGCGGTTGTTAAAAGGCGCATTCTTTCCTTTTGGGCAGCATTCAGTCTCTCCCCACGACCCACACCACCAGACACGTTGTTGTTTTCGTTTCCGTTAGTTTTCAGTCGCTTCCGTTGTTCAACCTTTTCTGATAAATCTTTGTATTTGACCCGCAACTGCTCCATGTAAAGTTCTGGATTCTCTCTAATTCACCAAAAAATAAAAGTTTGCAACATTAAGAGAATTAATTGAACAGATGGTCCTAATGCTTTGTGTGCTTTTGTACTTTTAGTTTTGCAACGAGTTTTGGTATTAAGATTTACTTTCGTTAACTTTTATGTCACATTATAGTGAAATGACCAAATTACCGATTGATTTTTTAAATAGTCAACATCAAAGGGCATTTTGATCATTTCACCCAAACTCATAACAAAATTGAGAGCATAAAACTCAAACTAGTTACTTTAAACCCTTAGCACCTAAGCCTGTTACTTTTTACAAACCACATGAACCATCAATGTAATAAACTCTTATAAAAATGTTTGCCTAAAAACACAAATATACATGTGTGGGTGTCTGTGTGCGTATAAAAAGACTAAAAACATACAAGCGTCTTTGTTCATCTTCCTTGTTACGCCTTTCCCGTTCTAACTCTTCTTCAAAACGCTTTTGTTTTGCTCGTTGCCGTCCTTCTGATGTTGTTTTAAGAAAAAGTTGCCTCTTTTTTTCCTTGACCTGTTAAAGCAAAAACCAAAAAAGATAGTTTATAGTGTTATCTCTAGTTTATACATTATATATTAAATGAAATAGCATATATTATCAACAAATGATGCAAAGTGTAGTGAACAAGAAAAGCTCCATAAAACCTCAAATAAAACCATTACAAAAAAATATTCTAATTATATCTGAAATATAAAAAATATAATTGCTAGAACCGCAATACAGATTGTTATTAACTAAAATTTACGAATATATGTATATATATTGAGGAAAAGGGTTATATACAATACCTGCTCTGGTGTTAGCATGTTGTCAGGAATATCAATGAGAGTATACTTCTCTGAATTAGAAATCTCGGGTTTCTCCTCAATTTCATCTTGTTCCCCTTTAGCTTTCCTTAATGATTGTGATGTTTTTATGATAGCAGATTCGATTTCTTGCTTAGAGACATAACCAGTTTCAGCCAAGAAAGCTGGAATATCATTTTCATTCACATGTCTTAATTGTTGTATAAGAAATTCTAAACCCTTTAATTCATTTTCTAACTCATTTATTTTTGAAGATCTTTTTGCTTCTGCCATTTCTCTCAATCTTTGACCCTGTCTTTCCTTTAAAGCTGCTTTTCTAGCAATTTCCTCCTCTGAAGGTGGTTCTTCAACTGGCGTAGGAGTCCAAGGAAGTTGCCAACAGCGGGTCTTCTCTTCAGCTTCTTTGGTCCCTTTCTTTAATATTTAACTTTGATTAAAACGACATACTACACAGATACAATTACATATAAAACAGGTAGATAAGATAAGGAAAATGCCTGAAATAATCTGACTTCAGAAGCATAATCTTGAGTGATATAACAATGTTCCATCTTTAAATCTTCTACTTTCTCCCATGTAAGCCTCTGCCTGTTTCGAGCAATTTAAAAATGACAAAAGGACAATTAAAAAGTTTCAAATATGATTATAAAAAAAATTAATAAAAAAAAAGAAGAAGAAAAGTTGTTCTTACATGTGGTGAGGATACTTAAGGGAAAGAAGTTGCTTTAGGTAATCGGTGACATGGTAACCACCAACATTGGTACGACAGCATGCTTCATAAACAGGCTCACCATTAATAAACTGAGTTAACAGGGAACAGGTAAGTAACAGATTTGTCGGCAATAAATTGATGACATGTATCAAACGTAAAGATAAATTTCATACCGGGATCACATGGCTTGTAGTAAAACCCGAACAAACTGCAAGACCATTTCCATTACAAATTCCAAGTTGTTGATTATACTTATAGCTGAAAGCCACATCAACACCAAAAGCTGTGAAAAGATGTCAGTTAAAATATAGTGAAACAATGAATAAAACAAGCAAGTTTTATATATCTAAAGATTACAAATACATTAGTGGGAATCTGTGCTTGTTCAAGTGTATACCTATAGAAGGAACCCCATATGTCTCGAATAAAAGTTCAGCCATTTTACTACGTGACTGTACTGGGTTGCATGCACATTCTGTAATGAGGATAGGATGATTAATCTGTTCTGCCATCAATGACCAAAAAGAGAACAAGTTTTTAGCAAATGAAACATGTTAGATTCAATGACAAGAATAAAATAGGTATGAGAATGTACCGGAGATTGATCTGCACCCAATCTATCAAATGCAAAGTCAAGAATCTACAAGGCAATAAAGTTGAAGGTTATGGAAGTGATTTACCATATGATTAAATGACAAACTTAAACAAAATCATTAACACGCCATAGTTACAACAGTTTTATGAGATAACACAGTCTAATATAAACAAATATATGTACTGCTAGTGAGAGATCATAACTAACATGAATTGCATTAGTATCAAAAGACAGATAATATGCAATATTCAATTATGCCAAACTAGAAAACAAGCTTACATATTCCATTATCTCAAACTGGAAGACAACATCATTATCAAATGCTGAACGTGGTCCAGACCGAGTGCAGTCAAAGTATTTCAACAATGCAGGATCATGGTCACCTACAATCGTTACTGTTTCACCTACATTTAGAAACAGATAAAAATTTTCCCAATTTGTCATCAACATTTTCCAAAATATTCTGTAACACCTTACCTACTGCCGCTAGTACTGATGTATTTAATTTACTATATCATGTTCTATTGCAACAGAAGTGTTTCTTTTTGTAGATAAGCAATTGGATTAACAATCTTTCACCTATGAAGTTTGATCAATTACTCATCAATTCACTTCAAACAAACTTAAAGGTGTTCATTCATATGAGAAATTTGCAAAATTTTCTCTGCAATGCTTCCATAGTTTAGTGACAACTTTATCAGAGTGAAACAGATCAGTCTAACTATGGGTTGTAAATACCAGTTATTTTGTGTCGAGGCCTCTGAACAATGTTACGAAAGATGATGCGAGGTTCACTCTCTCCCGCCCATCTACAACAATCACACCAAGCATATCAACCCACATTCACTCAAACATACATATCATACATGATCATTCAAGTAGTTCAAATAGATCAAAAACAATGAGCTTCAAATGAAATCAAACCAGTGCAAAATCAAATTTACCCAATTCTGAAATAGGAGGCGCCATTGTCGATTACGATTGGGCAGCTCGGAGGTATGAGATCGTAATCAGTTTGTCTCTGTGTTCGAGATATGAACGGCATTCTGTGTCACCGTATTGATAGCAGAAACCAGATGACGATGAAGCGTGCCCTAACTTCTTCCACCAGAACCTTCAAGCGTCCCCATGGAACATCAACGGTTCATCTGTCACAGTAGTGGACCGGCCGGTTTGGCGGTTTTTAATAAACTAGGCTGATAATGGGCCAGCTAACAAGTGAGAGCCTAAAAGGCTAAAAAACATGGATCATATCAGAATAAACAGAATCAGAGTTCTTGGGTCACAAGCCCACATATAGAGCTTAGAAAAAAAAACCAGTTCTGGTCCTTCCTAACAGAGGTGCACAAATCGGGTTTTTTTTTGTAATCGGTTATGGTTTCAATCGGTTTCAGTTCCGGTCAACAAAGTTAATACCCGGTTCTAGTTCCAGTTCTGGTTTCTGACCGGTTCCGGTTTGGGTTTTGGCCAGTTCCGGTTCGGGTTTTGGACAGGTACAGATGGAACCAGTTCTGGTTTTCCCGGTCCCGGTTCCTGTTTCGGTTTTAATTTGTCTAAAAAACCGGACCCGTTTGTACCCATCGGTTTGGGTATGACCGGCTCCCTTTTTTTGCCCACCTCTACTTCCTATCTTAATTCATGTGTGCAAGCAATTCTGATTTCTCGGATAAATATTAATCAGAACTAGTTTCACATTTATCCGTCCAAGGTCTCATTTAATGTAAGAGCTCAAGCCAACCGTGCCAAGATATTGTCTGCTTTGGCCCTGATGGGTTGACCATTTAGGAACTCACGGTTTTGTATCAGATTCAGGGGCTAGACTCATGTGCCAGCAAAGACACGTGGCTCCGTAAGTTGGGTGGATTTTAATATCTCATATCAGTTGGGAGGGAGAACAAACTGTTTTATAAAGAGGTGGATACTGTGACAATCCAGCATTTTGGATTAAACCTGTTAATCAGATTTTAACGGAAACAATATGAAATTTAAAAAAAAAAATCAAACTAGAAGGGTTATAATTGAACAAAACAAGCTTTGGAATGTTAGAAATTTCAAGAATTAAACTTACAATTGAATAATAAGCTCAATATTGACTTTGAGAGTCAAAATTCGGTTTAGGTGCATATTGAATTCGAAATTCCCATTAAATCACTTTTAATCATCGAATTAAATGTTCACATAACTCACTTTGATGATGAATAACCGTTAATCATCTGTTATAACTCTTGAGAGGATCGAATTAAATCAATAATAACTCAAAAGTTCGAAACCGTCATTGATTATCAACCAAAAACATATAATTCGATTTCAACATCACAAATTCAGCATTCAAAGCTCTAATTCGGCACCCTTAGGGCCTGTTACACATCATAATTCGAGCAGTAGGACGTCAGACAGAAGATTGATTCAAAAGCTTGGTCGAACTCAAGCCTTTGATCTAAATCCATCAATTCGAAGTCAAACAAGGTAAGAATCCTACACAACCTAAAGTAGTCGACTAAGACTAATCCTAAGTCAATTTTGGCTGATAACATCGAATGCTATGGATTCTAATTCTAGGGTTCCTTCTAGAAAGTGATTTGGGGGTTCTTAATAAAACGAGTTCAAAAACATAATTAAAGTATATACATTGATTCAGAGTAATGCGTTTAATGAAAAACCCATCTCAATTTAATGTTACAACAAGGAATTAAACGATTTCAAGATTTAGGGTTCTTAACATAATACGTTTTTGGGGTTTTGATCCAAACGAATCTGAAAATGAAATTAAACCTCACAGAGAGGTTCGGAATTCTCCTTCTACTGAAAAACCTATACTGATTTTATCAAAAAATATCGAATTTAATGATTTCATGTTCTAGGGTTCATCTCAAGAACAAATTGAGGGTTTTGATTCTAATTTAAGTAAAAATCAAATTAATTTATGCTATAAGGGTCGCAGAACCTCGATCAGCAAAAGCCCTATATCAATTTAGAGTTCTAATATCGAAGTATATGAATTCGTTAACTAGGGCTTTTCGGTTAAAACGATTCGGGGTTCTTGTTACAAATGAGTATGAAAATCAAATTAAATGGTATAGAAAGTTTCGAATTTCTCAGTTGAATGAAAGTCCTATAGTTTTTCAATTCAACATAACTAAATTAAACGAAATTGTATCTATGAATGATGGATAAGGTTCGAATTCGGGTAGAATTATAAAACCGAAGGAATGGGACCAGAATAATCGAATTAAACCTACCTGTAAACTCGTTTGGATCTTTGGAACCAAAGCCTTATGGTTCTGAGATTGATCGAGTTCGAATCGTGGGTCAATTTGGATTCTAAAGGTTTAGGTTAAGCTTACAAAAGGGAACCCGATTGATTGGAGGCTAAAACAATTAAATTCGGGTTTCTAATACAATTACTTAACATGTTGTGTTGGTAGAATGGGGGTGTTGTGAGGGAGAGGTCGTGGGTTCAAAACCATGCCCCATTGGTTTTGAATCAAAGTGTCATTTTTGGATTTTTGACCCTAACTCTCTCATTACGACTCCGTTTTAACTCGTTCAAGTTGCATTGGAACCAAAATGGAATCCCAAACAAATTAGAATAATAAAATCTATATTTTGACATAAAATCATCGTCGCGTATAATTACACGTGATTTAACGAAATTGTATACGTTTATACGGTCTAAACAAACAAACACAAATGCGCGCATACTTTCGTATGTACGCTTCAAACAACTTGGTATACGTGTGTTGACACCTATGTGACCATACTCACAATTTGACATTATAAATAATAGAAAGTTATTGTTGAAACACAGATTCTTCATAGAAGCTTATCTACGTGATTTCGCGTACACGTGATTATTCTGTTTACTATCAAAGGTGCGTACACGGCCCCTTTTCTTATTTTTACTAGTTTTGGTTGAGAAAACATGTGCACAAAAAACATTTTAGATACATATCACATGCATGAGTTAGCTATTTACGATAAGTGCGAACATAGCATTACAAGTCCTTAAATATCGAACCGTTTAGTTTGCCGTAGTGCAAAGTGTGGTAGTTGAAGATAGATCTATTGGGTTTGACAAACCTCACTTGGTAGATTGCAGGTCTACGCAAGTGATTATCTCTCCAACGAATCAAATTGGCCAAAGGTGTGCGTTCATGAGCCCATGCTAAAGTTTCAATCAATTCCTGCCAATATCCACGCCAAGAAATTAAAAACATAAATCCAGTAGCCCAAACAAGATGTCCAAATAAAAACATCCATGCCCAGACCGATAAACTATTCTTACCAAAAGGATTATATTCATTAATCAGTTGTGAAGAGTTTAACCATAAATAATCTCTTAACCAGCCCATCAAATAAGTGGAAGATTCATTAAACTGTGAAACATTACCCTGCCATAATGTAATGTGCTTCCAATGCCAATAAAAAGTAACCCATCCAATGGTATTTAACATCCAAAAAACTGCCAAATAAAATGCGTCCCAAGCCGAAATATCATCGAGTAAATGAGAGTGTGGCTGACATGGTAAAAGAACAAGCCACACTTTTCTGGACCCCCTTTTAGGGGGAAAGGGTAGAACTAGCCAAACCAAACATTACTATTGTTTGTGCTAGACAATAGTGGAAAGGCAACCAACATTCAAACAGTCAGCTTCGGTGTCGACCGCTTATGTAAATAGTACAATGACTAGCTATCATGACTATGCAATGTGTGATTATGTGATCTGCAAACATTATATACAAACAGCTTGTTCAAACAATTGATTCAAACATTTGTGATTACTGATACAAACCTGTGTATGCACCAACCATTGTGTTGACTTGATTTACATGTTTTCTCAGGACACTAAAGTACAAGTAAGGACAAGCATGGACTAGGATATGGAGTTTCATGCATACATTTTAATTCATGTGTTTTGAATTTGATTATTTAAGACTTTGAATTTGTAATTTACATTTCACAAACCGTTACAGGTGTTATTGGTTTTAAAACGCTTCCGCAAACGTTGAAACTTTGATATTACAGTTTTAGACCAAAATTATGTTTGAAAAGCATATAGAGGTCTTTTGTTATGTCTAATGCCTGAGATCATGTTTTGTCACGCCCTAAATGGTATGATTCTGTTAGTTGAAATTTGGGGGTGTGACAGATTGGTATCAGAGCCTATGGTTATAGCGAACTAGGTTTGCATTGGTAGACTTAGACTATAACTGTTGGACATTAGACACACTTGCTTACACAATAGTTTTGCATAGCATCTACATATGGTAATATGTAACATACTTGGCATCATCATCCGCACCAACTCGTGACAAGGAACAACAAGTCGTATTATCACAAGAATTCAAGAAGAAATGACTCGAGCCAGTGGATGGCATGACTCACTATGATGAGGAGATACACATAAGACCAAGGTAGAACGGCCTGTATTGGCAGTGGTTCTCTGATCTCATTCGCAGATGGGTGTATGAGGAGCGATCCTCCACCACCTGATCCTGGCACTGCTACTAGTAGTTGGGCATTACGTACTCTAAGATACCCACCAGAGCAAGCATTTGTAGCTTTTGTTGCACGTATGAATCGGGAGATTCACAACATGCGAGAGACAGCTGGATAGATCACTAGATTACTAGAGGGATGAAATAGGCCCTATGTATCACAAAAACAAGTCAAGGGATGAAATAGGCTCTTTGACTCGCTAAAACAAGTTAAGGGATGAAATAGGCTCTGTGACTCCTTAAACAAGTCAAGGGATGAAATAGGCTCTCTGACTCACTAAAACAAGTCAAGGGATGAAATAGGTTCTGTGACTCCTTAAACAAGTCAAGGGATGAAATAGGCTCTCTGACTCACTAAAACAAGTCAAGGGATGAAATAGGCTCTGTGACTCACTAAAACTAGTCAAGGGATGAAATATGCACTATGACTCAATAAAACATGTCAATGGAGGAAATATATCCTATGGCTCACTCGAAAGTCATGGGATGAAATAGGCCCTATGGCTCACTCAACGAGTCAGCTGATGAATTAAACCCAATGACTCAAACAACACCACTCCTTAGTTTGGGACTATATCTACTAGTTCTGCTAAATTTTTAGTTTTGACAAATGATTTGTCACTCTTTACAACATTGACGACAGTTAATAAGGTTGTGCTTCAGCCTTGATAGGAAAACATCAATTTTCTTTCTAACCCTAGACAACATTCTTGTAACTCTTGGTACTTCTACATATACGGTTTACAAGGATCACTCTATGAAATCATTAACTGTATGGTGAGAATTCAAACTCAACTCCTTATCACGCTTGAAGTACCACCAAGCGGACACTAGAGTGATCGCGCGGGAAAGATTTTCCGTTACAGGTGCATACGTGAAGACAAGTTATATTATATGAAAACCCTTGGGGCCTCTATTGTGAGTCAAATATCAACTTAGGAACTTATGGGAGATACATTGACTGCAAGGTGGTCAACTCCAAACAGCTACACTAACACTCACACAATAAGTGTCTCGACATCAGGCTACATAAGAAAAACACACTCAAGCCGAATAGCTATCCTTGAATGATCTACACTAGACCTATACTAGCATTCAACTCAAGTAACTATCCCTAAGTATTTCTTTGGATAGACTATCCAATCATACATTATATGACTATTGTCTGAATCCTGATGTCCTGAATAAACTCTGAATCCCACAAAACAAAATAGCTCAAGGTAGAAGGAACTAGAATTCTTATGTAAGGTAAATTGACGATCATGGTGCGCAACGTAATCGTGAATTTACAAATACGCATGAATTCTGGCAAATTCTATTATGAGCCTATTTTTCGAAACGCATACATAAAATATTCGCCTATCCTTCATTATGGGGGTTGTAACGAATTCAGTTAACATATCTGGATTCCAATATAA
Organism: Mikania micrantha; assembly: GCA_009363875.1. Classification (NCBI taxonomy): domain Eukaryota; kingdom Viridiplantae; phylum Streptophyta; class Magnoliopsida; order Asterales; family Asteraceae; genus Mikania; species Mikania micrantha. The sequence continues at coordinate 93,684,723 of CM018691.1, read as the reverse complement.
CATTCATCAAATTTCCAGGTGTAGTTTTGGTTACTCTGTGTTCATAAAACCCTCATGGTGCGACTTTGCACTTCACCTGTATAACTTCAAATGTATGTCAAAACACCTACTTGTGAACATCTGTAAAGATTCCCTATCAAGCAAAGAATGAAATCTGATTTCATGCGTCTACCGAGCAGAGTTCTCAATGACCACAACAACAACAAGAAACACTCAAAGGATGCTTCGGATGCAAAAAGCCAGGGCACTTCAATTGAAACGCGCTGGTAGTAACAACAAAAGGAACGAAAACAATGGTATGAGGGAGACAAGCCTTCATGATCATAAGAAGCATAGAGATAATCTCAACCTCGCCACAAGTACATATATGCTACTCAAATTTTTCCTCTTGTGTCATTTGATACTAGAACAGAAAAGACCTTTAGATCTAATGAAATTAGTGAAATATTTGCCATAACCCCAACACCAATTAGAGGTTGGATATACTGTAGAACTAGCTGATGGTAAGTAGAACATATTCTCAAATGATGTATTCTTGACTTGATGGGTTAGACACTTGACATTGACCTTATGCCTATAACCTTAGGTAGTTTTGATGTAGTCATTGGCATGGACTGGTTGTCGAAACACCAGGCCGAAATCATATTTCAGGAAAAAAATGTTCGTATTCCTCTTCCGCATGGAGAGACACTGTGTGTACAAGAAGAGAAGAGCAGTACGCCACTGCGTCTCATATCTTGTATGAAAGCACATAAATGTCTGCGTAAAGGTCATACAATAGTTATAGCATTTATAACTGAGAAGCCGGTAGCTGAGAAGAAGATCGAAGACATCCTAGTAGTTTGTGAATTTCCTGAAATATTTCCAGAAGACCTACCGGGATTACCGCCGATCAGACAAGTGGAATTTTGAATCGACCTTACACCAGACGCAGCACCGATAGCTAGGGCGCCTTTCCGACTGGCACCTTCTGAAATGCCAGAGTTATCTACACAACTGCAAGAGTTGTTGGATAAGGGCTTTATACGACCTAGTTTTTCACCTTGGGGAGTTCCAGTCTAATTTGTTAAGAAAAAGGACGGGACTTTCCGTATGTGTATCGATTACCGGGAACGTAACAAAGTTACCATCAAAAAATGGTATCCGTTACCTAGAATTGACGATCTCTTTGATCAATTGCAAGGGTCGAGTTACTATTCGAAGATTGATCTCAGATCTAGGTACCATCAACTCAGAGTCCAAGAGGAAGATATTCCAAAGACAATATTCAGAACGCGTTATGGCCATTACAAATTCTTGGTCATGCCATTTGGATTGACGAATGCTCCAGTTGTATTCATGGGCCTCATGAATCGAGTCTGCAAACCTTATATTGATAAGTTTGTCATTGTTTTCATTGATGACATTCTCATGTATTCTCAGACTGAGGAGGAGCATGCTGAACACTTTCAATTGCTATTAGAATTACTGAAACAAGAATAATTGTACGCTAAGTTCTCGCAATGTGACTTCTAGATGCGAGAAGTTCAATTTTTTGGGTCATATAGTCAATGAAAAAGGCATACATGTTGATCCAGCGAAAATTGAAGCGATTAAGAATTGGGAAGCACCAAAGACCCCTACCGAGGTACGGCAATTCTTAGGTTTAGCGGGTTACTACCGACGATTCATTGAAGGTTTCTCAAAGATCGCTCAACCACTTACAGCTCTTACGCACAAAGGGATGAAGTATGATTGGACGGATAAACATGAAGTTGCATTCCAGTTACTGAAACAAAAACTTTGCAGTGCATCACTTCTATCCTTACCGGAAAGAATAGAAGACTTTGTGGTGTATTGTGACGCATCTGCACAGGGTTTGGGATGTGTGTTGATGCAACGTGATAAGGTGATTGCTTACGTTTCAAGGCAACTGTGACCACTTGAAAAGAATTACACTACTCATGACTTGGAGTTAGGAGCAGTGGTATTTGCTTTGAAAATTTGGAGACACTATTTATATGGAACCAAGTGTACCATTTACACTGATCATAAGAGTTTGCAACATATCTTTGATCAGAAGGAACTCAATATGAGACAGTGACGGTGGGTCGAGTTGTTGAATGACTACGAATGCGCAATCAAGTACCATCCGGGAAAAGCTAACGTGGTAGCTGATGCTTTGAGCAGAAAAGACACAACATCAACAAGACAGGTTCGCGCACTTATGTTGATGATACATACTGACTTACCTGAAAAGGTACGCAGTGCTCAGCTTGATGTCTTAGAAAAGGATAACTTGGAATGGGAATCCTTACGAGGAATGGAAAAACAGTTGGATGTCATGCCTGATGGAACTCGTTGTTTCATTAATCGACTTTGGATACCTTTGCATGGTTGGTTAAGGGAACTCATGATGGATGAAGCACACAAATCCAGATATTCAGTCCATCCGGGATCAGACAAGATGTATCATGACTTAAAGGCATTGTATTTGTGGCCTCATATGAAAGCTGACATTGCTAAGTACGTTAGCAAATGTTTGACTTGTTCGAAAGTCAAAGTTGAATATCAAAAACTATCTGGTTTACTGCACAACCAAAAATACCGATGTGGAAATGGGAACACATTTCGATGGATTTCATTACTAAGTTACCCTATACACCAAGTGGTTGTGATACGATATGGGTAAGTGTCGATCGATTGACGAAATCTGCACATTTCTTAGCAATTAAGGAAACCGACAAAATGCAGAAACTGGCTCGCATTTACATCAAGGAAGTGGTAGCGCGACATGGCGTACCAATTTCTATCATATCAGATCGGGATGCCCGATTTACTTCAAAATTTTGGAAATCTCTCCATAAGTCCTTGGGAACTCGTTTAGACATGAGTACCGCCTATCATCCGCAAACAGGCGGCCAAAGTGAACGTACAATCCAGACACTCGAGGATATGTTACGAGCTTGTGTCATTGATTTTGGTGACAGTTGGGAAAACCACTTACCGTTAGTAGAATTCTCTTACAACAACAGTTATCATACAAGTATTCAGGTAGCATCGTTTGAAACATTGTATGGTCGTGACTGTCGTTCACCAGTTTGTTGTGCTGAAATTGGTGACAGTCAAATAACAGGACCTGAACTAGTACACGAAACAACAGAGAATATAGTTCAAATCCGGAACAGTATGGCAGCGGTCCGGGATCGACAAAAGAGTTACGCTGACAAACGTCACAAACCGTTGGAATTTCAAGTAGGAGAACGAGTTATTCTAAAAGTATCGCCTTGGAAAGGTGTGATACGATTCAGCAAGCGCGGGAAGCTTAACCCAAACCTTTTGAGATTCTGAAAAGGATTGGTCCGGTAGCGTATCAACTTAAATTACCGGATGAACTCAGCGGAGTTCATGATGTCTTTCACGTTTCGAACTTAAAGAAATGTCTTTCTGATGAGATATTGGTTGTACCACTTGAAGAAATACAAGTGGACGAACAGTTACGGTTCATTGAAGAACCACTTGAAATCATGGACTGAGAGATCAAACAACTCAAACAAAGCAAGATTCCGATAGTCAAAGTTCGGTGGAACTCAAGATGTGGACCTGAATTCACATGGGAAAGGGAAGATTAAATGATGAAGAAGTATCCTCATCTGTTCAAAACAACAATTGCAAATACTAAGAAGGCACGTTAAATTTCGGGACGAAATTTCCTTCAACAAGGGGATGCCATGATACTTCACATTTCAACACTTCAGATTTCAAACTGTAAACACAAACATTTTATACAAATGGTTTTGTTACAAACATTTGTGCTACATTACATTTTATGTGCTACATTTCACATGTTACATGGTATGGTAGTACAAACATGATTAGTTTCAAACATTTGCTATGTGCGGAGTTACATAGTACAAACAATTGTAAACATTCACTATGTGCAAGGTTACATAGCTCAGTATGATCAAACACAAACACTCACAGTTAGGTGTACTAACTTGTGTACACGCAAACAGTTACATAGAACGATCACACTTAGGTGTGATGTTGCAAACGTTGAACCTTGTGTGAGATTACACACAAGTACACAGAATGATCAAATATCGCACTAGCACGTACAATTTGAACTCACAAGGGTTGTCCTAACTACTTCTAACATTTAACAATTTTCGAGACGAAAATTCCTTCAACAAGGGATGATGTGACAATCCAGCATTTTGGATTACCCCGTTAATCAGATTTTAACGGAAACAATATGAAATTTTAAAAAAAATCAAATTAAATGGTATAGAAAGTTTCAAATTTCTCTGTTGAATGAAAGTCCTATAGTTTTTCAATTCAACATAAATAAATTAAACGAAATTGTATCTATGAATGATGGATAAGGTTCGAATTCGGGTAGAATTATAAAACCGAAGGAATGGGACCAGAATAATCGAATTAAACCTACCTGTAAACTCGTTTGGATCTTTGGAACCAAAGCCTTATGGCTCTGAGATTGATCGAGTTTGAATCGTGGGTCAATTTGGATTCTAAAGGTTTGGGTTAAGCTTACAAAAGGGAACCCGATTGATTCGAGGTTAAAACAATAAATTCAGGTTTCTAATACAATTAGTTAACAGGTTGGGTTGGTAGAATGGTTGTGAGGGAGAGGTCGTGGGTTCAAAATCATGCCCCATTGGTTTTGAATCAAAGTGTCATTTTTGGATTTTTGACCCTAACTCTCTCATTACGACTCCGTTTTAACTCGTTCAAGTTGCATTGGAACCAAAATGGAATCCCGAACAAATTAGAATAATAAAATCTATATTTTGACATAAAATCATCGTCGCATATAATTACGCGTGATTTAACGAAATTGTATATGTTTATACGGTCTAAACAAACAAACACAAATTCGCGCATACTTTTGTATTTACGCTTCAAACAACTTGGTATACGTGTGTTGACAACTATGTGACCATAAACACAATTTGACATTATAAATAACAGAAAGTTATTGTTAAAACACAGATTCTTCGTAGAAGCTTATCTACGTGATTTCGCGTACACGTGATCATTCTGTTTACTATCAAAGGTGCGTACACGTCCCCTTTTCTTATTTTTACTAGTTTTGGTTGAGAAAACATGTGCAACAAACATTTTAGATACATATCACTTGCATGAGTTAGCTATTTACGATAAGTGCGAACATAGCATTACAAGTCCTTACATATCGAACCGTTTAGTTTGCCGTAGTGCAAAGTGTGGTAGTTGAAGATAGATCTATTGGGTTTGACAAACCTCACTTGGTAGATTGTAGGTCTACGCAAGTGTTTAACTAGCCAAACCAAACATTACTATTGTTTGTGCTAGACAATTGTGGAAAGGCAACCAACATTCAAACAGTCAGCTTCGGTGTCGACCGCTTATGTAAATAGTACAATGACTAGCTATCATGACTATGCAATGTGTGATTATGTGATCTGCAAACATTATATACTAACAGCTTGTTCAAACAATTGATTCAAACATTTGTGATTACTTATACAAACATGTGTGTGCACCAACTATTGTGTTGACTTGATTTACATGTTTTCTCAGGACAGTAAAGTACAAGTAAGGACAAGCATGGACTAGGATGTGAAGTCTCATGCTTACATTTTAATTCATGTGTTTTGAATTTGATTATTTAAGACTTTGCATTTGTAATTTACATGTCACAAACCGTTACAGCTGTTATTGGTTTTAAAACGCTTCCGCAAACGTTGAAACTTTGATATTACAGTTTTAGACCAAAATTATGTTTGAAAAACATATAAAGGTCTTTCGTTATGTCTAATGCCTGAGATCATGGTTTGTCACACCCTAAACGGTATGAATCCGTTAGTTGAAATTTGGGGGTGTGACAGATACTTTCAATATAAAGACGAGTTTTTACCTGGGCGAGCAACTCGTCGGGTGAAAACAAAATCGTAAGATCCTAGATGGGCTACCCATCAAGGGTAAAGCGAACAATATCTTAGTGCGGTTGACTTGACTTTTACACGTGAACTTATGTGTACAAGCAGCTTTGATTTCTCAGATAAATCGTAATTGGAGCCGGTTCCTCTTTTATCCATCCAAAACAGGAACCAGCCAAAAACCAAAAAAAGATGGTCAAAAACCCGAAAGTAACAGAAACCGGTTCTTAACATTGTTAACTAAAATCGAAACTTATTTGAAACCATAATTGGTTTGGAACCAGAACCAATTTGGAAAAACCTGATTTGCCCACCTCTAGCGACGTATGCACTTATACCCTTGCTTCTTGCCACCTTCTCTCATAATCTTTGAGGGATGCAAACTGATGCCATTCCTTTTTTTTAACGGCGATAATTTTACATACCACGTATGCTGTCTTAACCGGGCAGAGGTAAGATATACGTCCCCTAGATGCGTGAGAACCCCGTAGAATAGGTAAACCCTCGTCCCCCATATTAATCATAGTTTGAACATTTGGTTATTATTTGTGTATTCATTTTATAAATCTCTTTAAATCAAATAAACAATAATTTATTTTAAAACCTCAAATAATGGTTTTAATTAAAGTACTAGATAATATAAAACAAAAATTCAATTTCCTATATATATATATTATAAATGAAAAATGTTAAATTAAATGGTTTGAATAAAAAAAGAAACAAAACCAGCCGCCAGGTTACTAAAACTCGCGACCTCACAATCGTATGAAAAATTGATCACATCCGAGCGTTTCCGCGGTTGAATCCACTTTGAATTTGATAAATGCACTGCTTGTGAAGTATGTGTTCGTGTATGTCATATAGATCTACCCGTTGTTGATTGGAAATTGGAAACTGATATTAGAAAGAAACGATTGCTTAATTATAGTATTGATTCGGAATATATATATTTTGTGGTAATTGCGTTGAGTATTGTCCAACAAATTGTTTATCGATGACTGAAGAATATGAACTTTCTACTTATGATCGTACGAATTGAATTATAATCAAATTGCCCACAAGTCTTAATCGGTTGGGCCAAGCCCTAGAATCAAGAGAATACCTAAACAAAAATATAAAACATCAAGTTCAAGTCCTTCCTAATTTCAGTTCTTAGTCAAGAACCCTAAATCTTGTGTCCCTCTAATTCACACAAATATGAAACCGATCGTCCTGTAAGCCATAGGGCTTTTGTTTATGTTTGTTTAACGAACGTAATGATGTAAGAAACACTAACCATTGTTTTCAAATATGTGGTTTTTGATTTAGAGCCTAGGAACGAGTCGACCATATCTTGTATGATTTTGATTTGCGATTGCTAATGTGTTTTGGGTGTAAAGACATGTTCGAAATGCTCAAAGGAGGATAATGGTTCAGTTAATTCGAGTTTTATACGCAGTTTGGTTTGATTTCAAATTCGAAGTAAATCTTGTATTATTTTTTTGAAGTGTTTGTGTTTTAATGGGTTGAAATTCTTGGTGATTATTTGTGGCATCCGTCAATTTTCAAGTTTTGCTTTCTTAACACCGATATTGTACTCGTGACAATGTTTAGATACTCATTGAACTTTAAACATTTGAAATTCAGCTTCGATCGAGTTTTTTGATATGACGATTCATGGTCTCTATAGGCTTCTCGATAATATGCATTGAAACATCAATATGAACATCATCAAGAGGTTCTTATAGATTCTCGTCAGATAGGCATATTGGAATGTCGGATGAATGTTGCCAAGTTCAAGTGGCAGATCAAGCTTGTAGGCTACCTTTCAAATTCTTTCAAGAACTTTAAAAAGGATCCACATAGCTAGATCCCTTTCTTCCCAAATCAAACGACTCCTTTCCAAAGCGAAACCTTAAGGAGTACCATGTCACCGACTTGGAATTCCAAAGGCTCACAACGTTTGTCAGCGTAGCTCTTTGTCTACTTCGAGCATCTAGTAAGTTATCGTGAATTAGATGAATCTTGTCGGTTATTTCTTGAATCAGTTCTGGACTCATGATTTGAGATTCACCAATATCGTCCCGATAAATATATGAGCAACATTTACAACCATATAGAGCTTCAAAATGTGCCATATCGATACTCGTATAATAATTGTTGTTATATGAGAACTCGACTAGCGGTAGATGATTATCCAAATTGCCATCAAAGTCAATGACACATGCTTTAAACAAAGTCAAATTAACATATTCTATATGGTTTTTAGAATTCACAAACCATATTTTTTTCTCACAAACAAAAAATCATTTACGAAAAAAAGGGCCTTAATTTTGTATATGCCTTGGGCTCCCAAAAATCTTGAGATGACCCTGGTAAGTATATAAAAAATATGTGTGTATGTGGTGGATTGTGAGTTGAAAATCAGGTGTCGAGGCGTAAGCAAAGGGGTCTAAAAAGTGTATGTGGGGGTATATTATGTATGTCTATATGTTGAAAGAATGCGAGTGGGCAGCAAGTACAAACAAAGGAAACATCAAACGCAACTAGTGCTCTTCAAAAAGCTCGCGACTAGAGACTCACTCGAAATAAGTTCGGCTCGGAAAGAGCTAGGAAAAAAATAAATTTCTTTTAAAATGAGCCGAGCTCGAGCCAAATTTTGCTCAGTTCGAGCTCCACATGTGGCTCGGCTTGATTTTTATCACATATACATACATACATGCATACATACATACATTAATTTTACACGCACACACACATATATTATATGTAGTAGGATCATATACAAATAAATATATTTGTATATAATTCTTTATGTAGTTTATATTACATAAACTACACGAAGATAATATCTGAATTCAACATTTATAGTTCAAGAAGATAACACATGAATAAACGTAGATGTGTCGTTACACTTTAAATATCTGATGCTACATAACACATATACGAATATATGCGGATAAGTAATATACATGCTAACATGTGCTACATCCAAAAACAATTCATCATTTTTGGTAGACAACTTAGACAAACACCTTTTTCGGCAAACTTGTAAAATTAAGTCATTTGGGCGATGATAAGGATATTAACTAATAATTCTCATCTTTTTATGAATATTCTTAGAATATCAATAATAAAGTAATGAAACACATAATTTTAGCTTATAAAAAAGTATGCTGTGATTTGATTGTACCATGTAATCTGCAAATCATTTTAAACAAAATTTCTCTTTCAAACCATTTTAAACAACATTTTAATTACGATCATATCATTGATTTTTTATGTATCATTTATGATAGAACATCTACAATGTTGATCACTTTTCATTGTTTTATAAAAAAACTCCCATTTTTGTATAATATCCTTCTTCTATATTATATTACACACATGTATATGTATATATGTGTGTGTGTTTTATATTAAATATTAAATATATATATTTGTAATTTAATACATATATAATATATGTATATTATATTAAATATATATGAGTTAGAGGAAAGAAACACATGAAGCCGCTCATGCGTTGAGATTTTTAACGAGCTTGAGCTTGAAATTTTGGCTCAAAATTTTTTTCGAATCGACTTGTCTTGGCTTGATTGCGGCCCTAAACAAAACCTTAAGATTAAAAAAAAAGGTTAAACTATTTAGATCACATAATTAAAAGATAATACAATAAAAGGTGTCACAATAAAAAAAGGACAACAATGAAGGGTTCCTTCTTGTTTCTTTGCCTGAAAATTTAACACATGTTAGACTTTACCTCTTAGATTTATGAGTTCGCCCCCAACCCCATGTTACCGATCAAGCTCCGCTATTGGAATCATCTTATGTCCATATGTTGACTATGGAGTACTGCATCATTTACCAATCTAATCTAAGTTGAATACACAATTTTATTTTTATTTTACCATTTTTCCTAATGATGAAAAATACACCAACTTTTTTCTTTTATGCTATTTTCTTATATGATTAAGTTGTTTGAGTATCACTTATAAACTCAATGTGAATTTTATGAGTTTGTTATGGTACTTCAGTCCTAACTATTTGACACACAACAATCATTTAACTCTGAATTTGGAACTAATGCATATGCATGTGATAGATTTATATAGACTTGACAACCATCACTCATTCTTGTTAAACTTGCTAGCTATATAGTCAACATATGCTCAAACTTGGCAATTGAGAGAATATAATCTAAAGCTATTGTTATTTTTATAATGTCAATTTTGACATAATTCGGGGCATTAGTCATTAGGCTAGATTGTAGGCTCATAATAATTACATTTACATACTTATTTTTTATTCAAATTGTGCACTCATGTATACTTGTGGTTACATCTATGTTTATTTTCAAACGAGTGTGTTCACCAACTACTTATAGTTTACCGGTGTTTGACGTAATTTTTAGACAACAATTAAGTGAAAATGTAGAAGTTTAGAGCTTCATGAACGAATTGTATGAGATCTTATTGGAATGTTACATTGGCAATTATGACTTTATTTTGATATGTGATAAGTCATGCCCTTATGATTTGGTCTTTGACAAGAGTCACCCAACCTCTCAGCCACCCAAGCCAACTTGGTTCCAAAACCTTTGTAATCTTTAAAACAATGGTCGAACCATGAAGACCGAACACTTACGTTTCCACTACTACTTATTGGCTTGTTTGATTGCATTTGAAAACATAAGACCGAGAGAGGTGGCAGCTGGCTAAAACCTAATCTCACGCCGCTTTCTTTCCCTCGTCATCGCCGTACACCATCGTAAAACCTTCCAGCCATGGCGGTTCACTGCTTCAACCCCTGCGACAATATCTTCATCTCACCCACCAACACCACCGCTTTCATTTCCCCCAAACCAAAATCTTTCCATTTGCCATCATTCTCACCAAACAAGCACAAAATCCCCCACCAATTATCCTCTCCTTCAACACGCACACCAACTGTTCGATCAATTGTCTGCAACTCTAAACCCACCAGCAAATCGGGTCAAGATACAAAACCACATGTGGGTAAGCGTACTGACATTAAAAAGATTATGATTTTGGGTGCAGGGCCGATTGTAATCGGGCAAGCTTGCGAATTTGATTATTCTGGTACTCAAGCGTGCAAAGCTTTAAGAGAGAACGGTTATGAAGTTGTTCTTATCAACTCAAACCCTGCAACCATCATGACTGACCCCGAGATGGCTGACAGGACTTACATTGAGCCCATGACACCCGAGTTAGTCGAGCAGGTGATTGCACAAGAGCGACCTGACGCCATTTTGCCTACCATGGGTGGCCAGACCGCGCTTAATCTTGCGGTGGCATTGGCTGAAAACGGGGTGCTTGATAAATATAATGTGGAGTTGATTGGAGCTAAACTTGAAGCTATCAAGAAAGCTGAAGATAGAGACTTGTTCAAGCAAGCTATGAAGAACATCGGGCTCAAAACTCCACCGTCTGGGATTGGTACTACTTTGGAAGAATGTTTTCAAATTGCAGATAAAATTGGTGAGTTCCCTTTGATTATTAGACCAGCTTTTACATTAGGGGGTTCTGGTGGTGGAATCGCGTATAATAAAGAAGAATTCGAGGCGATTTGCAAGTCGGGGCTTGCAGCAAGTGTGACATCACAGGTTTTAGTTGAAAAATCATTATTAGGATGGAAAGAATATGAGCTCGAGGTTATGAGGGATTTGGCTGATAATGTGGTTATCATATGTTCAATTGAGAATATTGATCCAATGGGTGTTCATACCGGGGATTCAATCACAGTTGCTCCTGCACAAACTTTGACTGATAAGGAGTACCAAAGGCTTCGTGATTATTCCATTGCAATTATTAGGGAAATTGGTGTTGAATGTGGTGGTTCTAATGTACAGTTTGCTGTAAATCCTGAAGATGGTGAGGTTATGGTTATTGAAATGAATCCAAGAGTTTCAAGATCTTCTGCTTTGGCATCAAAAGCCACAGGTTTTCCTATTGCAAAGATGGCTGCAAAGTTATCCGTTGGTTATTCTTTGGATCAAATTCCAAATGATATTACCATGAAGACACCGGCTAGTTTTGAACCATCTATTGATTATGTTGTCACAAAGGTTAGAACCATCATTGATCTTTGTGTTATCTTTTTCATTTTGTTCATGTTAAATGTGGGTGTTTGGATATGTGATATTAAAAGTGATAATTTGAATTGTCAGTCTCATATCAGTGGTTGTTAGGAATATATTATCTGGAGTACTCATATTTTATTTTTTAAATTAATAGATTCCTTTTCTGGTTAGCTGAGTTCACAGGGGTCAAATGGTTTTCTTGAATAATGAGTTATAAGATATTTACGAGTTTACTATTTTTCACAAAAAAGTTCTTTTGGTCTATTTATCTATGAATTTTTTAAAAAACAGAATTGATCAAATACTCGATAATCTGATTCTAATTATCCAACATCACATAAACTCTTGTAAAGCTAATATCTATATATAAATATATAAAGCAATTGTATACAGCTAAAAATCGAGACTAAAGAGAAGACTCTTGAACCGTATATAGATCCTTCATTTGGAATCTTGAATAAAAAAATCAATTTTAATGTGATTTAATATATATCACACATTTATTTTTAAGATTATAAATGAAGGGCTCTGATTGGGTTTAAAGGTTGATTGAGTTTTCACACGATGCAATGCCTGTATATATAATTTGAAAAATTAGATATAAACAATCCCATTAATTGCTAGCCCCTAGCCTACCAGCCGAATTGCATATATCGATTTCTACATTTTGTGATAATTTCATTTAGACTTAGTACTTTTTGCTCACAATTTGATCGTTGTATATTTATATATGTATTAACGGCCTAGTATAACATCATATATACCTGTTTTTTATCTACTATTTTCTTGATAGTCGAAACTTTTCAAACATGCAAAGCCATCAAAACCGATCATTCAGATCCAGGCACTACATACACGTACATCACGTTTTATCATAGTTGATTATCTCATTCTTATGATCACTTCGAAACACCCACTATGTATTATTGATACCCTTTAATAATAATAATCAATATTTTCAGATACCCAGATTTGCATTTGAGAAATTCCCCGGATCTCAACCCATATTGACAACACAAATGAAATCAGTTGGTGAATCCATGGCAGTTGGACGCACGTTTCAAGAATCTTTTCAAAAGGCGGTCAGATCACTCGAATGTGGTTACTCGGGTTGGGGCTGTGCACCAATCAAAGAGCTCGATTGGGATTGGGACAAAATTAAGTACAGTTTACGGGTCCCAAACCCAGACCGCATTCATGCTCTATATGCTGCAATGAAAAGGGGCATGAAAGTGGATGCAATCCATGAATTAAGTTTCATTGACAAATGGTTTCTAACACAACTTAAAGAATTAGTAGACGTTGAACAGTATATCATGGCAAAAAGTTTATCTCAGATTACTAAAGATGAATTTTATGAGGTTAAAAAGCGCGGATTTAGCGACAAACAGATTGCATTTGCCACAAAGTCAACTGAAAAAGAAGTTCGAGTCAAACGGTTGACTTTAGGAGTTGCTCCTGCTTACAAACGTGTTGATACTTGTGCTGCTGAATTTGAAGCAAACACTCCTTATATGTATTCATCTTATGATTATGAATGTGAATCAGCTCCAACTAAAACTAAAAAAGTTTTGATTTTGGGTGGAGGACCCAACAGAATTGGTCAAGGGATTGAGTTTGACTATTGCTGTTGTCATGCTTCATTTGCCCTTCAGGTTTTAATCTTACTTACTTCATTCTGTAACTTAGTATTTTTATTAATTTTTTGAATTTAAATAACCTTTTGAATTTGAATAATTCTTTGTAGGATGCAGGGTATGAAACTATTATGATGAATTCAAATCCTGAAACTGTATCCACCGACTATGATACAAGTGACCGTCTTTACTTTGAACCCTTAACGGTTGAAGACGTTCTAAACGTTATTGACATCGAAAAACCTGATGGCATCATTGTGCAGTTTGGTGGTCAAACCCCTCTGAAACTGGCTCTACCCATCCAACACTACCTAGATGAACACAAGCCCGCATCAGCTAGTGGTGGTCAGGTCCAGATTTGGGGCACATCACCTGACTCCATTGATGCAGCTGAGGATCGAGAACGGTTCAATGCGATCTTGAAAGAGTTACAAATTGAACAACCAAAAGGCGGGATAGCTAAAAGTGAAGCCGATGCTTTAGCTATTGCATCTGAAATCGGGTATCCGGTTGTAGTTCGGCCTTCTTACGTTTTAGGTGGTCGGGCCATGGAGATTGTTTACAGTGATGAAAAGCTAATAACTTATCTTGAAACAGCCGTAGAGGTTGACCCGGAACGACCTGTTTTGGTTGACCGGTACCTATCGGATGCTATTGAAATCGATATCGATTCACTTGCAGATTTGCACGGTAATGTGGTGATTGGTGGAATCATGGAGCATATTGAACAAGCTGGAGTCCATTCTGGTGATTCTGCTTGCATGATCCCCACGAAAACGGTTTCACAATCGAGCCTTGAAACAATCAGATCATGGACGACTAAGTTGGCTAAACGGTTAAATGTATGTGGGCTTATGAACTGTCAGTATGCAATTACAGGCACTGGGGATGTTTTCTTGCTTGAAGCTAACCCGCGGGCCTCTCGTACGGTCCCATTTGTTTCTAAAGCAATCGGTCGTCCGCTTGCTAAATACGCGTCACTTGTAATGTCGGGCATGTCTCTTAATGAACTCGGGTTTACAGAAGAAATCATCCCCAAACATGTTTCAGTTAAAGAAGCTGTTCTTCCATTTGAAAAGTTTCAAGGATGTGATGTTTTTCTCGGGCCTGAAATGCGTAGCACCGGTGAAGTAATGGGTGTCGATACCGAATTCCCAATCGCATTTGCCAAATCGCAGATCGCTGCAGGCCAAAAACTTCCGGTTTCAGGGAGTGTTTTCCTTAGTTTGAATGACATGACGAAACCGCATTTGGGGAAAATTGCTCGGTCGTTCTTAGGGCTTGGGTTTACAGTTGTTGCAACTTCTGGGACTGCTCATGTTCTTGAATTAGACGGTGTTCCGGTTGAGAGGGTGTTGAAACTCCATGAAGGGCGGCCGCATGCTGGTGATATGATCGCGAACGGGTTAATAAATTTAATGGTGATTACCAGTTCTAATGATGATTTAGACCAGATTGATGGACGTCAGTTGAGGAGGATGGCACTTGCTTACAAGATTCCTATTATAACAACGGTTTCAGGTGCTTTGGCCACCTGTGAGGCCATAAGAAGCTTGAAAACTTCCAACTTCAAAATGGTTGCTATTCAGGATTACTTCTTGAAGCAGATTGGTATAAACACAACTCTTATTTATTATTATTTTTTTTTTATAAATTTATTCTTACACGCGCATGCGCACACACATAGACGGGTACCATCAACAACAATTTTACTAAATGCATGGACTCACTAGTAAATGCATTTGGTTTCATAAATGGTGTGTATTTATTGATAAATACATGTATTCATCTATAATCTATAATATATAATAAATAAATGTTTTCGAAGGAGACGTGTCAATTTTCTAGATATATTTTCCGTCTCTTTCTCCAATTAAATATTTGTATATCATTTTTTATATAACTTTGATTTTTTCACCCTCTATTTCTTATTAAATATTAGTGATTTTATTAAACTTGGTAAATATATGATTACATTGTAAGCAAATTCTTTACTTTTTTATTAAACGTTTTTGACAAATATATATACTATGTTATTTAAAAGAAATAATTTTAAATGTAAGGACTGCTAAATTTTTAGTATTTCTCATTTTAGATTCTGATATGTTTAACTGTGATACATAAGATGGTTATGTAACCGCATAACCTCCTCCCTTTGTCACTTCCATTGTATCTTTAGGCACCACTTACAATTTTTTATATGGTTCTTGAAGTTTTTTATTTCAAGTCTGTTTTTTTATAAATTTACTGAAAAAAAAATCCTTTTATTTAAATTTTTTTTAAAATTTTTTCAGGTAAGACTCCTGCAGCAATTTCAAGGGAGTTGTAGGTTTGTGCTACAGTGACTTTTATATTTATATTTTTAAATTTAAATTTGGTGTGAAGTATTACATTTCATTAGTTTTTCTGCACATGAAAACATCTATGATATTGTTACCTGTTGATATATTAAAATTCATTGTGATGGTGGTTGATAAGCCATGATTTTTGCAGGTACTCTTTTGAAGATTTGATTATGGTTTCAGAAACTTTGATGGGTTGATTATGATTAAGGATTATTAATTGTTTTTAATTTGTTTGTACTAGTTTCTTCTTCAGACACAATAAATCTTGGTACTTAAAAGTGATTGTAATGGATTTTTTAGTTGGCTCTGATGGTATAATTATTGCTCATATAAGGCCTAATTTTTTTTTTTTTTTTGACAATGATAAGTTTAAAAATGATAAAGGCTGTAATATCCCTGAATTAATTTTTAGAATGATACTATTATTTTTAACACAATGTGTTAGAAATTAACTTTTCAAAAACCAAAATTTTAAAAAAATTGTTTATACTGTTTTATTATTTTAAGTCTTATAATTATTTAATAATTTTCTCGTTTAACTCGTGTAATAATATTACTAACCTATATTTTTGTAGAAATGACTTTATTTATTTCAAAATATATTTTTTAAAACAAACTATCCAAAACATAATATTTACAATTTATTTTCACTTAAAATATTAACATACACGAAATTTCCATCAAGCATCTAACCCTTGACAAGAGTTAACTTCTAGCCATTCAATTCCATATACCTAGTTCGACCTCCCCTCTACGAACCATTTATTGGATTCCCTTCTTTGTTTGTCTGATTTTAGTGAAAAGGTCCTGTAGAGTTCTTAATAATTAGAATCTTTTTTTATAAGTTCATTGAAGAAGTTATATTTACTCAACAAATTCCCCCCCTCTTTTATTTGTCCACCACTTTTTATATTTATAGTATACGTAATTCTTAATTATTATAAGATAATATAATAAGAAATCAAATATGTAATAGCTCTAAAAAACGTTCTGATACGTCTGTAAAAAATCGAAACTAACACTATGAATGTTTGACGAACAATATAAAGAGTTATTATTATTTCGACACAAGAAACTGATTTTTCACACCCTATCTTGCGTCGAAAATAGGAAGACAAATAACCCCTACCAGAAATCTTAGTTCCCTTCATTTATATTTATCCGTTCTATTTCGTGTTTACTTTTGGATAGGATCTAGCCAAAGTGAATTGTATTAGAATCAAATGCATTTTATGACATTTCAATCTCACAATAGCAATATAATAACATCACCCCAATTTTGATAAAAAAAAAAAGGAAAAGTAAAGAAGGGGTCAAGTCAAATAGTCTTCTTCACAATCTACTAATATGGCTAGGAATATGGTACAAGGAATTACCGACATCTAGTAGAAAATGAGTATAAACAAACATAAAGGCTTTTATCATTTCATTTTTTATATTATAATTACTAAAATAATTTGGTTTTTTTTACAAACTTGATGTCGATAAATCTGTGAGTTTAGAAATTCATTTCGGACAATTGAACCTTCTCGAACTGTTTCTTTTTAAGAACCAAGAAGATTTGTGCCAAAATAACAGATGCGAAGAAGAACAAAAAGGCCTTGTACACGTAATGGATCTTAAAGTACTATTTCTGCATCTTCCTGATCAAATCCGCCCACATTAAGATTACTTGTCAACGGTTGATCCAATTTGATAGATTCGCCAAACCATCCAATGCAAAGACGGTTTTTGGTGCTGGTTATCCAGTTACAGAAGCGACCCATAGGCTTTCGCTATCTCGTCTCTCTAAAATTGCAGTCATGGTAAAATCTTGGTTTATTTAATTATCAGTGTCACATCCCCAAATTCACACACGTGGTGTCAGTCCACGTCGGTGTGGCGTGGCCAGATTCACAGTTCAAGGTCATATAGAACACCTCTATATGCGTTTACAAACACAATGTTTGACACACACACTTAATCAAAATAGTTTGCAGCGGAATATTAAATCATAGCACGGAAATAAAGATGTTTGATACATGCAGTGGAAAATACTTGTTTACACAGCGGAAATTAAATTGTCAGACATAACATCGTTTAATACATAACCAAACGAAATAATTTTCAAAAGATGAACAAAATGCATGCGGGGTCCTATGCTCAATCCCCTATGTGCATTCCTGTTCCAACTGCTTGCCATGCTAATTACCTGAGAATACAAGTTTGAGAAAAAGTGTCAACATAATGGTTGGTGAGTTCACAGGTTTTGATATACATATAGTAATAAAAGTGTGTCATGCTGTTTATCAAATGTTAGTACCGAGCCCTAGGCTCCAAGTGTCAGTGCGTCACTACCGAACTAGACCTGTTTGTCCTTGCCTCCACTGTGTCTCGTACACACAGTAAATTAGGTCAGAATTTGCACGGGTTATAACATCCAGTCAACATTGTGCCCTGTGGGGTTGGTCATACCCTAATGGATCCATCCAAATCTACCACGTTGTTCGTACATTAACGGTAAGACTTTGTGAGGACTTGCTACGAGTTCAACACTTAATGTTTGTCCAATAAACCAGCATACACAATAAATATGTTTGTAATAGCATAATGTTTGACTCGATGTAACTAGTATTCTCCCCCTATTTAAAAGCGTTTGAAAGGAGTAAAGAGGGGCCGTAAACTCACCTTAGTGATGAAAGTGTAGATCAAGCGTAAGCTCCTGCGTAGATCGCGTGTCGGTCACCGGCAACCTCTATCGTATACCGTACGTGAGTTTGTGTAAGTGACCGTGCTAGTGTTTGTGTTAGTGCGCGTGTTTGTGTCCAACAACCTTCGGTTGTTCATGTTTGTCCGTGTCGGTCCACAATGACCGTGTTTGACTGTGTTGGTCCACAATGACCGTGTTTGACCAAGGTTGACCGTGTTTGACCAAGGTTGACCGTGTCAAGTCAACGACCTGTTGGTGAACCGTGTGGCGGTTGTGAATCGTGTAGCAATTGTGCAAGTGCTCGTCGTGTGCAAAACGCGCAAGTCGCGTCTTTGGACAACTTACTATTTATAGTAAATTTCCATTTATGGCAAGTTCACGAAGCATAATAATTTTAAAGTTCTAGCATGCTCATTTGTCCTACGTGATCATGTTAACACATAACACATCATCATACGAAGTCACATAAGTCGTTTTCATCAAGTTTACACATAAAAGTTTCCTAAAATGGAAAGTTTCCATTTATAGCATATGTGATTTCGGAAACCATCTAACTTAGTATTTAATCATCATATTTTAACATAATAAGCCATTTAGCATGCTCGAATCATTCAAAATATTCATATGTTGGTTTTTGTAAAAATAAAGTTACTATAAATAGTAACTATGGCATTTTTCATAGAAATGATTATTCTAAACCATTCTAATCCATTTGTACATCATAAATCATCCCAATAAACCATTTAACATCATTTAAACATGTAAATTTAACCATTATCATCATCTAACAATATTTGACTTTAAAAAGTTACTAAATATGGCAACTATGTTGAAAAATGACCAAAACATTATCAAAATCACATTCTAGGTGTTCAAATCATCATCTTAACATCCTAGTAGCAATTTCCACATACATGCATGTTCACCATTTCATCCATAACACCATTTTATAGATAAAAAAGTTACTAAAAATAGAAAGTCTATCAAAAATCATTGTTTTAACCATTCTAATGACATCCAACCATGTAAATCATCCTCATTGACATCTATAATCATAATACAACATTCAAGATTATCTAAAATGCCTTAGATCATACATGCATGCATATACATCATCAAAAATCATCATTTTAAGTACAAGGGTTTATACCCATCATCTTAGATCATCATAAAACATCATCTACTCATCTTAGATCATCAAGAAACATAGTAAAATCATCAAACCCAGAAATGAAATTCGTGCATGTGAACTATAGGTGCTTGCATGTGGGTTTTAACACATGCATGTGAGTGTAGATGTGTGGGAAGTGCATGTGGTTCAAGGGAACTACCTTTCAAAGCTTCAACTGATCGAGATGGTTGCTTCAACAGCTCCTGGAGCTTCTGGTTCGTGGGTCTTGGCAAGAACAAGGAAGGTGGTGATGGTGGATGGTGCTCTAGAGGTCTCCCTAAGCTCTCTCCAAGCTTCTTCTCCTTCAACAATGGCTTCCCTTGTGTTCTTTCAGCTTTCTAGAGGTTGAAGATGACCCTAGAGTGTGATTATGTCGAGTAGCGGGGGTTGGGAGTTCGAAATGTGGGTTATAGGGTGGTTAAACATGATTACAATCTTGGTTTTATAAAGATTTGGCGTCTGACACCCGTCGCGTACCGCGGTCAACAGACAAAAGATGCTTCGCGTAGCGCGACGGATTTCGGGATCCAAATCCTCCCGAATCTCGTCGCGTATCGTGATAGGGTCTCTTGTTGGGCCACCGCGTACCGCGATGGGCCTCTGAAGAGCCCAATAAGCCTAGTTCAATGGGCTTGATCCGTTTGTCGCCCTTTTCGCGCTTCCGAACTATCGTTTGGCCTCGTTTGAACTTCCAAGTTCAATGTGTGAGTGTTTCGTGAGGTTTCGAGTGTTGTGCCACACAATGTGCTATATGTTCACCAACGTTCGTGTGTTTTGACACGTGTGTGTTGTTTGCCGATAATTCATCGAATTATCAAGTCCTGTGTCAGTGTTCGTACAGTCGTGCCACGTGTCACACTAAATTAAACTAATTCTAGTGCCACGTGTACAAATAGTATTTAAATAAATATTTAAATAAATGACAAGCTGACCTGGAAAATACGGGGTGTCACATCCTCCCTTAGTTTGAAAGAATTTCATCTTGAAATTCAACTTGCGTTGCCAGTGTTTGTCTGTTCCGCGAACAGGTGTGGATATTTTTGTTTCATCTGGTCTTCACGTTCCCATGTGAATTGCGGTCCACGCCGCGAATTCCATCGCACCTTTACAATCGGTATCTTGCTGAGCTTGCGTTTCTTGGTTTCCCGGTCCATGATCTCTACCGGTTCCTCAACGAAGTTTAGTTGTTCGTCGATCTGTATCTCCTCAAGAGGTATAACAAGCGTTTTATCGGAAAAACACTTCTTGAGATTAGAGATATGAAATACGTTGTGTACGCTGCTTAGCTCGTCTGGCAGGTTCAGTTCGTAGGCTACCGGTCCTACTCGTTTTGTGATCTCAAAGGGTCCAATGTAACGAGGGTTCAACTTTCCTCGTTTCCCAAACCGAATGACTCCCTTCCAGGGCGAGACTTTGAGTAACACCCTATCTCCCACCTGGAATTCTAACGGTTTGCGTCGTTTGTCAGCATAGCGTTTCTGTCTGTCCCGAGCTGCTGCCATTCGTTTGCGTATCTTCACGATCTTCTCAGTCGTTTCGTGCACTAGTTCGGGTCCGGTCAGTTGGCTACCTCCAACTTCCGCCCAACAGATTGGTGATCGACACTTACGTCCGTAAAGTGCCTCGAATGGTGCAGCTTGGATGCTCGTGTGGTAGCTATTGTTGTATGAGAACTCAACTAACGGTAGATGAGTCTCCCAGCTACTGCCAAAATCAATAACACATGCTCGGAGCATGTCTTCCAGTGTTTGTATGGTTCGTTCTCTCTGCCCATCAGTCTGCGGGTGGTAAGCGGTGCTCATGTCCAATCTCGTGCCCAAAGCCTTATGCAAAGACTTCCAGAAATGCGAAGTAAATCGACTATCGCGGTCAGAGATTATCGAGATTGGCACTCCATGTCAAGTAACCACTTCCTTTAGGTAGATACGAGTGAGTTTGTCTAGCTTGTCAGTCTCTTTAATAGGCAAAAAGTGTGCAGACTTAGTCAGTCGGTCTGTGATAACCCAAATGGTATCGCAACCACTTGCCGCTTTGGAAATTTTGTTATGAAGTCCATGGAAATCTGCTCCCATTTCCACAGTGGTATCTCAGGCTGTTAAAGTAACCCTGATGGCTTCTGATACTCAACCTTGACTTTTGAGCATGTTAAACACTTACTTACGTAGGTTGCTATCTCCGCTTTCATGTTCGGCCACCAGTAAGTTGTCTTCGGATCATGATACATCTTATCAGAGCCCGGATGTATAGAGTAGCGGCTCTTGTGAGCTTCGTCCATCACCACATTTCTCAGTCCTCCGTGGTGTGGAATCCAAATTCGATCCTTAACGTAGTATGCTCCGTCGGCCTTCACATCCATGTGTTTGTCCATGCCACGCAAGGATTCTTGAGTGAGGTTCTCGACCTTCAGAGCTTCTTGTTGTGTGTTTCGAATTTGTTGTGGCAATTCAGAGTGAATTGTGAGTTGTAGAGCACGCACGCGTTTGGTTGTTTCTTTTCGGCTCAACGCGTCTGCCACTACGTTTGCTTTACCAGGGTGATATTTGATAGCGCAATCGTAATCGCCTATAAGTTCAACCCATCTTCGTTGTCTCATGTTCAGCTCTTTCTGGTCGAAGATGTGTTGTAAGCTCTTATGATCGATAAAGATGGTGCATTTTGTGCCATATAGATAGTGTCGCCAGATCTTAAAAGCAAAAACCACGGCTCCCAACTCAAGGTCATGAGTCGTGTAGTTCTTCTCATGCACCTTCAGTTGTCCTGAAGCGTATGCGATAACCTTCTCTCGTTGCATCAATACACAACCGAGTCCCTGTTTCGAGGCATCGCAATACACCACGAAATCATCACATCCTTCCGGTAGGGATAGGATGGGTGCAATGCATAGTTTCTTTTTCAACAAGTTGAAAGCAGCTTCTTGTTTCTCTCTCCCAATCGAACTTTTTATCTTTGTGAGTTAGGGATGTTAATGATTGAGCGATCTTTGAAAATCCTTCAATAAATCTTCTGTAGTACCCGGCCAGACCTAGGAATTGTCGCACCTCAGTTGGAGTCTTGGGTGTTTCCCAGTTCTTGATGGCTTCAATCTTGGCTGGGTCTACGTGTATCCCTTGTTCGTTAACCACATGTCCAAGAAATTGGACTTCGCGAATCCAAAAGTCACACTTTGAAAACTTCGCGTACAGCTGTTCTTTCTTTAATAATTCCAAGACTAGCCTTAGATGTTCAACATGTTCCTCCTGATTCTTAGAATAAATCAGAATATCGTCAATGAACACTATTACGAATTTGTCAAGGTAAGGCTTGCATACTCTATCCATAAGATCCATGAATACAGCTGGTGCATTGGTCAGTCCGAACGGCATAACCAAAAATTCGTAGTGTCCGTATCAAGTCCTAAAGGCAGTCTTAGGAATATCGCTCTCCTGTATCCTCAGTTGATAGTAACCCGATCTCAAATCGATTTTTGAATAGTAGCTTGACCCTTGCAGTTGGTCAAACAAATCGTCTATTCACGGTAGTGGGTATCGATTCTTGATCGTCACCTTGTTCAGTTCCCTGTAGTCAATGCACATACGGAATGATCCGTCTTTCTTCTTCACAAACAAGACCGGTGCTCCCCATGGTGAGAAGCTCGGTCTGATAAATCCCTTGTCCAATAGTTCCTGTAACTGGTTAGACAGCTCCTGCATCTCAGTCGGTGCTAGTCGGTATGGAGCTTTAGCAATCGGTGCTGCCCTGGAGTGAGGTCTATCTGGAACTCGACTTGTCGTTTCGGTGGTAGTCCAGGTAGATCTTCGGGAAATACTTCGGGAAAATCACGGACTACATCGATGTCCTCAATCTTCCTTTCTTGCTTCGGTTGTTCTGCGATGAGGGCTAGTATAGCAGTGTATCCTTTTTGTATGTACTTGTTGGCCTTCATGCATGACATAATGTTCAGAGGCACTCCCCGTCGTTCCCCTTGAATCGAGATCTGTTCTCCGTTCTGCAACGTTACTCGTACGATCTTCTCGTTGCATACGATCTCAGCTTGGTTTGCGGATAACCAATCCATTCCAACGACCACATCGAAGCTCCTGAGAGTTACCGGCATCAAATCGATTTTGAGTTCGTGATCTGCCAACACCATGACGCATCCTCGAAAGATGTGTTATGTCTCAATCAGCTTGCCGTCGGCTAACTCTACGGTATACTTAAAGTCTAGTGGTGTTGGGATAATATCTAGCAATTCACTAAACTCACTAGATATAAAGCTCCTATCGGCACCGGTATCAAATAATATACTAGCATATACATTATTTAAAAGGAACATACCGGTTACGATGTTGGGGTCGTCCTTGGCTTCCCCCGAGCCAATCACAAATGCTCGGCCCTTCGCCGTTCCACCGCCGGCTTTCTTCAACTGAGGGCAATCCCTCCTCATGTGACCCGGCTTTCCACATTCGTAACACCCCCTAAGAGTGTTCTGGTTGTTGTTCTGGTTGTGGTTGAGGTTGTTGTTGCTGGGGAATTTGGACCTGCAGTCTTTGGCCATGTGGCTAGGGGTGTCGAAAATACCCGAACCCGACTAACCCGACCCGCACCCGAACCCGAATAAGCTTAATAGGGTCGGGTTATTCGGGTCAAAAATGTTAGTCGGGTTATTCGGGTCAACCCGATTAACCCGAACTGTTAATAGGGTCGGGTTTCGGGTATATTTTTAAAAGTTAGTCGGGTTTCGGGTCAACCCGAATAACCCGAATAAGAATTATTTTTATTTTTTTATATATATTAGTTATTAAATGTAAGACATATTTAACTTTTTACAAAATTATGACAATGACTATTAATCAAATTATATATGAAAAATATATTATTTACATATTTTTCATTGAATTATGTTTGTACAATGAATTATTTGTAGAAATTTAAAATTAGGACAAGATAATAACACATAGATACCAACCCGACTAACCCGACTGACCCGACCCGAATAACCCGTGACCCGACTAACCTGAACCCGAATAACCCGAACGTTATTCGGGTCGGGTTGCGGGCTAATAATTTTTTAGGAAAAACCCGACTAACCCGACCCGATTAACCCGAAACCCGATCGGGTTGACCCGATCAACACCCCTACATGTGGCCATGTCTTCCACACTGCAAGCAACGGTATCGCTCGCATTGGCCAGAGTGGTGGTAGGAACAACGGGTGCACAAGGGGTATTTCTCTTGATATATGCCCTTCCCCTTATCATCGGGTTGAGTGGATGTGAAAGCTCGAGCAGGTGCAGATCGCTGCTGTTGTTGATGAGGTTGGTGGGATTGATGATGGTTGGGTTCCCACTTCCTCTTCGGGCTTTCTTGAGGCTTCAGATGTTCACCTCGTTTGGGTAGCTTTCCTTGTGCTACAGCTTGGTCAGTCAGTTTATGGGCCAGTCTGATCAGTGGTTGGATGGTGGTGAGGTCAGATGCAGTTACCATGCTCTGAATCTGTTCCGGCAGCCCACTGATGAACTGCTCAATCTTTTTGTACTCCGGCGTCACCATAGCCGGGCACAGTTTGCACAACTCGTGAAATCGAGTGTAGTATTGCTCGATCTCAGAGCCCACCATTTCCAGAACCCAAAATTCGGCTTCCAGTTTCCGGATCTCGTCACGAGGACAGTATTCCTCTTGCAGTAATCGGGTGAAATCAGCCCACGGCATGGAGTTGGCACCGTCCAACCCCAGGGTTTGCACATGGGTGTTCCACCATGTGAGAGCCGGTCCTTCTAGTGTGCCGGTCACAAATTTAACCCGGTTCTCTTCAGCACAGTCGCACATGGCGAACACAGACTCCACCTTTTCAACCCAACGGAGCATCCCGACAGCTCCTTCAGTTCCCTTGAACTTGTGGGGGTGGCAGTTCAAGAAGGATTTAAAGGAACATCCCTTTCCATTGCTGCCGTGTGACCCTGTTTGTCAGAAACCAGTGTCGTGTGTTAGTACCGTTGTTTCCACTAGTTTCGCTATGTTGGCGACTCGCTTCGTAGTCGGCGATCGCCTTGTTGACCCGTCGGTCAACCATCATTTTTATAACAGCAGCATCTAGTTTCCGCCTAGCAGGACGCGCGTACGGTCCTCTTCCCGCCATATATGGTTCTATACATAAGGGATAGAGTATTAGTTAGCACATGTTAGAGTGTTAGCCAAATGTCATGTCAGATGTCATATCAAATGTTATGTTAGATGTCATGTCAGCAACCAACCGTAGTAAGATCATGCGATAATTAAATCAAAATATCATTCTCATTAATATAAGCTTTCGGGGTACAATAATTTCAAAAGAGAATAATAATGCAAGTTCTACGAGCACATCCCGCTCGTTTAGGCAAATACAAAAGGAAACAATAAACAGTACAACTAGTCTGAATCTATGGTGACATGTGAAATGTCACTATCAGAATCTCCATCAGCATCATCCTCCTCTGGATCCTCGTTGGGATCCTCGTCAAAATCCCCTTCTTCGAGGTCCTCGGCCTCGAACTGCGGTTCGTCTTCGGGTGGTGGTTCAACGATAAACTGCTCAGCCCATGCATTAAGCATGGCGTCGCTAGCCAGAACCATCGCATGAGTCTCCTTGTTGGCGACCATATTCTCGGTAATGCGCCCGTCGTGTTCCTACATAATGTCGACCATTTGCCCGTGCTGACTCATCAGCTGGGCCATCTGGAGACGTAAGGTCTCCATCTGCTCCTCTAACCTGTCAGTACGCCTCTCAAGGCGATCGTTCTTCTCGCAAATACTCGGACCTCGTCCGATAACTCAGCGTTCCTTCTGGACTCACGTCGCGTAAAGGAAACGTGCACCGCGAAGGCCCGCTCCTGAGGTACATCGAGTGGTGGCAGTCGATGGCCTGCCGAAGTGTCGCCGGGATAGCATGGCAGAGTTACTCTCTCTCCGATGATCCACTCCTGAATGGTGGTAGGGTACCATCCCCAGTGCCGGTCTCGCATCATCCTCCTGGCGCGCTGGTCCATCTCGGCGTCCACCTGCGCCACGATGTTGTCGACTCGTCGTCGACTCTCTGCAGTCTGCTCGTCGGTTACCGGGCGTTTACCTGGTTCCTCCTGGTATCATCATTGTTGTCCATCCTGTAAATCTCAAGTTAGTAAGCAATAGTTTAACATAAGTAATAACATCATCAGTGTGCGAGTTCTAAGTGTAGTGTCTAGAGTTGAGCAATGGCTATAGTCTAAGTTTACTATATGCAAACCTAGTTCTCTATAACCAAGGCTCTGATACCAGTCTGTCACACCCCCAAATTCCCACACGTGGTGTCAGTCCACGTGGGTGTGACGTGGCCAGAATAACAGCTCAAGGTCATATAGAACACCTCTATATGCGTTTACAAACACAATGTTTGACACACACTTAATCAAAATAGTTTGCAACGGTATATTAAATCATAGCAGCGGAAATAAAGATGTTTTATACATGCAGCGGAAAATACTTGTTTACACAGCGGAAATTAAATTGTCACACACAACATTGTTTAATACATAACCAAACGAAATAGTTTTCAAAAGATGAACAAAATGCATGCGGGGTCCTATGCTCAATCCCCTATGTGCATTCCTGTTCCAAGTGCTTTCCATGCTAATTACCTGAGAATACAAGTTTGAGAAAAAGTGTCAACACAATGGTTGGTGAGTTCACAGGTTTTGATATACATATAGTAATAAAAGTGTGTCATGCTGTTTATCAAATGTTAGTACCGAGCCCTAGGATCCAAGTGTCAGTGCGTCACTACCGAACTAGACCTGTTTGTCCTTGCCTCCACTGTGTCTCGTACACACAGTAAATTAGGTCAGAATTTGCACAGGTTATAACATCCAGTCAACATTGTGCCCTGTGGGGTTGGTCATACCCTAATGGATCCATCCAAATCTACCACGTTGTTCGTACATTAACGGTAAGACTTTGTGAGGACTTGCTACGAGTTCAACACTTAATGTTTGTCCAATAAACCAGCATACACAATAAATATGTTTGTAATAGCATAATGTTTGACTCGATGTAACTAGTATTCTCCCCCTATTTAAAAGCGTTTGAAAGGAGTAAAGAGGGGCCGTAAACTCACCTTAGTGATGAAAGTGTAGATCAAGCGTAAGCTCCTGCGTAGATCGCGTGTCGGTCACCGGCAACCTCTATCGTATACCGTACGTGAGTTTGTGTAAGTGACCGTGCTAGTGTTTGTGTTAGTGCGCGTGTTTGTGTCCAACAACCTTCGGTTGTTCATGTTTGTCCGTGTCGGTCCACAATGACCGTGTTTGACTGTGTTGGTCCACAATGACCGTGTTTGACCAAGGTTGACCGTGTTTGACCAGAGTTGACCGTGTTTGACCAAGGTTGACCGTGTCAAGTCAACGACCTGTTGGTGAACCGTGTGGCGGTTGTGAATCGTGTAGCAATTGTGCAAGTGCTCGTCGTGTGCAAAACGCGCAAGTCGCGTCTTTGGACAACTTACTATTTATAGTAAATTTCCATTTATGGCAAGTTCACGAAGCATAATAATTTTAAAGTTCTAGCATGCTCATTTGTCCTACGTGATCATGTTAACACATAACACATCATCATACGAAGTCACATAAGTCGTTTTCATCAAGTTTACACATAAAAGTTTCCTAAAATGGAAAGTTTCCATTTATAGCATACGTGATTTCGGAAACCATCTAACTTAGTATTTAATCATCATATTTTAACATAATAAGCCATTTAGCATGCTCGAATCATTCAAAATATTCATATGTTGGTTTTTGTAAAAATAAAGTTACTATAAATAGTAACTATGGCATTTTTCATAGAAATGATTATTCTAAACCATTCTAATCCATTTGTACATCATAAATCATCCTAATAAACCATTTAACATCATTTAAACATGTACATTTAACCATTATCATCATCTAACAATATTTCACTTTAAAAAGTTACTAAATATGGCAACTATGTTGAAAAATGACCAAAACATTATCAAAATCACATTCTAGGTGTTCAAATCATCATCTTAACATCCTAGTAGCAATTTCCACATACATGCATGTTCACCATTTTATCCATAACACCATTTTATAGATAAAAAGTAACTAAAAATAGATAGTCTATCAAAAATCATTGTTTTAACCATTCTAATGACATCCAACCATGTAAATCATCCTCATTGACATCTATAATCATAATACAACATTCAAGATTATTTAAAATGTCTTAGATCATACATGCATGCATATACATCATCAAAAATCATCATTTTAAGTACAAGGGTTTATACCCATCATCTTAGATCATCATAAAACATCATCTACTCATCTTAGATCATCAAGAAACATAGTAAAATCATCAAACCCAGAAATGAAATTCATGCATGTGCACTATAGGTGCTTGTATGTGGGTTTTAACACATGCATGTGAGTGTAGATGTGTGGGAAGTGCATGTGGTTCAAGGGAACTACCTTTCAAAGCTTCAACTGATCGAGATGGTTGCTTGAACAGCTCCTAGAGCTTCTGGTTCGTGGGTCTTGGCAAGAACAAGGAAGGTGGTGATGGTGGATGGTGCTCTAGAGGTCTCCCTAAGCTCTCTCCAAGCTTCTTCTCCTTCAACAATGGCTTCCCTTGTGTTCTTTCAGCTTTCCAGAGGTTGAAGATGACCCTAGAGTGTGATTATGTCGAGTAGCGGGGGTTGGGAGTTCGAAATGGGGGTTATAGGGTGGTTAAACATGATTACAATCTTGGTTTTATAAAGATTTGCCGTCTGACACCCGTCGCGTACCGCGGTCAACAGACAAAAGATGCTTCGCATAGCGCGACGGATTTCGGGATCCAAATCCTCCCGAATCTCGTCGCGTATCGCGATATGGTCTCTTGTTGGGCCACCGCGTACCGCGATGGACCTCTGAAGAGCCTAATATGCCTAGTTCGTTGGGTTTGATCCGTTCGTCGCCCTTTTCACGCTTCCGAACTATCGTTTGGCCTCGTTTGAACTTCCAAGTTCAATGTGTGAGTGTTTCGTGAGGTTTCGAGTGTTGTGCCACACAATGTGCTATATGTTCACGAACGTTCGTGTGTTTTGACACGTGTGTGTTGTTTGCCGATAATTCATCGAATTATCAAGTCCTGTGTCAGTGTTCGTACAGTCGTGCCACGTGTTACACTAAATTAAACTAATTCTAGTGCCACGTGTACAAATAGTATTTAAATAAATATTTAAATAAATGATAAGTTGACCTGGAAAATACGGGGTGTCACATCCTCCCCTAGTTAGAAAGAATTTCATCTTGAAATTCAACTTGCGTTGCCAGTGTTTGTCTGTTCCGCGAACAGGTGTGGATATTTTTGTTTCATCTGGTCTTCACGTTCCCATGTGAATTCCGGTCCACGCCGTGAATTCCATCGCACCTTTACAATCGATATCTTGCTGAGCTTGAGTTTCTTGGTTTCCCGGTCCATGATCTCTACCGGTTCCTCAACGAAGTTTAGTTGTTCGTCGATCTGTATCTCCTCAAGAGGTATAACAAGCGTTTCATCGGATAAACACTTCTTGAGATTAGAGATATGAAATACGTTGTGTACGCTGCTCAGCTCGTCTGGCAGGTTCAGTTCGTAGGCTACCGGTCCTACTCGTTTTGTGATCTCAAAGGGTCCAATGTAACGAGGGTTCAACTTTCCTCGTTTCCCACATTAGCACGTAAATTTAGCTTTTCGGGTAACGGGGCTTCAGCTATACGACGGGTGAACTTCGATAGGTCTGTGTAGTTGGTAGGATGATAGGGTCTCAGCAGCGGATTTTCTTAATCCTCCGGTCCTCCTTTATTCTTCTTAGGATCACCATTTTCTTCTATTTGTATTCAGGGCGTTTTTTGCTCTTCCAACATCTTGAGAATGTTTTCCCACAACTCTTCTTTGTAATGGGGCTCTTTGACTGCTCCTTCTGGCTCTTCTTCGTTGTACGAAAGTTGAGCTTTTAGTTTCTCCAACTTCTCTATGTGTTCCAGCTCGGCCAGCCTGGCTTTTAACGTCTCCCTGTGGCTCTTGACAAAGTCTGGGATGATCGTCACCTCTACCTCCTCTTCATCCGACCCCTCGGTTATTTCGAGTTGAGAGCCTATGGTGTTCCCGGTTGGGAATGATCCCTTTTTACCAGAGCTTTTAGTGACCAAACTCTGGGGTGTAGAACGAGTGCTATCATCAGCCATGTCATGTGATCGTGCGTTTCAATTGGTGACCCGAAATCGTGTCCCACGGATGGCGCCAAATGATGAACCAAATTGTCGCAGATTTGGTTACGGATGACACGAGCAAGGCTTAGACAATAAACCTCCTCACAAAGTAGGATTAAGACATCGGGATACCACACAAAGTGTAACTGAATCTACTTGCAACACAACATAATGCACAAGAGAATCTCCTTACAATACATCAGGGAAACTCTTAGACAATATTACATAACATACAAGAGAAAACTCCTCACACTCTCCCTATGACGACCATACAGCGGGTTTTAAAGCTGACAGTTGTTTCTCTCTTTAATCCTCTTTTTTTTTGGTAGTTGAAGTGTATTGAATTCCATTACCTTCGTTAACATTGTTATTTATATCCTTTTTTCCTGGTCTTTCCCCTGATATTTCTCTCTTGTTTATCTGGTATCTGCCCACTGGGTAAGGACCTCCCGTATGTTTCCAGACATCTGATTGATGGGCGGCTGACCATGCCCTCTTTCATCTGCTTGACATCCCTTCATTTATTGCTGCATTAAATGTCACCTTAACATTCATTATTACACTTCATTTAAATGTGACCCATGTCTTATAGCATCTTTTATCTTATTTACGGTTCTGCCATGTACACTCATCATGATTATATATTTAAATTATGAAAGACATTGATTGTGATGATTTCAACAGTAGATTATATGTATATGTCAATTACAAAATAACAATTTGTAATCTTTGCCTAGTGATTGATAATTATAATTTAACAAATTTTAGGCAAAAGGGCAACCATTATATAGTTGGTTAATAATCGTTATTGCACCTAAGAAATCTTTGTTTCAGCTAGAGGTTGGGGGTTCAAAACCTCCACCATTCTTATATTTTAAGGAGCATAATTTAACTTGCTTACATATGCTAGACAAACTTTTTATTGGAAAATTCTTGATAATGTTTCATAAAACAATATCAATTTAATTATAAATAAATATTCTCACAGCGTCTATAGAGAAAATCTAGACACCATGTGAAAACGGGCATATATCACTGAGAATTCGTTAACATTAAGATAATAAGAACGAGACAACATATCTCTTTTTTTTTATGTCCACCATCACCAAACAATAACAAAACAGGAGAAACACAAAACACTAACCTTCAAAAAGTGCAAATAAATTCAAAAGATGGAGAAGGAAAATGATGAATGCACATCTAAAAGGAAATTACCGATGTGATTATGATTAATACCTCCAGACCCTACTTCTAAGTGGGATTTCACTGGGTATGTTATGTTATTATGATTAATAGGACACAAACAGTCCAAGGCAAACCCTATGTCACTTGAGATTTAAGAAAGCAATCAAGTGTCGTTAGAGGGTGTTATATTTATTTCACAATATAAGTTAGGGTCAATAAAGGTAATTCACTTCATTCACCATGATTGGAAATCTGATAGTAGGGTTATGTCCATTTGGTCCCCTCACAAGTAATGGGCAAGATGTGATATCGTGTCCATATAAGAACAACTCCGGTTCTTAAAAGCAATAAGAAAGTATAAAAGAAAAACAAAAATAGATAAATTTCATGGCAATCAAGGAAAGTCGTCTCAGTAAGATCACAGAGAAATGAAAACACAAAAGCAACAACTCGTCTTCATCGTAGGAACTATAAAAAAGGAAAGAAATCAAGTTGTTTAACCAAAAAGACATTAAGAGTGTGACAAGAGGAAAAAAGAAATCCAAGGTAGTCTGAACAACCTAAAATAAAAAAGCTATTGCATGACTCACTTGATTAGACTTTACTCCAAGCCTATAAATAATGATTGAAGCCTCAAAGGTAACCCATTCACTAATACTCTCAAACTCTCTTATCTTCATCAATACTCACTTGATCGAATCTCATACTTGTTCTCATGATAGAGGTTGATAGCAGGAGGACCCCTCCTGCAATGATTCTTTCTTAGCAGGTCCATTAGCTCAGTGATATAGCAAATTCATGAGCATTGTTGCAACACTGCATATTACTACTGACAAACTCCTGCTTTGAATCTTGGCGATATATCTCTTGAATGTAACTAAATTTATTATATCATTCATCATTGAGTTCTTTCATATCAAAAATACATCCCAACTTGCAAAAAAATATCATCTACAAACCCACCAAGTTTGGATGTTGTGGTTTACAAGTGAGAGGTCTCCGATGTAATTTCTCTATTAGCAAAAAGAAAAGAGTCTGCAAGATTTGATGCAATGGTAAGAGGCACACACTTTCTATTGGAGGTTGTGGGTTAATTCCCATTGTTGTCAAAATTTTGTGAGACATGGCAATGACGCGCAACCCGGGCTATCACCCGGCAAGGTTAAAGTTTCTTGCAAAGTTTTTTCCTGGAACGACTGGTTGACAAGTCTTCGACTCCAACCAACTTGGCCCGTCAGGAGGGTTAGTGTAACATCAGTGCCGAAAACGTCACCGGAACAGTGATCTGAACAGTAAGGTGAACAGTAATCAGGTACGAACTTTACGTAATTCAGTGTATTTCATAATTCATGTCGAGTATCATTATCATTTTATGTTATCATAATGCAAGCTCAGAATCATTTCAGAAACGAAACTCATAACAGTGGTTCATCAGTCAGATAATTATCTGACATCACAGAACCATCATGTGATTATGTGTTAGGATTCTATTATGTATAAACGTATGTGAGGCTTTACTGAACAAAACATTATGGATGTTGTTACGTGAATGCTAAACCGACGGATTATTCGTATAGGTGACGATCTGTACGAATAAATCTGGAAGTTTAACGTTCTGAATAATATCCAATAATTAGAAAACAATATTGAAAAGTAAAGTTACCGCCGTGTTCGTACGGATGACGATCCGAACGAATACGCGCGATAACCGTATGATTCGATTTTTAACAGTAAATTAAAGATTTTTGAAAATTTAAAATAAATAAAAGATATTTAGTTAATTTATTAGGAATCACAACCTAAAATAATTTTATGAATTCTATTTTAAAACAGGATCGTTTCGTTACGAAAACGATGAGAAACTGGCGCTTTTACGCGAAACCACGCGAAACCGAACGAACCCGAATGTACCCGGGTAAACCCAAGTCATTTAATATGGCTTTTATTACCAAACCAAACCCCACCAACCAGAATTATCATCACCATCGTTCACCTTTCTCTCTCTACTCTCTCTCTCTAGAATTCCCCACCATCTCTCTAAGATTTCTCACTCAAATCTCAACCATTTTGTGTGATTTTGGTGTCTAAATGATCACTATCACTTGTAGATCATGAAAGTACAACCGATCTAGACTTTCATTAAGCTAATCCAAGGTAAAATTCATGTTCTTGTTTGGTTTCAAGGGTTTGAAAACCCTAGACTCGCACCCCTCACAAAAACCGGCTAATCTCCTTGAAAACCTTAGGGAAAAACACACTACAACACTACAAAATGATGTAGGAAACTTGCATGAGGTTTAGGTTAGTCGATTTGGTCGGATTAGAGAGCTTCCTTCCTTGCTGCTCACCCGGCCGAATGGCTAAGACCATCAGGCCGCCGAATGAACCCCTCATCTATTCGGCCGAATGACCCTGGTGGAGTATGAAGCACCATTCGCCTGTCGACCTTCGACCTAGCTCATTCGGTCGGCATTCCCCTATTCGGCCAAGGCATCCATTCGCCAACTTCCCTTCGCCCGAACCATGGGTCATTCGACCACAATCAGTCGGTCGCCACTACACCCTCTCATTCGGCTAGCCCTCATTCGAACGAGTCCTATTCGCCATAGCCATCATTTGGTCCAAGCTCATTCTCCTCAAACCTCATTCGAGTCAGCCTCCATTCGAATGGCTGGTTCATTCGTTGGTTAAGAGGGTTGATCGCAAGAACTAGAAACGAGTAGGGTTTGGATCACATGGCAGTCATGCATTTTATGTGTGTGTGCATGGGGATAACTTTAGGGTTTCCATGCAAACAACTTTGAGTAAATCATTTGTTTAAACTTAGGGATTTTCAAGAAAGGGGTCTTGAGGTTTAATCTAGAAATCCTTTTGGTCTATGATGCAAGAAGTTCTTTAAATAAAACATGGAGTCGTGCTTTTTAAAACAGGAAACCTCATAACTAAGGGAATCATATAAACGAGGGTGGTTAACTCTTAGATTCAAGATAGAAACATGAGGGAAAATCATGAAAGATCAAAACAACAACATGGGGTTGAAGTGTTGAACTAAATCACTAACACTCAAATCCTTAGGAAAACTAATAAAGACATATCTTGATGGTTTAATTAAAACTATCTATGTTCAGTTAATCTATGCATTGTGAGGAAATCAATTGGAAATCAAATTCTTATAAATGGGCCGAGGATGGCCCAATGGGCTTAATATAGGCCCATCACATACTAAACATTCTTTCCTTAAAATTTACATGTTTCAATAAAAGGAAACCAACTTGTAAACTCTATCAAATTAAAATAAAGGATTTTTATAATCAAATGTTCATCTTAAAATGGGATTAGGGTTAATAACGGGTAATAAGTTAGATGAAATCCTAGAAACACAGTAGTAATCTAGGACACTTAGTTGCACACCTAGACTAAACCCTAGATTCGACGACTACTGTATATACTTATCGTATCCGAATTCTCTGAAAAAAAACTCAGGTACTGAAGATACTTAGGTTACAACAACGAGCGCGCGTTTTGTGGTAAATCAGTACAGAGCAACACAGGTGAGTTCATTGCCCCTTTTCTAAACATTTTGTTTTCAAACGCGGGGCTGAGAAACATGCGTAAACTGTTTTAATTAAATTGTTTACCTTAATGCTTTAATTATTATATGTGGTATATATGAATGTTAGTTCATAATCCTAGACTTATGTTTAGGAAATCTCTATGCAGAATTAACTAACAAGTTAATTAAATTACTCTTAGGAGTAATATCTAAATTCTACAACTCTAAAGAAACCCTTAGTCCATTGAGTTCAAATTCAAGAATCTAAATTCAAAGTGAAATCGAAAGAACCAAATCTAAAGATCAAATGCAATGGAATCTAATCAAGTGTGTGATCAATAAACTCAGGATCCTACTCATAAATCTATAATCATTGTGAAATCATGGAATTCTACAGATCAGGAATCAAGTGTATCATGGGAATCACAACCGTGTGTGAAACATTGAAATAATGAAATCATTATGATATAATGAAATCATTAATACCTAAAGTAAGGTGAGTTGTCAGTTGTATGTAAAATCGAGACCACGTGTAACACACGGAAAGTCCCTTCACAGTAGTAGACTCTAGTAGTCAAGCTACATGGGAAATAATTCAAACTATCAGATGAAATCAAGAAAATCATAAATCAAAGGATATCCTAAAGTCCCGATGCATACAGTAGACCAGTAGGTCAAGCTGATATGGGCATAATCACGAAAGTCCCGACGCATACAGGTAGACTCCTTGTGAGTCATGCCTGATATGGGCCACGTGTGAGAGGGTACAACTTGGACAACCACCAACAACTAGGTCTAATTGATTGAGTCAAATAAGGCCCAATCATCATGTCCTAGTTGTATTTAAATGCTTATTTATTTATTGAATTAAACATTTAATATCATGTTTCTACAAATGATTTGGGAAATCATGACTTCATGGTAAACTCAAAAGATAATGGTAAATCTATTTGTGGAAATCAAATCTAAATTGAAGGTGAATGGAGTGAAACGCTTAATTATCACCAGGAACAATATATCATGTGATTTGGTATGTGGTGGGATGTTGGCTGGGGCTTGTTCCCCTACATATGCCCTATATATAAGCATACTGAATTGGATGGTATAGGTGGTTAATGGTGAGGTTAAGGTTGTCATTCAGGTTATTCAAACTCATTTTCTAAAACTACATGAACTCACCAACCATGTGTTGACTTGATCTTTTTGCATGACTTCTCAGGTGATGAACATGTCAACTAAGAAGTTATTACTCTTGGACTAGAACTTCAGATAGAAGACTTAGTATTTTTGGACCTGCATACTTTTGGAACATTATTATACAATTATTTTGTATATCTTGTATAGTTACAAGATAGAAACTTTATGATGTTTATGGTAGATTTACATTGTTAAATTATAAATGATACTGATGTAATTTAACTTTGTTATTCTATTCTATTTAGCATTTTCTCATTTATATCATGTGCAATGTAAACAATCTGATCATCACGATTATCACTCACGATATCGCGCCCCGGGAACCTTCCGCTCGACGGGGAAATCCGATCCAACCCCGCCGGCTAGGGGTGTGACAGTTAGGTGGAGCCTCTGCTGCAATCACAGCATGGGAGAACATCTCTAATGCCACTGAAAAATACACTACTGCAATTGTAGCATTAGTGTAAGGCTGAGGTTTCGATACTCAGTTACTGCACTCTGAGGCAACGGTCCTGCCGTTGCATCAACTGTCGTTCTAAAAAAAACAACAAGAAAAGAAGCGGTGAGGTGCAAGACACCCTTTCAACCACACGTTGTCTCCGAGACTTGGACAACAGATGACAAGTGTTTGCGACGTTTTATAGGACTCTTTGCATTAACAAGAGTGATGAATGTTGGCTTTATCATTTTGAAAGCTTTAGGTGATATGGATCATCTAAGATGACCAGATGGCTTGGCTTTGGTAAATAACACAAATTTACAAGTTGACTGGTTCGAAACATGCCATTTGAAATGTTTGATGGTCACAAAAGGTCGATAGGTTATTGAATAGCCATTACCCTTTGGTTTGACATGTTTGTATGTTGCATGCTCCTCGGATAATAAATCACACTAGGTTGGGTTTCTTGAGCCCAATAATACAACTAAGGTCGTAAACAAACCAAATGAACATAAACAAATTGTTGTTTATGTTATTTCATTTAGCATTGTATATGTTCAGGTTCACTTAACACAACACATATTCTTGTTTGTACTCATTCATTAAGGAATTACAACTGTTCCCAAACAACTTACGAACACAAACATATATTATTTAATAATGAAAATCAACATTTTAATATTAGACATAATTATCTTAAATAGTTATATAGTAAATCATAAACATAATTATCTCAAAACTAAACAAAACAAAAACTAGAAATAATAATAATAATAATCATAATCGTAATTATCTTAAAATAATGCACCAAATATCTAATTACAAAATGACTAGATTTTTAACAAGATACAAGTTTCAAATTAATAAGTTCCCAGTTTACACGTGAATTTAATGAACTAAACTTTAAAATTTTAAAATATAAAACACCTCTAATAAATAAACCATAAACAAATGATTAAATGTTAACAAACAAATTGTATAAACCATAAACAAATGATTAAATGCTAAGAAACAAATTGTATTTTAGGTTATAATTCTCAAACACCCAAAGTATTCAAGTCAGAAAAAAAGAGAGCAAAATTGTTTTAGGGACAAATATTACTCGCAACAACTATTAGAAATTTGGTATATAAATCGTTAAAGCAAAATTTTCAATAAATAACCAAGATAAGATATAATGTGATACATACAATAAATAGCAACTTCTATATATTCCAGAAAGAAGATGAAAGCAAAAGAGTAAGCACTATTAATTATACATGAAATGATTATAAATGAATCTTGACTAGTTTACTAAACTGTAAATGTTGGAAGAGATGGCAATTGTGCTTGTAATTACAGCCAGAAGTATCATTGTTGCTCCAATTACCTTGTCCTTTTTTGAAGATATACCATGAACATCTCTGCATTTTTTGGAACTCTCTCCAGTTAGCAAATATTTTCAAGATTTTTTTCATTTATTTTTATTTTATTTTATTTTTTATGAAAGCAACCACTTTAATAGGGCTGATAAAACAAGTCTTATCATGTTTAACATATTAGAGACAACGTGATTAATGCATATATAAAACATAAAAACTTGTTTAATACTTGTCTTGATGATTTAAACATGACAGATTTATGTTTAACGTAGCAAAATAGAGAAATGACAAAGCCTTGCCTCTTAATTTTTAGAGTAAAATGTCATTTTAGCCCATATGGTTTGACAACTTTTGTCATTTTAGTCCAGTGGTTTAAATTTTGCCATTTTGGTCATTATTGTTTCATTTTATTGCCATTTTGGTCATTATGGTTTCCATTTTATTGTCATTTTATTCCAATTAGATTTTAAACTTTTGACTAAAATGTCAAAATTAGCCAAATCACAGAGACAAAAATGACAACAAAATGGAAACTATAATGACCAAAGTTGTTAAATCACGGGGATTAAAATGACATTTTACTCTAATTTTTATTATTTTAAAAATGGAACCAATTACATAGTATATTTTTTTTGTGGGTTATTAGATTTAAATATTCTCAACTTTGACCTCTTGGCCGGCAATACTATCAACTGAAGAAATGTTTGCTGGCACTCCCAACTTTCAAACATTTTCCATTGGCACTCTAAAACAAAATATTTTTGACGTGACGCCTATTTTGGAGTGCCAGTGGAAAATGTTTTGAAGGTTGGGAGTACCAATAAACATTTTCTCAGTTTGGAAAACTACCGGCCAAGAGGTCAAACTTGGGAGTATTTAAATCCAATAACCCTTTTTTTGTTAAACAAGTCTAATCATATCTTATTAGGTACCCATTTTGTAAGATCTACATTTTAGTGTCCAGCCATGACGATCAAGTGTTTGTGTTTAAATACCATTAATAAACGATCCGTGTATCGAACTTAAAAATGCGCACGCACGCACGCATGCACGCACTACAATACTACGACATACCTCAGAGCAAGTGCACCAGGGAAAATGAAGGCGATGCAAACGGCAGATGTTGACCCCATGAACTGAAAGAAATACCATATATTTGGAAGGGCAATGGCAATGATGTAAGCTGTTGCTAGCAGAATAAATGTGAGGGACAAAAATCTTTTTGTGTCTTTAACAAGAAGAGACTTATGTGGGAAAATGAGTTCATCAATGTTTGCTCTCAAAGAGAAGTTCAACAAAGGGAACACCAGCATCAAGTGAAGTGCGTAGCTTAATCGAACTGTGTCATTTAACAACGATCCGATTGTTGATCCAGTTGCCTCATCAAAGTTTACTAAAATGTCGGCCTCGATCGAATCCCCGAATAAAATGTACCCGAATAGCCCGATAGAGAAGTAGATAATACCACATAGGATTAAAGAAATTCGAACTGCAGAAGCCATGGCTGCAGGTTTTCCCAGCTCCATACCAATAGCATGTACTGCATCAACAAAAACACCAAACCATAATTAAGATAACATTCATATAAATATGTGATTATATCCTAAAGAATCTACATTTATATTAAAGTAAAAAAAATAAATGTTATGTGAATGTATTGAATTGATAGATGCATATATGCACATAAATAAATTGATATACGTGTATACATTTATATACTTTCGGAGCAGCCCTACTGAAAAGTGGGAATATACTGGGTAACGTGGTTGTTGTTGTGCAGCTTCATAATAATATTTTCAAGTATGCATACGTACGAAAGTTGTTAAGAATTAGGTGAATTATTTTATAGAAAGAGAAAATATTTAATTTTTCACATTATATCAATTCTTTTGACTTTAGTTTTTTTAAACAACTAGAGGTCACAATCTTCACCCAAATCAAAAGAAATATGTTAGTTTGGGTAGACATTGTAACATAATACGGGTCAAAATGGATAACCTAAAAACCATGTGAATGTAATGAATTCAAACGTTTAAGAATGATTAATAACATATTTGATGAGAAAATCATTAAAAATTGTCAGATATTATAGTGTATTTTGGATTAATTTTGTTGATCAATGCGAATCATGAAATCTATTAAACAAGTTGGGAGTGGCGTGCGTACTTGTTTAAGGTTTTATGATTCAATAGGGGTTCCAAGGAGGCAACGCTCCCTTGGTGAGGGTTCGGGAGCAATGCCCCTAGATAGCGGTGTCAAAGGAGCAGAGCCCCTAGCTATATTGAAAAATCAATAGAAAAATTGATTTTACGAATTTTGATATAAATTCGTTTTATTAGTTTAATGGCAATTTTAGGAAGAATAAAACTTAAAAACCGCCTTCAATACCCGCATGTATGCAAAATATGATTAATCGATGATTCTATGGTTCATTCAAGAAACTCTACGATTCATACTAGTTATTTGTTTTCGAACTGAATTTTATCCGATCAAACATTTGGGTGAACCACAAATAGTTTGATTTTAAAGTGTGATCCACGACTTTCAATTCATCCAGTGTAAAATTGTGTTCGTGTTTCTGTGATATTCTCTACAAAAATTATCCTAATATACTATTTGTTTAGTTCCAACACATATTGACTTAAATCAAATTAATGTTTTTTAACTCTCCCCCCCTCCAGACCTCACAAAGTGAGATTACACTGGGTACGTGTTGTTATTGTTGTAAAAACAATCCATTTCGACTCAAACTGATTTTGCTTATAACCCGTTTTAACCCGTACCCATCCTGACCTGAACCCGTTTTGGCCCACTACCCAACTCGACCCAAGCCGTTCATTTTGTCAGGCTTAACGAAATTACGTTTGATTGTTATCGAAATTACGTTTCATTTCAAGTTTTGATTTGATTTTAATTTTTGTTATTTGATTGTTATCGAAATTACGTTTCATTTCAAGTTCAGATTTGATTTTAATTTTTGTTATTTGATTGTAATCGACATTACGTTTCATTTCAAGTTCTTATTTTAATCGAATTTTTGTAATCTGATGATGATTTTGATGATTAGATAGGTCTTTAGTACTTTTAATTTTTAAACTGTTTGGTTTTATGTCTTTCATTTTACTTACTTTGAAATTTTTGGTATTGATTTTGAATGTTTGGTTTTCAATTTTGAACATCATTGGTTTTTATCATTTGATATTTAGTAATATGAATTGGAATTTTGGAAGAAAGCTCTAAAGTATAAGTGTGTAATTATATTTTATTTTTCTATTATATTTGCGCTTTTTGTTCCCAGGCTAGCGCTTTTTTGCGCCTATCGCCTAGGCCCCAGGCGAAACCATAACGCCTTAAGTGCGCCTAACGCCTTTGACAACTATGGCTGGGAAGCTCGTGCATCAGTTACACCTCTTATATCTCATGAATTCAGAAGAAAATCCAACGCTAAAAAAAAAAACCCTGTGCTCATCTACAAATAGATGCCATAAATTTTAGAGTAAATTGCACTTTTAGTCCTTTATGTTTACACAAAATTTCAGAGATAGTCCTTTATGTTTCAAAATGTCAAAATCAGTCCTTTAAGTTTTCAAATGTTGCAAACTCGGTCCTTTCTCCGTTAACGCCGTTAAGTACTAACAGAATGAAGGACCATATCTGAAAATTTATGTAAACATAAAGGACCAAAAGTGAAATTTATTCAATTACTTATATGATTTTTTTTTGACATTTATGCCCCTATTCTGTTAGTACTTAACGACGTTAATAACATTTGAAAACTTAAAGGACTGATTTTGAAATTTTCAAACATAAAGGACTGATTTTGACATTTTCAAACATAAAGGACTATCTTTGAAATTTTGTGTAAACATAAAGGACGAAAATTGCAATTTACTCTAAATTTTAATTTTCGTACTTCACGCATATTTGTGGTTCCGCATTTGATTCTTGGGTATTTATTCATAGAAAACTATAAATTAGTTTTATACACGTCTGATGATATTTTATATGTAATTTTTTATTATAAAACTACTTATAGTTATATGTAAAATAAATGATAGAAAAAAGCTAGTGCTTATATATCTTACATACTATACAGCCTATTTTTTTGTTTCGTAAACAATAATATTATCTATATTGTAAAGCACTAATATTATAGTCATTAACTACCTTTTTCACATGTAGTAAAATGATATTAATTCCTACGTATGTCTAAATATATTCAATCAAAAAATAATAAATAATAAAAAAAACAGCAACACAACAAAGACAAAAGTAAAATTAATTAAGCAAACAAAATATATAAAGTAGGACTCAAATAATAACATTATTTTTTGGTTTATATTATGTGACTACTTAGGCTCCTCGCAATACAAGAGGGTGTACTTAACACATGCATCTAGTCATCATTGTCACCTCAGTTTCAACTCATCATTCTCACATGTATCATCTCTCTTCCACACCACCGTTTCTTTTTCTATAAATAAATCTTTTTTCTTAATCTACAAATTTATTTAACAAATAAAATATAAATTTAATTTAGTAATTTAAAAAAAAAAGAAAAAAATAAATAAAAATAATACTTGCATTACATAAAAATTGCATTACATTAAAATAAAAGTTACATCAAAATAAAAAAAAAACATCTAGAAAAACATAACATAAAAACTA
This sequence comes from Mikania micrantha, assembly GCA_009363875.1. Taxonomy (NCBI): domain Eukaryota; kingdom Viridiplantae; phylum Streptophyta; class Magnoliopsida; order Asterales; family Asteraceae; genus Mikania; species Mikania micrantha. Next base: position 93,641,235 of record CM018691.1, on the reverse strand, counting down.
AAGGTGCATAAAATTAAAACTAAGTTTGTAAAATAGACCAAAGATGTTTCATAAGATCGTTGCGTAGTGCGTTGTAAGCCTCTTGACTACGCAAAGATCTAAACCTCTCCAGATATGCTGCAAATCCTTCCGGTGCTCCATGATTATAATTTGCTAGGTTAGGCTTGTGATCTTCATGCGACCAATTAGTTATTATTTGACCTTCATCTTCGACAATCATATTATGTAGAATGATACAAGCATGCATGTGTTATATCACCTAACACTGGTAAGCTAGTAGATCTTCCAGGTCCTCGTGTGATTGCCCACCTAGGTTGAAAAACATCAAAGCTCTTTCCACGTACTTTCTGCAAGACTTGTGTCGTTTCTTGTAGTTTTACATTTTTTGGTTATTGATTGGAGGATAAACGAAACTATTTACTACCCTTTCGTGTATTCATTCCCATTCACTGTAGATTTGCAAATTGATGTGTTCCCCTCTAATATTTGATTAAATATTGGGGATTTATTGAGAACATTGATATCATTGTTTGAACCTACTTCTCCAAAGAATGCATGCCAAATCTAAGGTCATGTGATGCAACAACCTCTAGCATAATAGTTGGATGACAATAACCGTTTTTAGTATACATTGACCTTTCCAAGCAGTCAAATTGTTCCTCCAAGCCCAGTGCATACAATCTAAGCTTCCAAGCATTCCAACAAAACCATGCACATCTGAATGCCCCTCTAGCAACCGATGAATGTCGTATTGGTTGGGTCTTCTAAGATATCGTGTTGAAAAAACTTAAACAATAGACCTACAAAACTTGTGAAGACATTCGAGGAAAGTACTTTCACCAACGCGCATTATCTCATTGGTCAGCTATAGAGCCAAAAGACAATTGCGAATGACACTTGTACATTTTTGTCTTGGTGATAAACCTTTTAGACCGACAACATCATATCTTTGAGTAAAATAAATTAAAATGTTCACAACTACCTGATTTGGAGATTTCTTCCACAATAAGATTAAAAAGACGTATGCTCATCCGAAACCTACGTCTAAAGAAACTTTCATTGTATACGGGATCTGGAGCAAAGTAATCGTTCCACAAACGAGCGTCTCCATCCTTTCGGCCTCTATCTATGTACTTTCGTTTGTTCTTTTGCTTGGAAGAACTTGCCTCTTCAGTCACCTCTTGAGTATCAAGCTTAAACAAATACATTGTTATATGTTGCCCAGGAACTCTTGGTGTCTTCAATTTAGTAGTACACCATTCTGGTGTATTGGCTTCCATTGATACGTAAATAAAGAAAATGAGAACACAACAAAGACACAAACTTGAATCTGATATATTACTTGAATGTTGGATTATTTACAGACTCAAATGACTCCTATTTATACACCCAATTATGACGGTTATAAATAAACTGCCATTAGACAGTTAATTACAGTTAATTAACTTCCCCCAATTGTTGACCTTTGACCTAATACGTATTGGGCAAATTACACAAGTTCAGGCCCAATAAACTAAAACATAACATATTAAACTTGACCCATTTGACCCACTAAGTTACTAATTAATTTACTTGACCAATTTTATGTATTAAGGCTAACAATCAACCCCCTAATACATAATTGGGTCAAGCCTTCACCAATCTTTGACATCTTCTTTTGAAATGATGATTAAATCATCATCTTCGCTTGAACATTTTGCATCAGCAACATCTTGTTCAACTGCAACCTTTGTCATATCAAATTCAGCATTCAAACCAGCCACTGCAGGCTTCAAAACAGCAACTGTAGACTTTGAACTTCCCATTTCAGCCGCAGCAGTTATTGGTTCTGCACTGGTAGCCTTCTTAACAGCCCCTGCAAAGTGAAATTAACTTCCAAAGATTCTGCACAGTGTGAACCAGCACCTGCAGTCTTGAGTCCAATTTTTCCAGCCTTTATATTAGTTTTTGTACATTCAAAACCAGTTTCTGCAGCCTCCTCTGCAGCCCTTTTGAGATGGTCACTAAAGACCGCTTCTTCACATCTTTCAAACTCTTCACTAAATCCGTTTGAACATCCAATTCCATCACAAGTTTGACCCTCAATAGTGTCAATAGGACCACAAAGGTATGGCCAATCCCTATAAGCACTTACTTTCCTTTTCACCCAAACCTTCTTTTCATTGTCTTCATAATTTTCAGAATTCCCATAATGCCCTTTCTCACAAATCACACTTTCTTTCTTTATCTTGCTAGTTCCAACGTTTTCTTCCAACATGGTCTTATAATAACAATCCATAAGACTAAAGTATTTCACATAACACAATTCTACCATACTTTCCATGTACACCAATAGGCCCATTTTCTCTATAACATCAAGCCACTTTCCCTCTCTAGTGACTATCCCATAGCCTCCCATGTACTTCACAATCAAGTAGAAGTGCATTAATTCAATCTCATACCCATCCAACTTTGGTGGTATGTCCAATACCTTTTCAAGTCCCAATTGCTTTGTATAAAACCATTTCAACATATTATCAAAACCAAACTTAAACACCTCTTTGTGTTTAATCACCAATTCTTCATTTTCAAGGGAATTAAGGAATTCAAACATAGAACTTAAAGAATCAACCTTAATACACTCGTATACTTCTCCTTTTTCAAATTCTTTAAAGTTCATCATCTCATTAAACAAACTTTCATAATGCCTATCTAAGTAGGAATTCAATTTGTTTCCTTTAGTTTGAATAACCATTTCTTGATCAAGACTTTGAGAAAGTTTATCCAAACTTTCATGGGTTAAGGTATTCAAGTCAAATTCATTCCTTTCATTTTTATCATTAAACATACGTGTTATCTCACACTTATCACCCATGAATTTTACTTTGAAACCTTGCCATAAGAGATGTTCAAAACTTAAAACATTCTTACCATACCCCGGTACATATGAGACACAAGGAATTCTAGTGTCTTTCCCATTCATTGTGATCTTAACCTCCCCAATTCCATAAATAATTAAATCAACCGGATGGTCATTCCTTGTTTCAATTCCATAACAAGGTTGAAACTTTATAAAGCTTTCTCTTATACCCGAGAGATGCTTTGTATTTGTTTTACTTACATACCATATATCATCCCAACCCATGTTTTCGGTTCCAACTAGAACAAATTCATTCTCATTATTCAAGTCAAAACTTGAATCAATATTTTTACTTACTGATTTGTTGGGACAAATTGTAAAAACATGACCACGTTTCTTACAATTGAAGCACCTAGCCCTTTTCATCCTTCTGTACGCATTCAGGCTTCTTCTTCTGACATACCCCAAGGCCTTATTAACGATTTCTCTTGATTTTTGCATCTTCCCCTGTTTCGAACCTCCTGTAACAGCCCTGTTCCATGGTAATTAAATCAACCGGATGGTCATTCCTTGTTTCAATTCCATAACAAGGTTGAAACTTTATAAAGCTTTCTCTTATACCCGAGAGATGCTTTGTATTTGTTTTACTTACATACCATATATCATCCCAACCCATGTTTTCGGTTCCAACTAGAACAAATTCATTCTCATTATTCAAGTCAAAACTTGAATCAATATTTTTACTTACTGATTTGTTGGGACAAATTGTAAAAACATGACCACGTTTCTTACAATTGAAGCACCTAGCCCTTTTCATCCTTCTGTACGCATTCAGGCTTCTTCTTCTGACATACCCCAAGGCCTTATTAACGATTTCTCTTGATTTTTGCATCTTCCGCTGTTTCGAACCTCCTGTAACAGCCCTGTTCCATGGCCTTCTGCCATTACCAAGTCTCAATCTTGCAAATCCTTGGATGATTTCCCTCCTGCCTTCACTCGGCTTTGAATCACCCCTCTTGATTTCTCCCTGAACTCGGTTTCCCTTGAACAACCTGTTACCAATTCGAACACCAGCACTGACGCCAAAACCCTTGTTACGAAAATGCCCTGTGGTCGCTGCCCTCTTCTTTCTCTGGCTCTGATGCCACTGTTGCCCAGGAACTCTTGGTGTCTTCAATTTAGTAGTACACCATTCTGGTGTATTGGCTTCCATTGATACGTAAATAAAGAAAATGAGAACACAACAAAGACACAAACTTGAATCTGATATATTACTTGAATGTTGGATTATTTACAGACTCAAATGACTCCTATTTATACACCCAATTATGACGGTTATAAATAAACTGCCATTAGACAGTTAATTAACTTCCCCCAATTGTTGACCTTTGACCTAATACGTATTGGGCAAATTACACAAGTTCAGGCCCAATAAACTAAAACATAACATATTAAACTTGACCCATTTGACCCACTAAGTTACTAATTAATTTACTTGACCAATTTTATGTATTAAGGCTAACATTATATCTTCCAGATCATTAGAAATCAATGTCTGAAAGTGTTGTGTCAACATTAGCGGGATGTTTTGTGGCAATTGTTCATCATCAAAGCTCATTTTGAATTGTATGAATAAAATGAAATATGTGAAGGCATTAAGAGTAAAAATGTTTAGAGTTATGCATGAGTATTTATAAGTAAATGTAAAAAACTAGTCATTATGAAAAAGACAATATAACCAGCCGTTAGGAAAAAGGACAAGAAAACTAGCCGTTGAAATCACATTAAAATCAAATTACATAACCTAAAATTAATTATAAAAATAATTAAATAAATATAAACATAAAACTATCGTGTCGATTCATCTCGTGCTTCTCTCGTAGCCAGATGTCTCTCCCACTGCTTTACCTTTTAGTTTGGCCTTTACTTTGGCTCTGTCCCTCCCCATTGGACGAGCTGGGGTTCTTGCTCAACCTAAATGTCATCGTTTTCGTCTTCAAGCGATATTTCAAATTCAGTAGTGTCACAAAAGTTGGCATCCAAAGCAGAACTGATATACCCTCCCGTGCTGTTAGTTTTTGATCATTTTGGAGGTTGAAAATCATGCACTTTGGTCGAAGAATTGTACTTACCATGATCTTCAACAAGTTCCCACATATGATCATATGCGAAAGGAGCAAAACCCTTGTTGGATGGATCATTAAAAAACTGAAGTCTAGCTTCTTGGATATACTGGTCGTCCGACCAACCACTTATATAGCGAGACTTTGTTCTTAAATATAAGTAATTAAATATACTTACCTTCGATTTAATCAAATGTCAAAGACTTATAAGATTATGAGCATCTCTTGGAACTTGAGGACACCCCTCATTGTGGTATGCTTCTATCTTCCTCCAATATGCATCCCCAATCTCATTGTTCCCAATTATTGGATTCTCAGATATAGACATCATACCTCGTGCCATCAACACCTCATCACTATGTGGCAATTTTTGATGATTCATCTTAGTAGTTTCTTCATTGTTTTCTATCACCGTCTTCTATTTCGTCTTGTTTTTTACTGCTTGTGATTTTGATGGTGATTCCTCAACAGTCTGTGAAAATTGGGCTACATCATGTTGTTGAACATGTGGTTGTGGAGATTGTAGAAATTGTTGCCATTGTAGAAATTGTTGATATTGAAGAGCAATGGAGATAAACCACCTACTTGTGAAAACTGATTGAATGAAAGTAATTGAGAAAATTGAGGAAATGAAGGTTGTTGGCGTGAATTTTGGTCTTCATCGTTTAACATTTGGGTGAATGAAAATGGGACTCTTGGATGCATTGGATTGTGAAGTTTGAAATAAGTAGGGAAAATTTAAGAGGATTTGTGCGAAATTTAATAGGTTTGAGTCGGTATTCATAGCTGGGAAAAAAGTTTGAAAAAAAAACTTTCTTTTTCAAAAGAGCCGTCTCTTGGGCCACACATATATATGTCGTCTGTTCAAACACTTCCCAAGTGCACACATAAAGGGCTACCTTTTCTGCCCCCCCCCCCCCCCCCCCACACACACCCCCACTCCAGTGCGCCGTCCCACATGCAACCTCCATGACAGCAAGGGCGCCCTCCGCTATGTGCACAGTGGAGGAGTCTTACTTTATAAAGATAACTCTATTCTGACCAGCCTCACTATAATTGAAAGTAATTTATTTTCACTTGATTCTCATATTACTCCAACTAACCTATAATATACCATGGGTAAAACCATCAGTGTCGTTATTTGCGGCAGTTTAACGACATGTATGATAGCCTCACCTTCGTCACCACTAGTCTATTTGAGAGGAATGTGTCCTCTAATGTTGCACATAAAATATAAAAAAATTTAGGTTTTAACCTTATTGGAAGAAATTGAGAAAATGCATATAAGTGGCAGCAAAGATGTGGCAGTGTACTCGTGGTGATGGTGTGTTTGTTGGGAGAGCAAAATTGGTTGTGCATTTGGAAGGATTAGTCAAGGGATTGTTGTGATTGTGTTAGCAGTGGTGCGGTGTGATGATGATGGTGGCTTTGGCGAAGTGATGTGTTGGTGGTGATAGTGAGAGTGAACAGAACAAAAACATGATATAAGGTGGATCAGCAAACTGTATTGTAAGGAAAGGTAAAATTCATAACCTTTAGCTTATGATGAAACTAAAAGGTTTTAGCGGTTACACCACGTCTAGCTGTTGCGTATCAATGATAGAAAAACAATGTCATAGAATCGTCATACAAGCGGTTAAGTGATAGTGATAAAGATATGTCACCATCTTTGTGTGAATGTAAGATTTAATTTAGAAAAAGAAATGAAGTATAATATCATAGTCAATAAAAAAATTAAAGTTAGTGTGAACGTTAGTGGTACCTATCACACAAAACCTATGACGCCCCAAAAGATATGAGTGATGTTTGGACCTTACAAAAGTTAATGCATTTTTTATTACACCTCACTTTTAATATGAGATTTTATGAATACCAAGTCACTAAAATAGAGTTAACAAAGTGTCGTTTTATTTACGACATATTTCGGTAAAACTTACTTTTGGGTCTACTTTGAATCAACATTTCAACCATATTTTAAGATAAAGGTAAGTTTTATTATCATTTTTTCCTCTTAAAAATCATCTTTTTCCTCATACCCCACTAGTATATTTATTTGTTTGTTACGATATTATATTGATTCTTACCATTGAAATGGAAAGTAAAAGCTGTGACGATAACAGGGACGGCAGTAAAGAGGTTGAAGAAGGCTGCTTGATCATCCAGCTGAGGCAACAGTCTGATACTCCTTGACTGACCTTTGACCACAGCAGTGACCGCCATGGCTGTACATATTCCGACGAACACCACAGCTAGCAGAACCGCCACTGCCGAGCTCATTGACAGCAGTTCTGTTTACATAAATCAACGGTAAATTTCAGTTAATCCATGAACTGAAAACAAATTAAGAGATTAAATCAAGGTCGCTATCATGGAATTGGAATAAATGGGATAATAATTTACTGACCAACACGACGGAATAATACCAATGGAAGCATGACGAACACGACAATAAAGAGGATAGCGACGGCGCGTGTATTCCACCAGTGAATACCAAACCATTCTTGCAATACCCCTAAATGAACCGATTCTTCCCCTGAAAGCACGTCTCCTGATAAAACAACATCCATTAGAGCCGGTCAGAACCGAACCTGACAGGTAAAGTTAGCCTAGTTAGACCGATAATTAAGTGAACCAGTTAACTAACCGGTTAGATCGGAAACGGCATTGGTTGAACCAAATTTAATATTTTTTTACATGACACTATATATATAAATTTGTAAAATTTATGACTATCATTCAATTTTTAAATCCTATCTTATCGGTTCAGTCAATGGACAAAGGATAGTTTGGGCCAGGGGCCGCCTCCTGTTTTTAATGTGTTTTAGTGTAATTTAATGTGTTTTTCATCCAAAAATTTGATAAGTGTCGGAGTTCGCCCACCTAGATTTATTAGTTCGTCCCAGGCCTCTTGTATATCGAGCCAAGTTCCGCCAATCGGTTCAGTGGATCCAACTACAACTAGTAAACTACTTTGAGATACCGGTTGGGATTTCTGTCCAGTTTCAAGTACATTGTTTAATTTTATTTATTTTATTATATGTTTCAAAGTTGCCTAGAAGTCTTCATTTTTTTTACTATAAGTTTGATAGCCAGGTTTAAAATTTGGGAGTTTGGTGAAAATTGTGATTTCGGAAGCTAAATTGCAGTTCTGATTCAATTAATTCCAAGACTTTGTTTATTACTTATTAGATCAACATATAAACAAATTTAACTAAATCAAAGTTATATTTTCAAATCCAGCTGATGAAATTAGAGCCTGATAACACTGCTTACCGATGATAATGAGATATATGATCAAACAACCGAGATTTGTGATCAAAACAGAAATCTGAACAGCGAGAGATCCGATCCGTCCAAAGGAGTCCTTCATCAGCCCTGAGTACGTCGTGGATCCTCCAGCATACGTAAACCGCAACAAGAACTCGACAGAAACATCCACCAGAACCGCTATGAGCACGATCAAAACAAACGCCGGAACAACGCCGAGGACTTTGAGAGTCGCCGGAATCGACATGATTCCGGCGCCTATTATACTTGTAGAAACATTGAACACAGCTCCGGATACTGACGGATGATTCTGGTCGGTGGATGTCGTCGTCGTCGGAGAATCATGCTCCGGTAATAACGGAACTATGTTCTCGGAGGTCGCCGGTGACATCCTGATATCTCACAGTCTCGCAGATATGAAACGTGATGATTTTCAATTGGCTTTTGTTTTGTTTTTGTAACTTTTTGAAGAGGCAAAGAGTTTATGATTGAGGGATAGTGAAATTACCAAAAAGACATTTTGATTATTTTTAAACTATAAGATTTTTTTATTTTTATTTTTATTTTTATTTTTATCAACGGCTAAGCTGTTTTATTATTACACTACTACAAACTATTTTTATTTGTACTCCTTGGCCACCAACAATGGGAGGTCTTGGGTTCGAGTCTCGTTTGGAGCAAAAATTGTTCTGAGTGAGCTAGTGAGTTTTCTCAGTGTGAGTTTCCTCCTAGATAGTGTGGTGGTTCCTCGATTCGGCACTCGCCAACGCCCGGCTTTAAATGTTTCCGGAGGTTGGTAGCGGTCTGTGGTCGCAGCGCGTGGGTTGTTGGGTCCGAGTACTCGGTTAGCTGTTCAAAAAAAACATAATATTAAACCTAACCTTTTATTTACGAAAGTGAGGTTTTCTTAAATATAATTTATAAATGAATTTATTTAACTAAATGAAGTAAATAATAAGCACTTTCGTAAACAATATCTATTAAACAACTCATTTTCATTAAATGACATTTATAAAACACTTAAAATTAAACAATTTTCAAAACATATTCTTAAAAATGAGATATAAAGTCCTGCTTAAAAAAAAATAATAATTTCCTTAATTTGAGTTGTATGTGGAGTGGTGGAAATGTATCTGGATGGATATGCGGCCAGATGACAAAAACGGATAGCTCAAGAAAAAAACGTAGTTTATTTATAATTTCGGAATACTTTCCACTTAATAGTCAATAATAACTTCAAGCGATCGTTGTTTATATATAAATTAAAACAAGCATCATTTTTCTACCTTTAAAACACTAAAAAAAATCATCTAATTTTAGAGTGTAATTCGAATAGAATCAAGTATCGAAGCAAGAATATTGACAATATCAGAAATCTTACGTAAAAAATTAAAGAGTGTAATAGAAGGTAAAAACATTGAATAGCGTGCACACCTCACAGAAGGTTTATTAAAAGTGACGGTAAAATATAATGACTATTTGGTATATAATAATATCAAAGGAGAAGATTTTTACTTATCATTATAAATCAAGGAAAGAAAGCATAATTATTTATATGTTATAGAAGTTTGCAGGTAAAGTTTTAAGAATTGTACACATTGAAGCAACAGCAACAAACATTTTCAGTTAAAATCTTATTTAGATTGAGATTTGGGAAAGGATGGTAGAAAAAGACACATCTTACATTTACCCAAAAATATGATAGAGACAGCTTCGTACAAGTTCACGTCTCAAATCTCTGGTGTTATTTTACATGCACATGCATATATTTTGTTTCACAAATATGCCACAAGAAAGTTGTATTAGTATTAAAGAGAACATATAACCACCAAAACACATAATCATATAGCAGAATCAATTTATCGGAACAAATAACCACAAAACCATTTAGGGCATGATATAAGGTCCTAGAAGTATTATTAAATAATCCATACAGAAAACATTAAAAAAAATATAGTATAACTAACCAATCAAATGATTTAAAATTGGATATTGACTTTTACACAAAAAAGAAATCTCACAATTTAATATATGTTACTTTCTTGAGCCATACTAATTTTGTAATTTAGAGCTTCGGTGATTTAAGTGTGTCTATAGCTTATATATATATATATATATATAGAGGGTTATCAGGTTATGTGATTTCTTAGCCTATGACAAGGAGACAGTCTTTCTAACACATTATTTTGAAATGCTGGTTCTTTATTAGACTATTGGGTGTGCCAAGGCACCCCACTCACTCCACGTATGCGCCACGTAAGCGCCACATAAACACTCACCACAACCACTCACCCTACCATTTTGGTGGAAATGCCCCATTACCCCACTCACTCCACGTCATCATCCCTTTTTTAAACTTTTATATATATATGTGTGTGTGTGTGAGTCTGTGTGTGTGTGTAAGAGAGAGAGAAAGAGTGAGAGAGAGTATGTGTATGTGTAAGGCTCAACGGTCGACCCAACCCCCCACCCACGCCGTTGTTCTACTCACCCTCAATCAACCACGCCCCTCTCACGCCCCAAGGGGGGCGGTGTGCCACGCCCAATCAAGCCCCAACCACGGCCACTCACTTGGCACACCGGAGGGTCTTAGAGTGAATAGGTAGTGTATCTTACGACATTATATTAGAGCCGGCTCAAGTAATTTGAGGGCCAGACGGACTTAAAATCCGGGGGCCTTTATCCCTTCGAGAGCTTACGTCTCTTTGATTCATTTGTTCCATTGCAAGCTTTGTTGAACCTTTACTAGGGGTGTTCGTGGTTCGGTTTTTACGGCTTTTAAGGGAAACTATAAACCAAACCGCAAAGAACGATTTATAAATAACTAAAACCAAAACCAAAACCGAACATTTAAAAATAAAAACCAAACCATGCTGTTATTAATAGTTTGGTTTCAATTTGATTTTATGGTTTGAACTTTCTGGATTTCACTTTCGGGCTTTGGGTTTTTGAGCCTATTAAAAATTAAAACTGAATCAAACCTAAGTATTTTACGGTTTGAGATGGACTAATCACATTGCAATCCCAAATATTTTTTTTTATTGAATAACATCAAAACCATCAACCTTATACATACATATATACATAATACATACATAGATACACATGTATGTATGTATGTATGTATGTATGTATGTATGTATGTATGTATGTATGTATGTATGTATGTATGTATGTATGTATGTATAAACACGCACGGTTCGGTTCGGTCCGGTCCGGTTTTCTACGACCAGTTTTTAGTGAAACGGACCATGAACACCGCTCCCCTTTATAGCTTCGTTCTCTTGATTGTTTGTCCAGAAGTGACTTGTTTGACCCATAATAAGAGTGGTTTTTTAGTCTTTCCTTTTTATCAATCAAGTAAATAGTAATAAGATCCAAAAAATTAAGCCCAAAATCATATTATACTTGTTCAATACTCATTTTAAAATGAGGCCTTAAAAATACGAGGCTTTAAGCCATTGCCTAAAATTTTTAGAGAGGGAGCCGGCTCAGCATTATATTTCACTAAGCCTTTTTTTTTTTGAACGACTAATTTGGATTAGTGGCGGATCACTAAAGTATCATCGGGTCACCGGCGGTATCACCCGATCATATCCACCACAAGTTACCAAGTCAAGAGAAAACTCAATACTTTAAGTAAAACCTCTTATGGGATTAAAACCTAGATCGTTGTGATTCCAGAGTGTTATCTTACAACCATGGTCAGTCAAAATATTAGTTTGTTTAAGAGAATGAGAATTTAGATAAACAAAAACTCTCGTTTGATTTAGCTCCATTTTAGTTTCTTTTCATTTTTTTAATATTTGGTTAGGTTAGATATCATTTTTTTTATATCATGTTTTTACTTATCAATTCATAAGCCGATGGCAAATGTCAATACGTTTACAGAATTGATAATAGAAGATCGAAGCCCACATTCAAAGCATTCTCAAAACCGACAAATCAGTCCAAAACAAAATCTAAAAACATAAATATATTGTGAAATGTAAGAAGGTTAAAATGTGTTTTCAAAAATAATATTGCTTACAGAAAATATTATTTTTGAAACACAAGTCATTTCCAAACATATTTTACAAACCTAAAAATGAGCTTATAAAATAATTTTTTTTTATAAACTTACTTTTTAGAATTAAATTTAAATTAAAAATAGTGATAAATATTTGGTGATGGCTCCATATAGTAAAAAACATATGTTATATTAAAATCTTAAGAAATAGGAAACTTGTTAACCATTAGATAAAACTTTGCTAGTTATGGGTAAAATCTTTCGGAAGTAAGATAAGAAAGACCTTCAAAATCAAAATGGTTATATTAGGGTTTTTAAAGTGGAAATGACGTTTAAGGGTGTAAACGAACAAGCCGGCTCGTAAATTACTCGGGATAAGATCTAGTAAAAAGCTCATTTGTCGAGCCTAAACGAGCTCAAGCTTGAACCCATAAATATGACTCGTTTAGTTATCGAGCCCGAACTTCATATATCGAGATCAAGATGTCTCGTGAGCGTAATCAAACTTTTTGTTTATATACTTTTTATTTATTCTATTAAGTGTATATTTATAAAATTAACTATTTTTATATATAAAATTATAACACATATATTTAAATCATATATTTTATGTTAATTTTGGAAATTATAATTATAAATAGGGAAAAATTTACTTAATAGTAATCAAGTTTTCTTAGTGTTACATTAAAGTTATTGAAAGTTGTTTTATCCTTTTAAAGTCACTCAACTTTTGGTATGTATTTTAATAATATGTAATTTTTTAAAATTGTTAAGTTAATTGAGACAAATAAAACATATATAAAACTTTATTAATAATAAAAAAAACTTTTTATCTAATTAACTTGGAATAAATATGACTGTGAAGAAAACAAATTCATGAATTGATAACAAAGATTCATATGATTGAAACACCTAATGAAAAATTGAATGACTTTGTGTTCCAATTGAATGACTTTTAAAAGGCAAAAAAAATTGAATGACTTTATTAAAACACTTTGATTAGTATTTTACAAAGTTATCCCAAATATATATATATTAAATTACTGATTAAAATAAATAAATTGAATAATTCAAAAATTAAATGAGCCGAGCCGAGTTTGAGGCCGAGCTAGAGTTTTGAAAGTAAACTCTTAAGGAGCCAAGCATGAACTCTATTTAATCAAACGAGCCAAACTCGAGCTTAGTTCGTTTCATTCACACCCCATAATGACATTTTAAGTATAGGTTTGAACAAACCTCATAAATATAAAATAAAATACTAACAAAAAAGCAGGACTAGGTGACGACGATTGATCATGTTCGGTTAACTTTTTTGCTTTTTTTGTATTAGACTATGTGTAGTGGTGGGTGATGGATGCATGAGAGGGGTTGGTCACGCCCCCTTGGCGCCCTCCCCTACTACACAGGGGCATGACCGGGGCGCTACCAGCTCAGACGTGAGGGCTCTCACGGGTAATTGACTGTTTGAAGGCTTAAAAAAATTAAATAATACATGTGACCGTTGAGAACAAATAAAATTTTCTTTTAAATCACTATAAATTAACCATCCAACTCTTTAAATCACAATTCAACTCTTTAAAATAATCACTCATCTCTCTAAAATAACTATTATTTTCTCAAAAAACCCAATTTACAATCTACAAAAAAATGAGTTGGGAAGAGGAAATTATGAGATCGTCATCATCCGATTCACACGAAGGGCATTCAAGTTTTTACGCACCGTTCAAGCAACATTAATGTCACACCCCGAGCCGGCGGGCCGGATCGTGTGTCCCGTCGGGCGGAAGGTTCCCGGGGCGTGATATCGTGCGTAATAATCGTGATGATCAGATTGTTTACATAGCATCAACATTGAGAATAACTAAAGCACAATATTGCATTAAACTAGGATTACAAAGTAAAATTACAACTGTCAATGTTTGATAATTTAACTAAGTAACCTATCAAAGAATCAAATGTTTACTATCTTGTAACTGTACAAGATATCAAAAGTGATTCACAACAATGAACAAAATATGTGCTTTCCAAAATCTACTAGGTCCTCTAACTGGGCATCCTAGCATGCATTCCTTAGCCCGTCTCCATCATAGCTTTAGCATACGGTCTAAGAGTTTACGTGTTTATAACATTCACATAGCTCGGCTTTTACGTACATTATACACGTATATTAGCATTTATGTACAAGCTTTACAATGGCACAATTTAGCATTTATGTAACCCATGATTAAATACAAGCTTTGCACTAGCATAGTTTAGCAATTACGTATCTCATGAATTGATCCAAGTTTTGCTTTAGCATAGTTTAGCATTCACGTATCTCATATATGGGTACAAGCTTTACATTAGCACAGTTTAGCATTCACGTATCCCATATATAGATTCAAGCTTTGCATTAGCGTAGTTTAGCATTCACGTATCCCATATATAGATACAAGCTTTGCATTAGCATAGTTTAGCATTCATGTATCTCATATATGGATACAAGCTTAGCATTAGCATCCGATCTTAGCAGGTAGAATGTAGCATATAGCATCTAGCATTAGCATATAGTTTTAGCATATAGTTTCGGCATGTAGCTTATGGTATTGGCATTAGCATGTAGTCTTAGCATATAGCTTATAGCATTAACATTAGCATATAGTTTTAGTATGTAGCTTATAGGATTAGCATTAGCATATAGTTTTAGCATGCAGCTTATAGCATTAGCATTAGCATGTCGTCTTAGCATGTAGCTTATAGCATTTGCATTAGCAGGTAGCATTAGCATATAGTCTTAGCATGTAGCTTATAGCATCTAGTGTATGAAATATTAGCAACTAGTATAAAGTCTTAGCTTTTAGCCTTTCGAATTAGCTTTTCGAATAAGTGTATAAGCATTTGCATTATGATTTAGTATAAAAGCATTTACAAAACATTTAAACATCTGTTTAAAATGGATAACATGCTTCTCAGTCCTGATGTAAAATCCAAAATAGTTTGAAAAGGGACAATGAACTCACCTGTGTTGCTAAGTATAAGTTATCACAGATAATGTGCGCTCGTTGTTTGTAGCTTAAGTATCTTCAACACCTGAGTTGTTTTGAAGAGATTCGAATAAGATCAGTCGTTATAATGGCCGCAACTAGGGTTTTGGTCTCGGTGTGCAACTATGTGTCTTATCTCACTAATGTGTTTCTAGAATTCCTTCTATCTATCCCAGATGTATTGCCCATTAATAACCCTTGATCCCATAAGTAAGCATTTCAAACTTTGATTAAATATTTGTAAAGTAATTCGTTCTAATTAAATCTTAGATTAGAAATCATTTAATTAATTCAAGAAAGTTTATCATTGATTGCATTTAATAAAACCATAAAGTATTTTGAGAAAATCATAGCTTGATTTGTTAGACTTTGAGTTAATCCCATTAGATTAACTCTAAGCCTAAGATTAAGTCTTAGCTTCCTTTGTTTCTTAGATCGTTCGTGCGTACAACTTAGATTAGGAAGTTCAACAAACTATCCAACTTAGTTGTACATGGCATAGCATTTACTAAGTATTGGGTGTTAACAACTAACACTACACTTAGTTAAATGTCTTGATTCTTTGTATCTCATGCTTTGTGTTTGCTATAATTAGAATCCACCGTATTGTTGCGTTAATCCTTATATACCCTCAAATCCCATGCACACACATCCACCATGAATACATCAATTGTGTGTGTGTGTGTGTGTTTGAGCACTCCGTATGACCCTTGGTTGTTCTTGGCATCTTTCTCGGTTAAGCCTCGTGTCTTGGTTCGGTTAACAATTTACCTAAGGTCCTTGACCGAAAGGAAGGTGGCCGTATGAGAGTCTTGGCCGAATGTGATTCAGCCGAAGAGGTTAGGCCGCATGAGGGCCGACCAAATGGGCAGTGTCCGAACCAAGCCTGGCCGAAAGGGGTGAGTCGAATGGATGCTTGGGTCGAATGACCATAGCCTGCGAATGGTGAACTCTTGACTGAATGAGGGCTTTGGCCAAACCTGGCATCAGGCCGCATGAAGACCGATCGAATGAAGGCCTCGGCCGAAGGAAGGGGCCCTAGGCCATTCGACTGAATGAGGCTGGGTTGCTTCTGTCGAGCCATTCGGCCAGCACAGTTCGGTGGTTGCAGCCTTCATCGAATCGGGTTTTAAGCACAGCCATGGTGACTCACTTGTTCCTACATTGTTCTAGGGTGTGGGTGAGTGATTTCCCTAAGGTTTCAAGTGGCTTTAACCGGTTCTATGTGGGATTCGAACAAGGGTTTTCAAATCCCTAAAATCGCAACAAGATCATGGTTTTTACCTCGAATTTTTTGGTTCCAAGTTCAGATCCCTTGTACTTTCGAGATCTACGCGATGTGGTGGTCGTTTTGACACCAAAATCACTTGAATCGGTTGAGAAATGAGTGAGTTAGAGATGGTGGTTCTAGAGAGAGTATAGAGAGAGGGCCGATTTTATTGATGGTGGCTAGTTGGTGAAGAGGTTTATGGCATTAAATGCCATAATAAATGGTTTCAAATCTACCGGGTTCGTTCGATTCCGCTCGGTTTCGCGTAGAAGCGTCGTTTCTCTTTCGTTTTCGCGACAAACGTCTCGGTTTTAAAAATAGAGTTTAAATAAATTAATTTAGGTGGTTATTCCTAGTAAATTAACTAAGTATCTTTCGTTTATTTTAAATTTCTGAAAGCGTTTAATTTACTGTTTAAATCGAATCGTATAGTCGTCGCGCATATTCGTTCGAATCGTCATCCATACGAATACGACGATAACTACACTTTTCAATATATTTTTCTAATTATTGGACATCATTCAGAATGTTAAACTTTCAGATGTATTCGTACAGATCGTCACCTATACGAATAATCCGTCTGTTTATCATTCCTGTAACGACATCCGTTATTGCTTTATTCTGTTCAACCTCGCATACGTTTATACAAAATAGTATATTACAAGCATTCATGTGTCAATTCCATGTTGTCTAATGTATTTCTGACTTTTAAACCATGAGATTTAATCAGATTGCAGAAACGATTGCATAATAGTTTAGTGTCAAGCATCAATTTGTTAATAGCATACAAGTAGTTCACAAAGTTTGTACCTGAGTTACTGTGCAAGTTGCTGTTGAGATCACTATTCTGATAGCATTTCCGGCACTGATGTTACAGTCTCCCCTTGTTAGAGAAATTTCGTCCCGAAATTTAAGTATCATTATCAGGCACGGCTTCCTCTGTAAACAGTTGGGGATACTTTAACTTCATGTGATCTTCGCGTTCTCATGTAAACTCGGGTCCGCGCATTGAATTCAATCGAACCTTGACAATCGGAATACGGCTTCGCCTCAGTTGTTTAACCTGGTGATCCATAATCTGCAAAGGTTCTTCAATAAAGTGAAAATGTTCGTCCAATTGAATTTCTTCAACTCGTATGACGAGCGATTCGTCTGCAAGGCATTTCTTCAGGTTTGAGACGTGAAACACGTCATGTACACCATTAAGTTCATCTGGTAATATTAGTCTGTCTGCCACAGGACCAATACGTTCGATGATCTCGAATGGTCCCACATATCGTGGTGCTAGTTTGCCTTTCTTTCCAAAGCGGACTACGCCTTTCCATGGGGATACCTTTAACATCACACGGTCTCCCACCTGGAATTCCAATGGCTTGCGCCGTTTGTCGGCATAGCTCTTTTGTCTGCTTCGAGTTGCTTGTAGCCTTCGCTGAATTTGAGCAATCTTGTCAGTAGTTTCTTGAATAAGTTCTGGCCCAGTTATTCGATTATCTCCCATTTCAATCCAACAGATCGGTGATCGACATCTTCGACAATAAAGAGCCACGAACGGTGCACATCCGATGCTACTATGGTAACTGTTGTTGTAGGAGAATTCAATCAGTGGTAAATGAGAGTCCCAATTCCCACTGAAGTCCGCAATACAAGTTCTCAACATGTCCTCCAGGGTCTGAATCGTACGTTCGCTTGACCGTTCGTTTGTGGATGGTAAGCTGTACTCAGATTTAAATGCGTTCCTAGAGATCTCTGCAATGATTGCCAGAACCTCGATGTAAATCTGCTATCACGATCTGAAATGATAGATAATGGCACACCGTGGCGTACCACTATCTCGTTGATGTAGAGTCTTGCTAGTTTATCCATCATGTAAGTCTCACGCATTGGCAAGAAATGAGCAGATTTGGTTAATCGATCCACGATAACCCAAATAGTATCATGACCACTGGAAGTGCGGGGTAGCTTGGTAATAAAGTCCATAGCTATTTGTTCCCACTTCCATAGTGAAATTTCAGGCTGTTCCAGTAAACCTGACGGTTTCTGGTGTTCCGCCTTCACTTTTGCACACGTAATGCATCGACCAACGTACTCGGCTATAATCTTCTTCATACCCGGCCACCAATAAAATGCCCGTAAGTCTTGGTACATTTTGTCAGCACCAGGATGCACGAAGTACTTGGTCTTGTGTGCTTCATCGAATATAAGCTTTCTTAATTCATCCACTGCAGGAATCCATACCCTATCCTTGTAGTAAATGACTCCATATGGTTTTGTTTCAAATTGCTTTTCTGCTCCACAATCCTGTTCTTTCTTCAGGTTTCCTCGTTCAACTGCCACTTGTTGTGGTTGCATAATGTTGTCGTGTAAGCTTGTCTGCACAGTCATCCCCATTTCTCTGACGCGCAAGGGTTTGACCCGTTCCTTCCGACTCAAGGCATCAGCTACAACGTTTGCTTTGTGTGACATCCAGTACCAAATCGTCCGGCAAGTCCGTACGGTATGTGTACTTTCACATATTTACTGTGTGTAAATACATGTATATGAATAGTTTTTGTATTAACAGAATTCAAAATACAAGCTACAGTTGTACGTATTTATGTGAAAACTTAAATACTGTAAGTACAACACTCACGATAGACAATATTTGTAGTATTTAGGTGAAAACCTAAGTACAGTTAATACAACGAATCAATAATGACAACAGTGTTCAAGTAAATAACAAGAACAAGTCGGTTGCGATCTGAAATCCACAGATGACAGAAATCAGATGGCCGAAAAATCAGTACGAAAACAATGTGATAACATGATGTTTAGTTGAGTCCGACAGTGAGGAAATACAATTCAAAGCCTAATTACAGCGTTGCTCAGAATAACGAACTGACAGTGTGTTTGCGTGGGTGACGATTCACACAAACATATCTGTGAGTTTAACGTTCTGAAATGATGACTGAGAAGTAGAAAACAAAATTCGGAAAGCCAAACCATCGTCGTGTTCGTTCGAATGACGATTCGAACGAATACGCGCGATGGTGACGCGTTTTGACGAAACGAAAACGAAAACGAAAACGACACGAACGATAATAATTTAAGAAAATAAAATATTTTATATTTTTACAATTTTGAAACTCATCAAAAATAATTAAAACCACTCTTTTTATTTTAAAACGTGTAAACTACGCGTTACGTTCCGTAAACGCAACGAAGACGCGAGCCGAGCAACCGAAACGAACCCGAATACCCCGAGGGTATATAAACACCAAATGAGGCTCTCACCCTCATTTCTACCAGCTCTCTCTCTCTAAAAAGCCGCTCACGAACCTATTCTCTCTCTAGAATAATCATCCTTCAAAGCCTCATAACTTGGTCGATTCTCAACGAAATCGGGCGTTCTAGGTGTTCACGTGTAGCTCTCAACCTCCTCTACAAGGAAGTACAACTGATCTGGACTTTTATCCAACCAAAATCAAGGTAATGATCCATGAAAAATATGGAAATTAGGGTTTTCACCCATACTTGGTCGACCACCACTTTAACCGACTATGAACCATGTCCCATCGACTTTAAACCTTCATGCGAACACCATGAGAGTTAGAACCAACCAGTAGATGGATGGGAACGATTTGGGGCAGCTAGGTTCGACGATGGGGGCGATGAACAGTTGCAGGTCGAGCAAGGAGGAGGCTGGCCGAACCTGCCATCCTCACCGAACCTAGGGTTCGCCAAGCCCACTGCCGAACCCTCTAGTTGCTGCGCACCTAACCATTCCCGAACCCTCATGCTTGAACGAACCCTGAGACTGGATGAGATTAACCTTGGTCGAACCTATGTCCACGAACCACGCTGCCGAACCCACCCCCATGCCGAACCAAACAATTCCGGCCGAACCTTTATGATGCGAACCTACCTGCACGAACCTTCTGTTTCAGGTGGTTAAGTCTTCCGCCAAACCTAAAGTCTACAGCCGAACCCTACATCTAAGTGAATTCTCCACGAACCTATGCACAGCAGACCCTAACCGAACCTTGACCATGTGGATGCTACAGGTGCTACCGAACCTGTCAGTAACCAGCTTCAAAGGTTCGCTGGAATGGGGGGGGGGGAAGGGCAACCCAACCTCAACCTATCTAAAATTCCAGCCCACACTTTCGGCCCACCCCCTGCTGGGGCCCACCTTGGTTGTTTCGGCCCACGAATCACAAACCCAGCTCAAATACATGTTAATTCGGCCCATGGACCACTCGAGGCCCAACACCATCCTACAATAGGCCCATATGATTTAATTGGCCATGAGGCCCAATTCGGCCCACCATGGCTCCACTTTGGCTCATCCGGCCCAAATAACAAATAAAGGGAAAGACACTTTAAATTCGTACTAATGGTCCCTTGCTTGGGATTAACAACTAAAATCATTACAAGGGTGATAGTGTTTTGAAACTAGCGAACTTCCTTTATCTCTCAAAAGCGTTCACAAGTAATGACAAGGTGGGAAGGATTATAACCTTTAATCTAAAACTTACCTACATATTCATAAACTATAGTAGCTACAAGGCTATACACTATGACAAGAACCAAATTGAAAGAACATAAGAGGCTATGACATGTAAATATAGGCTTAATTAAACTTGATTAAGTGTTAAGTATGATTCCAATCAAGTGATCAAGGCCGAATGAAGACCAAGACCGCGTCCCCCGGATAATAACCAAGTTAGGGTTAACACCTACACGTACACGAATCAATTACAATTAATACTTATAAGTACATACAACGTGAAATAAATACAGGATCGTGAATACACAACAAGTACAATCAAGAGAGCGGGCACTTCTTATTTAAGCTAAGTCAACCACTTCAATAACAAGGTGAGTTCATATGCCCCTTTTTCTAATCTTAACTGATTTTAAACTCTCGGGGCTGAGAAACATGCTTAACTTTTAATTATTTAAAAGTTTTATGTTTAACATATTGTTTATACTATGATTAGATAATATTGCTTGCTTTATTATCATTTATCATCGTATGCATGCTTGTATGACCATGATATGACAGGAATAACTAGGATGAATATGATAATATAATTTCATAATTCATCAACACAATAGAATAACATAGTTGTATGATTATATCTTACAACACTTAGTTATTCTTCCAAGAACGAACATTGAGATAATCACAGGTGAACATGATGACAAGAACAAAACGCAAGAATGATATGAAGATAACACATCTTCTTAACATCATTCAACACTAGAGTTAACTAAGTGTAATAAGACAAGTGCTTATAACACTTAGCTTACAACTCAACAAATATTACAAGAGAACAGGGAACAAGAATCATCCACCACCTGAGTCGATTAAGTGTAGTATGACTAGTTCTTGCTACAGCTTAGTGACAACATGGTGATTATATGGTACAACAAGGAATGATAATCATGATAATGTAACTTCATGATAACAACATCATTCGCACAAAAATTAACATAATTTAATAAGACAAGATCTTATTTAACCTTGTTAACAACGAGAACATACAACATTGAGAACAAACAACATTGAGGAACACAATACAATTGATTACTATTGAACTGTTTGCATTATATCATGTCAATCATGTGCCATGTACTCAAGTTGATCATTGTAAGTCCTTTCACAAATCGCTGACCAGTTAGTTTGACGTGACTAAACCGACGATATCATAGTGGTACCATAGGTTTGACAAACCTCTAACTTGTAAGGCTAGTATGTTGATCGTACTCAATCATTGGCCGGTAACGTATGACCGGTGACAGGGCGACTCAAGTCAGGGTCTGGTAAGCGACACATGGTGATATAAATCTACAATTATAATTGTAATTAATCCATCGTTACTTGTTGACTAGTAGACTGAGGAATTTATTCTCTCAAGTCATAACACTAGTAACCGTTTCGATGAGGTCTATGTATACACAAAGTGGTAGAGGTAGATCGGATGCATTGTAATCTGATTTCGTGAGGATTGCAATGGATTCCTTTTAGGCTCTATGCACTCCAAGTTGAGAACAAATAACAATTGGTTAACTAACACTCTTAATATTTAAAAGTGATTAACAGTTAACCCCACAAGTTATAGAATAATACAAGGATTAGATTAAATTAATCTAATATCCTTAATACATAAAAGGGTTATCAATACTTAGGTTTGGTAACTAAAACCCTACTATTATATTATTCTACACATGAAGCTACATGTGATTAACAACGAGATGAACAGGTGAAATGAAAATTGATATCAATAGTTGTATTGCAAGTAGTGTGGAGTTCTAGTAGTTATGTGGTGGGATGTTGGCTGGGGCTTGGTTCCCCTACATATGCCCTATATATAAGCATAACTACTAGGATGAGATATTATTTGTGAATATAACTATTGAGAAGCCATTGGGTGAACGGGTGAATCAAACGACATACAAGTTAACAGAAATGACATTGTGATTGTGCATGTGAACAAATCAAGGTTTTCAATTATCATACTTATGAACTCACCAACCTAGTGTTGACTTTGTTTAAATGCATGTTTTTCTCAGGTGACGAACAGGTGTAGTTACTCATATGCAAGAACTAAGCTAGTGGACTTTTAGATGACCTAGCTTCATTTTGTGTTGCATATTTTTGGGATGACAAAACAGTGAATCATCTTTTGTATATCTTGTACAGTTACAAGATAGAAACCACAATGATTCTTTTTGAATAATTACTTAGTTAAATTATGAACATTACTATGTAATTTAACTTTGTAATTCTGTATTGATGTCATTTCAGCATTTCTCATTTATTTATCATGTGCTATGTAAACAATCTGATCATTTCGATTATCATAACGATATCGCGCCCCGGGAACCTTCTGCTCAGCGGGAAAGTCGATCCAGCCTGCCGGCTCGGGGTGTGACACTTTGCCCGGATGGTACTTGATTACACAGTTGTAATCATTTAGAAGCTCAACCCAACGTCACTGTCAAATGTTGAGTTCCTTCTGATCGAATATGTGCTGCAGGCTCTTGTGATCAGTAAATAAGGCACACTTGGTGCCATATAAGTAATGTCTCCAAATCTTCAATGCGAATACCACTGCTCCCAATTCCAGATCATGAGTAGTATAGTTCTTCTCATGAATCTTTAGCTGTCTCGAAGCATACACAATGAATTTGTCCTGTTGCATTAACACGCAACCAAGTCCCTGATGGGATGCATCACAGTACACCACAAAGTCATCACAACCGTCTGGGAGAGATAAAATTGGAGCATCACATAGCTTTTGCTTCAAAGTTTGAAAGGCATCTTCCTGCTTCTGTTCCCAAACAAACAGCTCGCTTTCCTGTGTTAACTTGGTGAGTGGCAGGGCTATCTTAGAAAAGTTTGAAATAAACCCTCTATAATAGCCTGCTAAGCCTAGAAAGGAACGTATCTCCGTTGGTGTTTTCAGAGTATCCCAGTTCTTTATTGCCTCGATCTTGGCAGGGTCTATGTGTATTCCCTCACTGTTAGCTACGTGACCCAAGAATTGAACTTCACTTAACCAAAATTCACACTTAGATAATTTGGCATAGAGCTTCTCTTCTTTCAACCGCTCTAAGATCTTTCTGAGATGTTGCTCGTGCTTTGCTTTGCTTTTGGAATAGATCAGTATGTCATCAATGAATACAATAACAAATTGATCCAGATACAGCTTGCACACTCGGTTCATGAGATCCATGAAAACCGCGGGTGCATTCGTCAATCCAAAAGGCATCACCATGAACTCGTAATGCCCATATCTAGTACGAAACGCCGTCTTCAGTATGTCTTCGTCTTGGACTCTAAGCTGATGATATCTGGACCGTAAATCAATCTTCAAAAAATACTGGGCTCCTTGTAGTTGGTCAAACAAATTATCAATCCTCGGTAATGGATACCGATTCTTGATGGTTAGCTTGTTCAGCTCTCTGTACTCTATGCACATAAGAAAAGATCCATCCTTCTTCTTCACGAACAAAACCGGAGCTCCCCAAGGTGAGTAGCTCGGTCGGATGAAACCTTTGTCGAGTAGCTCCTTTAGTTGACTCGACAATTCCTGCATCTCTGAGGGTGCTAACCTGTAAAGAGATTTAGCAATAGGAGTTGCTCCAGGAATTAAGTCAATGCGAAACTCTACCGGTCGCACAGGTGGAAAACCTGGTTAGTCTTCAGGAAATACTTCTGGGTATTCCTTCACTATCGGCACGTCTTGAATCGTTTTCTTGTCTTTCTCTTTCTCCACCACGTGAGCCAAGAAAGCTACAAAGTGCTTCTGTAGACACTTACGCACTTTTATGCAGGATATGATTTTGACACTACGCTTCGCTTGATCCCTTCGAACTTCCAATACACGGTCATTTGCCAATGGAATCCGAAGTAGCTTTTCAGAACATATGACTTCCACTCTATTGAGAGATAGCCAATCCATCCCAGCAATGATGTCAAAACTACCCAAATCCATCGGTATCAAGTCGATGGTAAATGTATGATCAGTAAGTGTAAGTGGGCAGTTTCTAAGTATAGTGCTAGTTGTGATTAGTTTCCCATTTGCTACTTCGATAATATAAGGGGAGTCTAAAGATTCCTCAGTAAGATTGAGTTGGCGTGCAAAGTCAGATGATATAAAACTCTGATCTGCACCAGTGTCAAACAGAATAGATGCATAAGAGTCATGTAAAAGAAATGCACCAGTGACCACGTTAGGGTCTTGGCGTGCTGCATTGGCTACAATCACAAAAGCCCTTCCACGACGTGTTTGACCCTGTTGCACTCTCTTTGGGCAGTATAATGGCCTAGTTCTCCACAGTTATAGCATCCCCTATTGTTGTTGTTGTGATTGCCTGGGTTTGGTGGTGGAGGTAATGCTCTAGCAGCATTGTTTGTAGCTTGTGTTGCTAGGGTACGGCACTGCTGAGCCCAGTGGCCTAGTCGACCACAGTTGTTGCACTTCCTACACTGCACCGTAGCAGGATGATGATATTTTCATTGTGCACACTGAGGATGCACTCCAACATAGTGTTTGGGTGCAGCATTAGTAGGTACTGCAGGGGCTTGTCTCAATGGGGTGGCCATCACATAGTTCTTGACGACCTTTTGCTTCTTCTTTTGGTGGTGTTCAGGCTTCTTTGACGGCTCCTCTTTAGCTTTACCCGAGTCTTTCTTCAGAACTCCTGACTTCACCATTACCTCAGTGACTTTAACTGATAGGGAGATGGCTGACTCTATAATAGCAGGGTTTGCAGCCAGTACAATGCCAAGAATGCAGGATGGTAATCCTCCCACATATCTATCAATCAACTTCTCCAGTGTTGGTACCATCTCTGGCACCAAAGCTACCAGCTCATGATAGCGAGTAGTGAATGTCATGTGGTTTGCCCCTTTCATCACATGATTGGACAGTTCGGTCTCTAGCTTTTGAAGTTCATACTTTGGACATAATTCATTCCTCAGGAGGATTTTGGAATTTGCCCAAGGCATATCCAGTGCTTCTTCTCTGCCTCGAGCTCTAATATGAGAATTCCACCATGTTAAAGCCCGTTTGTTGAAAGATCCAGCAGCGTAGCGAACCTTATGGTGTTCTGGACAACCGCTGATGTCCAGTGTGGTCTCCATTTTCTCTAGCCATTGGATCAGTCCTACAGCTCCTTCAACACCGCTAAAGCTTGGCGGCTTGCATCCTACAAATGATTTGTAAGAACATTCTGAAGTAGTGCAGTGTATCCACTAACTTCCCCCGTAGTATGCCCAGAGTTGTTGCCGTGACCATGGATCATGTTGATCATCTCTGGGATAACATCCTTCAGCTGGTTAATCAGCTGACTGCTCAGTAATGTTGCCAAGGGAACAGTAGCAGGATCTAGAACTGGAGTTGCATTCGGGTTTGGAGGAGGAATGAGTGGAGGAGGAGGAGGTGGCGGTGGTGAATCAGCTGGTGATGGCGTTGACGAGTGTGGAGCTGAACTCTGTGGTGGTGGTACAATAGATGGAGGTCTTCTCGGCGGCATTCTGATCATAACCAAAAGTATATTGGTTAGTGCAGTGATCGAATGCAGAAGACACAATGCAAGCATATATCCTATGTTCTCTACATGAGGGTCCCTAAGTTATAGTCTAGGCCAAACCGTTCTAAGTAAAAGACCTATTATTCTCTATAACCTTGAGCTCTGATACCAATCTGTCGCACCCTGAGCCGGCGGGCCGGATCGTGTGTCCCGTCGGGCAGAAGGTTCTCGGGGCGCGATATCGTGCGTGATAATCGTGATGATCAGATTGTTTACATAGCATCAACATTGAGAATAACTAAAGCACAATATTGCATTAGATTACAACTGTCAATGTTTGATAATTTAACTAAGTAAACCTATCAAAGAATCAAATGTTTACTATCTTGTAACTGTACAAGATATCAAAAGTGATTCACAACAATGAACAAAATATGTGCTTTCCAAAATCTACTAGGTCCTCTAACTGGGCATCCTAGCATGTATTCCTTAGCCTTAGCTTATTCCTGTACGTCACCTGAGAAAGCATGTAAGAAAACAAGGTCAACACAATGGTTGGTGAGTTGATATAGTTTAGTAGTTGAAAAATAGATTTAGCAAACCTTTTCGATAACAACCTTAACCTCATTAACATCACCTGTCATATCTAATTCGGTATGCTTATATATAGGGCATATGTAGGGTCAAACTTACCGCCCGCCCAGCCACCATCCCACCACATACTAAATCACATATGACATTGTTGTTAATGATAATTAAGCATTTTACCTACATCCAAGCCCGTCTCCATCATAGCTTTAGCATACGGTTTAAGAGTTTATGTGTTTATAACATTCACATAGCTCGGCTTTTACGTACATTATACACGTACATTAGCTTTGTATCAACATAGTTTAGCATTTACGAATCTCATGCATAGGTACAAGCTATGCAATAGCACAGTTTAGTATTTATGTAACCCATGATTAGATACAAGCTTTACACTAGCATAGTTTAGCAATTACGTATCTCATGAATCGATCCAAGCTTTGCTTTAGCATAGTTTAGCATTCACGTATCTCATATATGGGTACAAGCTTTGCATTAGCACAGTTTAGCATTCACGTATCCCATATATAGATACAAGCTTTGCATTAGCGTAGTTTAGCATTCACGTATCCCATATATAGATACAAGCTTTGCATTAGCATAGTTTAGCATTCACGTATCTCATATATGGATACAAGCTTAGCATTAGCATCCGATCTTAGCAGGTAGAATGTAGCATATAGCATCTAGCATTAGCATATAGTTTCGGCATGTAGCTTATAGTATTGGCATTAACATGTAGTCTTAGCATATAGCTTATAGCATTAACATTAGCATATAGTTTTAGTATGTAGCTTATAGCATTAGCATTAGCATATAGTTTTAGCATGTAGCTTATAGCATTAGCATTAGCATGTCGTCTTAGCATGTAGCTTATAGCATCTAGTGTATGAAATATTAGCAACTAGTATAAAGTCTTAGCTTTTAGCCTTTCGAATTAGCTTTTCGAATAAGTGTATAAGCATAAGCATTTTCATTATGATTTAGTATAAAAGCATTTACAAAACATTTAAACATCTGTTTAAAATGGATAACATGCTTCTCAGTCTTGATGTAAAATCCAAAATAGTTTGAAAAAGGACAATGAACTCACCTGTGTTGTTAAGTATAAGTTATTACAGATAATGCGTGCTCGTTGTTTGTAGCTTAAGTATATTCAACACCTAAGTTGTTTTGAAGAGATTCGAATACGATCAGTCGTTATAATAGCCGCAACTAGGGTTTTGGTCTCGGTGTGCAACTATGTGTCTTATCTCACTAATGTGTTTCTAGAATTCCTTCTATCTATCCCAGATGTATTGCCAATTAATAACCCTTTATCCCATAAGTAAGCATTTCAAACTTTGATTAAATATTTTTAAAGTAATTCGTTCTAATTAAATCTTAGGTTAGAAATCATTTAATTAATTCAAGAAAGTTTATCATTGATTGCATTTAATAAAACAATAAAGTATTTTAAGAAAATCATAGCTTTATTTGTTAGACTTTGAGTTAATTCCATTATATTAACTCTAAGCCTAAGATTAAGTCTTAGCTTCCTTTGTTTCTTAGATCGTTCGTGCGTACAACTTAGATTAGGAAGTTCAACAAACTATCCAACTTAGTTGTACATGGCATAGCATTTACTAAGTATTGGGTGTTAACAACTAACACTACACTTAGTTAAATGTCTTGATTCTTTGTATCTCATGCTTTGTGTTTGCTATAATTAGAATCCACCGTATTGTTGCATTAATCCTTATATACCCTCAAATCCCATGTATTCAACAAAAGTAATGCTTAACATATGTTTAGCAAAGTATTGATGTTCGAATCTTTAGCATGAAAACTTTCAAGCTTAACATCTTTGTTTAAAACTAATTTGAGTTCTTGTTTAGGAAACCTTAGTAAGTTCCCATGCACACACATCCACCATGAATGCATCAATTGTGTGTGTGTGTTTGAGCACTCCGGATGACCCTTGGTTGTTCTTGGCATCTTTCTCGGTTAAGCCTCGTGTCTTGGTTCGGTTAACAATTTACCTAAGGTCCTTGACCGAAAGGGAGGTGGCCGTATGAGAGTCTTGGCCGAATGTGAGTCGGCCGAAGAGGTTAGGCCGCATGAGGGCCGACCGAATGGGTGGTGTTCGAACCAAGCCTTGCCGAAAGGGGTGAGTCGAATGGATGCTTGGGTCGAATGACCATAGCCTGCGAATGGTGAACTCTTGACTGAATGAGGGCTTTGGCCGAACCTGGCATCAGGCCGCATGAAGACCGATCGAATGAAGGCCTCAGCCGCAGGAAGAGGCCTAGGCCATTCGGCCGAATGAGGCTGGGTTGCTTCAGACGAGCCATTCGGCCATCTGTTTGGGTGCCATTTGGCCAGCACAGTTCGATGGTTGCAGCCTTCATCGAATCGGGTTTTAAGCATAGCCATGGTGACTCACTTGTTCCTACATTGTTCTAGGGTGTGGGTGAGTGATTTCCCTAAGGTTTCAAGTGGGTTTAACCGGTTCTATGTGCGATTTGAACAAGGGTTTTCAAAACCCTAAAATCGTAACAAGATCATGGTTTTTACCTTGAATTTTTTGGTTCCAAGTTTAAATCCCTTGTACTTTCGAGATCTACGCGATGTGGAGGTTGTTTTGACACCAAAATCACTTGAATCGGTTGAGAAATGAGTGAGTTAGAGATGGTGGTTCTAGAGAGAGTATTGAGAGAGAGAGGGCCGATTTTGTTGATGGTGGCTGGTTGGTGAAGAGGTTTATGGCATTAAATGCCATAATAAATGGTTTCAAATCTACCGGGTTCGTTCGGTTCCGCTCGGTTTCGCGTAGAAGCGTCGTTTCTCTTTCGTTTTCGCGACAAACGTCTCGGTTTTAAAAATAGAGTTTAAATAAATTAATTTAGGTGGTTATTCCTAGTAAATTAACTAATTATCTTTTGTTTATTTTAAATTTCTGAAAGCGTTTAATTTACAGTTTAAATCGAATCGTATAGTCGTCGCGCATATTCGTTCGAATCGTCATCCATACGAATACGACGATACCTACACTTTTCAATATGGTTTTCTAATTATTGGACATCATTCAGAACGTTAAAATTTCAGATGTATTCGTACAGATCGTCACCTATACGAATAATCCGTCTGTTTATCATTCCTGTAACGACATCCGTTATTGCTTTGTTCTGTTCAACCTCGCATACGTTTGTACAAAATAGTATATTAAAAGCATTCATGTGTCAATTCCATGTTGTCTGATGTATTTATGACTGTTAAACCATGAGATTTAATCAGATTGCAGAAACGATTACATAATCATTTAGTGTCAAGCATCAAATTGTTAATAGCATACAAGTAGTTCACATAGTTTGTACATGAGTTACTGTGCAAGTTACTGTTGAGATCACTGTTCCGGTAGCATTTCCGGCACTAATGGTACAATTAACATATTTCGTAGCTAATATTGTAGAAAACTCTACACAAGTGTTACGACGAAAAAAATAAACCTTGATCGTAAAGGTGGTAACAAATGCCTCATTCAAGATTATTTTAGTGAAAATCCAACTTTCGAAGACAAGCAATTCCAACGTCGTTTTCGAATGAGCCGCAATTTATTTCTTCAAATCGTTCGTGATATGGAAGAAGATTTTACGTATTTTCAACAAAAATTAGATGCAGCCGGTGTAGCAGGTTTCACACTTCTACAAAAGTGTACATGTGCGATTCGTCATCGATTCTTGGGACGAATATTCACGGATGTCGGGTAAAGTTTCACGAGATAGTCTTTACAACTTTTGTAAAGGTGTTATAACATTATACTGTTTGCGATATCTGAGAAAGCCAACATTGAGCGACATTCAACAAATTTATGCAATGAACATTTCGACGACTTTCCAGGTATGCTCAGAAGCATTGATTGTCAAATCGCTTAGCGAGGATCTCATCAACAAGGCGATCACCATCATCCTACAATAATGCTTAAAGCAGTTGCCTCTAATGATCTTTGGATATGACATGTGTACTTTGGTGTTTCTGGATTGAATTATGATATAAATGTTTTAGATCAGTCACCAATATTTGACGGCATATTAGAAGGAGTCGCACCGGAGTCCTCATTTTATGCTAATGACACATACCACAGTATGGGTGCTATCTTGCTGATAGTATCTACCCTGAATATGCTACGTTTGTTAAATCATTTACATGTCCTCATGAAGAGGATGACAAACGAAGATACTTTAAAAAGGCTGAAGAGGCGGCGAAAAAGAATGTCAAACGGGCGTTAGATGTACTTAAAAAGAAATGGCATATGGTGTCTAATCCATATAGTATTTGAGAGACAAGTAAAAAGAAACAATTCGATGTCCGGTCTGGTTTTGAAAACATTGATGTTACCTTAATATGCAAATTAAACCTAAATCAACTAAGTTTCTCATCATCCTAGCAAATTTGAAACTTTTAAAATTATATCATAATCACGAGTTATAAATTGCATATGTTATGATGTGAATGACAACGGTGTATAATGATAAGTTACAACTGTAGTCTATTTTTTAAGAACGAACTAAACATAAATTTTGATCGTCAAATTCAATCACTCAATATACAAATTAGATCTTATTACTTTTTCAAACAAGTTTTAAGTGACTTGGCATTGAGTTAAATTATTAATTAGGCAATTAAGTTTTATCACAAATAATGCATATATTACTATACCTGGAAAAATGGTCGGGTTAGATAACGGGTCAGAACAGGTTCGGGTCAGGATGAGTGCGAGTTAGAACGGGTTTTAAGCAAAATCAGTTCGGGTCTAAATGGATTGTTCTTAAAAAACATCAATTTAGTTTAACTTTAGATGTATTATAAGTAAACAAATAGTCTATTTGGATAATTTTTAGTGATTTTCTCGTCAAATATATTATTAATCATTATTAAATGTTTGAATCTATTGCATTTACATAGTTTTTTGGTTACCCATCTTGACTCGCATTGTATTTAAGTCCTACCCATCTCAACCCATTCAATATTATGATGTTACCCATTATACTATAATTGTAACCCAAACCAACCCATTTCTTTTATTATGATAAAAATTGTCACCTCTACATATTACGTCATTTGGCCATTAGTTTTATTAGTTTTGGTTGTAAAATAATTTAAAATTTGGCTTCATGGGAGTCGTCAAATTTTATCAGGGTCGGAGATAAAATTTCTTGAGATTCAATCAAGATTAAATCGTATATATAATATTAAAATTATAAAGTTCATGAGAATCGGTAAACCCGAAATTCTATATGTTATAATTTAAGTATTCAACATTTAAAATGAATGAGAAAATTGATGGAGTTTTGTCATGAACAAGGAAAAAAGGGTGGTTTGCTAAACAAACAAAAGAGAGATAACGTGGTGAAATTTGTCATGTAGTCTCAAATTAACGGAATAACGACAACGATGACAAGGATTTTAATGTGAATGGTCACATCGAATGAACTGAACAACAACTACGTTGGTTTGTAGGTTTCATTGTGAAAACAACGCATAAGGCTGTGGTTAGGGCTCTATAACCAAACTATATTATAAAATACTTGAAATCAATAGGAAGCAAGGGCCCGCCTGCTCAGGTGCCAAACCCCAATGTTTTCAGAACCAGACCCAGTCGTCTTTTTTTTTTTTGAACAGCTTGAGTGGCTATTGAGTGGGCAATGACATTTCCATCGTAGCCACCCCAGTCATACCAGATAAGCGGGAACCGGCACACTACCGTAAACCATCTCCCTTGCTCAGGTTCTAACCCCTGACCTCTATGAGGTGCAGCTTCTCCCCTTCATCGTATGTGATTGAAAGTGTCACCCGGAGTGTTCGAATTCAGGACCCAGTCTTCTTACCGGTCAATAGTCCTACCGGTTGGACCGGATATAAGAATCGAATGATTTTATAAACATTTTATAAATATAAATATATATATATAATAAAAAAAATAGAAAAAAACCGATTCAACCACCGGTTCGACCACCAGTTTCCCGGTCTGACCGCTGTTTTCCCGGTTCAACCGGCTGGTTCGTCCAAAACGGCCCAGAACCCCCGAACCAGACCAGTTCACCCATCGGTTGCCAGTTCGATTGGTCCGGTTTTCAAAACATTGCTCAGCCCCGTCTTTTTTCCGCTTAAAAGGTCAATTAAGTAATTTTGTCGGAAAATTTTATAGGTATTGAGTCTAGTAACCCTTGCTTTTCTTCTTAAAAAATTTTCAAACCCATAAGGGTTTATTTTCAAGACCTGTCACTATATGAAATATAAATAACCTTATAATAATATTATTTAAATTACACATCACACTTAAATACCAAATTAATAATCATATCAAATACAAGGAGTAGAGCTGGCAACATTGACGAACACATGGATTCAATCCTTTAGAAGCCAAGGCTCTTTGGGTTGGATTTTTAATTTAATAGTTCATATTTTTCTATTATTAATAATTTCAATATATAGGTTTAACCATGATGAATCATTCATTAATTAACATATATACCTTTGAAAGTGAAATGAACAGTAAAAATAATTTAATAATAATAATAATATAATATTAATAATATTATTATATAATAATAATAATATAATACTAATAATATAATAATATTAAAATATATTATTATTATAATAATATAATAATAATAATATTATAATAATGATAAAATAATAATATAATATAATAATAATAATATAATACTAATAATATAATAATATTAAAATATATTATTATTACTATAATAATAAAATAATAATATAATATTATAATAATAATAAATATTTTGTAATATTAGTATAATAATAATTATTATAATAATATTATATAATTTTATTTTTTAATTGTTAACGCTTATTTAAAATATTGCGGATAAAAGAAACTTATATATAATTATGTGACGCAAGTTTAGTCAATTTTTATTTATCTGCAATTACTTTTAAAATGTTATGTGTTTTGAGATTTAAAGTTTTATGACGTATAGATAACTTTATGTTATATATGTTATATGTGTTTCAATTTCTGTTAAATATGGGGTTACCGCCGCAACGCGCGGAGTAACCCTCTAGTTAAAAGACAAAAATGAATAAAACTAATTATTAAATATTTTTAGCAAAATAGTAATGTAAAATAATGTAAATTTCCATATGCTCTAAATCATTTTATTTATAAACCATATTTTACCTCCAAGTTCTCAGTTTTTAATTGATCTTGGAAAAAATTCCCTAAAATTTAGATTTGATAATTGAAGTTATAAAAGTATTATGGTTGTTTGATAGCTTTTTAACGGTCATTAAAATGTTATCTTTTAATGATTTATAACCTATTAATAGTTAAGATGTAACATTAAATCTGAATAGTTAAAAACTACATCTTAATGTTACATTTTAATCATTCAGACATATTTTTACCTTTTAAAAATTAATTAAGAGAGTATGTTTTATCAAAAAATAGCTTCTTAATAACTATTAAAAATTATTAAATAACCATTTAATCATGCATTTAACTTGATTAAACATTTAAAGAATGAAATCATTTACAAGTTGAATGAAGTAAAGTGTAACTAGAGTCATAACAGGAATCAATTGTGATAAGTTTCTTGTTCTCACTTCACCTGTCAATATCATTTTTTAAACGTAAAGTTTGGAATTTATGTATTGGAATTTAATATAAATAAATAAATCCATTAAGGATATATTTTTAGTGAAAAGAGACATGTCTTGTTTTAGATAATTTTAAAGGTTTTTTAGTTTTTACTATTCAAAACGTTTGTATAGGCGTATCGATCTGAGTCAACATAAGATCTATTTGTTTTTTTTTTATTATAAAACTAAGTTAAAATACATAAATATATATTGGAGTAAAGTTACGGTTTTGGTCTCTATGGTTTTTGTGGTTTAACTATTTCAACCTAAAATATAATCTTTTATTAATGCAGCCCTTATGGTTTAAAAAACTAACGGTTATAGCCCGCAAACCTACTATGATTGGGAGCTAAAACCGTTAGTTGTTTAAACCACATTGACTGAAGTGGTTGAGTTTTGACAACAACTTTGCTTCTAAAACATCAACATATCATTACTTTGGAATCAAATTCATCAATTTCACATATAATCCCAAACCCACATAGTTTAACCAACACTAATATTGTCATTTATTGATTCTATATGCAAGAATCTATATTTGGGTGTTTAACACATATTTATACCATCAAAACTAACAATCATTTAATCATTTACTAGTGATAACACTCAATTCATGATTTTATGAAAACTCATTCATGACTTCATCTTTATCACAAAAATTTCAACCAAAACATCAATCTAACACTTACCTCTTGTTAGTAATCACTTCGGTGTTGATCTATATTTCAATTGCTAATTTGCAAGTCTAACAAACTTCTAATTTGATCAAAATCATAAG
The DNA here is from genome assembly GCA_009363875.1 of Mikania micrantha. NCBI lineage: Eukaryota > Viridiplantae > Streptophyta > Magnoliopsida > Asterales > Asteraceae > Mikania > Mikania micrantha. Next base: position 93,605,662 of record CM018691.1, on the reverse strand, counting down.
AACTATGGTTTGGCCCTTATTCTCTTCTCTGGAAGTCAAACACTAGGCAACACAATTGTGTTGACCGGGTTTGACCTGTTTTCTAAGACCACTTCCATCCACAACCAACCATATATACAACCAACCAAACTTAATTTTTTCACTCTCATTCACAACCAACCCAATCTAATTTTCACTAATATTTTTAACCAACCAAAAAATTACATGTGACATATATATCTACTTTAATAATATTATATTGGGCAACCAATGTTTGGTGTGCCAACTTGATTGGGGTATTTTTATTGATTTTGATTTTTCTTTTTTGTTTCTGCCAAACAACCAACCTCCAAGTCGTGAATGGGGAAAGTCTAATAACCCCCATTTAAAAGTTTATCCAATTGCCAATTTTAGTCCCTCCAACCTTTAATTATCATTTAACTAGTTTTAACAAACCTAAACAAGTCAGTTACTAGCTATTTAACAACTCACTTTGTTTAAAACATAAAATTATCTATTTATGTAGCAAAAAAAGAAATGATAAAGCCTAGCGTTCTAATTTTAATTATTTTAAAAAAATATAAAATTACTTGGTGTAAGTTTTATTAAGCAAATCTAATCGTTTCATATTAGATACCCTCTTTTGCTAACTCTATGTTGAACAACAGGCAAACAAGTGTAAATGATAATGTTTGCCTAAAATCCAACCAAGCTCAAACTTTCAAGGTACATAGTAGCAAATATGAGATATTACAATTTAATAAAATCATATTAAATTGGGATAATATCATATATCCCCTTATTAAACATCAAAATTACATATATCCCTAATGTTAAACCAAAATTACAAATATCCTCATTTTTCAAAATTGTCCCTTAGTAAGGAAAAATATGTAAGTTGTTTTTAGTTAGTTCATTAAGGGTAAAATGAGAAATACATAATTTGTTTTTTTAATAAAATGGATAAATATGTAATATATTTGGTTTAGAAAGGGGAAATATGTAATTTAGTTTTATAATTGGGTAAATATGTAATAAATGATTTTAGAATGAGGATATGTGTAATTGACCCTATTAAATTCCACCGTAGGAAGCTAATAAATAGCCAATAATTTTCAATCCTATTACTATCGTTTAAACAATTTTAGACACGTAAAAAGAACACTGACACTAGCAAACAATGTTGTCTGGTAACAATTAAGTTTGCAAGAAAAATATATAAATAATGTTTGGTATCATTTTTCTATAGTTCTTTTGATTACAATGTGAATAAGTTACGAAGTGTTTCCAAAGGTGCTATACAAATTGGTGGAAATGGCAATAATGCTAGTCACCACCGCCAACATCACCACGATTATCGCCATCGTTCGATCCGTTCTCGTTGAAATCCCATGAACATCCCTGCCAACGAAAAACCAAGTGACCGATACGTTTAGTCACATCACACACGTCGATTTAGACTCATTACTTGCAAACGCCATATGATTTAAGTTATATTTAAGGCATGGTTGGAGAAGTCAATAAGCAATTCTAAGTCGGTCGATTGGAGAGTTGTAAGTATTCGACAAAAGCCGGGAGTTCGGACATGGTAAATTATAATAAAAATAATTAAAAAAATTGTATATATGTTAAATATCATAAGTTTGTTAATTATATAAAAAAATAAAGTGAATATCAATAAACATAAAACACATATAAGTAAAATCAAACAATATTTAGTGAAAAACACTGATATTCACATATATAAGAAAATTGACCGATTTGATCCGAGTCTGACCGAGTTGGACCAAGTTTCTTGGGCAAGTTGGTCCGACCGAGTGCTGAGTACTCGCTAGGTACTCACCACCTAGATCGAGTTTTACAACAGTGATTTAAGGATGACAAGATCTAAAGTGTCTAAGAGCACGTTTGTTTCATTAAGTGCAACTTGTAACTGATTTAGATTTTAAAAGACTATCAAACAACCCCTAACTTATTTTTTTTCTAAAAAAAACTTAATTTTTACATAAGACTATCCACAACGGTCATCCCACTGAAAATCTCTCCCACCGAAATTTCCTGCCACGTCATCACCCCACTGAAAACCTTAAAACCCCACGGTGGTCACCCCACCGAAAAACCTACCCATTGTTGAGAGAGGAGAAGGTGTATGTGAGAGGGGGAGAGGGGGAGAGCGGGGAGCGGGGGCCGTGGAGCCTCACCGGGCGGGACCCGTGGATGAGGGGGGCGGTGTTCCCGCTAAGGGCCGCCGAAGGCAGCAAAGCCGCTAGGCCAGCGGGAGAAGCGCTGCGGCCGGTCTAATAAATTCTATAAATCTGGTGGACCCTCTTAGCCATTTCTTGGTTTCGTTATTGCCAGACCAGCCTATTTTGCAACCAACAAATTCAATTATAAGAACAATAAAAATAAAGGTGACATTTTTACCTCAAAACAATAGCACCAGGGAACACGAAGGCAATGCACGCAACCGTGGTCGAACCCATGAACTGAAAAAAGTACCAAATGTTGGGGATTGCAATTGCTACAAAATAGATGAATGCTAGCAACACACATGTGATGGACACAAATCTTGTAGTATCATTAGCTAGAACTGATTTTCGAGCGAAAATCATTTCATCCATGTTAGCCCTTAGACTGTAAAAGATCACAGGAAACACCAGCATCAGATGTAACGCGTAGCTTAGTCGAACAACCGCGTTAACCAACAAACCGCCAGGCGAGTTGGAAGTTTGATCGAAGTTAACTAGCATATCGGCCATGATCGAATCACCAAAAAGAAGGTAACCCACGAACCCAACCGCAACGTAGATTGCAGCACTTAAAACTAAAGAAATTCGAACCGCTGATCTCATGTCTGATTGGTTTTGTAGCTCTGCTCGCACCGGGTGAACTGTTAAAAAAAGTACATGACCATATTATTATATATATTAAAATGTACGAAAAGGAATAGTAAAAGATATGTGTATTATATTAAATAGTAAATTAAGTGTTTGTGTGTGTATATATATATTATATTAATTAATTAATTAATAGTAATGCATAGGTGTCTAGGAGTGTTCATCGATTCAGATAACGGTTTATTTGGTTTAGTCAGATCGGGATTTCGGATTTGAAAATTCTGGGACCCTATCCGAAACCCGACTCAACCTGAGAACATATATTTTTACCCGATCCAAATCTATCATAACAACCCGAATAAGTTTGATTTTAAATCAGAACAATCTGAACTACTATATACAATTGAATTACATTAAATGAAAGAGCGTGCATATTATTATTATATAGTTAGTGAGCCTTATTTATTATATATATATATATATATATATATATATATATATATCAAAATCATAAATATATATATATATATATATATATATATATATTATTTATGTGTCTTATCCATTTAGTGACCTTTTGAAAATTTAAACTTGAACCATCAGAAGTTTTTTAACTTTGAAAAGTAGTAAAGAGAGATAAGGGTATTAAATTTGAGAATTTTGCTTAGATATTTGGTTTTTATTAAATTTGAGATATTTGGTTATCTATTTGGGTTTTTATTAAATTTGAGATATTTGTTTATAGATTTGGGTTTTTCTTTTAATTAAAACGATTCATGAGATAGATTTTGTGATTAATTTTTCTATTATTTTTATAACATATTTGTAAGGATTTGTATGATTTTATGTTTTATGATAATTTGTATATAGTTCGTGATGAGAGATTTGATTTTGCTATGGAACTTATGTTTCAGCAAATGATATATAATACACGTTCTCGGGAGTGTACTGTGATAACCCGCCGCAACTTGCGGGTTGAATAAACCTAGTTATCATTATAATATGATATTGCTGGATTGTGCATCAACACAATCCAGCATACAATTAGATCTTGTTGTTGGATTATACATATACAAATGTATAATTTAACAACATTGTAAATACTAGAAAATAGATGATTACTAGTAACATGGCACGAAAGCGCAGTTGCCATGACCGGTATGGTAGTGAAAAGACTAAAGAACGAAAACCCGTCACTAAAATTAGGGACGAGTTTAAGTTCTTGAGTTACGCCTTCCACCATGGCGTAAATCGCCATCCCGGAGATGATGACAACAAAGACAACTGCTAAGAGGATTGATATAGCTGAAGCATGACCCAATGATTCTGTCAACAAGAACAGTAACAATAACAGTTAGTCAATTTGACCTCAAAGGTCAAAATCAAGACGATCATATGTAGCATGTAGGTGTATTGGTCCAAACCAACTCGAGGAGCAAAAGAAGTGGCAGCATAACGAAGACGACGATGAACAGAACCGAATAAGCTCGTGAATTCCACCAATGAAATCCAAAACATTCTTGTAAAATCCCCGAATGTAGTACTCCGTCAGATTGGTCTCCCGACAGAACATCTCCTGCAAAATCAAATCGATTTAGCCGGCGATCACCTTCAGATCACATTGACGGAGCTTGGCTCGATATACGGGCAGAGGCGAACCCGTAAATCCAGGAGACAAGCTCTAACACATTAAATTTTCGGACAAAAACACGTAAAATTACACCCGAGCGAAAAAACAGGGGCGGCCCGACCAGGGGCGGTGCTTATTGAGGGCCCGAGGGGGCCTCGGCCCCCCTGTTTTTCCGGCCTGAAGAGTTGATTTAGTAGTATTTCGTCGGTTCTCTCGTTTTCTTCCTAAAAGTCCTTCGGCCCCCTCCGTTTTTCTTCCTAAAAAACCTTCGGCCCCTCTAAGTTTTTTTTGAAGCTCCGCCACTAGGCCCGACCCTAACTATCCTTTGCCCATGTATTTGGTAACATGGCCAGTTATCACCTAAGGGCTAAGGTGAGCCTTTAACGGGCCGATAGTAGAAAACCAATGAGCCATCACGAACCGGCCCGATACCGATTGAAAACACCCGGTTCCTTTCTTGGTTTTTCGGGCTGGTTCGGGCCAGTATCCATCTTAAAGATTCTTTCGAAAATGAATTCCAAACTTACCAATGATGATCAAGTATATAATAAGGGCTCCAAGATTTGAAACCATGACACAGATTTGAAGTGCAATAGAACCGAGCTTGCCGAACGATTCCGCCATGACGCCGCCGTAGGTGTTGGCCTCGCCGGAGTAATTAGTATACCTTAACAAGAACTCCACCGTGACCTCCACCAAGAACGCCATTATCAGAATCACAACGAACCCTGGGATTATGCCGAGAACCTTGAGGGTCGCCGGAATCGACATGATCCCGGCACCGACCATGCTGGTGGAGACGTTGAATACGGCGCCGGAGATGGAAGAAACCCTAGAGACTGCTTTTTCCGGTGGGTGTGATTTGGGCAGAAGGGCGGTGGTTTCTGCGTTGATTTCTGGTTTCATGACCGGATTTTGAGGGAGCTTGGTGACGGCGAGGGGATTTTTGAGCAGGATTTGGATAAAATAAGTGGATATAGCAGCAAATCTATGATTGAAAACAACACCGGAGATCGAAGCGGTGTTCATATAAGAAGTATGGGGTTGATTTGTTTTTATTATCGGAATCACTCCACTCAAGAAGGGAAATATTAAAAAATAAGGAATAATAATAATATTATATTCTAAAAACTATATTATTAACCCGTATATTACACGGATTTAATATAATATTAAGTAATTAGTGATGAAAATTTAACAACTATAAAACGATATTTTAATATAAAATGATTAATTCACATATTAATAAATATTTTAAGTAATAAAAAAATAATTAAAAACTTTAATTATTATATAAATTTTATATGAACTTTTATTGTGTAGAAATTAGTATCTTTGAAATAAATAATGTTAAAAACTTTAGTTTGTATTATATTAAAAACTAACTTTAATAAATAAATAATATAAAATATAATTTTTGTAATTATTAAAGTTAAAGGACCCAATTGAAAATAGCGTTAAACATAACGGACCAAAAGTGTAACTTTCTATATCATTGTTATTACTTCAGTTTTTAAATAAATTAAAAATGTCATTTGTTTATAAAAACACATTGTATAAATACTTCTTTTATAGTATATTTTATTTTAAAAAAAATTTGTAAGATAACTTGTTTTTTACATAAATTTTGTTACTATAAAATTTTGATTTTAGAACATTTATATTTTATAAAAAATTTTAAGTGTGTTTTATACTAAAAAGATAAATTATATATTGGTTATTTATATTATAATTATTTAATTAGAGAAAGAATATAATCATTTAATATGAGAGAGAATTAAGTGGATTAATAAAAATTTGACAAGTGGCAATAGTGGTGTAAAAATGTGATATGTGACAATAGTGGTGTAGGAATTTGACATGTGTCAAAATTGTTATTCTTTTATTATATAGTATAGATATAGATATAGATGTAGATATAGATTTATATTAAAAAAAGAAAAAAAAAAGAAGAAAAAGAACAGAAGAAGTCTAGAGTTAACGCTAAAAGCATGTGAATGGTAGTTTTGCATTTTATGCATGTATATAATCATGAACACGTATATTGAATATTAAATAATAAAAATTTAAAAATTATATCAACGATATTTTTATATAAATTGATTAAATTGTGTATTAATAATTATACTAAATCATATGACAATAACTAAAAATTTTAATAAAAATAGCAATATCATTTAGTCTTCTTTGTATTTAATATAATTAGTTAGTTTTCTACTATTTTAACTTAAGATGATAAGATAATATTTTTGTAATTATTAAACTTAAAGAACATAATTTGAAATTACTTTCAAATTGAAATATTTCTTATTTTCTAAAAAAATTGATATATAGGAAATTATATTTTACAAAAATTTAAAATATATTGTATAAAAAATGATTTGATTTTGAATATATCAAAAACTATTTTCAAATTTGTTAAAAGATGAATAATATCATTAGTTGTTAATATTATATTAATTAATAAGATATATAATATAATTTATTTAAGTAGAGATAATATAATGTATTTAATGAGAGGTAATTAGATGAGTGCATAAAAAAATGACAAGTGACATTGTTGTCTTAGAATATGATATGTGGCAATTGAAGACTTTTGTTTAATAAAATAACTAGGTTATTACCCGTGTGTTACACGGATTGAATATAAAATATTAAATAATTACTGATGAAAATGTAAAAATTGTGAAACAATATATGATATAAAATGAGTAAATTATGTATTAATACTTACTTTAAATAACAAAACAATAATTTTTTTAATAACAATAGGATACTTCTTGATTTGTAATAATTGAGATTTTTAAACTAACTAATGTTAAAAGATTAATTAGTTAGTTTATTTTCAAAAATTAACTATTTCAAATTAAGATAATAAGTAGTATTTTTTAGTTATTAAAGTTAAAGAACCTAAATTAAAATTATCGTTAAACACACAAAGATAAAAGATGTAAGTTATTTTATCATTTTTATAACTTTCGATATATATTTCATTTTGTTTGAAAAAAAATGTATTTAATAAAACTTTTATTTTATCAAAATAACAATTTGAAATGTTTCCTATTTTTCCAAAATCTGATTTTTAGGAAAAAAAATTTTAAAATATGTTCCCCAATAAAATGAATTGATTTTGAACATACTGAAAAACTATTAAAAAAGATAAATAATATCATAATTTATTGTTGTTATAATTATTTAATGAAAGAGATAATGTAAAATTATTTAATAAGAGAAAAACTTAAATGAGAACATAAAAATTTGACAAGTGACATTATGATCTTAAAAATGTGACAAGTGGCAAATGAAGATGTTTGTTTATTATAATAAAAAAAAACTAGAATATTACCCCGTGTGTTACACGGATTAGATATAAAAAATATAGTTAGTAATAGAAATTAAAATTTTTGAAACGATATTTTGGTATAAAATGATTAAATTATGTATTAATAATTATTTTAAGTAATTAAACACTAATTTAAAATTTTAATAACAATAGTATTAACATCTAACCTTCTTATTTGTAATAATTGTCATATTTGAATTAATTACTTTAAAATTTAATTTAATTAAAGTTTATGGAATAAGTTAATATTTCAAATTAAAGAACCTAATTTAAAATTATCATTAAACATACAAGACAAAAAAATGTAACTTTTATTATCACTTTTATAACTTTCGACTTATATTTCATTTTATTGAAAAACATTTGTATTTAAAGAAAACTTCCTTTTTAATAAAACTTTTGTTTCTAAAAATAACAATTTGATATGTCTATTTTTTTTCAATTTTGATTGTTATATAAAATATAATATATAAACCTTTTTAAAGTATGTTTTTTGATAAAATGATTTTATTTTCACTTTATCAAAAACTATTTTCTTATTTAAAAAGACAAATAACATCATTAGTTATTATTAGTATAATCATTTAATATGAAAGATAATATAATTATTTAATAATATAGTTATTTAATAAGAAAGATAATTAGGTGATAGTATAAAAAATTGACAAGTGTCAACATACTCTTAATTTTGTGACATGTGGCACATTAAGATTTTTGTTTATTATAATAGTAAGATAAGATAAGATTAAATAATTAGATTAAATATATAGTAAATTACGGTTCTTGGTTTATGTAATTTAATGATTTTAATTATTTTAGTATAAAATATAATTAGCTCATGTGGTTTTAACAACTAACTGTTTTAACTCCCAACCATAACTATTTAAATGGTTTTGGCTCACAACCCTCTCTTGTGATGCCGTTAGAAAAATTATGGTTAGAGAAGTCAAAATTGTTAGTTGTTTAAAAACATTAGTGTTTTAACTAGTTTAGTCTAAAATATATTTAGCTCATATGGTTTTAATAACTAACCGTTTTGACCCTAACAAAAACTATTCCAACGGTATTGGCCCACAACTCTCTCTTATGATTCCGTTAGAATAGTTATGGTTAGGGCAGTCAAAACTGTAAATTGTTTAAAACACATAGATTGCATTGATATAAGATTATATTTTTAGTTGAAATAATTAAAACACTTAAATTACATTAACCAAAACTATAATTTACTCTTAAATATAAATATAAATCTCAAATATATGAAAAGTTTGGCATAAAACCATAGAGATTATAAAAATAGCTGGAATGTTTTACGAGATTTATATTACATTTTTACCCTAACTTTTTATATTAGAATGTCGACTCTTCGATCAATGTCAATAAGAAAAAGCTTTTGTTTAAGAACCTCAATTTGTTAAAGTGGTTATTCAATTTTTTCATTGTAGTGTTTATGTTGAAAATGATGCTCCTAGACGTTACAAATAGCGTGACTATTAGTATGATGTTACTATGTATGATTGTTTTTATTGTTGAAGGATTGAAATGGAATGAAAACCGAAAGTGAAAGTAGTTAAGATAAGGCATGGTTTATTTATTCATTTAAATTGACATAATCGTGACATCTTTTGTCATTTACTTAAGCTTTAGTGTTAACTTCTGACATGTACTTGTCGGGTGCGATGACTCCCACTAACCTAATAGTCGACATTGATGGGATACTGGTTATTGCGTGGATTGAGATTTGAGGGTTTAATGGCCCAAAAATTCAAGTCAATTTTTTCGTGATGCGAAGACGTGACATGTGATCACTCTTTTGATTTTGCATATAATATGATGAGCAATCAGCATTTAAATAAATATGTACACCCAAACGTGCAAAAAGATGGTCTAGAAATATTTAATAAATGTTTTCCTATGAATGCGCAAACAAAGGCGAGCGAAAAAGACAAAAGGAATGATAAAAACGGTTAATGGTGGGCTCCACGAGAAGAAAATTACCCTCATGATCCTAACAAACAGATATGAGGGACCCATTATAATACATATATATATAATATATATAGGGACAGAGGAAAGAGGCATGACACTACGTCCCAAACGAAATCACCATACACACGCACAAACACACACAAAAAATACCCTGAGTCATCTTCCTTAATCAGAGAAAGTAAATTGACAGTGCTGAACTCAATAAGGGATGATGACATAGAGATCTGTTAATCGGAAAGTTGATCTTAATTATTCCGGTTAATACATCTTCACGATGTTAAGTTAGTTATTTCTTATATGCAGTTAGGATAACACCTGTAACGTGTTAGTATGACACAAACATTAAAAAAAATGGACTTAGTGTCTTGACCCAAAGCCTCGGTTGATCAGAGCCCAATTGAATTCGCCAAAGTAATGGAGACCCATTTGTGACCCACTAACCCATATGATTGTGATCCAAATCGCAATCCCGTCCCGAACCAACAATGCTATTAATAGAGGTGCACAAAAAACCCGAACCCGGTAGTACCCGGTTCCAACCCTAAAAAAACCGACGGTTCCTACCCGGGTACACATTCGTTTGTGAAGACCGGTTCCTACCCGACCCGGAACCAGTTTTTACCCTTTTTTTTCCGAATTTTGACCTTTTTTTGCGAAAATATAGCCGTTTGAGACCTTTTTTTCGATTTTTTTTACTATTTTACCCCTCCAAGCTAGTATATAAAGGTTTTTGATGGATTACTTAATTCACTACTCTCAAACACAGACACAAACCTGAACGCAAAAAACGCAAAAAACGCAAAAAACGCAAAAAAACTCACGTTTTAACTTTGTTCACTCTCTTTTTAATCCTTCTTATTTTCTTACTATGGCTCATTCACATTCATCTGTTGGGCAAGAAGGTTGTTCATCTACCGACCTTTTCGTTGTTCGTGGAAATGTGCATTTGTCTTAAAGATCACTTGGACGCGGTGGATCGTATACAAGACTCTACAAATCTCAAAGACGAAATAATAATTGAACCTCAAATACACGAAGAGGAGGTTTCCGAAGGATTATCCTCCGGTTTGTCGGACGAAGAACTCGCCTATGACACATCAATTCGGTTGAACAATAGCTCCGCTGAAGACGAAACGTAAACTATGAGCGAATTTAGATAAATTTGTATAATTATTTTTTTTAGAATAATTGTATTGGTTTTTAGTTTTTCTAAAAAATATAAAAATAAAATTTATGTTATTTAAATGTTTTTGTATTAGTTTGTAAATTGTTTAAAATAAATAAAATTGAATTTTATGTTATTTAAATGTTTAATTATAAGGAAATTAAAAAAAAATTAACCCATAACCGGTTTTCATATTGACCCCGGACCCGACCCTAACCGGGTACCATAGGGTATGTCTTTCGTCTGCTGGACCCAACCAGGAACCAGGCACTCCTTGAAACCGGACCGATTGTACCCGATTTGAAAAATATTGAACCCAGACCCGGTTTCTAAAAAAGAGCCCGAAATGTGCACCTCTTATGCTATGTAGTCAACAATTGAAATTTATGAAGATGTAGCAAAATAGGCACTTAGCAAAATCTGCTTAAATATAGAGTTAAAGGGCATCTTACAAAATGCTGGCATTTGCCAACCCTGAAAAGGTGATTTTTTTAACGACAATTTGGATCACTGACGGGTCATGGACCCATCCGATCATATCCACACCCAATATAAGGAAACCCGAGTCCTTTGGTGTCTAGAAATTGGGTCACCCCCTAGCCAAGCATGGAACCCTTATTTTGTCCATGTCAGGACTTGAACATGTGACCTCCTCAAATATTGAAGCCACAAAATGTCACACCCCCACCTCTCGTCACCTGAGAATGATGTCATCAAAAGGGTAGCGGAAGCATAGTGGTGATGTCTCAGAGCATGAGGGGTGACTTACTTGATCCGGTATCATCATAGCACACAGATTACGAAAAGTAAAACTTACATTACAAGGTTCGTGGTTACAAATATTATTACAGTTTATACATATTACAATTTATTTAATTACAGTTGTTGCTAGTGCTGTGAGTGCATCCTCACCGTTGTCCTTGATTGCCTGCAAAAGTTTTAGTTTCGAAAACATCAGCACAAAACTGGTGAGTTCATACAGTTTAGTTAAATCATATGATATGACAGTTAAGTTCAAATACATGTTCACAGTTCCGGATAACCATGGGACCCGTATCTAGTTCCTTTCGGACGATATGTTCAGTTCTCGATATTACCCGTCGGTAAATATCTTATTGCCTCATTATCTTAATGTCTATCACACCATTAAGAAGTTCAGGAAACAGATAACAAACATTCACACCAGGGGAGATGCAATCCTCCCAGTGAATGGGGTGTCAACCGATAGTACTATCAATGTTTTCTGCTCGGCCACACATGGGTTCACTAGATACAGTTCAAGAATGAGGACTTTGATATCATGATAGAGATACTAACGGCAACAATCCCATGAAATCCACAAATTCAGTTAATCACATGAAATCACGCAGATAACAGTGACACATATCATATGATCAAGAAAAGTTTAGCAGTTATACCCCGATGTTTATACAACATTAAAAGAACAGGGGTGGTACGAAACTCACCTGATAGTATAGGTGTAGCAGAGTATCACCAAACTGATAGTACAGAGATGATTCTGCATTTATTAATATTCAATGAGTTATTTCTGTTCTAGTTTGTTGATTAAATCTTCCTGAACGTTCAATGTCAAAGACATTGCTTACTAAATCATCAACTCGATATTAATTATGTATTTAATTAATTTAAGATTATATCATACAATGTATGATAATGTAGGAACCTACATTGCATTAGATTCCTAATACAAAGTTGATGACACTCTTGATTAATCAGAATAATCTCTGATTAACCAGATAGTTAATGTTGTTGATTATGATACTGTAACAGTTTCTAGATAATTTAATGGCTTAGGAATGATAAATCCTTGTTATTGATTACCCAAATATCATGAAATATCACAATGTAGCATCAGAATAGGTGTAATAACCATGTTTAACATACTAATCTGACTGTTATCATAAACATCAGATAATCGTTCCAATGAGTATGTTAATGGTTGTGATTAGTTTGAAACACTTGGATTTAATCTTGCATTTCAAGGATTAACCCAACTAATCACCTACATTGTTATAATCAAATGGATTAAACCATTATAATCATGGGTATGGTTTCATGCAAACCGGGCATCACAACGGATCAAAACAAGGATTTAACCGTTAGAACTTCGTGTTCTTCATTTATAATCAATCCTAGCCATCATCTAGGCAATAATCAACAATCCTAACTATGCCATTACGTTCAAAATAAAGATCTAATCAATCAAAATCAAACTAGAAGGTTTAAAACGGATCATTACCTAATCTGACGGATTTCTGGCTTCAAAACTACGATCAGAACTTGAAAACAAGTTCCCTGGGATGATTCGTGGCTTCTAATGGCTTCAGAAGATTGTTTGAAGGCTTCAAAATCTTGGTTTTTCGTCTGCAGGGTCGAAGAAGTTCGAGAAGTGTAATAAAATTATAATCTGCATGAAAATCTGATAAAAGGATCAACTTGTTCCACCGCCTCATCCGTCGCGTACCGCGACGGAGAGTCTATTTTGGCTTCGCGTACCGCGAAGTTTTCGGGAATCTGAGATATTTAACAACCATTGCGTACCGCGGAGGACTCTCAAGCCCACCTCCGCGTACCGCGATAAGCCCTTTCGACCAATACTTAGAGATTTTTCTTCGTTTTTCGATTCCGGACAATCCGTAACTCCGTTTCGCGATCCGTTTTCTCCTATGTTCTCGATTTCTCGCATACTTTAAACCTGCAATAGTTACAATCATCAATTTCGCGCGGATTTCTAGAACAACCAAACGTGTGAACGTCATTGATGACGTAATCTTTACCTGCAATTGTCACAGTCTCCTCCTGTTACAGAAATTTCGTCCCGAAATTTAGTGAAGACTTATCTGTCGACAATTGTCTATGAGAACAAGTGAGGATATTTTGCTTTCATCTGATCTTCACGTTCCCAGGTATATTCAGGTCCTCGTTGAGAGCTCCAGCGAACTTTAACGATTGGTATGCGACTGCGTTTAAGTACCTTAACTTCTCGATCCATTACTTCTACCGGTTCTTCGGTAAACTGAAGTTTATCATTGATCTGAAGTTCTTCGAGAGGTACGATCAAAGATTCATCGTTTAAACACTTTTTCAGATTTGATACGTGAAAAACGTCATGTATGTTACTGAGTTCAAGAGGTAATTCGAGTCTGTAGGCTACAGATCCAATTCGTTCAAGAATTTTAAATGGCCCTATAAATCTCGGTGAGAGTTTACCTCGTTTACTAAATCTGAAAATGCCCTTCCAGGGTGATACTTTCAACATTACACGATCACCAACTTGGAATTCTAGTGGTCTACGACGGTTATCAGCATAACTCTTTTGACGATCGCGAGCAGCTTTAATTCGTTCTTGAATCAGTGCGATCTTGTCAGTGGTTTCTTGGATGAATTCTGGGCCAATGATTTGATTTTCTCCTATTTCCGACCAGCAAATAGGAGATCTGCACTTGCGCCCATACAGTGCCTCGAATGGAGCGCATTGTATGCTGGTATGGTAGCTGTTATTGTACGAGAATTCCACAAGTGGAAGATGAATATCCCAGCTACCTCCAAAATCAATCACACAGCTTCTGAGCATGTCTTCTAACGTTTGATTTGTTCGCTCCGTTTGCCCATCCGTTTGTGGATGATAGGATGTGCTCATATTGATTTGCGTGCCCAGAGCATTCTGAAGAGTTTGCCAAAATCGCGACATAAATCGACTATCTCTGTCAGAAATGATAGAGATCGGTACTCCATGTCGAGATACAATCTCATTAACATAGAGTTTAGCCAGTCGATCCATAGAGTAATCTTCTCGGATGGGTAAGAAATGCGCAGATTTAGTAAGGCGATCAACGATAACCCATATCGAGTCATGGTTACGTGACGTTTTGGGTAGTTTTGTAATGAAATCCATAGAGATCTGATCCCATTTCCAGATGGGAATCTCAGGTTGTTGGAGTAACCCAGAAGGTCGTTGGTGTTCAGCCTTCACTTTAAGACACGTTAAGCATCGGTCCACGTATTCTGATACGTTTCTCTTCATCCCAGGCCACCAGTAAAAATCTCTAAGATCTTTATACATTTTATCGGCACCTGGATGAATAGAATACCTGGATTTGTGCGCCTCATCCAAGATAATTGTTCGAGAGTTACCGAATAGAGGAATCCACATTCGGTCTTTGAAATACAACAGTCCATCAACCTTAGTATCAAGTTTCTTATCTAATCCTCTTAGTCCCTCAGCAAAATAATTCGTTGTTTGTAAAGCTTGTTGCTGAGCATTTCTAATCTGAGGAATTAGACTAGTTTGGATAGTCAAACCTAACGCTCTCACACGTAGGGGTTTGACCCGTTCCTTGCGACTCAAGGCATCGGCCACAACATTTGCCTTGCCTGGGTGATAACGGATTTCACAATCATAATCGTTCAAGAGTTCAACCCATCGCCTTTGTCGCATGTTCAACATTTTCTGATCTAGAATATGTTGGAGACTTTTGTGATCCGTGTACACAATACACTTGGTTCCGTACAGATAATGTCTCCAAATCTTGAGTGCAAACACAACTGCACCAAGTTCTAGATCATGAGTGGTATAGTTCTTCTCGTGTACTTTCAACTGCCGAGAAGCGTAAGCGATCACCTTATCGTTCTGCATTAAAACACACCCAAGTCCCTGACGGGAAGCATCACAATAAACCGTGAAGTTATCTGTACCTTCCGGTAGTGCTAAAATAGGTGCATTGCAGAGTTTATGTTTCAACAGTTGGAAAGCCTCCTCCTGTTGGGAACCCCATATAAACGGTTGGTTCTTCTGAGTCAAAGTGGTAAGTGGCAGAGCGATTTTTGAAAAGTTCTTGATAAATCGACGATAATAACCTGCCAACCCCAAGAATTGACGTATTTCAGTCGGGGTTCGGGGTGTCTCCCATTGTTCTACCGCTTTGATCTTACTGGGATCCACTTGAATACCATTCTCATTCACAACATGCCCCAGAAACTGAACTTCTCGTAACCAAAATTCACACTTGGAAAATTTGGCATATAGCTGTTCACGTGCTAGAAGTTCTAAGATGAGTTTCAGATGTTGGGCATGTTCCTGCTGGTTCCGGGAATAAATGAGAATATCATCAATAAATACAATCACAAACTTATCCAGATAAGGTCTACATACTCGGTTCATCAGATCCATAAAAACTGCAGGTGCATTGGTTAAACCAAACGGCATTACTAAAAACTCGTAATGTCCGTACCGGGTTCGGAAAGCAGTTTTTGGAACATCATTGTCATGGATTCGTAACTGATGATATCCGGACCTCAAATCAATTTTTGAGAAATATGTAGCACCTTGCAACTGATCAAACAGATCATCAATACGAGGTAATGGATAACGGTTCTTGATTGTCAGTTTATTGAGTTCCCTGTAGTCGATACACATCCTGAATGATCCATCTTTCTTTTTCACAAAAAGAATTGGTGCTCCCCAGGGTGAAAAACTGGGTCGAATGAAACCTTTATCAAGAAGTTCCTGTAATTGACCTGAAAGTTCTTGCATTTCAGATGGCGCAAGCCGATACGGGGCTTTAGCAACAGGTGCAGCGCCAGGAATCAAGTCAATACGAAATTCAACCTGTCTTGTTGGGGGTAATCCTGATATATCTTCAGGAAAAACTTCAGGAAAATCTTTGACTACTGGGATATCAGTGATACGTGTAGGTGAAGAATTGTGCTCGGTCACGTGTGCCAGGAAAGCATAACAGCCTTTCCTTAAAAATTTCTGAGCCCGCATACAAGATATGAGACCAAGTTTTCTACCGGCTCGTTCTCCTTGAACTACCAGTGTATTACCGTTAGGTAATGGAATACGGATCACCTTAGTTTGACATACAACTTCCGCTTGGTTATCAGAAAGCCAATTCATGCCTACCACGACATCAAAGCTACCAAGCTCAATAGGAAGTAAGTCGATACAGAAAAGGTGATCATTCAGATTCAAGGAACATCCTTGAATAACACTGCTAGTTTTGATCATCTTGCCATTTGCAAGTTCAATGACATAAGGAGTTTCTAGTTCTACCGTAGGCAATGAAAGTAATGATGCAAATTCAGGAGAAATAAAACTCTTATCTGCTCCTGTGTCAAATAAAACTGATGCATAAAGATTATTGAGAAGGAACGTACCAGTGACAATGTTTGCATCATGTCTTGCCTCGGCTGCACCAATCTGAAAAGCTCTACCCCTAGCTTGATTCCCTGGATTGGTGTTATTGGTTGGACAATTGCGCATGAGGTGATCAGGGCTTCCACAAGTGTAACATGACCGGTTCGTTTGAGCAGTGGGTCGTGGAGCTTGGTTTGGTTGACGAGCAGGAAAGTTGCAGTATTTAGCATAGTGTCCTACCCGATTACATTTTGCACAAACAGGACATGGTCCTGTGTGATGGTAGGGACACCTATCACATTTGGGCGCCGGCCCAGTGTAAACTTTCCTCTCTGGTATCGCCGCTCCATAGTTTTTCACGGTTGGTTTGTTCTGACTGGTTTCAGCTGGAGCTTTGGTCTTGGACTTGCCAAACCATTTACGTTTGGTACCTTTAGAAACGTTCGAGGTACCAGCTTCACTACGGCCCACGGCCGTCTGAGATTTTGAGATCAATGTACCACTTCTTACCGCCTCATCGGTAAGCTTGGTGGTCAACAGAATGGTTCTTTTGAGGGTTGTGGGTTCAGCAGCAGTTACATTTCCCCGAATCTGGGGAACCAACCCTTTGATATACTTCTCAATCAATGCTGCCTCAGTTGGAAACATATTGGGAAGTAGACAAGTAAGTTCATGAAAACGATCGGTGTAGGCTAAAGAATCAGCACCGACCATTGAGTGACTCCAGAATTCCTCCTGAAGTTTTTGGATTTCAGTGATTGGGCAGTACTCTGACATAATCAGAGTTTTGAATTCATTCCAGCCCATAGAATCAACTGTAACAGAACCCAAAGTTTTAGCCTGGGTATTCCACCAGGTAAGAGCTGATTCTTTCAAAGAGCAGGCAGCATAAGACACCTTATGCTCCTCCAGACACTGGCTGATTTTCAGTTTTGTTTCCATCTCCTCGATCCACCTAAGGAGTCCAGCCGCTCCTTCCCTACCTGTGAAAGTAGGTGGGTTACAGGAAGCAAAGTATTTATACGTACATCCCTGTCGTGGTGGATCAGGAGCAGTAGTAGTTGTGCCTGTGGTATGAACAGTTTCAACATGTCCACCTGTGGCATTATGTTCCACATGACCAGACCCAGAAGTGACATGTGGCTGTGGTGGTATTACAATGCCAGCAGCCGATAGCTGTTCCTTTACGATTCGGGCTATAGCTGCTTCATTCAATACCGACCCACTAGGAGCTGTCGTTGGTGTCGGGTTTGGGTCCTGGTTCACCAGAGGAACGGTATTTGTTTCAGAAACAGGTGGTGGAACTGGATTCGGTTCAGGGGAAGTAATATTCTCAGTAGCTTTCTTAGCTGGACGACCTCTTTTCGGAGCCATAGTTCTGCTCACATGCAGACAAACTCAGGTCAGTTCAAGAATATTAAAGATATAACCCTTTTTTTTAATCACATAACTCAACCATGTTCAGACATGCTGATAATTTCATGTTGAAACGTGATCATTTAAGTATTCAAGTATAACTACATTGAAAAGATCCAGATACGTTCTCAGTTCACACTAGTCATTCAGATATTCGTAGTTATACTTAGTCCTGTTATTTCAAAACATGTGTAGAGTATAACCCAACTCATTGCCTCGCAATACATGTTTTTAGAGATATGTTCATACAGGACTAGGATATGTTCTCACACAACAACAAATATGTTCACTTGTTCTCGTACAGTATGGCTCTCGTACTGTACTTTAGTTACAGATATGTTCTCATTAGATATGTTCTTGTTCACATTACAGATACGTTCTCGTTTAGATATGTTCTCGTACAGTATGGCTCTCGTACTGTACTTTAGTTAATATTCCGCATACAGTATGGCTCTCGTACTGTATTTTCGCGCAATATATGTTTTTAGTTAAATATATTCGCATACAGTATGGCTCTCGTACTGTATATCAGCGCAATATATTTTCAGTTAGATATATTTGCATACAGTATTGCTCTCGTACTGTATTTTCGCACAATATATATATTTTTAGTTTGACATATTCGCATACAGTATGGCTCTCGTACTGTATATCAGCGCAATATGTTTTCAGTTAGATACGTTCTCATACTGATATGTTCATAGATACGTTCTCATACTGATATGTTCATAGATATGTTCTCATACTGATATGTTCTTAGATACGTTCTCATACTGATTTGGATATAGTGTTCACATAACATACAACAGATATACAGAAACAAACGTTTGATTAAAACAACACTGTTATTATAAAACCATAAAGTTTATGATACAAAGAGTGCCCTCATAATACATCCATACAAACAACCTATCCGTCTATGAGATGTACAATGAAAATCCCAAAAATGTGGGTCAACTGATCTGACTTACCGTAAGAAATACGGTAAACAGGCTAACACTATAGCTATAGTAGCGAGTACTATAGCTAACCAGATAAGTCTAGCCTCGGTGCTCAGCGTACCGAGCGTCCAGATCAGTCCCTGCAGCCTTTCCCCAAAGGCTGCCACCTGCTGCTTACATGCAGCAATCATTTCCCTCCACCAAGTCCTCCGAAGGCGATCCTCAATGGTCGCCCTCCAGGCTAGGGTGTCCGCACCCTGAGTAGTCACATGGTCCATAAGAGCCAGGTGAGACGCGAGAATCTCCAACACCGTATTACGGGTGTCCTCCATCGTGGCATGGTGCTGCTGCAAATCCTGTCGGAGGCCCAGCAGGTCCTGAGATACCTGCTGTACCTGAGCCCGAAGCTCAGCCTGGTGGGAGGATTCTCCCACCTCGTGTACTGGTGCTGGCTCGTCACGTGGAGCCATGGGGCGTCGTGGAGGTAGTCCCGTAGTCTTGCGGGCCTGGCCCGCATACGCCTGAGCCCGTCCCATGCCGGGGCTCTGTGTGGTGAGGAGCTCTGCCTCCTCATGGCCGAAGCGTCGGCCAGCGGTGAGTGGGGTGGACTGTGCACCGGTGGGGATCCCGGTGGTGGTGGTGGTATGAACGGAGATCCGGGCGGTAGTGGTGGTACAAAAGGAGATCCGGGTGGTGTAGCTGATAGCTGTGGTCCCACCTGAGATGATACAGAAGACGCATGAGATGGTACTGCACCCGAGCTCGATCCCGAGCTATCACTGGGTGTGTCGTCAAGGATGATGTAAGGGAATCTCTGGTAAATATAGTTTTCTCCCGGGTTCGCCATTGCTGAATAAACAAAGTTCTAGATCAGTATCATGAAATAAACATTGAATAATAATATTCAATACAAACATGATATGATATCTCTTCTTATCTCAAAGCAACTATTAGTCTTTAGAATTGTTAGTGTTTTGCTTGAATTAAATCAAACTAGAATGCACACGTGTTGCAAATTTCAGTTATGCTGGCCACTCATAACTGGAATTTGTACCACCTGATTATCCTGGTTTAATTCAAAACAAGTTTTGTTCAATATTAATGTTCGGTGCTCTCTGTGTTACTATACGAACCTATGGTTATAGTCTAGGTTTCTAAGTCAACCTAATTCTCTATAACCTGTGGCTCTGATACCACCCTGTCACACCCCCACCTCTCGTCACCTGAGAATGATGTCATCAAAAGGGTAGCGGAAGCATAGTGGTGATGTCTCAGAGCATGAGGGGTGACTTACTTGATCCGGTATCATCATAGCACACAGATTACGAAAAGTAAAACTTACATTACAAGGTTCGTGGTTACAAATATTATTACAGTTTATACATATTACAATTTATTTAATTACAGTTGTTGCTAGTGCTGTGAGTGCATCCTCACCGTTGTCCTTGATTGCCTGCAAAAGTTTTAGTTTCGAAAACATCAGCACAAAGCTGGTGAGTTCATACAGTTTAGTTAAATCATATGATATGACAGTTAAGTTCAAATACATGTTCACAGTTCCGGATAACCATGGGACCCGTATCTAGTTCCTTTCGGACGATATGTTCAGTTCTCGATATTACCCGTCGGTAAATATCTTATTGCCTCATTATCTTAATGTCTATCACACCATTAAGAAGTTCAGGAAACAGATAACAAACATTCACACCAGGGGAGATGCAATCCTCCCAGTGAATGGGGTGTCAACCGATAGTACTATCAATGTTTTCTGCTCGGCCACACATGGGTTCACTAGATACAGTTCAAGAATGAGGACTTTGATATCATGATAGAGATACTAACGGCAACAATCCCATGAAATCCACAAATTCAGTTAATCACATGAAATCACGCAGATAACAGTGACACATATCATATGATCAAGAAAAGTTTAGCAGTTATACCCCGATGTTTATACAACATTAAAAGAACAGGGGTGGTACGAAACTCACCTGATAGTATAGGTGTAGCAGAGTATCACCAAACTGATAGTACAGAGATGATTCTGCATTTATTAATATTCAATGAGTTATTTCTGTTCTAGTTTGTTGATTAAATCTTCCTGAACGTTCAATGTCAAAGACATTGCTTACTAAATCATCAACTCGATATTAATTATGTATTTAATTAATTTAAGATTATATCATACAATGTATGATAATGTAGGAACCTACATTGCATTAGATTCCTAATACAAAGTTGATGACACTCTTGATTAATCAGAATAATCTCTGATTAACCAGATAGTTAATGTTGTTGATTATGATACTGTAACAGTTTCTAGATAATTTAATGGCTTAGGAATGATAAATCCTTGTTATTGATTACCCAAATATCATGAAATATCACAATGTAGCATCAGAATAGGTGTAATAACCATGTTTAACATACTAATCTGACTGTTATCATAAACATCAGATAATCGTTCCAATGAGTATGTTAATGGTTGTGATTAGTTTGAAACACTTGGATTTAATCTTGCATTTCAAGGATTAACCCAACTAATCACCTACATTGTTATAATCAAATGGATTAAACCATTATAATCATGGTATGGTTTCATGCAAACCGGGCATCACAACGGATCAAAACAAGGATTTAACCGTTAGAACTTCGTGTTCTTCATTTATAATCAATCCTAGCCATCATCTAGGCAATAATCAACAATCCTAACTATGCCATTACGTTCAAAATAAAGATCTAATCAATCAAAATCAAACTAGAAGGTTTAAACGGATCATTACCTAATCTGACGGATTTCTGGCTTCAAAACTACGATCAGAACTTGAAAACAAGTTCCCTGGGATGATTCGTGGCTTCTAATGGCTTCAGAAGATTGTTTGAAGGCTTCAAAATCTTGGTTTTTCGTCTGCAGGGTCGAAGAAGTTCGAGAAGTGTAATAAAATTATAATCTGCATGAAAATCTGATAAAAGGATCAACTTGTTCCACCGCCTCATCCGTCGCGTACCGCGACGGAGAGTCTATTTTGGCTTCGCGTACCGCGAAGTTTTTCGGGAATCTGAGATATTTAACAACCATTGCGTACCGCGGAGGACTCTCAAGCCCACCTCCGCGTACCGCGATAAGCCCTTTCGACCAATACTTAGAGATTTTTCTTCGTTTTTCGATTCCGGACAATCCGTAACTCCGTTTCGCGATCCGTTTTCTCCTATGTTCTCGATTTCTCGCATACTTTAAACCTGCAATAGTTACAATCATCAATTTCGCGCGGATTTCTAGAACAACCAAACGTGTGAACGTCATTGATGACGTAATCTTTACCTGCAATTGTCACACAAAATACATCATCTCAACCAATTAAGCTGAGAATCATTGGTACCTAAAAAAGTGATGATGTGGCAACTACAAACATAAACAAATATCAGGTCACACGTTAGACTTTGGAAACGTTTTTGTATCTTTATATGGTTAGACTAAATATTTACAATATGGCCGCCTTGATGATTATTTATCTAATTGATCAATTATTTAAATACACATTTAGATAGGTGATTACTTGATGGACGTAATTATCCTTAACGTCCTAATTATAGTTTCCCCTTGGGTGTATATAAAAAGAGATTAAGACTCATAATTATAAGGTTAACATCATAATCGAATTCTCCTCACTCTAAAGAGAATTCGTGAACCTCTCCACCGAGTCTCTCTACTAATCCATCTTCACTATACATCCTAAACGGGAACCGATCGAATTCGTCTTAGGAATCATGTCAGGATTCAACAACACATTCACTGGATTCACATGTTTCATCTGCAGTAGTAATTTTCGTATGTATTCATGTTCATAGTCAAAGGAATCGATCAACATGTGGTATCAGAGCGATATGTTGATCAATCGATTCCTAATCCGAAATTGAAAAGAAAATAAAAAAACGTTTTCAGAAAACAAGTATGAACAGTGGGGTCATTTTTTTAGAAAATCTTAAAGCTGGTTCGTTTTCGTAAACGTGAAATCTTGTGCGTTTTACTTAACCTAGAAATTTTCGGATACAAAAGTATTCGAACTTAGAAGTATACGAACTTAAAAGTATACGAATTTAAAAGTACTCGAAATTTAATGTTCATGAACATAAAAATAATCGAAATTTAATGTTCACGAACATAAAAGTACTCGAAATTTAATGTTCACGAACATAAAAGTACTCCGACTTAAAAAGCTTACGAAATTAAAGTATTCGAACTTAAAAGGTCTCGAAAATAAAAGTTCACGAAAATCTAAAAGTACAAAAAAATTTAAAAGTATATGAAATTTTTGAATACTTAATCATTTTTGATAACCTAACATAATTAGAGAACTTTACTAACTTCGAGAACTCTACTAACTTCGGGAAGTTTACTAACTTCGAGTACTCGACCATGTACGAACACTTAACCAAAAAAATTTTCCGCACCCCCAACGAACTTACTATGGAGTTCGATATGCGCAATCAAGGGGCTAAGAGATAAATTGTGTTGTTAAAAACTTAAACTATTATGTTTTACAAAACCTTAAAATACAAAATTTGCTGTAACTCAATAACAAGTGTTTCACTTCTGCCTAAAAAGGTGATGTGTTACATCTTATTATTTGAGTCTCATTAAACATTGTCACTTGCTTGTGTATATCCTTAAACATTAGATATTCACAAGACATTATTTACCTTAAAGCATGTATGTTTCACTTTTGCCCAAAGGTAATGTGTTACACTCATGTTTGCTAACTTAACATGTGCATAATTTTTAAATGTCTCACTTCTGCCTAAAGGTGATGTGTCACATTCCTAATGCACATTTCATTTTCTAATTAATTGTTCCTACTACTTAGATAAATGGTTATTAACGAAAGTGAACCCCATTTTTTTAAGTAGAGCCTAATTTAGTCTATTAATTTGATGTTATAGTAGAATTTTATCACAGCTTCAATACTATAATGGTCCTTATATCTGCTTGCCGTATATATAAGTTACCCCATAGATCACTCTAATTTCTTCTATAGCCTTAGTATATTACCCTTTCTCATCTAATTTAATCCACAGCTCCTAATATGGGAATTGAAAACCTTATTGGTGCGAACTACTCTTCTTGGAAAAATTCGCTTATGCTAACCCTTGGGATCACAGAGTTTGACTACGCACTGAGAGAGTCTACACCTCCTGCCCTCACTGATAAGAGTATTGCTGAAGCTAAATTGCTTTATAAGAAATGGGACAAGGCTAATCGGGTGGCTCTCATGTTTATCAAGAACTCCATTAGCCCAATCATCAGAGGAGCCATTCTTGACTTGACTAACGAAAGCTTACCTTAACTTTGTGGATGAGCAATACAAAGGAACCTCTAAGGCGCATGCTAGCACCCTAATCATGAAACTGATGTCTATGAAGTATGATGGGATCGGTGGCATTCGTGAGCACATCATGTCCCGTAAACTTAAGTGATTATACATGGAGATCAGTGATGGTTTCTTGGTTCACTCTATTATAACTTCTCTTCCTGCATCTTATGAGGCTTTCAAGATCAACTACAACACTCAGAAAGAGAAGTGGATGATGAATGAGTTGATTGCCATGTGCGTACAAGAGGAAGAGCATTAGAAGCTCGAGAAACCTGATGAGAAACCTGATGTTGCTTACCTGATGACTGCTGGTTCAAAGAAAAGGAAGAAAAATTCTCACAAGAATGCTACTAAGGTCCATAAATCCAATACAGGTGCTTCTTACATTTCTAACAATTCCAATGGCAAACCCTACTACAAGTTCTGCCGAAAAGTAGGACATAAGTAGAAAGACTGCCCTGATTTCAA
The DNA here is from genome assembly GCA_009363875.1 of Mikania micrantha. NCBI lineage: Eukaryota > Viridiplantae > Streptophyta > Magnoliopsida > Asterales > Asteraceae > Mikania > Mikania micrantha. The sequence goes on along the minus strand of CM018691.1, from coordinate 93,580,365 downwards.
TGAATGGCTGGCTAAGAGAGGTCATCATCTAAATATGATAACTGAGTCCTTTAATTTTAATATTCCAACTAACACATGGTGGTTTGACTCTGGTTTTATGGTTTATGTGACCAATTCTACTCAAGGATTCCTTACAATCAGGAGGCTGGAAAGAAACCAAAAGAAACTTAAGCTTGGGAATGGAAAGGAACCATCTGTTGTTGCCGTGTGAACCTTAGAATTGATAATGAAAATCGATCTATGTATTTTATGATACCTTATATATTCCTGAAATTTCTAGGAATCTTGTATCAGGTCCAAAGTTAGACATGGATGCTTTTTATGTTTCTCATGGTAATGACAGACCTACTATTAGTTCTAATTCTCAAGTATTTGGTACTGTTCTTCTGGATGGTGGTCTCTATAAATTAGAACTATATGATATTTCTCTAGGTCTTTATTGTCAGATAACATTAATGAGAACTCAACAAAGACTAAAATAAAACGAGACTTAGAAACATCATTCATGTTATGGCATCAACGTTTAGGCCACATCTCACGGGATCGCTTATCTCGACTTGTGAAGGATGAAGTTTTACCTTCTTTTGATTTCACTGATTTTGGAACATGTGTCAAATGTCTTAAAGGAAAAATGATGACAACAACTAAGAAAGATGCCACTAGGAGTTCTAATTTATTATAAATTGATCACACTGATATTAGTGGCCCTTACACTATTGCTAGAATAAATGTAAATATTTCTTTTATCACTTTAATTGATGATTATTCTCGTTACATGTACTTGTATCTAATTAAATATAAATCTGAATCACTTGCAACTATAAAGATTATAAATCTTAAAATAAAGGTTGTGAGATTAGATAGATGAGGTGAATATTATGGTAGACATACTAATTTGGGTTAGGCTCATGGTCCATTTTATGAGTTTTGTAAATGTCATGGGATCGTGAACCAATACACCATGCCCGGTACTCCTCAATAAAATGGAGTTACTGAAAGGAGAAATAGAGCCTGACCTTAAAGAAAATAGTTTATATACTCAATAGAGTTCCTTTGAAATATGTCCCTAAAACTCCTCATGAACTTTGGACAGGAAAGAAACTGAATCTTAGATATATAAAAGTATGGGTTGTCTTGCCAAAGCTAAACTCTATAACCCCTTTTTAAAGAATCTTGACATAAAAACTGTTACATGTTACTTCATCGGGTATCCTGATCACTCAAAGAGCTATATATTCTATTGTCCTTCCCATGTCACTCGAATTGTAGAAACAAAGCATGCTCATTTCCTTGAGGATTCTAAGGTCAATGAAAGCATTGAAAATCCTGATTCTGATCACTCAAAGCATGCTCATATCCTGATCACTTATTTCCTTGAGGAAACAAAGCATGCTCATATCCTGATCACTCAAAGGGTTATATTTACAATATGGCCCTTATGGTTATTTATTTAATTGATCAATTATTTAAATACTTATTTAGATAGGTTATTACTTGATGGACGTAATTACCCTTAATGTCCTAATTATGGTTTCCCTTGGGTGTATATAAAAATAGATTAAGGCTCATAATTATAAGGTTAACATTATAATCGAATTGTTCTCACTCTAAAGAGAATTTTTGAACCTCTCCACCGAGTCTCTCTACTAATCCATCCTTACTATACACCCTAAACGGAAACCGATCAGATTCGTCTCATGAATCATGTAAGGAATCAACAACGCATTCACTAGATTCACATGTTTCATCTAATCTATATCTTTATTACTGTTTTCTTATGTATTCATGTTCATAATCAAAGAAATCGATCAACACATATCCTTCGACCTTTTGAGTTATCATCTGAATATGTATTTGCTTTTATAGGATCTTGATTTAACTTTAGCGGGATCGTGTGAATACAGATTGCTGGCGGTATGTCACTATGTTGCATTTTAGAAATTCTAGAGAATAGTTTTATATCTAAATTCTGTTGATCTATGCTGGGATTTGGCTGCCTCGATTGATGAGGAAGATGTTGCAAAATTTACCGATGCAATAAAGGAATTTGATGGGATATGTTGTTATTAAGTTCCAACATTTCATCTTTGAATTTGATATTTTTTAACAACAACAACCGAGCGTAACGTCGTGGCATATGCATTACGCCAGCAGGCCTCAGAAGACCACTTCCTCAAGAGAGCGATAGCCCGTTACCAGGCGCCACCCTCGGAAGAGCAGCACCTGTTGCATAGAATCCAGCTTATTTGCTGTAAAACTATGTCCTCATCGGTTCAGAACTCAAGATTGTTCTCCTTACCTGGTATCCATCAAAGTGCCTCAAGTGAGAGTCGAACTCTTGACATCCACGTTGGAATGTGGGTCTTCTACCACTAGGTTAACGTATCTGGATATCTTTGAATTTAATGCAAATTGGGATATGTTGAGGTAGTGAAATGTGTTAAGATTGATAATCAAAGATGCAATTTTGATTGCATGAGACGAATAAAAACAATAACGGTTCAACAAAGTCCGTCACTTGAACTTGTTTTCCTCTAAAAATGTAGAGTTAAATTTTATCAGTGTATAGTGTAAAGATACGGTTTCCACGACTAAAATTTACATTTTCTTCTAAGCGAATGACAATTTAAAGGGTTTAACTTACGAACAATATTTTAAGAACCGGACCGAACGTCGAATCTGACGCTTATTGTTGGTCGGGCCGGTTGGACTGGATTCAAAAACCGGATGACATAATAAATATTTAAAAAATTATAAAATTATACACATTTGAAAAAACATAATTAATGTTCAAACATGCATAATCATGTTAAAAAAATATAAGGTTTGATTTTAATGTTTAATTCTTTGGATTTTAGTTAAAAAATTAAAAAAATTGAAGTCCGGTCCGATCAGTGAACCGATTTCCAATCCGACAGATGAACTGGCTCAACCAGTCGGTTCCCTGAGGGCGGTTCACATGTTGATTTTTGGCCGGCCAACCAGTCCTATCTGGTTTTTAAACCAATTGCTTACGACCATTCGGAGATCAGAAAGTTGGTTGACCCTACTGACCCTGCTCGACTTAGCACAACCTTTATATAAAGTACAAAAATTGTTTTTTCTTTTGAACAGCAAACACCCGGTCACCCGGGATCACCCTGACAAATAGATCACCTTTTCACCCGAATAACAGGGAGTGGTGACCTGACTCACCTGTCCAGAAGAAAACTTACAACTAGGAAAACCCTCTGGCTCACCCCAGAGCAATATTTGCTCTAGGTGAGACTTCAACCCAAGACCTTTCATAAGAGAAGTCAAGGGGCTACCATTAGGCTAGAAGCCCTTTGGTAAGTACAAAAATTGTAAGCTTATTAGTTTGCCTGTTTTATGCAACACAAGATGCATGAAAGAGTACCCTTTTCTTGAGAGTGAAGGACGTACTAAAGACCATGGAGATGGAAGAGAATGATCGTACTTAATTTCATCAAATAAATATGTTTTACTGATTTATTAATTACTAGGTTAATATTCCGTTTATTACACGGATTGTATAAAAAATATTATATACTAATTAATAAAAATTTAATATTTAAAAAACAATTTTTGAGATAAAATATGATTAAATTTAAGTTATTTTTTTAATATTTCATTTTTAAAATTGTATTAAAATTTTTTTTTATATACAAATCTTATTGTTTAAAATTTTGGGTTTTATTTTTTTAGAAAAATTGTTTTTATATAATTTTATTTTCAAAATCAATTTTTAATATAAATATTTGATTTATAATTTATTAAAAAATTATCATTAATATAAAAATGTATAATTAAAATTATTAGTTATTGTATTTATTTTAATTGTTTAATATGAAATCTATAAGCAATTAACATGAGAGAGAAGTAGATAAAATTGTTAAAATGTGACATGTGTCAAAAGTGTTTAAGAATTTTACATAGAAGATGTTTGCATTTGTTTGCTTTCTTTGAGGCCTCATTGTAACCTAGATAATAGAACGCTTTTGTTCCCTAGAATTTGGTGTCAAATTGAAGAATTATTATACCTTCAATTGCTAATGTCCGACTAACTCATTTGGTAAAAGCATGACCACTTAGAAGTTAGGTTCTAAGTTTAAATTCAAGCAATAAATCAATTAGTTTTTAGTAGTTTAGGAGTAGACTTAACAATCTTCACCCAAAGCAAGGGAAATGAGTTGGTTTATATGAACAAGTATTGTGTTTTGAGTTGAAATATGTAATGCCATAACATGGAACCGTTGAGATGGGTAGCTCCTTTAAACAATATGGATTAAGATGAATAACTTAAAAATTATGTAAATAAAATGGATTTAAATGGATAATAACTATTAATATTATGTTTGGTCCCTATGTTTTTATAAATTACCCATATAGTCCCTAACATTTGACATTTGTAACCCATATAGTCTTTATGTGAGGGTAATTTGGTCAATTATATGAGAATAATTTGATGACCTAACGACTATATATGTTATTTATGCCAAAAGTTAGGAACTATATGAGTAATTTATGAAACGTATGCACCAAGAGTGAAATACTAACAAATCACAAGGACCATATCAGTAATGTACTCTAAATTTTTATATAGATTGATAGCATATTTTCATGATCCTCATGACCATTTAATCACGTGCTGCTTTTGGAGACGATTATAAATCTAGTATTGCTAGATTTACATGTTTATTGCCAAGTTCACATGATGCATTCAGGATCTTGTGGCAACATATTTTTAATCAGAGCCAGCCCCGAGAATCAAAAATAATTTTGGGGCCTAAGGCGAGTAAAAAAATGGGCTCTTCCAGAGACGGCCCTAAGAATTAATGTGACCAAGACGAACTGAAGAAAAAGGTCCTCTACAAATATTAAATTACGGGTGTTCAAGAAAATCAAAAACCGAACCGCGTTAGTAACTGAAAAAACCAAACTGCGTTCGTAACTGAGAAAACCGAACCGTGTTCGTAACTAAAAAACCGAACCAAATTTTGAATTCGGTTTTTGGTTTGGTTATCATTCCAAATTTTTTGAATTCGGTTTGTTTGATTAACCCATTAAACCGAATTCAGAGTTAAATTCATTATCGTATTAATAATATATAAGCTTGAATTCGGTTTAATCGGATCGGTTTATTTGGGTTTTAACCGGTTTACTTGGTTTTTAATCGGTTTATTCGGATCGGTTTATTTGATTATAACCGGTTTATTTGATTTTTAATCAGTTTGCTTGGTTTTAACAGAAACCGAACCGAATCTCGATTTTGATTTGGTTTTTGGATAGGAAAAAAATTGAAAACCAATTAAACGGAACCGAATAAACCATTAACTGATTCTCTATATAGACATACTAGTTGGTAACCCGCGCGATGCGGCGGCGGCGGCAATATACAACAATGTGTTCGTTGGTTATTAATTTTTCAATGTTCTCGTGATTTAAGTAATGCTCTTGTGATTTTTCTTTTTCTTAACATTGTTGTTGTCTATATATGCCATGAGTTTTGCAAATCTCGATTAAATAATACACAAAAATAAGAAGAAAAAAAATCTATTATAAACACAATATACAACGTGGTGTTCGTTTGTTGTTAACAATCTTTCACTAATATGTTCTCATGATATAGATAGTGTTCTCGTTAGTTTTCTTTTTCGTAACATCTGAGTGGTATATATGCCATGAGTTTTACAATTCTCCCTTAAATAATACACACAAATATAAAAAAAAAAAAGCTTACAAATTCTTTAGGACAATACTTTTTGTCCATTTTGTTCATTTTAAATAAAAATCATTTGTTTACTAAGACTATAAACACTACAATGTTCAAATAATACAAGATGCTTACAGATTCTTTAATACCATGCGCATAAGATAGTGTTTTTTGATCCCAATATATCATGCAGAAAGAACATTTCTACACATCAAAGTATCAAACGATGCTAAAGAAGTGCACAGGTAAGAAAGAAAAAAAAAATGCAATCAAATTATAAACTTTAAAGCATGCCAATCTACAATTTTGATCTCAAAAGTCAATCAGCACATATATCAGTTACTGCTACGAATATGTAGTAATCGGGATTTGTAGCAATCTGAATTTGGCTCGTAAGTTGTAGTATTGAGCAAACCATAGTTACCTCCCATCAATGTCTGCATGCGCTATGTTTTCTTCCAATAAATAGACAACATTCTTAGCTGATCCATGTACCTACACCAAACCAACATCTCATGATGGTTATCCTTGTAAAGGATATTTTAGTATTTTTCACACTTGCTTACCAGAAACTAAATACAAATGCACTGGTGACAAGATTATGCCCATTGTTATAAGCACCAAAAGCATCACTAACCCAAGTAGAAGCAAAAGTTACATGTCTTGAGAATGTTCTCAAGTAGCTTGAATGTACCAGCCACCCCCATCAATATTGATTGGATCCCGTGTCTTTTTAACAAGATGTTGATCAACCCCTGCTATGAAATCATAAAATATTATAATTATACAAACTGGGAATCTTGGAATTTAAATAAATTAGCTTAATTTGTTAAGAAAGTTATATATATACCTGTGTCAAGATTGTATATGTGATGAGTGATTATCTCTAGTGCTTGTAGTGTTCTCTCTATGAACTTCTTGTACCAGTAGGCATCAAAGAAACCACTTTGTGTGAATATCCAAGGTTTAGGCTTGATACCTTTATAAATCTCTTGAATAATGTTTTTAAGATCATAGCATCAAAAGCATATTAAGATGCAGTCACTCTTGTTCCAACTCCACTTCCATATCTCATTCCCTGCAAGATGGCTTTAAATTTGTAATTTTGAAATGAGAAAACCTCTCGAATTATTTTATTCAAAAGTTTAACAATGTTATTGAAATAATATATCATCATATTTGATATGTTGTTATTTTATGAGAATTTTTGAAGAAAAATAATGCTTCCATATCAACCAGAACCAACCCTTTTTTGACCCATTGTGTGTATCTCAAGATCCAAATGCTAAACCATCATCAAGTATTGTCTTGCCAACAAGCACATTTAGACTAAAAATAATTTTATCTCTTATAATAAACCATAATTAATTGGCCATTCAAATTTTGTTTTGATCAATAAAAATTTGATTAAAAAAAGCAACCAAAGGGTTATTCTTGTTTACTCTGGTAGCGGCAACCTGAAGCGTGTACAAATCCTCAATATATTCAATTCTTCTCTGATAATCTTACTGGTTTTAATTCTTGATAATCCACTTCAGTTAAAATATGCACCAGCAGTCAAACGTAATAAACCTATAGTAGTTTCTTCCTAAATACAAGATTTAAGAATAGAAAAATCTAAACAAAACAAAAAAAAAAAGTTCAGATGGATAAAGGTTCAACTACAATAAGCTATAACACAAAATCAAGAAATGCACAAAAGATATAGTTTATCATCATCACCCAATAACACACTAAAGCTCAAAACCTAAGTGACATGTCATGATAAAATTAAAATTTAATGAATACAGTGCAAAACCTGGATTAAATAGAACAGAAAGGTGAATTATGTAGTAGAAACCACTATGCAATACCTAGTTATTTGACAAAATTAAAACCAATGCACAAAATGTACAACTTATCATCATCAGGCAAAACCTAATAAAGATAGACAGTCAAAATATAATGTTTTCTTTCTAAAGTGATGATCTAAGAATAGAAAAATCTGGATTAAATTAAACAGAAAGGTGAATTATGTAGTAGAAACTACTATGCAATACCTAGTTATTTGATGAAATTATATTTATCAGAGCATTACATGACCTTGAACAGTTGAACTCATCATTTAACAAAAAAAAATGAAGATTATTAAAAGGATCTAAAACATACCTGCACAGGGTTGTAGTCAATTACTCAATTTGTCATCGGCGTTCACCTATGAGAGTAATTCTCTATGCTCATCATCAGAAACTCGTAGTCCATTATGAAATTGTATTATCAATCCTTTGATAACTTGAAAGATCATCAGACTGTGCATGAAAGCTCGTAGCACTTAATTGTAAGCTCCTTGTTCAAGGTAATGAATCTGGTACTCCTTCTCATGTTGCATCATTTTAAACACTCTATTGCTTACAATTGTGTTGTAGGTTCATTATTGGAATAAACACTCGATTGCTTACATAAATTTTTTTTTAAAAAAAAAGCTTGGATTAAATCTGCCATGACAATCACTTGCTCCTTAGTTACAAATAAGTGTTTAATCTAAGATAGACAACATAAGCATTTGCAAACACCATCTTAAACAACCTGTTTTAAACATATTTTCTATTAATCAGGGGTAAGACTTTGCATGCACATTTGGATAAACATTCAGAACATACATAAATCATACATCTTTACTATTATATACATACATAACTATAAGTAAAAAGAACATACATACCGATTATAGTTACCAATTTCTGCATAAATATTTTTATTGATACACAGAACAATAAATGACACAGGTTATAGAGGCATACCAATTTCTGTGTAAGCTTCAAAGAACAGCTTGATGGGGGTCCGATTTCTGAGAATGTCTTTAAATAAATAGAAAATTAAAGTCAAATGATGAACAAAATTAAGTTAAAAACATATTCTGAGACATACCGACTTTGAAGAGTAGGAAACGCAAGGAGGAATGGGGTCAGTGGCGGACTCAGGATTTTTTTTCATGGGGGGCGAAATTTTTTTAAGCTCATTTAAGTATCGCTATATAATTTTTTTTTCTTTTCTATTCAGTTCGACCGGGTCGAGTCGGGTCGGGTCGGGTCCGGCCATGCTCAAAAAAGACAATCAGACCAAATTTCATATATAAAAACATAATGAAAATACAATTTATCTAAAGCGGTTCTCTACGAGTTTTTATTTTTTGAAATCTATCCAAAACATCGTGTAAAGACACTTTCCTAAGTAATTCTTTCTCTACAAAAAAATACAACTGTCACTTAAATTTTCGTCACCAATCCGGAAGTCTTCTTTTATCAACTTCATTGAAATCATACGGGTATATCTCAGATAATCTTAGTATCTTAGGAATGTCAAACCTACAGAAATTATCACAAGGACTCAAACTACTCAAACAAACAAGTAAGTCGGATGTTATCTCATTAAAACGATTCCCAAACTTTTGTATTTGCATATCTAGAACCGCATTGAAGCAATCATATGAATTATATATAATAATTACACCCGACAATTTTAACCCAAGACAAGGGAAATGGGTTGGTTTTGGTGAATAAATATTGTATTTAGGTAGAAATGGGTAGCACCATAACATAGAATGAGTTGAGATGAGTAACACCTTAATACAATGCGGGTCAAGATGAGTCTCTTAGAAACTATGCAAATAAAATGGATTCAAATTATTAATAATATGTTTGATGAAAAAATTATTTGAATATTATTTAAATGGGTTTGTGGTTTAGTTATTAAAATTAATATTGGATCTAGTTTTAAATTGTGTTTAAATCATTAATTGGGTCCTTTTCAATTGGTTTTATTAACCAAATGCTTAGAAATAAAAAATGAAAGAGGGCAATTCCAAAATTTTATGGGGGGCGATTGCAAAATTTCATGGGGGGCGGTCAGGATTTTAACATATATATACTACTAAAAATTTTTTTTCAAGGTGGGCGGCTGCCCCCCCGGCCTTGGCTGTAGGTACGCCCCTGAATGGGGTTCGATTGAAGAGCGGCATCTTATTTAGAGAAGAAATCGAAGATTTCAAATATTTGAATTTGGAGCCAAATGCCTTCGTAAAGAACCGGTTGATTGAGGTAGCTTCAGAATCAAAGAAAAGATGAAAAGATGCTTACCACTTTCATCTATACGCTTCAAGTGGGTGTGATTTCAAGATAGCTTCCTTCAAGATCCGGTTCTCTCATTTCCCATTAGCGTGGTTGAGATATTAATCGATAAAGGAAACAAGAGTCAAAGGGGAATGGTGATTGATCAAATCATTACCTGGTTGGGAGAATGTATGCCATGAATGGTATAGATTGTTTGGGGGTGAAGAAAGTATAAGTCAGACAAACTTTAAGAAAAGAAGATAAAACTGAATATGGGTTTGATTTCATGCTGTGATTGTTTGTACTACAAGCTTATGTACTTGTACTTTTCTTAAGTTTAAGACTTTGGATTGATATCTCACCAATATACATTATAAAGGAGTATAGATATATCAAAATTTTGTGACTTCTTAAAAAATTGGGCCTGGGACAGAGGTCGGGTTCGTCGCTTTCTCGACCGTTCATGCATCCTTTTAAACATTGATGTTATATATTTTTTATATAATTTTTTTTGTATTATATATATATATATATTAAAATTTCTGGCCCTTTAAATTGTTGGGCCAGGAGCGGTCGCCCACCCCGCCCCTCCCTATGACCGGCCTTGTTTTTAATGGAACATGCATATACGTGATGGGTGTTTAAAATAATGAAAAACTGTTTAAATCTATTAACCAAACTGTATCAAAAAAAAACTAAATTGTTAATTTGGTTTTGGTTTCGATTCCTAACCGTATCCTTGTTAAAACTTCGGTTTATGGTTTCATTATTTCTTGAATTTGGTTTATTTGATTACTAGGATATTAACACGTGTGTTACACGGATTGAATATAAAATATTCAATACTTAGTAATGAAAATTTATAAATTATATAACGATAACTAACTATTTCTAATTAAGATGATAAGATAATATTTTAGTAATTATGAAAGTTAATAAACCTAATTTAAAATTACCATTAAATATACAAGACAAAAAATTTAACTTTTATTAACACACTTATGACTTTCGGATTATATTTAAGTTTGTATTTAAAAATTCGTTTTTAAGAAAAAATTTTTTATAAAAGTTTTATTTTCTAAAAATAACAATTTGAAATATTTCTTATTTTTTAAAAAAATTATTTTTAGAAAAAAATATATTTTTCAATCTTTTTTAATATATTTTCTAATAAAATGATTTGATTTTCAGTTTATTAAAAAATATATTTAAATTTATAAAACATAAATAATATCATTAATTATTATTAGTATAATAATTATTTAATAAGAGAGATAATGTAATTTATTTAATAAAAAAGAGAATTAAATAAGAACATAAAAAATTGACAAGTGGCAACATGATTTTAAAATGTGACAAGTGGCAAAACTTATTTTTGTTTATTAGTATAGTAAGATTCGGTTTAAACTAATTGATATTTAAATATATTAATTTTGACACCCTACATCCTAATTGTCGCATCCCACACCTGGTGGATCTCTCATTCTCTCGAGTCCTAACTTCTCTCTCAAATCCTCACTTACAATAACTCAACTCAAAACCAACAAGACTAGTTGGTTACTCATCATCTAGTTGCTCATGTCTCACATCTCGACACTCCTGGGTTGCAAGCAGTCATTCGATTGATGATGAAAAAAGAGAATTCTTGGTTCAATTCTCCACCTTAAAGTATTTGAATTCATTTATGGAGCTTGAAAAAAAGCTCTGAGGGGGCCAAAAGATTTTTAGGAAGAAAACATAAGGGAGCGAAGGATTTTTAAGAAGAAAACGGAGGGGGCAGAGGATTTTTAGGAAGGAAACGAAGGGAATCGAAGGATTTTCTGACGAAATACGGTTGAAATTGGTTTGGGTGTTCAAACTTCACTGCCTAAAGGGAAAAAACAGCTATGATAATTAATCAGATAAAATGAAAAAAAAAACGAAAAAAAATGATAGATTGTATATTTGTATGTTTTTTCTTGAATAAACAATTATTTTTTGAGAAACTAACATAGTAAAAGTAGAAAGCTAGAAATGGATTAGATTATAAACCTCATCCCGATAACAATAATAGTAAAAGGCGATAAGCTTTGGTTTCATACCAAAAGACTTCTACTTTTTTGGTTACCCCTTTAATTTTTCTCTAGAAGGTTTTGGGTTCGAACTTGAACCAAAACAGTTGTTCGAACATAATACCACATATGTTAACTTCAAGGTAGGACCGACAAAATGGGTGTTATCGTATTTAACAGCTTAGAAATAACCGATTAAAGCAAATATTAAACATAAAAATTACTTGTTTTAAACAACTGGTTTGATAAGTTAAGCGAACAGTTTTATGATTTATGTAACCAAAAAAGATAATTATTAAAAAATATAAAATTACATAATTTATTATTATTTTTAAATATGTCTAAGCAAGTGTTTTTTTTGGTAAGTTCTACTCCAAGGCTTTATTTGACATTTGTCAACACAATAATCTATAATGACCAAATACCAAATATCAAATAAATTTTTTTTTTAAAAAAAAAGACATACGTCATCGTTTGACTGTTCCCTCCATTTTTGGTCTTCTTCTCGAAGGGCACACGATGAACACTTTATCAATTAGTCAAAATACTCGTTCTTCACGTCTGTCAATTATTCATTCGTTTAAGTTTTCGTTAATTATTAATGATGCAAAAGATGAACTCCAAATAATTGTTTCCTGCAGCCACGTTTCGTTTCATCGTAAATAGCTTCTGAATCCTTCTCCATTATTATCAATTCAAGGTTTCATTCATCAACTTATGTGTTTTTCATGTTTGATTTGATTGCTTGATGATTCCGCAGTTCGTGTTCATCTCAAATTGACGTAATTTGACATGTTTAGATTCAAATCAAGTCTTTAAAACAACATAAAAAACATTTCTCGATCAACTCTAAATTCAGTTTTGTGCTCCATTTTTATCATTTTAGATTTAATTCCTGTTTTTTTAGGTTCAATTTGACCGTTTGAATATAATTTGAAGTATATTTGCCAGGTTTACATGGATGCTGTTGATTGATGATTCATGTGTTCATGTTCTACACAAATTGACGTCATTATACATCGTTAGATTCAAATTAAACATAAATTGTTCGTGTTTCAACTCAAAATTCAGTTTTGTAGATCAACTGTAGGGCAATTTACGTTTCAATTTCTTCGATGGATAACGATGGAGTTGAAGATGGTAAATCCAGTGGATTAAAAACCCATCAGAGGGGACTTCTTGGTGATGAAGATGATCAAAACCAAGTTTATCATGGTCAAAATAGCACCAAATTTTCAGAATTTAGCATACTGAACTTCCAATCTGTAAAATTCCAACGGTTGGCGCAAGAGAAAGATGAATTCTCGCGCACCGTACCTTCGATCAGCAACAATATGTTTAGAAGAAGTGTTCGTAGGTTCTTATTTAGGAAAATTGATTATGGGTCGCTCACCAACATGGCTAAAGAGTGGATCAAGAATCCAATGAACATGGTTCTTTTGCTATGGATCATTTGTGTTGCTATCTCGGGCGCGATTCTGTTCCTTGTAATGACTGGTATGTTAAACCACGCGCTTCCTAAGAAATCGCAAAGAAACGCGTGGTTTGAAGTCAACAACCAGATTCTCAACGCGCTGTTCACGCTCATGTGTCTATACCAACACCCTCATCGCCTTTATCATCTTGTCCTGCTTTTAAGATGGAGGTCAGAAGATGTTACAAAGTTGAGAAAATTATATTGCAAGAACGCAAGTTACAAACCTCATGAATGGGCACACATGATGGTAGTTGTGTTCTTGTTGAATCTTAATTGTTTTGCACAATATGCTTTATGTGGTCTGAATGTTGGGTACAAGCGATCAGAAAGACCAGCAATTGGAGTGGCGCTGACTATATCCGTAGCAATCGGCGCCCCTGCAATTGCTGGTGTTTATAGTGTTGTTAGTCCTCTTGGAAAGGACTACGACACTGGTTCAGACGAAGAATCACAACTAAAGAAAGACGATCCTGAGAGCAGTAACGGTTCGACCAGGAAAATATTGGAAGCGTCTGAAAGGAGATTCACATTTGCATTGAAAGATGATTTAAGAACTCGCATTAGTAGTCCAAAATGGAGTGGAGGTATATTTGATTTCTGGGAGGATATCTCATTAGCATATCTTTCATTATTTTGTAGTTGTTGCGTATTCGGGTGGAATATGGAGAGGCTTGGTTTTGGAAATATGTATGTTCATATCGCGACATTTCTGTTATTTTGTTTGGCGCCATTTTGGATATTTAATTTGGCTGCCATTAATATTGACAATGAGACAGTGAGGGAGATCCTGGGGATTACAGGGGTGTTTCTTTGTTTGTTTGGTTTACTTTATGGTGGATTTTGGAGGATTCAAATGAGGAAAAGATTTAACTTGCCACCATCTGATTTCTGTTGTGGCAAACCTGCAGTTACTGATTGTGCATTGTGGTTATGCTGCTGTTGGTGTTCGCTTGCTCAAGAAGTCCGAACGGGAAACTCGTATGATGTTATAGAAGACAATTTTTATGTAAAAACTGAGACTGTACCTCGAGAGATGGCGATATCACCCTTGCCTCGAGAAAGAGATCAACTAAGTGCCCTGTCTAGCCCAAGTTTAAGTAGGTTTATGAAGGACTATCAAAGCCCGAACAGATATTTATCAACGGTGGGAGAAGAGTCTGCAGGTCGTGATGATGCAACACTTGAACCACCGGCTCCATCCCGTACACGAAGAGACGAAAGTTAAGAAATTTTAAGTTTCTTTTATTTTTTTTATTAGCATTTGTGCTTTGCAATTGCTAGGACTAGTCATTGTGTGTTTTTGGGCATATACATTTGCTTAGAGTTGTTCTGTGTATAAGTTATTAATTTTGTATCATTTATATTTTATTTTTGATAGCAACATTATAAACCCTTGTGTTTTATACATATTATTATATATATATGCAATTACCAAATGTTATCATTACATAGGAACAGTAATAATATTTTTTTATTTTTTCCCTTTCAATATAAAATAATAATGATACAAAAGAAAACTTTTCTTGCCTCTTGGATCAGTGGCAAATCAAATGTATTATAAATCACTGCCTCCTTTTTACCCAGGTTTGAGTCCTCTTGCCTTTTCTTTTATTTGTTTTTTCTTTTTTTTTCCCATCACACATATACATAAATAATTAAACGTACGTTAAAAATTATTATCTTAAAAAAAACAGTAAACATTCTTAAATTAAATAACGATAATTATTAAATAACAATCTTACGATTGTGAACGTTTTTTGTTTTGTTTTAGTTATACGATTTTTAACATTATGCGCATCTATTTGAGTTCGTATTTCTTATGATTAACACTTGCTTTTGTTGCGGTCCAATTTATTGTTTTAAGGACTGGACCATTGTTGTTGGTTTTTCGCCTGCATTTTAATGTTCGTGATGTTTGAATTCATGCATCACTTTTTTTATAACATAAATAATTAAACACTAAAAATTCTTAAAATTATATAAAAATACTAATTAAAAAATAGCGTTAACAATTTATAGTTAAATTATGATACTAATTAAAAAATTAATGACTGTAAGACTACAAACCTCATTTTTTTTTAATTATATGATTTTTAATATTGAACGCTTATATTTGGGTTCATATTTCTTATTACTGACATTTGCTTTTGTTATGGTTCGATTTATTATTTTAGGTTGGATTAACAGTCATTGTGATCAGTTTTATCAGCATTTAATATTCGTGATATTCGAATCCTTGCACCACTTTTACACACACGTAGATGAATAATTAAACATTAATAATTATTAAATTAAATAATTATACTAATTAATAGAATTATATTAACAATTCAAAATTAAATATGATTTTACTACCATAGACATTTTTTTAGTTCTATGATTTTTAGCATTGTGCGTTTTAATTAGTTCTATGATTTTTAGCGTTGTGTGCTTTAATCTAGGTTTTGTATTCCTTACAATCAACACTTAATTTATTGTTTTAGGACGGATTAGCAGCCTTACGACCAATTTTTTCATCCGCATTTTGATATTCGTAATGTTGTAACAGTTTTCATGATCGAAAACCCATATCGGCAAGGCGAGTTTTTAACATTAAAAGCTATCTATTGTTACCATGATAGACTAACAATCGTTGGCCGATTTTTTGGTATATTTTTGTTGTCCCTGCCATCTTGATCACACACACACACATATATATATATATTGATAGAGTGGTACGACTCAATATTTTTTTATCATAATTTTGATTAGGTAGATATCGTATTTTTCGGTTAAATACGGGGTTACCGCCACAACGCGCGGGTAAACCCCTAGTTTATTACATTTGAGGCAATTTTTATTGATCATCCAGATATTTTATGGTTGATTTTCTGTTAGAGGCGTTCATGACTTGATTTGGCTGGTCATAACAACCCAAACTAAATAATTACAATTTCAGGAAACAATAAACCAAACCGGCCAACTGTCGGTTTTAGCAGTTTGAAGGTTTGACAGACCGATTTTTGCCATTTGAACCAATTTCTTTTTCTCAAAACCGTTAGTTTGTGTTAGAAAGTTTAAATGAAAAACATGGTTCATAAACCATTTGAACCGATTTGTTGGCCCGATCGTTAAACCGCAAAACATCAAAACAAAACCATTTATATCTCAAACCGGTCAAGCCAGTTGACTTGCTTCAGTCAAGACAACTGTGTTTGGTCAGTTTTAACAATTTATGAAGCACCCCCAATTTTTGTGACAAAAAAAAAAAAAATTAAGACGAGTGTTGACATTATTATGGAACATCTTTCAACAGGAATTCTAATAAGATGGTAAAAGCTATAAATATTAACATCAAGAAACAGCAATGAAATGACTAAAACTCTAAAACCCTTGTAATGATCAAATCTTAAATGCAACAACAAAAAAATATTAACAGCAACAAACCTCGAGGGCCTTGTCAGCAACAGAGGTGACTCCCTTTGCCATTAGGTACGCGCGTGTGGATGTCTGTTTTCTCGACGATTCTTCCTCCATTCCCATGGCATTTCAGGATCTGAAGAAGCCCACAACCCAACTCTCTTAGCTCGCGCATCTTTCTCCCACTGATATCAAACCAATTCAATCATTTCACAAAACAAAAAAGAAAAAAAAAAGATTGTGTTGGCACAATCAAGAAGTCGGCAAACATTCACCTTCTCCAATTCGGGTCGTTTGTCATAATTAGTGTAGTGCCATGCAAGTCCTTTCTTCAACATTGGTTCCTGTTAATCCGGTCACACAAATTAGGCGTGTTACATTTGTAGGGACATGTGTGTGTTTATGATATTATAATATTATGTTACCACATATATCAATCAACGTACTCAGTATATCCCGCCATTAGCATGCTAAGGCAGGGTCTGAGGAGGGTGAGATGTAGACAGCCTTACCCCTATCCGTAGGGGTAGAGAGGCTGCTTCCAGTATGTTACCACATATGTTGTCATTTATTGTGCACCATTAAATTAGTAGCTTTCTATCATTATAGGACTGTCTTTTGCTTATTTTGGTTAATTATGTCTGTTTGAGTTGTACGCCCCATTAGCGGTGCGCACATATAATGTATATATGTGTCGACAGCTCTTGAGGGGCAAAAGTAAAATTACACTAATTTTAACGTTATTTTACTTATTCAGCGAAAAAAACGTTAAAATCGTTTCGGACGGTTGATCAAGCATCATGAGCCGAGGGTCTCACTGGAAGCAGCCTCTCTACCCCTACGGGGTAGGGGTAAGGCTGTCTACATCTCACCCTCCTCAGACCCTGCCTTAGCATGCTAATGGCGGGATATACTGAGTACGTTGATTGATTGATTGATGTCTGTTTGAGTTGATTGACTGATACACATATGTAATAAATAATAAAAACATCAAAATGTGACAACCATCAAATTACCTGTACCAAGATGCCATTACAATAGACGTCTCCTACAAAACGCCCATAATGATCTTCACCAAATACCAAAATTGTCAAACATTTGCCATCGATCATCTTCACCAGCTCATCCTTAGCCTCTTTTCCATAAGGCATGGAACTCTCAGGTGCATCTATTCCCCTGGTTCCATTCACTCACATTACACCAAATAGACAAACTATGAAATTCATAATGTTCACTAAGACATGTTTATTGAATCCTACTAAATGTGGCAAATTGGGCAGACGTTGGGCAGTAGACCAAATTTAAGTAGAGACTAAACAACTAAAAAATGCATGTAAACGCTTGTACATGTTGTCTTAGCTGTGTTACATTTGACGATTGTGTAACCGCATAACTTCCACTCCATCTCTAAACCACTACGTACAAGTGATTATACGATTTGCATGATTCCCTACTCAACATTGATCATGTGTTACACTCGTCCTAGTTTATACAACTAGTGTTTCAAATACAAACATAAATATTCAGTTAAATGATTTTGGAGGTCAAAATACACTGTGAAATCTTCGACACATTTAAATTTAACGCGATATTTTTTTTTTATTTTGGCTTGTTTCACATGTTAAAGATTAAACATAAGCAATTAGCCAATTACTATTACCTTGGGATATTATAGGCTCTTTTGAAAAACATTTCTTACGGCATTGAAGTAGAGAACTAGAATAAACAAAGATCTATAAGAGAAATATGTAAACAAGCATGGGCGGCCCTGGGGACAAACATTTTTAAATTCCTTTACATATAATAATTTATTTATATTTCAATATATAAAACCAAAAAAGTACAAATTTACAATTCGTTAGGAGCCTTATTTTCCCAATTTGTTCGGGGCACTTGAATTCTTAGGACCGTCTCTGTAAATCAAATTCATCTTGATAAGATACAAATCTATTTTTGATACCTTAGTTACGCCTCATTTGAGGTGCATGCGTATAATGTATATATGTGTGGGCCTTCAAAGGGTAAAAGTAAAATTGCACTAAATTTAACGTTATTTTACTTATTTTGTGAAAATAACGTTAAAAGAGTTGTGATAATTAACTTAAAACTATAACTTTGAGCCGTGAATTCTTTTGAAGCAACCTCTCTATCCCAACTGAGATAGAGGTAAGGTTTGTCTCTATTCTTCCCCCAGATCCTACTGAAGAGTGCAAATATACTGGGAAAGTTTGTTTGTTTATACCTTAGTCTAATCCGGTACTTGTGTGCTAGAATATCTTGATTATTGATATGCAGTACCCTGTGTCAACAAATAATATGATTCAATAAAGTTTTAAACTTTTAAAACAAGAGCAGTTGATATAATCACGAGTAATTACCGATAATCAGCATGTGTGATTCGTTTGTGCAATGCATTTGCTTTGGTGTAGTTCATCTCAGCTCGTGATTCGTTAAGTTCAACTGCAGCCATTTGTACCTCTTGAGGAACACGGGATGACTCCCAAGCATCTGAGGTACTAACATAGACTGTTACAGTATCACCATCTGCTACAGCCTTTGCATTCACCTATATTGAATCAAGTATCTCCTCCATATGTGAAAATAATAATAATCATGAGTTTGTTGGAATTAGGGCGTTCATATGTAGTTGAAAACTACTCAACCGTCTATACCAGACCAAGTTGGCCAAAATGAGATCGAAAAGGTTCAGTTTTCATGACCAGGGGTTGTTAAGACTAACTGAAATACTAAAGCGGTATCTTGATGATGGGATAAGGCTCAAGAACCAGACGGTCCTAGGTTCGAATCTCACAAGGGGGTTTCTCAAAGTATTAAGCTTCCTTCAGAACAGATGACTTGGTGATGGATATGATCGGGCGGTACTGCTGATGGCACAATGATACTTCATTGATCCAAAAATTAGCCGTTAAAAAAAACTAATTGAAATGAAGATGGGGTTTGGGCCCTTCCTTAAATAGGCCTCCATTTTTCTAAAAAAAAAGTATTCATGTTTTATTTGGTTTAGGTTTGTATGTACCAATGAGGATGTGCTTCAATGGTATCCTGGGATTCTTCCATATGAGAGGTATTGAGTTCAAACCTCCCGTTGCGAAAAAAGGGTCTGAGGAGGGTCAGGGTTTTCCTAGTGATGTTTCCTTCTGGGGTGGTTGTGGTGGCTCATGTGAGGTTCAGGTAACTAGACCTTGGTGACATGACCTGATAACAGTGGGCTCACACGATTGAGACCATCGCCGTTTAAAAAAATAATGTATGACCACCTGACAACGGTTAACGGTTTCTAAAAAATTATTTATGTTTTCTAAAAAAACACAAGTAACCCTGACCCCCTGTTAACGGTTTACATTTTCACCTGTCTAGGCTTGAACCTTGGAACCAGCTCTTTAAAACAAAGAGGCTGGATGATCTTATCAAATAAAGGCGGAACGAGTCACCAGCTTTGTGTGTTTATCGGCCCCTAGGATCATAATATATTGTTTTTAATTACAATTTAAAAGGGGTAGCGGTGCAACTAAAAAGTTTATTAAGGTAAAAGAAATTAATCAAAGTTGCTTGTTTTTTTTAAAAAAAAAAAAAGTTTACGTGTATGCAATTTTTTTTTTTATAATTTTAGATTATACCAATTTTTATCATTTCACGATTTTAAAAAGATAAAAATAATAATAAAAAAAAAGGGCCGCAAATCGGCTGAAACATCCACCGGAAGCGTAATTATTCGGCCACTTTCTTCAAGACCAATCAAAGCCGGATATTAACGATCGGTGAGTTTGAGTGTAGCAAGGATTTGTTCTTACCGGAAGCGTGTGTAACTGGAACTTCAACCCGTCGGAAAGTGACGGTGCGTCACCGGCGGCGAGTTCAACGAGCGAATGAGGAAGAGGGAGACCGTAAAACGACAACAAGCCCTCAACATCCGATGACCGGTGACTCTGTAGGGTGCGAATTCCAAGATTAAAAGCTTCATCAGGTGACTCTGGTTGAGGTTTAGATTCCCTCCATGCCTTTGATAGTTGATTATACCTTCAATCATTTGTTAAAATGTCAAAAACCAGCAACATAAACTAGGGTTTCAATTATGATTTCGAATTAAATCTCCTTTTCGATTACGAAAATGGTGATTTTGTGGAATTGAAGTGAGAGAATTGAAATTGGGGGTGAGAGTGAAGGTATGGTGGTACCTGGGAGGAGATTTTAAAGTGACAGAGGCGCTGGGCAGGGGCGGAGACACCGACGGTGGATACAGAAAAGCCGTAGTGGCCAAGTGCTTCATCACCGGCGCCGCCGCGGAGAGCGGTGGTTGGTGGCTCCGAACAACATCGACCATTTATAAATGTCATAAGACTACCCGCAATGTTACATCAGCATTTACCACATGCAGTCCTAGTCATCACTGCCACATCAGCATTTTATTCTTTCTTTTCACATGCATTCTCTCTCCTTTTTTTAACTCCAACACATCCTTCGCACATGCATTCTCTCTCTTTCACATCATCATTTCATTTTCTATTTTTTTTAAACATGATTTTTTAATGTAAAAACATATTTAATAAATAAATATAAAATATAATTAAATAATTAAAAAAGAAAAAAATTAAATAAAAATTAAAATGGCATTACATAAAAAGAAATTACATTTTCCTAAAAATAAAATAAAAATACTTAAAATTAAACTACACCTAAAATTAAAAATAATAAAAACACTTAAAGAAAATAAGACGACGAAAATTAAGTTTTTCTATAAAATCTACTCTTGGTTAACTTGCCTAAGATTCCAAAGATGTTCCATAAGATCGTTGCGCAATGCGATATGAGTATCTTTGCTTCGTAAGGATTTAAACCTCTGCAGATAGTTTGCAAATTCAGCTGGTGCACCTTCATTATAACTTGATGGTTCAGGCTCGTGTTCTTCAGGGGAACAATTAGTTATCGCATGACCTTCATCTTCTACAATCATATTATGTAGAATGATACATGCATGCATTATATCACCCAACATCGGTATGCTGGTAGATCTTCCAGGGCCTCGTATCATTGCCCACCTTGCTTGGAGGACACCAAATGCTCGTTCAACATCCTTTCGACAAGACTCCTGTCGTCGCTTATAGTATTGCATTTTAAGATTATTGTTTGGAGGATAAACAAAATTCTTTACCAGTGTTGACCATTCTGGGTAAATGCCATCCGCAAGATAGTATCCCTGCGTGTACTCATGCCCGTTCACTGTAAAGTTACACTGTGGTGCATTCCCTTCCAAGATTTGATTGAATACCGGTGATTGATTAAGAACATTGATATCATTGTTTGAACCTGCCACTCCAAAGAATGCATGCCAAATCCAAAGGTCGTGTGATGCCACAGCCTCTAGCATGATGGTTGGATAACCATGATCACCTCGAGTATATTGCCCTTTCCAAGCCGTTGGGCAGTTTCTCCAACCCCAATGCATACAATCTATGCTTCCAAGCATTCCAACAAACCCATGTTTTTCAGAGTGCAGCTGTAGCAACCGTTGAATGTCATCTTGGTTAGGCTTTCTAAGATATCGTGGTCCAAAAACCTCAACAATAGACCTACAGAACTTGTGTAGACATTCAATGGAAGTGCTTTCACCAATGCGTATGTACTCATCACATTGATCAGCTGATGTACCATAAGCCAACTGACGAATGGCACTTGTACATTTTTGTCTTGGTGAAAGACCTTTTACACCAATAGCATCATATCTTTGTGTGAAATAATTAAAATGTTGACAACTTCCTGGTTTAGAGATTTCTTCAACAATGCGATTAAAAAGACGTAGGCTCATCCGGAACCTTCGTCTAAAAAAGCTTTCATCGTACACTGGCTCTGGAGCAAAGTAATCGTTCCACAAACGGGTGTCTCCATCCTTCCGACCTCTATTTATGTATTTTCGTTTGCCCTTCTGTCTAGAAGAACTTCCTTCTTGTGAATCAACACCATCTTCAGCATCAAGTGCAAACAACTGCATTGTTATTTTTTCAACATCATCGGAAATGAGAGTTTGAAAGTGTTGAGACAAAATCATCGGGATGTTTTGTGAGACTTGTTCATCATCTGAGCTCATTTTGAATTGTATAGATAAGTGTTTGAGGAAAAGGAATGTGTGTGTGTTGAAAATGGTTGTTCTAGATAGGTATTTATAGCCGTTGGAAAACTAGCCGTTGGAAAACTAATCTTCCATTTCATAAAAAGAGATTACATTAAAAATAAAAATACATAAATCATAAATAGACATAACAATAAATTAATCTAAACATTTTACTAAAATTAATCTAAACATGACGATTGGAGCCGTATTTCTCGCGGATTTGCTCGCATATTGCCTCGTGTTCAGCTCGTTCAAATGGATTCATGTTAGCGGTGTCAAGGAAGAGTATTTGTCGCTCTTGCATCAGTAGTTGCCGCTCTTGCATCAGCATTTGCCGCTCTTGCATCTCAGTTTTTTTTGTTTCATCTCGAGCTTCTTTTTCTCAATTTCATAGAATTTATCGATTCTATGCTCGAATTTTTCAATTGCTTCACACTTAGCACGATTGGTTGAGGATATCTCATCAATGAGCTTGAGCTTCCTTAGATCGTACTCAGATGGCTCTATTCTTGCTTTGTCTTTTAGCTTAGCTTTGGCTTTGTCCCTCCCAATTGGACGTGTTGTAGTAACCTGCTGAAGTTGAACTTCAAAGTCTTCTTTTTCAATATCTTCAAGTGATATTGCGATTTCAGGATTCTCACCAAAGTTGGCATCAGAAGCAGAGCTCGTATACGCCCCCGAGCTGCTAGTTTTTGTTCTTTTAGGTGGTTGAAAGCCATGAATATGAGTAGCAGAGTTGTACTTACCATGCTCTTTCACAACATTCCATACATGTTCATATGTGAAAGCAGCAGCAGTCTTGTTGGATGGATCGTTAATGTACAACTGTCGAGCTTCTTGGATGTACTGGTCGTCTGACCAACCACTTCTATAACGAGACTTGACTTGTAAGAACAACTCATTAAATCTATTCAACTTAGATTTAAACATATGCCAGTGACTTCTTAGATTATGAGCATCTCTTGGAATTGAAGGTTGACTTTCATTGTAGTATTTTTCAATCTTACTCCAAAAAGCATCTACATTTTGGTTGTTGCTAGTGATTGGATTCTCAGAAGTTGAAATCATAGCTTGTGCAAGCAACACCTCATCACTTTGTGGCCACTTTTGACGACTCGTCTTGGTTGGTTGCTCGTCATTCTCATTCGCCATCTTGCTTGGTTTTTTCATCTTTTTTGTGGCCTTTCCTTTTGACGGTGATTCCACATGTTCCTGAGTTGGTAGAAATTGAGTTTGATGCATTTGAGATGTTTTTTGATATTGTTGCCATTGAAGAAATTGTTGCCATTGTTGAGCATCAAAAGCTGGTTGTGGTTAAGAAAATTGTGGCATGGGAGGAAATTGACCAAATTGAGGGAATGAAGGTCCTTGTTGGTGAAACTGAGGAAACGGTTGTAGTTGTGAATACTGAGAAAACTGTTGTGTTTGTGAGAACTGAGGGAATGAAGGTTGTTGGGGTGGATTTTGCTGAACATCGTCGTCGTCGTTTAACAAATGAGTGAATGAAAAGGGGGCTCTTGGATCCATTTTTGAGAGTGTGAAAGTTAAAAAAACTGAGAGAAGTTTGTATGAGATTTTGGTGTGAAAAATGAGTTATTTTGAGTGGGTATTTATAGCGGGGAAAACTAGCCGTTTTTTTAAAAAAAAAGAGCCGTTAAAGATTTAAAATATTTTTTTTCTATCATATAACCGTTACATGTTAAAAAAAAAAAAAAAAGAATGAGAGGGCCCACTAAGTTTGCATTTCAACGCACTTCATCAAGTGCATGTAACATACATACGTCCATCTCCAATGCATCCGTGTGGCTGATTGCATTCCACGTGTGAAGTGCAATGGGTGCTACATGCGCACTGTAAGCCGCCTAACTATCAATAATATTTACAACAAGGACATAAAAAAATAAACATTATAAAATAATTGAGTAAATTACTCATTATGTCCTTTAAAAATATAACAATTTGCTGGTTTCGTCATTTAATTTCAAAAATTACTAGGAGTGTCCCTATTTTGAAAATTTTGCACTGGTTTTGTCATTTGTCACTAACCCCGTTAACTTATTCTGTTAAAACCCTCATGTGCCGGTCACATGAGGGGTAAAATAGTCATTTCATCCTCTTCTTCTCTTCTTCTCTTCTTCTTCTTCTTCTTCTTCTTCTTCTTCCATTCCTAGGGTTTCCAGAAAACAACTCATCATCTTTAAAGGACCCCGTCACCGTCCTTACTGCCACGAACTCCATTCTTCGATCCTCCGATGCTCCCCCTCCGGCAACACCGACGATGTTATCCGCTACCACGTTGGTTACTGTACATCTCTGTCGACGACCTAACCAAATTTCCGACGTCCGGTGAGCTCATCGCTACTCTCTTCCAAACCACCCCTGCGGCACCGACAACTTCTACAGTGCAAACATCACCTTCTGTGGTCAAACCAACAAAGCAACAGTCAGATCGACGGGCACAAATCCGGCGAACTTCCAGTCTTTACCTGCGAAGAAGAAAGCCGATGTGCTAAGGTTCCAAATCCGGCGAAGGTACCACGATGGTGGCAGTGGTGGAGTGGAACGGAGGCGAAGAGAACGATGAGATGCGAAGGTAACGTGTGGGCCAATCACACATTTTGATTAAATATTTAATTGGTTTGATATTGGAAACAACAATCTAAATCTTATATGAATCAATTAACACCTCAAACTCAGGGAGTTAATTTCAGATTTAAAAAACCCTAGTTACAGAAGAAGAACTGAAGAAGAAGGGGATTAAATGACGAAAATACCCATCACATGTTTGGGGCATGAGCCTTTTAACGGAGACTTTTAACGGTGTTAGTGATAAAGGACATAACCGGTGCAAAATTTTCAAAATAGGGACACTTCTAGTAATTTTTGAAATTAAAGGACGAAATAGCAAAGGCTAGAAACAACCTAATTGCTTCCAGGCATGAACAAATCAAAAGTTTCATTATAATCAATACATTCTTCTTGTGAAATCCTTGCACTACCGACCTTGCTTTGTTTTTTATTACTGTGTCGGCCTCATTAGACTCGAATCTGAATACACATTTTGTTCCAATATGACATTTGTTCTCAGGAAAAGGACAAAGAGTCTACATTTGGTGTTTCTTGAATTGCATTAATATTTCCTGCAAGGCATCAATACATGTATCATCTCTTAAGGCTTCTTGATATACTTCTTTGGTTCAATTTGAGAAAGAAAGCTCATGTATAAGCAAAAAATTTGAGAGTTGTTGTCTTGTCATAACACTAGAATCAATGTTCATAGTAACTTGATCAAGAGGATTATATTTGAGTTCTATAAATCCTTCATTAAAGGGAATAATAGCTTGACAAAGGTTACTAACCGGCAATTGAACTACGAAAAAGAACAACTGATAGGCGACTCGACTGCTGAAGAAGAACTAACAAGAGTTGGCGGTACTTCATGTGTGAAGGAAAGTTCTTTAGCAATTGGAGTTTTAGGTTTAGTGGACTCAAGAGAACTTGATACTTTGAATGGAAAGTAACACATGGATCAACATCAAATCTAGGATCAGAATTGACAACAGTATGTGAAATGGATGAAGTTGGTTTGACCAAGACATTTTGGTTTGTGAGATCAAATAGATTATATTTATTTGTAGGTGGTGTAGCAGTAGAGGTGCACAAACCGGTTAACCGGTGGAAAAACGGTTTTGAAATAACCTAACCGGTTAACCGGTCAAAGTCTGGAAACAGGTTTTTACCAATAAACGGTTCGGTTACTAACCGGTTAAGCGAGCCGGTTAATAGCCAAATAACCAATTTTTTCTTAAGTTGGACCGGTTAATCGGTTTGAAAAACTTGAAACTTCAAACCGGTCCTAAACCTCCGGTTTTTCAAAAACTTCAAACCGATTCCAATAACCGGTTTAAAAACGGTTCTAACCGGTTCAGTTAACCAGTTTCTTTGCAGGTCTATGTAGTAGGGGTGTTCAGTTTTTGAATATTACTTGAAAAAATCAAAATTTGATTCGATTTAATTCGAAAAACTCAAAGTCGAAATTTCGATTCGAATTTTCATATTAGAATAAGATTCAATTCGTAGTATAATATCGAATTTCGAATTTCATAATATTAATTCGATTTGATTCGAAATTCGAATTTAAATTATTTATATATTTTAATTTTATATAAAAAATAGTTACTATATTTAAAAATTAGGCTTTTTAGTTAGGTGGTGTAGTTTATAAAAAACAAACACTATTACTGTAACATCACTGTACTTTCAGTTGTCCGTACGTCCGTACATTCGTACGATTGTACTGTTACGACTGGAGATTTATTTATTATGAATGATTATGGAATTATTGATTGACATTACTGATATTATCACTGTTACTGGTATGCATGACTACGATTTATTATACGCGTAAACCACAGGAAGTTTAGTTGTAATTCAACTAAACAGGCCTGTAGTGTTTATCGCAGTGCTTTATTATGGATGAGTTAATGGTCTGAGAATAGATTTGGGATTTGAGATGGAGTTGTTTGAGTCTGGTTACTAAACGTAGTTAAGGACCCATGGTCATGGTTTATCGAAATAGCGGTGGGACGGTGGCTAGGGCAGTTGCGACTGACCCTTACATATGCCCTATATATATGCATATTTCGGTCTATCATGGATGTGTCGGTGACTAGGGTTTAGTGGGTTTTGGTTTGGGAAATGATAATATTAAAGATGATTAATAATGAGAAGTGATTACGCGATGTGAGGTTACGGATATCATTTAAACGAGAATATTAATTCAGAAATATTAACTTAATAAATGTATTCGCGTGGGTGACGATTCACACGAATATAATTATTAAGAATAATATACTGAAACGATATTCCATAAATAATGAATCAAATCGAAATACGGTACGAGCATCGGATTCGTAAAGGTGACGATCTTTACGAATACGTACGCGAGTAACGCGTTTCGACGAGATAATTAAATAATATCAAACGATATTAATCTAATAGATTGGAAACTAAAAACGTTTATTAGGAATCACAACCTAGAATGTTTTCGAATAAATTAATTTACTTAAATATTTATTTAACGAAAACGAAACGGAATTTATTTTATGAAACAAACTATTTAAACTTATTTTAATTTAATAAAACTAGTTTATTTAAAACGAGTTATTGTTTAAATATGTTACGTTAGAGAAACGAGCATGTTATTATATTTCACGCGTATGAAACGAGATTCGCTACGAGACAAGGTTTAATTAGAAATAATGATAAATAATGAAACCATATGATTATTTAAGCACTTTATATTTAAATATGTTTAACGAGACAAACCGAGTTTTTATATTGTTTTATCGCGATAAAAACGAGATCGGACAGTGGGGTACTACACGCGATAAAAGGAAGATTTCTCTTCCTTTTTCTCTCATTTTCCCTACACACACTCTCTCTCTATTTTCACCTAAAAACACACACATAATCTTCTCTCTACGATTACGAGTTCGTTTCTTGGTGGATTCACGAGATCTCGGCGCCTACACGACCGTGGGAACGAGAGCTACAAGGTGATACAAAGAAATCCCACTTTTAACCACTGATTCGAGGTAAATCTGATGTTTTGTTTTCGGTTTTTACTAAAAACGTGATGTGTATGTGTTTAGAACATAAAATCGTGATTAGGGTTCTTGTAGCTTGTTAAACGAGTTGGTAGGTATATAAGGGATACCACGACTAACATGTACAGTTGAAAAGCTTGAGGATGATGATGATGACAGGTTCGTTGGGGGACAGATCGGCCGAACCCTGCGTAACAGGTTTCTTGGCCGAACCTTCTTCCACGCAAGGCCTGCAGCGAACCAAGGGCTTGCATGGCCGAACCTCTAGGTCACGAACCATTTGCTGGACCACCATTGCCGAACCCTAAGGGCCACGAACCTTAAGGTTCGTTGGTCCTAGGGCTGTTGAAGCATTGGAGCGAACCTAGGGTTCGCCTGGTTGGACCGAACCTTCATTTTTCTTGCGTTGGCCGAACCATGGATCACGAACCTTGTTGAATAGAAGCCGAACCTTAGACCCTAACTCTAATAGGTTCGCTGCCCATGGACAACACAACTTAGTCTCAATTAAGTAGGAGATTTATGGTAAATTAGGAGACATAATTGGATACATATATACGTATACAGGCCCATGCATGCAAGGGAAATTCTACTTACCACCTTTTTCTGTAAATAAATTAAGTTGGAATAATGAGAAATTGCCTAATGGGAATAATTTGAACATCAACCTTTTGAACATAAAGCGGGTTCTTGCAACTTAAAATAATATGATGGAGTTGAATGAGCATGCAAGTAGGTCTTGGTGAGTATATAATTAAGGACGATACCTTAGAATATACATACGAGTTACAAGTATGGACTAGTAAACTTAAATTTTGTTGTCATGTTAATCATCGACAAACTTTAGGTATTATAGGATAACCTATAATAAATGAACTACGAAACTAAACCCTAAAAGGTTTAGAAGGAACTTTAACTTGAAATGTAATATCTATACTTATGAATATGAAAACACATTAATTACAGATTGTTGAAGTGTTTTGGGTTTCACCTACGTGAGCGCGCATATTATTGGAACACTGATTCTAAGGATTCAGGTGAGTTCTCATAACCTCCTTTTTCTTTAAACTGTTTTGTTTTAAAACTCGGAGGTGAAGCATGTATACCAAATTAAATATTATTTTGATAACTCAAGGGTAATACCTGTTTATCAATATGATATTCACGATATAAAATTATCAGTTATTATGGATTGTCTCTTATTATTTTATATCCATGTAAACCTTGTTATTGACTTCGGTCAATAACAAAGATTACAAGTATTGTCACAAACCCCGAGAGTCATCGCTCTTAACTTCGGTTAATTGCTTTGACATTGTGTATTGTCACGTGGATGATTTCCACATCTGTGAATCATTGCCTTTGACTTCGGTTAAATGCTTTGACTTCATGTATTGTCACGTGGTTAGCGACCACTCCATGAATCATGTATTTAACTTATGTTAATTACATAATGATCATGTATAGTCACGAACATTATTTGATAATATGATTGATGAGATTGGTTGATTAGTTGTGAATTGATTATCTATATTTGATTATGATTATTTGTGATTGACTACGATTGATTTGGTTATGTGGTTATGTGATTTTGTATGTGTTTGATTGTTGAATTGATGGAGGTGTGTTGGATTATCTCATACAGGTATTCATATGGATTTTCTCAAGAAGATCATAAGTTTTATTCTCGTTTTAATCAAAGCATTTTATAAAACCATTTTTAAGCATAAACTTTCAAACTCATTTTACTAAAACCTTTTTAAATATAAAAACTTATGATTACTCACCAACTACTTTTGTAGTTGACACTTGGTTTTCTTACATGTTTCAGGTGATGGAGACAAGTAGGAATGAAGAGAGGATCTCTTCTATTTTGGACATCATCATATAGGGTCTTGGACTTAGTTAATTAACTAAATTTCTGGCGACTAGAGTTTAGTTAGTTTAACTAATTCTTTTGTGTAATTGATGTAATTGATTCATGATGAACATGATTTTTGTGTAATTATGTTGTTTGCTTAAATGATATATGATGATTAAATTAGATGCCCACGAGCTTTTGAACAATCTACACATCCCTCGTGGCATCCCGACGATTCCGCCGCCGGTCGGGGTGTTACAGATTGGTATCAGAGCCTGGGTTATAGGGAATTAGGTTACTAGAAATGGTTGACCTAGTCTATAACCATAGGATACCCTAGTATGAATTAAATTCATACACTAGTTAGTATACTCAGGATTTCATGCTTATGTGTTTATTACATGTTAACTGAACTTCTGATATACATCTGATTACATATACTGCTTATTAATTTCTTGCTTACGTGTGCCCTAATGATTCGATAAGGACATGCACGTGGTGTATCGTAAAGGTGGTGGGACGTTGGCTAGGGCAGTTGCGACTGACCCTTACATATGCCCTATATATATACCATTTACGGTACATTAGGTGGACGTCAGTATTGAAGAATGTGGGAACTACCCGTTTGGGAAATTATTTGCTTAGGAAATAAATTATTTATGAATTACTTGCTTTAGGAATTATCTGTTTATATTGTAAACACCAGACAAGGACACACTCGTGGTATACTACAAAGGTGGTGGGACGGTGGCTGGGGCAGTTGCGACTGACCCCTACATATGCCCTATACATATACCATTTGTAGTATATTGGGAGTCTGTCAGTGTCAGGAACTTAGGATATTACTAGGAATTATTGTGAGATGGATGTTGATGGTCTGTTGATTAAGGTTGGTTTGGATTGACACTTTGGGTGATCACACTTGATAAACACTTATAAATTCCTTTATAAAAACATACGGATTGGACACGTAGGGTGCATAGGATTAACGAAACGATAATGAGCGATTAGTGATGTGAGATGGACTTGGATGATGATATAGACATTTGATGATAATATAAACGCATAGTGATGATACTAACACTTAGTGATGGTATGGACACTGGATGAGAATAAACTATAGGGAGGATATGAACACTTAGTGACAATAAGAGCACTTCGTGATGATATGAACCCTTAATGATGATTATTGACATTGGAATTGATATGGATTGTAGTGAACTTAGACAATTGGGGGAAACTTAATGTCAGGTGAACTTAGACATTAGGTGAACTTAGAAATAGGCAAGCCTACATGTCAGGTGAACTTAGACATTAGGTAAACCTAATT
The DNA here is from genome assembly GCA_009363875.1 of Mikania micrantha. Taxonomy (NCBI): domain Eukaryota; kingdom Viridiplantae; phylum Streptophyta; class Magnoliopsida; order Asterales; family Asteraceae; genus Mikania; species Mikania micrantha. Next base: position 93,548,710 of record CM018691.1, on the reverse strand, counting down.
GTCCAAGGGAACTAGAGATCACTTCACTCAAAATTATCCTACTAAGGATAAGGTGTGTGAAGTGAGATTTATGGTGAAGTACATGACACACTCTACACACTAGCAAGGGCATAATCGTGGTGCAATGGAACGGTGGTGGGACGGTGTAGGGGAGATTGCGATCTACCTCTGCATATGCCCTATATATAAGCTTGTTGCATTGCATTGGGAGGTTGTCAGTGTTAGTATAGAGTGAAGAATGTATAGGACCTAGGAATAGTTAGATAACACTAGTTATGACCAACTAGGACACTTAGTAAAATAATAGAGAATTATACACATTTTGAGTTTAATGACAGATAGGAGATGAATATAGTTCCTATATGAAATTCTAATTGTCTAAAGAACTCATTTAAACATTGTTTGTATGACTTACGTTGTATACGGTAGTAACATGTTTCTATTTCCTTCAGAAACATGCCGCCTCGCCGTCACAACGGAGATGATACGAACGCTGAGGATGCTAACGGTAATGCCAACCCTGGCATGCAAGAGTTAGCTAACCTCATCACTGGGTTGGTGAACCAGTTGACTCAGGCCAACCAAAACATCAACCAGAACCGAGGTGGTGCAAACCAGACAACTTGCACATTCAAACACTTCAATTCCTGTAATCCCCTGAAATTTACGGGTGCTGAATCAGCCACTGGTCTGCTGCAGTGGTTCGAGAGTATGGAGAACACCTTCATCAACAGCGAATGTCCCGAAAATCTGAAAGTTCGCTATGCCACTAGTGTTTTCCAAAAGAGAGCACTGACTTGGTGGAACGGGGAAAAGCGAACTAGGGGAGTGGATGCTGCACTCGCATTGACGTGGACTGAGGTCAAGAACTTGATGACCACTGAATTCTGTCCTCGAAGCGAAATGAGGAAACTGGAGACTGAGTTCTGGGAGCTCAAGCAGGATAGCGGGGAGAACGTCATCTATAATACTCAGTTCCATGAGTATAGTCTACTGGTGCCTCATATGGTGACACCCTTGGAGAGGGCGATTGAGAAGTATATCGGCGGGCTGCCGGTGCAGATTCAGGATACAGTTTATGGGAGCAATCCCAAAACACTGGAGGCTGCTATCCGTCTATCTGCAACTCTTACTGATAACCACGTGAAGAATGGAACTCTTACTCGCAAGGGATATAAGAAGACTGACACCAAGACTGCTGCCAAAGAAGTCAAAGCTGAAGTCAAGTCTGAAGCTGCTAGCTCGTCTAAAAGCAGCAACAAGAAGAGAAAGAATAGGAACTTCATGGTAACTGTACCTGCTGCGAAGTCTGCGCAGCAATCATCAAACAATTCTGCTGCAAGAAGTTACACTGGGAACACTCCCCAATGTAACACTTGCAGATATCATCATGCCCCTAACTTACCGTGTCGCGTTTGCAACAACTGTGGCAAGTTCGGGCACTATGCAAACGTTTGTCGGAGTGCACCGCAAGCACAAAGGATGCAACAAGCACCGCTTGCACTGCCAGCTCCTCAAGCACAACCTATACCGGCTGTACCCATTCGCCAGGTACCTCAAGCACAGGCAAGAGCCTGTTATGAATGTGGCGAAGTGGGTCATTTCAGGAATCAGTGCCCAAAGTTGACCGGGAATAATCAGAGGGTGGCAAGAGGCCGGGCTTTTCAACTGAATGCTCCAGCTGCTCAAGCCAACCAGGATGTGGTCAACGGTACATTTCTGATCAACAACTCTTATGCATCTGTCTTATTTGATTCTGGTGCCGATAGGAGTTTCGTTTCATATGATTTTGAATGCTTGCTTGGTAGAACACGTACATACTTAGATAAACCGTTCAATGTGGAGGTGGCTGACGGAAACACTATTGATATTGACACTATTATCGTTGGATGTACGGTGAACTTAAATGATCACGTTTTCCCAATTGATCTCATACCTATGCATCTTGGTAGCTTCGATGTTATCATAGGCATGGATTGGTTAGCCACCCACAGAGCGGAGATTGTTTGTCATGAGAAATATATTCGTATTCCGTTACCTTCGGGTGAAACTTTGAGAATATTTGGAGAAACTGCTAGTAAAGGACTTAAGCTAATGTCTTGCACTAAAGCACACAAGTACCTTAGGAAGAAATGTATAGCATTCTTAGCACACATTGTGGAGAAGAAAGAGAAAGAAAAGAGAATTGAAGATGTTCCGGTAATACGAGATTTTCCAGAAGTCTTTCCAGATGATTTGCCGGGTCTTCCACCAGAACGTCAAGTTGAGTTCCGAATCGACTTAGTACCTGGTGCGAACCCAGTCGCCAAAGCTCCCTACAGACTTGCGCCTTCGGAGTTGCAAGAATTGGCGAGCCAGCTGCAAGAACTTACCGATAAAGGATTTATTCGCCCGAGCCATTCACCATGGGGTGCACCGGTCCTATTTGTCAAGAAAAAGGACGGGTCATTCCGAATGTGCATCGATTACCGCGAATTGAACAAACTTACAATCAAGAATCGATATCCACTGCCGCGTATCGATGACCTCTTCGATCAGCTTCAAGGCTCGGCATGGTTTTCAAAAATCGATCTTAGGTCTGGGTATCATCAGCTTCGCGTACATGATGATGATATTCCCAAGACTGCTTTCAGAACGAGATATGGCCATTATGAATTTTTGGTAATGCCTTTCGGCCTTACCAATGCACCTGCGGTTTTCATGGACCTCATGAACCGTGTTTGCAGGCCATACTTGGATAAATTTGTGATTGTATTCATTGATGATATTCTGATATACTCAAAGACTAAGGAAGAACACGAGAAACACCTCAAGTTGGTGTTGGAGATCCTAAGAGAAGAGCGACTGTATGCCAAATTCTCTAAATGTGAATTTTGGCTCAAGGAAGTTCAATTCTTGGGGCATATAGTCAACGAATACGGTGTTCACGTGGATCCTGCAAAGATTGATGCTGTGAAGAATTGGAGTACACCAAAGACACCGACGGAGATTCGATCGTTCCTTGGACTTGCCGGTTACTATCGGCGGTTCATATCGAACTTCTCCAGGATTGCTGTCCCTCTCACTGCTTTGACTCAGAAGAATAGGCCATACGAGTGGGGACCAAAGCAAGAAGAGGCATTTCAGACTTTGAAGCAGAAACTTTGTGATGCTCCTGTCTTGACACTGCCTGATGGAAATGATGATTTTGTAGTTTATTGTGATGCATCCAACCTAGGTCTCGGTTGTGTTCTCATGCAACGGGGAAAGGTTGTGGCTTATGCATCAAGACAACTGAAGATTCACGAAAAGAACTACACCACACACGACTTGGAACTTGGTGCAGTCGTGTTTGCCTTGAAGATATGGAGACACTATCTTTATGGCACTAAGTGTGTAGTGTTCACTGATCATAAAAGCTTGCAACATATTCTCAATCAGAAAGAACTCAATATGAGACAACGGAGATGGGTTGAACTGTTGAACGATTATGACTGTGAAATTCGCTACCATCCTGGTAAGGCGAATGTAGTAGCAGACGCGCTTAGTCGCAAGAGTCAAGTTCAAATCCATAGTGTCCGAGTGCACAATAATCTCCGAAATGATGTTCTCACAGCCCAACAACACTCATTAGCTCAAGATGACTTGAAAAATGAGATGTCCTGCGGGGCTGAAATCTTATTGGAAACTAAGGATGACGGTTTGATGTATTATTTAAATCGGTTGTGGATACCGAACAGGGGTGATCTTAGAATGATGATTATGGATGAAGCTCATAAATCTCGATATTCAATCCATCCGGGTGCTGACAAGATGTATCAAGACCTTAGGGGCTTGTACTGGTGGCCTGGAATGAAGAAGGATATTGCTGAATACGTGTCTAAATGCCTTAACTGCGCTAAAGTCAAGGCGGAACACCAGCGACCTTCAGGATTGTTATTACAACCAGAGATACCGATGTGGAAGTGGGAGAATATCTCCATGGATTTCATTACTAAACTTCCACGAACTGCAAACGGTAAAGATAGCATTTGGGTTATTGTTGATAGATTGACTAAGTCGGCTCATTTCTTACCAATACGCGAAACTTACCCTGTGCGGAAGTTAGCTCGTATCTACATTGATGAAATCGTTAGCCGACATGGTATTCCCTTAAGCATAATATCGGATCGTGATGCTCGCTTCACGGCACGATTTTGGGAATCACTTCATGAAGCATTTGGAACAAGACTGGATCTTAGCACTGCTTATCATCCTCAAACGGATGGTCAAACGGAGCGAACGATTCAGACATTGGAAGATATGTTAAGAGCTTGTGTCATCGATTTTGGTGGCAATTGGGATAGCCATCTACCATTGGTTGAGTTCTCGTATAACAACAGTTATCATGCGAGCATTGGTATGGCGCCGTTCGAAGCTCTTTATGGCAGGAAATGTCGGTCACCTATTTGTTGGACTGAAGTCGGCGATTCGCAGATTACTGGTCCAGAGATTATTCAGGAAACGACTGACAAGATTCGCCAGATCCGCGACAATCTGTTAGCTGCTCGCAGTCGACAGAAAAGCTACGCGGATAAAAGAAGGAAACCTTTGGAGTTTGAAGTGGGAGATATGGTATTGCTTAAAGTGTCGCCTTGGAAGGGCGTTGTTCGATTTGGGAAGAAGGGGAAGCTTGCTCCACGATACGTTGGCCCTTTTAAGATCCTTGAACGGATCGGGAAGGTTGCTTACAAACTGGAACTTCCTCCAGAACTTAGTAATGTGCATCCGACGTTTCACGTGTCCAATCTAAGAAAGTGCTTAGCTGATCAGGATCTTCAGGTACCACTCGATGACATCCGCATCGATGATACCATGCACTTTGTTGAAAAACCAGTGGAGATAATGGATCGCGAGATTAAACAGCTCAAACGCAGTAGAATCCCAATTGTCAAAGTACGTTGGGAATCGAAACGGGGTCCAGAATTCACATGGGAGCGGGAAGATCAGATGAAGCTTAAGTACCCACATTTATTTACTACGGTCACTCCAAGTTGAATTTCGGGACGAAATTCCTTTAACTAGGGGAGACTGTAACATCACTGTACTTTCAGTTGTCCGTACGTCCGTACATTCGTACGATTGTACTGTTACGACTGGAGATTTATTTATTATGAATGATTATGGAATTATTGATTGACATTACTGATATTATCACTGTTACTGGTATGCATGACTACGATTTATTATACGCGTAAACCACAGGAAGTTTAGTTGTAATTCAACTAAACAGGCCTGTAGTGTTTATCGCAGTGCTTTATTATGGATGAGTTAATGGTCTGAGAATAGATTTGGGATTTGAGATGGAGTTGTTTGAGTCTGGTTACTAAACGTAGTTAAGGACCCATGGTCATGGTTTATCGAAATAGCGGTGGGACGGTGGCTAGGGCAGTTGCGACTGACCCTTACATATGCCCTATATATATGCATATTTCGGTCTATCATGGATGTGTCGGTGACTAGGGTTTAGTGGGTTTTGGTTTGGGAAATGATAATATTAAAGATGATTAATAATGAGAAGTGATTACGCGATGTGAGGTTACGGATATCATTTAAACGAGAATATTAATTCAGAAATATTAACTTAATAAATGTATTCGCGTGGGTGACGATTCACACGAATATAATTATTAAGAATAATATACTGAAACGATATTCCATAAATAATGAATCAAATCGAAATACGGTACGAGCATCGGATTCGTAAAGGTGACGATCTTTACGAATACGTACGCGAGTAACGCGTTTCGACGAGATAATTAAATAATATCAAACGATATTAATCTAATAGATTGGAAACTAAAAACGTTTATTAGGAATCACAACCTAGAATGTTTTCGAATAAATTAATTTACTTAAATATTTATTTAACGAAAACGAAACGGAATTTATTTTATGAAACAAACTATTTAAACTTATTTTAATTTAATAAAACTAGTTTATTTAAAACGAGTTATTGTTTAAATATGTTACGTTAGAGAAACGAGCATGTTATTATATTTCACGCGTATGAAACGAGATTCGCTACGAGACAAGGTTTAATTAGAAATAATGATAAATAATGAAACCATATGATTATTTAAGCACTTTATATTTAAATATGTTTAACGAGACAAACCGAGTTTTTATATTGTTTTATCGCGATAAAAACGAGATCGGACAGTGGGGTACTACACGCGATAAAAGGAAGATTTCTCTTCCTTTTTCTCTCATTTTCCCTACACACACTCTCTCTCTATTTTCACCTAAAAACACACACATAATCTTCTCTCTACGATTACGAGTTCGTTTCTTGGTGGATTCACGAGATCTCGGCGCCTACACGACCGTGGGAACGAGAGCTACAAGGTGATACAAAGAAATCCCACTTTTAACCACTGATTCGAGGTAAATCTGATGTTTTGTTTTCGGTTTTTACTAAAAACGTGATGTGTATGTGTTTAGAACATAAAATCGTGATTAGGGTTCTTGTAGCTTGTTAAACGAGTTGGTAGGTATATAAGGGATACCACGACTAACATGTACAGTTGAAAAGCTTGAGGATGATGATGATGACAGGTTCGTTGGGGGACAGATCGGCCGAACCCTGCGTAACAGGTTTCTTGGCCGAACCTTCTTCCACGCAAGGCCTGCAGCGAACCAAGGGCTTGCATGGCCGAACCTCTAGGTCACGAACCATTTGCTGGACCACCATTGCCGAACCCTAAGGGCCACGAACCTTAAGGTTCGTTGGTCCTAGGGCTGTTGAAGCATTGGAGCGAACCTAGGGTTCGCCTGGTTGGACCGAACCTTCATTTTTCTTGCGTTGGCCGAACCATGGATCACGAACCTTGTTGAATAGAAGCCGAACCTTAGACCCTAACTCTAATAGGTTCGCTGCCCATGGACAACACAACTTAGTCTCAATTAAGTAGGAGATTTATGGTAAATTAGGAGACATAATTGGATACATATATACGTATACAGGCCCATGCATGCAAGGGAAATTCTACTTACCACCTTTTTCTGTAAATAAATTAAGTTGGAATAATGAGAAATTGCCTAATGGGAATAATTTGAACATCAACCTTTTGAACATAAAGCGGGTTCTTGCAACTTAAAATAATATGATGGAGTTGAATGAGCATGCAAGTAGGTCTTGGTGAGTATATAATTAAGGACGATACCTTAGAATATACATACGAGTTACAAGTATGGACTAGTAAACTTAAATTTTGTTGTCATGTTAATCATCGACAAACTTTAGGTATTATAGGATAACCTATAATAAATGAACTACGAAACTAAACCCTAAAAGGTTTAGAAGGAACTTTAACTTGAAATGTAATATCTATACTTATGAATATGAAAACACATTAATTACAGATTGTTGAAGTGTTTTGGGTTTCACCTACGTGAGCGCGCATATTATTGGAACACTGATTCTAAGGATTCAGGTGAGTTCTCATAACCTCCTTTTTCTTTAAACTGTTTTGTTTTAAAACTCGGAGGTGAAGCATGTATACCAAATTAAATATTATTTTGATAACTCAAGGGTAATACCTGTTTATCAATATGATATTCACGATATAAAATTATCAGTTATTATGGATTGTCTCTTATTATTTTATATCCATGTAAACCTTGTTATTGACTTCGGTCAATAACAAAGATTACAAGTATTGTCACAAACCCCGAGAGTCATCCCTCTTAACTTCGGTTAATTGCTTTGACATTGTGTATTGTCACGTGGATGATTTCCACATCTGTGAATCATTGCCTTTGACTTCGGTTAAATGCTTTGACTTCATGTATTGTCACGTGGTTAGCGACCACTCCATGAATCATGTATTTAACTTATGTTAATTACATAATGATCATGTATAGTCACGAACATTATTTGATAATATGATTGATGAGATTGGTTGATTAGTTGTGAATTGATTATCTATATTTGATTATGATTATTTGTGATTGACTACGATTGATTTGGTTATGTGGTTATGTGATTTTGTATGTGTTTGATTGTTGAATTGATGGAGGTGTGTTGGATTATCTCATACAGGTATTCATATGGATTTTCTCAAGAAGATCATAAGTTTTATTCTCGTTTTAATCAAAGCATTTTATAAAACCATTTTTAAGCATAAACTTTCAAACTCATTTTACTAAAACCTTTTTAAATATAAAAACTTATGATTACTCACCAACTACTTTTGTAGTTGACACTTGGTTTTCTTACATGTTTCAGGTGATGGAGACAAGTAGGAATGAAGAGAGGATCTCTTCTATTTTGGACATCATCATATAGGGTCTTGGACTTAGTTAATTAACTAAATTTCTGGCGACTAGAGTTTAGTTAGTTTAACTAATTCTTTTGTGTAATTGATGTAATTGATTCATGATGAACATGATTTTTGTGTAATTATGTTGTTTGCTTAAATGATATATGATGATTAAATTAGATGCCCACGAGCTTTTGAACAATCTACACATCCCTCGTGGCATCCCGACGATTCCGCCGCCGGTCGGGGTGTTACAATTACACAAATGCCAATTTAATTATAAAACACCCATAATTCTTACACTTTTAAATACGATAAACTTAAACATTCACAACAAAGCGTCAATCGTGAAGCTCGAAAAATTGATCATTTTGTTTGCTAATTTCTAATGTTTTGATTACTTGTAACTTTATGTTTTTTGTATGTTATCACTGGCATTATATATCGAACTTGTATCATTTTATTAGTTTATTATATGATATCTCTAATATTACAACTTAGATGTTGGTTATTTGATATTTGGATGTTTAAGGTTTTGATTATTTAATATTTTGAATATATAAATATCGCAAAATAAACAATTTTTTAATTAAATTCAAATCAAGCAAATTCAAATCGAATTCAGATTCAAAATTCGAATAGAATCGAATTGGAATTTTTGAATTGATTTCAAATTTAAATCGAATTCAAATGCTCTTAAAAAAATCAAAATTCGAAATCATTCGATTCGATGAGCAGTGCTATGTAGCAGAGCGAAGTTCATTGAATCTACGAAGCAACCTCTTTATCCCTTTTTGGGGTAGAAGTAAGGTTTGTGTTCATATCTCCCCAGACACTACAAAGTGAGATTTTACTGGGTAAATGTTGTTGTTTCATCCACTATACAAGTTTGTGAATTGAAAACCTTATAAGCTTTGTTGATGGAAGAATAACCAAGAAAATAATCAGAATCCACCTTTGCTGCAAATTTGGACAAAGAATCTTTGAGGTTTAGAATAAACCATAGACAACCTACTAGTTTATTTCTATTAACCGAAATGCCAACCAAAGCACATATTATGTGAGGATTTTTTAACTAGCTGAAATGCGTCCAGTTAACAATTATTCAAAACAAGGAAGGAAACGTTAATTGTTTCTTCTAACATATAAACGTGGAAAGAAAGTAGGTTGCGCATTTTTTCTTCGTCTGTTGCTTTTTGTTTCCTACAATCTCCTCGTTAAAGAGGAGCTTTTCACAAACAGTCGAGATTATAATCTGGGACTTTTTGGCTGCACTTATCAGCTCTTCACTCACGAAATCCTCAATGCTGATTTTTCTGTTGTCTGCTTCTCTTTTGAGTTGGCAATCTTGTAGACCTTCTTTTCCGAAAGCAAGGCAACCTTCAAGGCCCGTACCAATTTTTTTTATCACACCAAATAATTGGGTTAGCTCAGAGAACCCATGCCATCAGCTCCTCCACAGAAATGAATATCAGAAAACAATGTTGTCATTAAACTAACGTCCATCTAACTAAAAACAAATGAAAATATATTACCTCATTGGTATTCAGTCCATATTTTGGTATACAATGTCAGCTTCTTCCTTTTTAACCGCCACTTGGGGTGGGTGTGATTGTTCACCACCATAACATTCCCTGTTAACTTCTTCATCATCGCAAAGTTCCTAGTTCAAATCAAACTGCCAGTACGAAGTTTGACCCGAAACCTCTTCGTTAAGATCTGGCAATGTTGGTCTATTTGTGGCCTCAGATGATTGCACACCAGTCTCATCCTTAAAAACATTATGATTAGTTTGTCATTTGATTAACAATAAAAACAAGTAAATACAGTTTCGCACCTGATAAGTTTCAGCCACACGAGAAATGTCAGAATATTGACCGAAGAAAAAGTGTGACAATCCAACTTTTCGGATTAACTCTGTTAACTGAAGATGGTGATATAACAGGCCCAACAGAGCCAATGTAGGCCCAATAAGACCAGTTTAGGTCCAATAGAAACAAGGAAGACCACTGAGGCCCAGGTAGGCCCATTAAGGCCGAAGAAGGCCCAAGGTAGGCCCATTGAGATCTAGGAGGCCCAAGATAGGCCAGTTATATTCTGTGAGGCCCAGTGAACTTGATGGAGGCCCAATTGGATTAATCAAGCCCAATGATGTTTCAATTGGCCGATAAATGACAATTCGGTATTCCGGATTAACTCCGTTAAACTTATAATTAATCGAAATGGGATGTGATTGTATGAAAACAAAGTTCAAGGGTTAGAAATATTCAAGTTTCAAGGAATTGGAATTGTAAAGAGGAAAAATGTCAAATTTTGACTTTTATAAGTCAAAATTCGACTAAATGGCTTATGAAATTCGAATTCCACATTAATAATAAGTTGTAACTGAAATTGGTCAGTTGTAAGTATCAACTTAATGATCATTATCAACTATCAGACGTTATGGTTACATTTATTGATCGAATTAAACTAAAATGATAACAAAAGGTTGAAACCGTCCATAGTCACTCTCAAATTCGGAAGAGTAGATCAAAACACTCACAATTGAGAATTCCTAAACACTATTCGGCATCCTCAGAGAGTAATACAAGCAGTGAATTGATTCCAGAAGCTCCGGACTGAGGAATTCGATCGCGAGGGGGCCGAACCTAAGACTCAAAGTCGATCTCAATCGATTAACCATCAAATCAAGTAAGTAATCGATCCTACATCTTCTAATATGGCCGACTAAGGGTTATCCTAAATCAATTTCAACTGATAACATTGATTTGATAGAGTTCAAGTAATTAGGGCTCGTAATAAAGTCGTTTTGGGGTTCTCAATGTAAACGATGTTGAAAATCCAATTAATTAGTGTCTATAGTTTCAGAATGTTGCGATTAAGGATAAACACATGTTGATTTTATGAAAGAATAACAAATTGATCGAATTCGATAATTAGGGTTCATCTAAGAATTGGTTTTGGGGGTTTCGTATCAAATAAGTTTAGGAACGAAATTAAATGATATAGATAGCTTCAGAAGGGATCGATTAAGGTTTAACCTAAGTTGATTGTGACTGATAACAACAAATTGATCGATTTCAAGTTTCTAGGGCTTGTTTAAGGAATGAAATTGGGACTTCGATTTAGATGAGTTATAGAATGAAATTAAGTATCACGGGTAGTTTCAGAATGCTCCGATGAAGAATAGCCCTATGTTAGTTACATCTAACAACAACGAATTCCATGAATTCGATTGTTAGAGTGTTAAGCATAAAACGTTTTGGGTTTTTGTTCTTAATGAACATAAAAATCGAATTAAACAACTTGGAAGGGTTCGAAACATCATAGCAATTGAAAATCCTATGGTTTTGGAATTTATTAGATTTGAATTGGGGTTCAATTGGGATCAAATTGCTTCGGCTAGAATAATCAAAAGGGAACTTGATCATGGTTAGTTAAAACAATTAAATCCTATGATTTTGCAATAGAAACTGGGCAGATCAGATGGTAGATAGTGTGCACGGTGAATGGGGGGTCACGGGTTCGAACCCGGCCCTAACCATTTTTAGGATTTTAAGGTAATTTTTGGTATTTTTGATATATCTTTCACATGCAAACTCCGTTTTAACCCGTTCGAGTTGCGTTGGAACCGTAACGGGAATACGAACACATAGGAATGATAAAATTTATATTTTAATCCGAAAACGAAATCGCGTATAGTTTCGGTTATTTAAATAAAACCGTATATGTTTTATTTAAACGATTTCTAGAGACACGCGTACTTTCGTATGCACATTTCTAACATTTTAACATACGTGTGTTGACACGTATGTGAAGCCAAGCACAAAACGACATCTCGAATAACGCAACGTTATTGTTAAACCGCAGATTCTTCGTAGGAGGATTTCCTATACGAGCTTTTAGTGTGTGATCATTCTGCAAAAACCAAAGGTGCGTACACGGCCCCTTTCTTATTTTAAACTGTATTGGGGGAGAAAACATGTGCAACAAACTATTTTAGATACATATCACTAGCATGAGTTAGCTGTTTACATTATGTGACAACATAGCAACTTGAAAGTCCTTACACACCTCGAACCGTTTAGTTTGCTGTAACGCAAAGCGTGGTAGTTGGAAATAGATCTATTAGGTTTGACAAACCTCACCTGGTAGATGGGATCTACGCAGGTGTTTGACTGACCAATCATATTTTACTATTGTTGTGCTAGACAATAGTGGCAAGGCAAAAACATGCTATAGCATGGCAATTCGTCAGCTTCGGTGTCGAACACTTATGTAAATAGTTTATATGACTAGCTATCATGACTGTGCATGTGTGATTATGTTATCTACAAACTTGTTATTCAAACTGCTGTTTTGAACATTGTGAATGCTTAAAACCTGTGTTATGCACCAACCTTTGTGTTGACTTGATTTACATGTTTTCTCAGGACGCTAAGGCACGCAGTAAAGCTGGCATGGACTAGGAGATAGAGTCGCATACATTTTAAACATTTTTGGATATTTAAATTTGAACATTTGAGAACTTTGTATTGTATTTTACATTTTTCAACTGTTACTAGTTTTATAACGTTTCCGCAACTTTTGAAAACTCTGATGTTATGTTTTAAAGACCAAAGTATGTTTTGAAATTCATATAGAGGTCTTCGCTATGTCTAATGATCTGAGATCCTGGTTTGTCACATTCCCAAACGGTTTGATTCCGTTAGTTGGAAATTGGGGGTGTGACAGATTGGTATCAGAGACATTGGTTATAGCGAACTAGGTTTGCATTAGTAGACTTAGACTATGACTGTTAGACATTAGACACATCTGCTTATACATATTGCTTAGAAATTACATATGACATTATGTAATTGACTTGTTTACATATTCCATGGCACTGCACTTACATATGGTATTATGTAGCAGGCATGGCATCATCATCGGTACCTTATATTTATATTGATGATTCCGAGGACGAGGAACCGATAGTTCCGGCACCACCGTCATCACCACCACCACCTATTCCATCACCTCCACAGTATGAGATGGATGACTCAGATCCGGAGGAGGATCCAGACGAGGATCCAGACGAGGATCCAGAGGAGGATCCAGATGAGGACCCGGATGAGGATCCGGAGGAGGAGTCAGAGGAGGGCACTCAGCAGATCCCTGCTGAGGGACCTTCTACACATCCACCACCAGTACTAGATGCTCCTGAGCCTAAGAGGCAAAGGACGGACGCTGAGGAGATCGCCAAACTGCGCGAGGATCTGGATGTAGCAGAAGACAGGATCGTATAAAGATCTCAGGAACTATGGGATGCTATTGAGAGGCAAGAGGAACTTGCCCATCTGGTTCATGACATGCGGGATGAGATGATTAATATGATTGGTCGTCTCGAAGCTTCAGAGAACCGAGCTGAGTTCTTGGAGGGCAGGATAGAAGCCTTAGAGGATTTGGTGGCCTCTGAGAATGAGGAAGAGGATGAGGAGGAAGAAGGGGAGGAACCAGCACCAGTTGTTGAGTCCGATCCTGAATCCACTGTTGAGGACGATTGATTATTTTTTTTTCTCTCTTTCTTGTTTTAGTAAACAACTTATTAGGAACGGGTTGTGTTCCTACATTAGTAGTTTGAAAACTTATGTTTGATTCAAAAGTATTGTACTCAAAGAAAGTTTCTATCTATTGAAGAATTATTATTTATTTCCAACAGTGTGTTGATTTATATTATGTGTTGTGTTTGTTGTTTTACTTACACATGTCAAATTAGATTTTGATTACGCGCTAACATTTCTTGTAAATAGGAAGGAAATGGCTGACGGAAACATCCATATGACTGTTGCTGAGCTCAATGAGCTAATTAACAACAGAGTTGCAGAGGCAATCGCACAGTATGCGCAGACACACAACACAGGGACACATGGTCCAGCTGGAGGATTGGTTAACTCACAGGCATGCACGTTCAAGATGTTCTTGGACTGTAAGCCACATAATTTCAAAGGGTCGGAGGGGGCCATAGGACTTCTCCGATGGATTGAAAAGGCAGAGTCTGTGTTCGAAATGTGCAACTGCCCTGACGAAAGCAAGGTGAAATTTGCTACGGGAACATTGGAGGGTCCAGCATTAACTTGGTGGAACTCAAATGTTCAGACTCTGGGGTTGGGAGAGGCTAATGCCTTGACATGGAACGACTTCAAAACTTTACTGCAAGAGGAGTACTGTCCTCGCAGTGAAATGCAGAAGTTGGAAGAGGAATATTGGCACCTCAAGATGGAGGGGTCAAATATTGAAGAGTACACGACCAGGTCACATGAACTGGCCAGACTGCTACCACACATGGCTACTCCAGCCAGCAAGTGGATTGAAAGGTACATTGGAGGACTAGTGCCTCAGATTCAGGGGTTGGTTACTTCAGCAAATCCCACCACCATCCAACAAGCTGTTCGTTTAGCGCATCAGCTTACTGATCAGGCAGTGTTGCAGGGGACTCTGCCCAAACAAACATCTGCTACCAAGGTGGGAGATCATAAGAGAAAGTGGGAAGGTAACAACTCAAAAAGTCACAATCAACAATCATATCAACAGAACCGGAAACAAGACTTAAACAAGTCTTATCAAAACTCAAGCAGTGGTCAGCAATCATCATCATCGGGGGGTTATATTGGCAAACACCCCAAGTGCAACAGATGTGGTTACCATCATGCAGGTAATCAGTGTGAGAGAGCTAAGTGCCAGAGGTGTGGCAAGATTGGGCATGCGGCTAAGGATTGTCGCGGGGAGCTGCAGAACAACCACAACAACCAGAATAATAACCAGAACAACGCTCAGAAGGGTTGTTTTGAGTGTGGCAAGGTGGGACATTTTAAGAAAGATTGCCCACAGCTCAAGAAAGGCGGGGACAATAATGCCAATGGCAACGGAAATGGCAACGGTAATGGAAATGGCACCAACAACAACAATAACAACAACAACAACAATGGTGCTAGAGGCAGGGCGTTTGTGATTGGAGGACGTCAAGCGCGGGAGGATCCCAACATTGTTACGGGTACGTTCCTCTTAAATAATCACTATGCCTCTATGTTATTTGACACCGGTGCCGACCGGAGTTTTGTATCTAGTTCACTTGCTAAGTTGCTAAATGTTAGTCCCACTGCCTTAGATAGTCCATACACTGTGGAATTAGCTGATGGTAAGTTGATTGTAGTGGAAAATATTTTTAAGGGATGTATCCTCGATTTGATGGGTCAAACGTTAGAGATTGATCTGATGCCTATTGCCTTAGGCAGTTTTGATGTAGTTATTGGCATGGACTGGTTGTCCAAACACCAGGCTGAAATAGTATGCCATGAAAAGATCGTTCATATACCTCTTACAAATGGAGAGACACTGTATGTACAAGGTGAAAAGATCAGTACGCCACTGCGTCTCATATCTTGTATGAAAGCACACAAGTGTCTACGTAAGGGTCATACAGCAGTTATAACACTTATAACTGAAAAGCCAGTAGCCGAGAAGAAGATTGAAGACATTCCTGTAGTCTGTGAATTTCCGGAGGTGTTTCCAGAAGACTTGCCGGGATTACCGCCTATCAGACAGGTGGAATTCCGAATCTACCTTACACCAGACGCAGCACCGATAGCTAGGGCGCCTTATCGACTTGCACCGTCAGAGATGCAAGAGTTATCCACACAATTGCAAGAGTTGTTGGATAAAGGTTTCATACGACCTAGTTTTTCACCGTGGGGAGCTCCAGTTTTGTTTGTTAAGAAGAAGGACGGGACTTTCCGTATGTGTATCGATTACCGGGAATTGAACAAGGTTACTATCAAGAACCGGTATCCGTTACCCAGAATTGACGATCTGTTCGATCAGTTGCAAGGTTCGAGTTATTACTCGAAGATTGATCTCAGATCGGGTTATCATCAACTAAGAGTCCAAGAGGAGGATATCCCGAAGACAGCATTCAGGACACGCTATGGCCATTATGAGTTCTTGGTCATGCCATTTGGGTTGACAAACGCTCCAGCTGTATTCATGGATCTCATGAATCGTGTTTGTAAACCTTATCTAGATAAGTTTGTCATTGTTTTCATCGATGACATTCTCATCTATTCACAGTCTGAAGAAGAACACGCTGAACATCTTCGATTACTATTGGAATTACTGAAACAGGAACAACTGTACGCTAAGTTCTCGAAGTGTGACTTTTGGATGCGAGAAGTACAATTTTTGGGGCACATAGTAAATGAAAAGGGTATACATGTTGATCCAGCGAAGATTGAAGCGATTAAGAATTGGGAAGCACCAAAGACCCCTACAGAGGTACGACAATTCCTTGGTTTGGCGGGTTATTATCGACGATTCATTGAGGGTTTCTCAAAGATCGCTCAACCACTTACAGCTCTTACGCACAAGGGAACGAAGTATAACTGGACGGATAAACAGGAAACTGCGTTCCAGTTATTGAAACAGAAACTTTGCAGCGCACCGATTCTGTCCTTACCGGAAGGGACGGAAGACTTTGTGGTGTATTGTGATGCATCTGCACAAGGTTTGGAATGTGTGTTGATGCAACGTGATAAAGTGATCGCTTATGCTTCCAGAAAACTACAAACACACGAAAAGAATTACACTACTCATGACTTGGAGTTAGGAGCAGTGGTTTTTGCTTTGAAAATTTGGAGGCATTACTTGTATGGAACTAAGTGTACTATTTATACTGATCATAAGAGTTTGCAACATATCTTTGATCAGAAGGAGCTTAATATGAGGCAACGACGATGGGTTGAGTTGTTGAACGATTATGAGTGTGCGATTAAGTATCACCCGGGAAAGGCTAATGTGGTAGCTGATGCTTTAAGCAGAAAGGATACTTCAACAAGACGGGTTCGTGCACTTATGATGACAATACATACTGACTTACCTGACAAGGTACGCAGTGCTCAGATCGAGGCTTTGAAAAAGGAAAACTTGGTACAGGAATCTTTACGGGGAATGGAAGAACAGTTGGATACGAATGCTGATGGAATTCGTTATTTCATAAATCGAATGTGGATACCTTTGTATGGAGGTTTAAGGGAACTCGTGATGGACGAAGCACACAAGTCTAGATATTCAGTCCATCCAGGATCAGACAAGATGTACCATGACTTGAAGGCATTGTATTGGTGGCCTCACATGAAAGCTGATATTGCTAAGTACGTTAGCAAATGTTTGACTTGTTCGAAAGTCAAAGTTGAATACCAGAAGCCATCTGGTTTACTGCAACAACCAGAGATACCGATGTGGAAATGGGAACAGATTTCGATGGACTTCATTACTAAGTTACCCCGTACACCGAGCGGTTGTGATACGATATGGGTAATTGTCGATCGATTAACGAAATCTGCACATTTCTTAGCAATCAAGGAAACTGATAAGATGGAGAAACTGACTCGCATTTACATCAAAGAAGTGGTAGCATGGCATGGCGTGCCAATCTCTATCATATCAAATCGGGATGCCCGGTTTACTTCCAACTTTTGGAAATCTCTTCATAAGTCATTGGGGACTCGCTTAGATATGAGTACCGCTTATCACCCACAGACCGACGGTCAAAGTGAGCGAACAATTCAAACGCTCGAGGATATGTTACGAGCTTGTGTAATTGACTTTGGTGATAACTGGGAGAACCATTTACCGTTAGTGGAATTCTCATACAACAATAGTTATCATACAAGTATTCAAGCAGCACCGTTTGAAGCTTTGTATGGTCGCAAATGTCGTTCACCAGTTTGCTGGGCTGAAATTGGTGACAGTCAGATAACAGGTCCTGAACTGGTGCACGAGACGATAGAGAAGATAGTTCAAATCCGGAACCGTATGGCAGCGGCTCGGGATCGACAGAAGAGTTATGCTGACAAACGTCGTAAGCCGTTGGAATTTCAAGTAGGAGACCGAGTTCTTCTAAAAGTATCACCTTGGAAAGGTGTGATACGATTCGGCAAGCGCGGAAAGCTTAGTCCACGTTACGTAGGACCTTTTGAGATCCTGAAAAGGATTGGTCCGGTTGCGTATCAACTCAAACTACCGGATGAACTCAGTGGAGTTCATGATGTGTTTCATGTGTCGAACTTAAAGAAATGTCTTTCTGACGAGACATTGATTGTACCGTTGGAAGAAATACAAGTAGATGAACAGTTACGATTCATTGAAGAACCAGCAGAAATCATGGACCGAGAGGTCAAACAACTTAAGCAAAGCAAGATTCCGATAGTCAAAGTCCGATGGAATTCACGACGTGGTCCTGAATTCACATGGGAATGGGAAGACCAAATGATGAAGAAATATCCTCATCTATTTAAAACAGCTACTGATAACACTGAGAGCGCACGTTAAATTTCGGGACGAAATTTCCTTCAACAAGGGGATGACGTGATGCTTCACACATCAACACTGCAAAATTTAAAACTGTAAGCACAAACATTTTATTTATTCAATTGATTTTGTTACAAACATTTGTGCTACATTACATTCTATATATTTTATGTGCTACATTTCATATGTTACATGTTATGGTAGTACATACATGATTGGTTACACACATTTTGCTATGTGCGGGGTTGCATAGTACAAACGGTTATAGACACTCACTATGTGTGAGGTTACACAACACAGTATGATCAAACACAAACAGTCACAGTTAGGTGAACTAACTAGTGTACACGCAAACAGTCACATTGAACGATCACAATTGAGTTGTGATGTTGCAAGCATTAGACTTTGTGTGTGAGTACACACAAGCACACGGAATGATCAAACCACACTAACACGTACAATTTAAACACGTAAGTAGTTTCCTAACTACTCCTAACATTTGCTAATTTTCGGGACGAAAATTCTTTCAACAAGGGGATGATGTGACAATCCGACTTTTCGGATTAACTCTGTTAACTGAAGATGGTGATATAACAGGCCCAACAGAGCCAATGTAGGCCCAATAAGACCAGTTTAGGTCCAATAGAAACAAGGAAGACCACTGAGGCCCAGGTAAGCCCATTAAGGCCGAAGAAGGCCCAAGGTAGGCCCATTGAGATCTAGGAGGCCCAAGATAGGCCAGTTATATTCCGTGAGGCCCAGTGAACTTGATGGAGGCCCAATTGGATTAATCAAGCCCAATGATGTTTCAATTGGCCGATAAATGACAATTCGGTATTCCGGATTAACTCCGTTAAACTTATAATTAATCGAAATGGGATGTGACAAAAAGTCTCCGTCCCACCAAGACATATTTCAAATCAAAAATATGGGTGTAAAATGTAGATATTTAATAAACGAAACAAGAGAAACTCGTTCAACGATTTGGAAAGTGATTCGAGGGAATGTGTGATATTGTAACGCAGTATCTGTGTATATATGGACAATGAATTCGTAAGTTACAAACTATTTGTCACGTTTTAAACATTAAACGCCACGTAGTGGTCACTACGGGGCGTTTAGGGATAACCCTAAACACCCCGTAGTGACCACTACTGTAACGACCCGTTTTCAATAAATCAAACATGTTTGAAATAATCGTTAATTGCGGAATCATGAAACGAGGATCTGATTTCAAGATACGCTGAGTTGAAGATAGCGTTAAATAAGAGATCATATATTTTGAATTTTTCAGGTCTTGAAATTATAACCATTGGAAAGAGCTCGAAAAATCGTGAACGTAGGCTAAAACCGTGTGCAAAACGGAGTTCGTATGCTCCCGGAATCGCGAAAACAAGATAAGATCAAAATTCAATGAAACGGCATTCGCGCGGTACGCCCCAACCCAGCGTTCCAGGTGGGGCGATGCGCCCGGGGTGGACGGCGGCTCAAAAACGAGTTTTTAAGATCAGAATGCTAAGAAAACTCATTTTTCTTCTTCCTTTCGATCATTTACGCCCAAAAACACCCCCAAATCATATTTTCATCATCCAAACTCCATTTTGAAAGCTTCTAAACGTCCGGATCGCACCAGGGATCGTATCTACAAGTTCTGATCGTGGTTTTACCCGTAGAAATCCGTTCGATTGGGTAACGATTCGTTTTATCTTACTAGTTTAATATTTGTGAATCAAATCTAGTTTTGAATGCATTACTATGACTATGGGTATTTATTATTGTCTAGTTGATAACTAAGGGTTGTTAGAAACGAAGAACTTGATATTTTGATGGTGAAATCTTCGTTTTGAAGTCGGGATAATGTCCGGTTGTTATGAAACCATAGCATGGTGTGATAACTAGTAGAAAATGGTGGAATATGATTTTAGATGAAATATGGAATATGATCCATAGGTTAAATGATGATTTAGATATATTGGTGTTAAAAAAATTTATTAACAGTTATGATCATAAATGAATTTTTAATAATAAAAATGATTAAAGATCATAATTAATACAATGAACATCAATTATTTGATGAAATGCCTAAGGGAGGCATGGGATATGATTAATTCTAATAATTGACTAAAACTTACTAACAATAGTAAGATGGAGTCAATTATGTGATAAGTTGACTTTGAGAAAGTCAAACCAGTCAAGTGAGTTGAACTTGATTGTATGTGTTATATGTATTGAATATAGTTGTATATGTGTGAATATGCAACTAGGTGTTGGTGGTGAACGTCAAGTGACAATTCACAGAAGTGGAAAAGAGGTTGTAGCAAGTGAACAACCGTTTGAACCAGGTAAGTTACCCAACTTACTGTAACATTACATATAAGAAGTAGAATGAGTCTACTTGTGTGCCTGATATATGTGAATGATGTTGAATATGTGATTGAAACTAATGGATGAGAAATCCTTTAGTTTGTGTTGTGGTGTTTCAATGAGAAACGTGAATGCAATATATTTGCATTGGAATAACCGGATGAACCGGTGATTAATCAATATGATTTTGGTGTTAATATAAATGATTGTGGTTATCGTTGCTGCATGATTCACAAGGTGTGTGAACATGCCGTGATCATGATTGTGGTTATTGTTGATGCATGATTCACAAGGTGTGTGAACATGCCGTTATCGTGATTGTGGTTATTGTTGATGCATGATTCGCAAGGTGTGTGAACATGCCATTATCATGATTGTGGTTATTGTTGCTGCATGATTCACAAGGTGTGTGAACATGCCGTGATCATGATTGTGGTTATTGTTGATGCATGATTCACAAGGTGTGTGAACATGCCATTATCATGATTGTGGTTATTGTTGCTGCATGATTCACAAGGTGTGTGAACATGCCGTGATCATGATTGTGGTTATTGTTGATGCATGATTCACAAGGTGTGTGAACATGCCATTATCATGATTGTGGTTATTGTTGTTGCATGATTCACAAGGTGCGTGAACATGCCGTTATCGTGATTGTGGTTATTGTTGCTTTATGACTCCACAATGGTGGATAGCCAGAGGTGCTGGCAATTGTCTAGATGGAAGTACCGGTGGGTGAACATCTTAGACTTAATATTTATGACTCCATAATGGTGGATAGCCAGAGGTGCTGGCAATTGTCTAGATGGAAGTACTGGTGGGTGAACATCTTAGACTTAATATTTAGGACTCCACAATGGTGGATAACCAGAGGTGCTGGCAATTGTGTAGATGCAAGTACCGGTGGGTGAACATCTTAAGACTTGAAATATTTATGATACCACAAATGTGTGGATAGTCAGAGGTGCTGACAGATAGCTATGGTGGCAGTAAAGGAATGTGAACACCATAGTGTAATTTTGGTTAAACTATTGTGAGCAATAGTTGATGATTGGTAATAAGATATTATTACATTATGAGAGTCAACTCGAATAGAAATGACTCAGTTTGAGTATTGATTGTGAAAAATGTATTTTTACATTTTGCTGTGATACCACAAATGTGTGGATAACCGGTTAATCCGGAAACTAAATTGTTGAAACCACATGTGTGTGGGTAATTGGTTGAGCCAATATATATATATATGGCGTTTTAAATTAGCCATAGGTGCTAGTGATAAAGTTGTATTGGATAATATATTATGATAAACATCCATATGATATGTATGTGGATGTGTTAAATGAGTTGTGGGAACTCGGGGAGGGGTTACTTACTTAGTTCGTATGAACTAATGGTGACTTATATGTGATGTTACAGGTCAAAGATAGATATGCATCGGGCGATCTGATCGGGCATGTTATGAAGCAGAACTAAACGTTATGTAAAATTCTCTGATGGTATTAAACTTAAATACACTAGTTTTATTAATCATAAATGTAAATGATTTGAAATTAAGTGTGTTTAAGTTATGAAATGCTATTTTTACGCTTCCGAACAAAATTTTTGAAAAAGTTTAATCTGGGACCTAAAATGGGATACGTGTAATCGTGTGGAAAGTTTGGGTGTTACAACTACGTGGCGTTTGGTCAACATCAACTGACATTGTCGGAGCTTTTGCAGAACATCGTACTAATACGCCCCGTAGTGACCACTACGGGGCTTTTAGGTCTAATCATAGCCCTGTCGTTTGACCAAGATAGTACAATCCGTACTAAAACGCCCCGTAGTGGCCACTACGGGGCGTATGAGTGGTGTCCAGACATACATTTGGGGTGTAAGTTTAACACCACCCTAAAAAAATGTGAGGCTCCAAAAAAAAACCTTACCGTGGGTTAAAATTGAAAGATTCAAACTTTGGGTTAAGAAAAACGACTTTTGTAAAATTGTTCATTTCTATGATATCAAATACATCCTGCACATCACGCATCCTGTACTTAACAGTGGTGTTCAGAATGCTTAGTCTCTTGGCTCTGAAAAGAGCCGTTTTTGAATAGCTTCCATGATAGGTCTCTAAAAATATATAATGTAATTATTTAAGAAGAGAGATAAGATAAGATTTTGAATAGATTCCATAAGATATATATTTACTTACCAAAGCTAACGTCTAAGTGTACCGTCAGTTTAGGTCCTAGCCCAAACGTGTGACTAAGCATATGAGAGAATTTAAGATCCTTTTCTCCTCTAACAAGAATCTTGTCGTCTTCTGTAATGTTGAAGAATCCACCACACTTGGTGTTGAATCTTCGTATATTCATTGTACTTTTTAGAATCTTATGGTGAATTGCCTACAAAATTTAAAGGCAATTTACTAAAATCCATAAAATCGAAAAGTTAGTTAGAGGGAGTTAACCTGAGAAGTTTTTTTTAAAAATATGATTTTCGTAAAATTAAATTAGTAATAAAATTTTGAAATTTAAAACTTGCATGTTATTACGTTTGTGTGCACGGTTCGGTTCGGTTCGGTTTTTGGCTAAAACCGCAACAGAAACCGACATAGTCGGTTTTTATTTATTACAAACCGTTCGGTTTTCGGTTTTTTTCGGTTTTTTTTTGTCGGTTTCGGTTCTGTTTTCGGTTTTTTCAGTTTTTTTACTTTTCTTTTCTTTTGTTTTTGTTTTTTTTGTTCTATCTTATGCCTAACATTGAAAATGCAAACATGATTAACAATTAATAAATTAATTGATCGAACACCAACTAATTAAAATAAAACAACATAATTATCATTATGTTCTTGAATTTAAAAAAGTCAAAAGTAAATAACTAAATATGCAATAATTCCGATCTTTATCTTTTAAAATGATAGATTTCATCTAATCTAAATTTTTACCATCTCCAATGGTAAACTTTTTTTGTGTGTTTTTCCAGTTAAATATGCATGAAAATAGCAACACATACACACACACCCACACACACACACACATATATATATATATATATATATTAATTTTTAAAAAACTAAAAATCGGTTCGGTTTCGGTTTTTCATATTATAAAAACCAAAAACGAACCTAAAAATTTGGTTTCGGGTTTTTCGGTTCGGTTTTGCCCCGTTATTCATTTGGTTCGGTTTTTCGGTTCGGTTAATTCGGTTCCGGTTCGGTTTTTTTCGGTTTTTTGCTCACCCCTACGTTTAGGGATTAAATTAGTAATAAAATTTCGAGCTGCTTTTGTACCATATGTACCTCAATAAATCAAATAAACCTGATCTCAAATTCAATTCCTATTAGGATTCAAGAAAATCAATTCGAAACTAAGACTTGGCATGTTTTAATTGGAATGTATAGAGATTTTTGAAAGACAGTCAGAAGAAAAAGAAATCAAACTAATACATCAATAAAACTAATAATTACCATTTTGTGGAAAATGTAACTCTTTAGGTATGAGCGGCAGAGCGAGTGTCTTTTCTTCAAGAGGCAGTAAGAGTCAGAGCGAGTGGAGTCCTTTTTCAAGAAAAGAGTACGCAATCACAGTAAGAGTCAGAGCGAGTGTCGTCGAGTACGTAATCGCAGTAAGAGTCGAAGCGAGTGGCGTCCTTTCTTCAAGAAAACAGTATGTAATCGCAGTAAGAGTCAGAGCGATATGGAGTCCTTTCTTCAAGAAAACAGTACTAATCTTTATAAGAGTTCCCTTTTATTTCTTCAAGAATAATGTAACTTCTTCTGTTAGTTTTTTTTAGTCATAGAACGGTTATAATGGACGGGAAGAAACTGAATCTTTTAGTTAGAGGGAGTTATCCTGAGAAGTTTTTAAAAAGAATGTGATTTTCGTAAAATTAAATTAGTAATAAAATTTTGAAATTTAAAACTTGCATGTTATTATGTTTAGGGATTAAATTAGTAATAAAATTTCGAGTTGCTTTTGTACCATATGTACCTCAATAAATCAAATAAACCTGATCTCAAATTAAATTCCTATTAGGATTCAAGAAAATCAATTAGAAACTAAGACTTGGCATGTAATGGCCACTACGGGGCGTTTTAGCCACAGACTGACAACCTTAAACGACAACCTTAAATGACAGACATTCTTTTGTCAGCTTTAGCAGACCTATACACCACGTATTGACCACTACGGGGCGTATAGGGTTCAAAAAAGCAAACGCAGCAACTTGGGGCGTTTGAGTGTGATTTGGGGGATTTGGGTATGTTTTTTTGGGGTGCAAATATAGTTTTGTTATAAAAAATTATAAATATAAATTTTTGTTTAAAAATTATTTTTATATTTTGCGACGTATCTCTCGTAGCATTTATACTTTACGATGACGTATCTCTCGTAAGCTAAAAAGTTTAGTTATTTTTTTAAACGCATGTTTTTTGTTTTGTAAAAATCTAGTATTTTTTTGTTTAAAACTTGTTTTTTATTTTTTACGGTCTCTCGGTTCGTTTATTTTTAATTGTTTTTTAAAACTTTTAGTTTTGGAAGCTAAAAATGTTTTTAATTTTTAGATTTAATTAAAGTTTAAATATATTAATTAATTGATATATGATTGACGTTCTTTGTTTAAACATATTGATGTTACAAAATAATACGATAAATAATGCATCACCAACCAAAACATATTTAAATAACAAACACTCATCACCAACAAAACATATAATAATAAACACGTATCACCAACAAAACATATTTAAATAATAAACATGCATCACTAACTAAAACAACCAAATATATACACGCATCATCAACCAAAACAACCAAATATATACAAACCATAAACATGATTCAAGTGTCTGTTTAACAAATACAAATATAACTGAAAATTCTAAGGTGGATGTGGAGGGGGAGGAGGATATTCTCGTGGCTGAGGAACTGCAGGAAGCTGGATACCCTCACCTTGTGCATGTCTAAGCTCGACATGCACATGCCACGAGATCAGATCCTCCAACCGATCCACTCGTCGCGTCAGCTGCTCGCTGGTATGAGCGAGCCGCTGACTGTGCTCAACCTGCTGTTGCTGGATCTGCGCCTCCTGCTGCTGGATCTGCAACAGCTGCTGCGTGAGCTCGAGCTGCTGCTGCATGTGTGCCTGCTGCTGGATGAGCTGCTGCGTCGAATCAGCCATACCCTGCAGCATAGCCTCGACACGAGCCGGAAGCCGCACCATTCTGTATATGCGCTCAGGATGCTGATGTGGCACATCCTCATGTGGCTCCCCCGTAGTGCACCATACGTTGGAGGCTGTCCCACGTTTGCTCAAGAAACCAACCCCCGGTCATCCACCTTAACCCTAATCGATCACAAGGTTGGAATACTAAGTGTCAATGGGCAATTCCCACAATGATGTCGAAACGACCCAACTCCATCGGTATCAAATCGATGGTGAATGTATGACCATTAAGTGTCAATGGGCAATTCCTATAAACCGTACAAACTGAAATCTGTTTCCCGTTAGCTACTTCTATGATGTAAGGGGAATCTAACTGTTCCTCTATGGAATCTAATCGGCATGCAAAATCGGTAGAGATAAACTCTGATCCGCACCGGTATCAAATAAAACAGATGCATAAAAATCATGTAAGAGGAACGTACTAGTGACCACATTTGGGTCCTGGCGTGCAGCTGGTGCTCCGATGGCAAAGGCTCGTCCACGGGGTGTTTGAACTGCTGGTTGTGCCTTCTTAGGGCAGTTCTTTGCAAAGTGGCCTTGTTCTCCGCAGTTGAAGCATCCACCGTTGTTCTGATTTGCTGGTGGAGGGAGAGCCAAAGCAACATTGTTGACTGCTTGGTTAGGTGTCATTCTGCAGTATTGGACCCAATGGCCCTTTCTTCCATATCCCGTGCATTGCTTGCAGGGAGTGTTTGCAATGTGGTGATATTGACACTTGGCACACAAAGGATACGTGCCAGTGTAGGGTTTGCGGTTGGGGTTTTGTGGTGCTGCTGCAACTTGTTGAAGAGGTGTAGCCACCGTGTAGTTCTTATGGTTTTTTGTTTCTTCTTCTGATGGTAGTGAGGTTTCTTTGAAGACTCTGCTTTGTTCTTGTTGGGTTCAGCCTCTTTCTTCAATACTCCAGAGGCTACCATAAGATCAGTGAGCTTCCCAGACAATCTCACTGCAGACTCAACAGTAGTAGGGTTGGCTGAAACAACCATACCCTGAATGCAGGCGGGAAGTCCATCCACGTATCTGTCTATTCTGTTCTCCAAGGTTGGTACCATGTCTGGCACCAAAGCAACTAACTCATGGTAACGAGTAGTGTAACCTATGTGATCTGCTCCTTTCATCACATGGTTGGATAATTCAACCTCTAGTTTCTGCAGCTCATTCTTGGGGCAAAATTCTGTTTGTAGCAGTGCCTTAAAGTTTTCCCATGGCATTGCCATAGCTTCTTCTCTTCCTCGGGCATTGATCTGACCGTTCCACCAGGTCAGAGCCCGTTTGTTGAATGTTCCAGCTGAATAACGGACTTTGTGGTGTTCGGGGCAGCTGCAGAGATCCAGGGTTATCTCGATTTCTCAATCCATTGGATTAATCCAACGGATCCTTCAGACCCACTAAAGCTGGGTGGTTTACATCCTACAAATGAATTGTAGGAGTAATGGGATGTACCTCCAGAATTTCCACTGGCTTCTCCTGATGAGTTGACAGTGTTGTTGATTTCATTGCGGAGACAAAGGAACATCTCCGGGATTGCTTCTTTCATCTGAGAGGTCATTTGGGTACTCAGTAACGTCACCAGAGAAATAGTAGCAGGATCCAGGGTTGGTGTTGTGCTCGGACCTGCCAGCGTAGAGTGAGGAGGTGGAGGAGGCAATGGAGGAGGTGGCGGTGGAGGAGAGTCAGCTGGTGAAGGTGTAGAGGAATGTGGTGCCAAGTCTTGTGTGGTGGAGGTAACGAAGGAGTCTGTCTTCTCGGCGACATTCTGATCATAACAAATAAAGTTATCGGTTAGTGCAATGATCGAATACAGAAGACAATATGCAGTAAGCGTTAAATCCTATGTTCTCTACATGCAGGGTCCCTAGGTTATAGTCTAGGCCAAACCAATTAAATAAGTGACCTATATTTCTCTATAACCATGGCTCTGATAACAATCTGTCACACCCTGAGCCGGCGGGGTTGGATCGAAGTCCCCGTCGGGCGGAAGGTTCCCGGGGCGCGATATCGTGAGTGATAATCAAGGTGATCAGATTGTTTACATTGCACATGATATAATGAGAAATGCTAAATAGATTAGAATTACAAAGTTAAATTACATCCGTATCGTTCATAATTTAACAATGTAAATCCAATCATGAACATCATAAGATATCTATCTTGTAACTGCACAAGATATACAAAATAATTGTATAATGATGTTCCAAAAATATGCAGGTCGAAAAATACTAAGTCTTCTATCTGAAGTCCTAGTCCAAAAGCATAAGCTTCCTAGTTGACCTGTTCGTCACCTGAGAAGTCATGCAAAAATAAAATCAACACATGGTTGGTGAGTTCATATAGTTTTAGTAGTTGAAAATGATTTGAAAACCTCCTTTGGTAAAGACCCTAACCTCATTAACACCACATGTAATATCCACATCGGTATGCTTATATATAGGGCATATGTAAGGGACAAGCCCTAGCCAACTTCCCACCACATACTAATATGCATATGACACTGCTGTTAATGACAATTAAGCATTTTTACCCTTAACACAATCCCATAAGTTCTTCTGTTTATTTTCCCTGTAACTACAATCATTTGAAATCCAAGTTGATTTCATAAGTTCATCACAAAATATGATCAACCACAGTAATTATATAAACAACTATAAAATGTTTAATTAAATAAATAAATAAACATTTAATAAAATCTAAGTCCTAATGATTGGGGCCTTTGGTCATACTCGAGTAGACTAGTCTGTCAATCAAGGTACTTAGTAGTTAGGGAACCTGTAAATATCATCAAACATACGACCTACAAATCAAACAGTCTAGCTAGGACTTCTTGAAATATAGGGTTTTTGTTTCGTCTGTTTTGGCATATGTTATGTTTGATATTTCCCAGGTTTTCCCTTGAAAATGATTTATTGATTCGTATGACTTTGTGGCAAGATGTACTTGATTCGTTGATCGATGAATACTAAATTCGTTGATCAAATGTACTCTTGATTCGAAACACTTGATTCGTTGAACATTGAATATTTACTTTGCAAAGATAGTTTCGTTTGATTCGTTGAAGTCCCACACTTGTTTCGTCAAAATGTTTCGTTTGAAACCGTTGAACCCCACACACTTGATTTGTCAAAATGTTCCTTTTGATTCGTTTGACCTCACACACTTGATTTGTCAAAATGTTCCTTTTGATTCGTTTAAACTCACATACTTGATTTGTTTAACATGTTTCCTTTGATTCATTTGAAATGTTTTGTTTTGTTTAAAATGTTTAGTTAACTCGATTATTCACTTAATTTATAAGGAATAACTTAGTAAAACCTGCATAAATCTTCCTAGACATGATCTAGGATAACATCTATATATGTAAAACATATAAATTTAAAAGCACTTAAGTAAACAATTTAAATATAACAGTTTACGCATGCTTCTCAGCCCCGCGTTTTAAAACAAAAATGTTTAGAAAAGGGGCAATGAACTCACCTGTGTTGTAGCTCTTATGTTTCAACCAAGAAAATAATGCGCGCTTGTTTGTTGTAAATTAAGTTTCTTCAGCACCTGTGTTTATTTATTACGATTCGAATACTTTAAGTATTTATAGTTAACGTATATAGGGTTTAGGTCTCAGTGTGCGGCTATGTGTCCTATATACTTTCTAGTGTGTTACTAAGATTTTCTTTAATTATTCTATGCTATATACTCTCTATGAATCCCTTATCCGTTAGTTAATAACAACTTACTTTTAAATTTTACGAAAATCGGGTAGAGTTTCCTTTGTTTTTAGCCCAAATCCAGACAATTTATATTGTCTATTTTACAACCAAATCCCAATCAATTATAATAAAACTAACTTTTATAACTATATAACTTTAAACAAAACCAATTACTTGAACTTGCTATGGGTTGCGTGTTGACAACATAAGGTCAAACAACCCATACTTAGTTCGTCTCATTGTATTCCCATTGACTTCATAAAACCCATGTTTATATGTTTGAAAAGTGTAGGGTATCTTTTATATTGACAATCCTTAGTATTGATAAGTTGGAAATCGGTTAACACCCCAAATGGTCACTTTGAACCATTATCGGTTTTAACATATAAATCTCATGGTTTTACTTAACAAATTCAAGGTTTATAATACCAATTGGTTATTAAAGCATATGTTTATAGATTGGAAGAGTTTAGAAAGCTTTTGTGTTAAAGAAAACTTAGTATTGGTAGCATTCCAAATCGGTTAACACCAATGGAACCCAACTTAAACAAAAATAACTATATGACCATTCAGCTAGGGTGATTAAGGTTCTTGTGGTCATAACTTGATCATAGGAACTCCAAATAGAGCAAACTAAAGCTTCATGATCAAGTTCGGGATGTTAGCTTTCTATCCATTATTTATAGGCTTTCTAATTCGTCTAAATGAGGCTCCAAACAGATGGTATAAAATCAGTGCTCCATTCAGCAGCTTCTGAATTAGGACACTGTTTTGACCCATTTAAAGTCCGAACCAATGAAACTTACTTGATGAAAGTTGTTCCTAACATATTGAACTAGTATTCTGGAAAGTTTCGTGAGTTAAATTGAACGTTTTCTATGTTAAAAGTACAAAGAAACAGGCTGGGCAGAATCTGCCGATACCATCAGCATCGGCCAGCCCCTAGTGCAGCCCTTATGTCATCAAATTTTCTACACACAGCCCCAAAGCAAATTTAAACTGACCCAAACGTCAATCTAATGGAATCCTTAACATCCTAGTTCGTTTTTTGTGCAAATCTTATGGGTTTAGAAGGCTGAAATTCGGCTGAGATGTTAAGAACTCGCCGGAACAGTAACAACAATTTAAAACAGCTCGTTTGAGCTTGTTTTCGCCTCAAATTCGCTACTATTTGTTCCAAACTTCATTCCAATATGTTCCTAACCTTCCTAGGTTTATTTTTGTGCAAGCCCTAAGAGTTTAAAGGTCTGAAACGAGCTGAAATGTTCAGGTAGTTCAAACAAGATGATGAATAGTATAAGTAACTGAAAATCAGTGATTTCTCACTCAATTTTACCTCGTTTTCGGTGATTCAAAGCTCTATTTCTTCATCTCTTCACGATATACGCGTTTCTACGGTCGTTTGGACGCCTAAATCGCTCAATTTGGTGTAGATTTGAGAAAGTTATGGGGTTTTAGTGAGAGAATGTGGATGAGAGAGAGAGCTACGGGTTTGGAGAGAAAGAGAATGATTTTTGTGAAAGTTAAATGGTATTAATGTCTTTTTATGGTTTTAAACGTTCGGGATCGTTCAGTTTTGTTCCGTTTCGCGTGGTTTCGCGCGTACGCGTCGGTTACGGTTTCTCTCATAACGAAACTTTACGATCCCTTAAAATAAAGTTTTCTAAATTATTTTAGGTGATAATTCCTAATAAATTAACTAGATATCTTTCATTTAGTTTTAGCATTTCAAAAACGTTTAATTTTACTGTTTAATCGAATTATACGGTTTTCGCGCGTATTCGTTCGGATCGTCACCCGTACGAATAAGACGACAACTGTACTTTTCGATTTGATTTTCTAATTATTGGACATCATTCAGAACGTTAAACTTACAGATATATTCGTGCAAATCGTCACTCACACGAATACTCCGTCAATTTAATATTCACATAATGACGTCTGTTATCGTTTTGTTCAGTTCAACCTCACATACGCGTGCACATAATAAAATCCTAAAAAAATAATCACATGATGGTTCTATGTTGCCAGATAATTATCTGACTGATGAACCATGTTTTCTGTGTTTTGTTTCTCTAAAATGATTCTGAATTCACTATTTGATAACCCGAAATGATAATGATATCTGATATGAACATGACATGAAATGAAATATTTATAGTTTGTACCTGAATACTGTTCGTGTTACTGTTGAGATCACTGTTCCGGTGACGGTTCCGGCACTGATGTTACATTCACCACCATGATCACACACAAGCCAGATTTTGTTGACCTCATCGGTCCCCTTCTTTTTCTTAGATCGTCCGGTAACTACGACGTATCCATTATCAAGGGCTCTACTTTTCACCCATGCCATCAGCTCCTCCACAGAAATGAATATCTGAAAACAATGTTGTCATTAAACTAACGTCCATCTAACTAAAAACAAGTGAAAATATATTACCTCATTGGTATTCTAGTCCATATTTTGGTATACAATGTCAGCTTCTTCCTTTTTAACCGCCACTTGGGGTGGGTGTGATTGTTCACCACCGTAAGATTCCCTGTTAACGTCTTCATCATCGCAAGGTTCTTGGTTCAAATCAAACTGCTAGTACGAATTTTGACCCGAAACCTCTTCGTTAAGATCTGGAAATGTTGGTCTATTTGTGGCCTCAGATGAGTGCCAGTCTCATCCTTAAAAACATTATGATTAGTTTGTCATTTGATTAACAATAAAAACAAGTAAATACAGTTTCGCACCTAATAAGTTTCAGCCACACGAGAAATGTCGGAATATTGACCGAAGAAAAATCTCTGTACCACCAAGACAAATTTCAAATCAAAAATATAGGTGTAAAATGTAGATATTTAATAAACAAAACAAGAGAAACTCGTTCAACGATTTGGAAAGTGATTCGAGGGAATGTGTGATATTGTAGCACAGTATGTGTGTATATATGGACGATGAATTCGTAAGTTACAAACTATTTGTCACGTTTTAAACATCAAACGCCACGTAGTGGTCACTACGGGGCATTTAGGGATAACCCTAAACGCCCCGTAGTGACCACTACGTGGCGTTTGGTCAACATCAACTGACATTGTTGGAGCTTTTGCAGAACATCGTACTAATACGCCCCGTAGTGACCACTACGGGCGTTGAGGTCTAATCATAGCCCCCGTCGTTTGACCAAGATAGTACAATCCGTACTGAAACGCCCCGTAGTGGTCACTACGGGGCGTATGAGGGGTGTCCAGACATACATTGGGGTGTAAGTTTAACACCACCCTAAAAAAAATGTGATGCTCCAAAAAAAAAAAAAAACTTACCGTGGGTTAATCTGGAAAGATTCAAACTTTGGGTTAAGAAAAACGACTTTTGTAAAATTGTTCATTTCTATGATATCAAATAGATCCTGCACATCACGCATCCCGTACTTAACAGTGGTGTTCAGAATGCTTAGTCTCTTGGCTCTAAAAAGAGCCGTTTTTGAATAGCTTCCATGGTAGGTCTCTAAAAAATATATAATGTAATTATTTAAGAAGAGAGATAAGATAAGATTTTGAATAGCTACCATAAGATATATATTTACTTACCAAAACTAACGTCTGAGTGTACCGTCAGTTTAGGTCCTAGCCCAAACGTATGACTAAGCATATGAGAGAATTTAAGATCATTCTCTCCTCTGACAAGAATCTTGTCATCTTCTGTAATGTTGAAGAATCCACCACACTTGGTGATGAATCTTCGTATATTCATTGTACTTTTCAGAATCTTATGGTGAATTTCCTACAAAATTTAAAGGCAATTTACTAAAATCCATAAAATCGAAAAGTTAGTTAGAGGTAGTTAACCTGAGAAGTTTTTAAAAAAAATATGATTTTCGTAAAATTAAATTAGTAATAAAATTTTGAAATTTAAAACTTGCATGTTATTACGTTTAGGTACGGGTGTGCACGGTTCGGTTCGGTTTTTGGCTAAAACCGCAATAGAAACCGACATAGTCGGTTTTTATTTATTACAAACCGTTCGGTTTTCGTTTTTTGGTTTTCTTTTTTCGGGTTTTTTTTCGGTTTCGGTTCGGTTTTTGGTTTTTTTACTTTTCTTTTGTTTTTGTTCTATCTTATGCCTAACATTGAAAATGCAAACATGATTAACAATTAATAAATTAATTGATCGAACACCAACTAATTAAAATAAAACAAAATAATTATCATTAGGTTCTTAAATTTAAAAAAGTCAAAAGTAAATAACTAAATTGGAATAATTCCGATCTTTATCTTTTAAAATGATAGATTTCATCTAATCTAAATTTTTACCATCTCTAATGGTAAACTTTTGTGTGTTTTTTCCTGTTAAATATGTATGAAAATAGCAACACATACACACAGATATATATATATATATATATATTAATTTTTAAAAAACTACAAAATATTAAAAATCAGTTCGGTTCGGTTTCGGTTTCGGTTTTTCATATTATAAAAACTGAAACCGAACCTAAAAATTCGGTTTGGGTTTTTTCGGTTTGGTTTTGCCCGGTTATTCATTCGGTTCGGTTTTTTCGGTTCGGTTAATTCGGTTCCGGTTCGGTTTTTTCGGTTGTTTGCTCACCCCTACGTTTAGGGATTAAATTAGTAATAAAATTTCGAGCTGCATTTGTACCATATGTACCTCAATAAATCAAATAAACCTGATTTTAAATTCAATTCCTATTAGGATTCAAGAAAATCAATTAGAAACTAAGACTTGGCATGTTTTAATTGGAATGTATAGAGATTTTTGAAAGACAGTCAAAAGAAAAAGAAATCAAACTAATACATCAAATAAACCTGATGTATTAGGATTCAAGGAAATCAATTAGAAACTAAGACTTGGCATGTTTTAATTGGAATGTATCGATGTAAATAAAAAGGCTTTGCTAGTCAACCAACCCAAAAC
Organism: Mikania micrantha; assembly: GCA_009363875.1. Taxonomy (NCBI): domain Eukaryota; kingdom Viridiplantae; phylum Streptophyta; class Magnoliopsida; order Asterales; family Asteraceae; genus Mikania; species Mikania micrantha. The sequence goes on along the minus strand of CM018691.1, from coordinate 93,513,890 downwards.
CTGCCGTAAGCCACACCAAAAATTACCAATTTTGGCCCGTTACTCAACATGCCATGTATCGTATACCAATTTTGAATATCAGAACTTTCACTTAAAGCTGGGGCTGGTTTGCCTTCTCCTATAGCTGCAGTGAGATCCTGCCATCAAACCACAATACCAATATCTTAAAAAGTTCCCTCATGATAAAATCTTTCATATTTTTTATCATAGAACAATTATAATGCTTAAAATTTATGAAGGCATGACAATTATAAATCAATAATAATGCTTAAACTTTATATAGTCACTTCCAGCGGTTCCTCCTCATTAAGAACATCATATTCAAAAATCACACACAAAGGATAACTAAATTACTAAACAAAACAGAAGTATTCAAGATGCCTCATAATTAAAGGTACACGTGTATACAACTATGTTGACAACAAAACTAAAATTTAGAACAACAAACATAGAAAGCAAAACATCATTAAGCAATTGAACAACCTGTCACCCATATGCAAACATGTAAAAACATAGATACACCCTTTACATTCAAGCCTAAATCAATTCAGTTAGAAAAACTACACAAATAAAACAAAAATTAACTAAATAGACATCAAACTGAATAGACTAAATGATGTTAGTCTATATGATGCAATTAATAGAAAAAATGAAGAAATAGTCAACCTGATGTTATTCTAAAGGATTTAACATATGAAAAGTTTTCATGTCTCAAGTTTCAAAATATAATGATCACCATGTTGTTGATAATCTTTGTACCAAAATTTTTCTTAAGTCATGCATTTTCAATTTGCTAGTTTTGTAATAAACATTCATCTCCCCATAGGAAAGTGATCCAATTTTTATGAAATCTCTTTCAAGATCCATCATCTGAAAATATGATTACAAGCTAAAAAGCCATCTATAAAAGAAATATTACATTATTACTATCATAGATAGTTGAAACATATATTTTTAAAAGGTGTCTTATCTATTGTTATAATGAAACATATATTCTTAGTCAACATGTTAACCAAACATCATTATAGGTAAAGAAACAAACTTGAAACTAAAAGCACCAAACTACATTACAGATATTTTGTTATTTTCTGAAAAGAACTATGGATGCTAAAAGTTACCAGGTTGTTAGAACATGAACACTCATATCGATTTCTGAAGGAAGTTTCATCCTAGCCTGAGCTGATTGCTTGAAATGTTCATTAATCTCCTTTGACTACTCAATATCCTGTAACAACAAAATTGAACAAAAATAAAATCAGCTCTATAGTTCAAAAAAACGCCCCTTAATAAAGATTAATTAAGTAAAACTGTTGATAAATAGTACATACACACCTTGAACATTCCTTCAAGCTTGTTGGTGAACTGGCTACCACATTCAGTTTCAACTAAAAAAAAAAATCAAATACTTAATAATAAAAAGATATAATTTTTAACTCAATAGTTAAGATGGCACAAATATTATGCTTTAAACCTTGGAGATCATTGACTTTTCTGCATCAATTAGATGCACTCTTCCCCAACAGAAGCCTTTTTGCAAAATTCTTTTTATAGAATGCTACTGACACGTCTTTACCATTTATACAAAATTAAACAAAAACAAATAAAGGTTTTATGTGAAACAAAAGAACAAATATCATGCAATGAGGCAAGGTCTCTTCAAAAAATGCTGCAATTTTCTATGCACCTAGTTGAATATGAATTGAATAGCTACTTTATCAAGTGTGCCGTCCAATTCTTCTTCCAATGTACCCTTATTTTCACCACGAAGTTTCTCATCCAAAAATATTCCAATCAATTCACGAGGAAGAATCTGAAAATAACACATTGATGTCCTCTTAGTTTCACAACAGATTTAACAGTAGATTTCAGTTGTAAAAATAACAAAAAATGATACTTGGTAGAGATTAATTAGATGCTCTAATGCTTCTTTAACAGTGTTGCAAAAAAGAAAAAAAAACGATTATTGATGCCTACCTAGCATCCTTTCAGATTGATTTTTTATCCCCCAAGAATAGGATCTGCAACACATCCAACAACTACAACATCTGTATTTATGAGAATATTAATATCACTTTTAACGTAATGAACAACATAGAGAACATATATAATATAATATTCACTCAAAAAAAGATTACGCTGTGTGGGAGCAGATCGGTGTCTGGTTTGAGCGAGACAAATCTTAAACACCCTGGTAAGGAGAAGAAGATATAGGTAAAGAATGATAACAATGAAAACAAAAATATGTATTGGTAAAGTATCGTATATAAATTTTAGAAAGGTTAATTTAGATTGAGACAAACTCGACGAACTAGATGACGACTCTGATGAGGGAGATGAGGGCGATGAAGGAGAAGGGAAAGCCTAACATAAACCCTAACAGTCTGCATCTGCAGTCATCTTCATCACCGCCACAGAACCTGCCACATACGATGTCCATGGCAGAACCTAACCGTCGCTATCGTCTTCCAGGTGTAGTGTGGTCTTGTGAATTTGAACACCTCTGGATTCCGTCTGAGATGGCCGCTAGAGAGAGTGAGAGGGAGATTGGAGACATGATTTTTGAATTTTGAATTTTGAATTTGAATCCGTGGTCTCTCCCTTCATGAGGCAATAGATGTTGTACCACATGCATGAATGATGGTACATTTCTTAAATTTAACAACTTCTAATTTTCTCCATTGTATATGCTTTATATAACAGTAAAGAACATAGTTCATCTTAAGAAACTTAGACACCCATCTTAAAAGTTACCAGAAATTTGGAGTTTGGCATCAACATATTATAGGCCAATTAAAGCCTTGTAAATACTTTTGTTTTGCCAACAAATTAAAATACACAATACATCTTACAAAACTATAGCCCAGCCAACCTATCTAGTATTGGTTTGCCATCTTACAAAACTATAGTCACCGGCTTGGTTAGAAAGGTCTGTGACTTAGAAACTATAGTCATCGGCTTGACTTCGAGAACGTTTTATGCCAGAAGCATAATGCTTTACTAAAAAACACTTGGCATAAAATGTCTTATTTTCACATGTATCCTTATTTAGCTGCTCACCGAATGCATTTACTGGAAATGCCGAGGCAAAGAAGAAGTAATAGGAAAATAAATGCAACATTTTCAGAATAGTAATATTTTATAATTATACCTCCTTCATGCTAGTTTAAACTCGATTCCATTCTCGATAGATAACTTAAGCTTTATGTAATATATAACAATAAGAAGAGTTCAAGGATAAAGTAACCTGAGCCACTTAGATACATAATCATATATCTTTGGGGAATTATAATTGATCAAATAAAAAATGAGATCGTTTCAAAAAGTGTGTATATATACAAGTTAACTTACAACTTCAACTTAAAATGATTGCATACTTTCGAGTCTAGATCCTTGAACTTGAAACAATGCATTTCCATCTTATAAATCTCATCTTGTATCCATTACGGATGCCACCCTAAAAATTTAATACATTTACTAAATTTTACAATACGAATGAAAATACAAATTTTAATGTATTCTTCTTGTATCTTAATTGAAGCAAACCTTGAGAACTATAAAACTTTGACATATCGCATAGAAAAGGATGGATTTGCTCCCTTCATAAACGCGTGCCTATAGAGTTATCAAATCATGTGTATAAGCACATGCTCAAACCAAAAATAAGAATTTTAATATCAATTTAATATATATGTGACTCTTGTGGAGCTTTGTATTGGTTTGACGAGCGTGTGCTTTCTTCCTCGACTAAACGCCATCCTAGATACAATCAGTGTTGTAAGGGAGGCGCTATCGTGCTTCCATATCATCGACAATATGACACCAATGTCAAAAGACTATTTGAGCAAAATGACTTTATGGACAATATCAGGGCCTACAATTCGATGTTTTCGATGACCTCTTTCAGTGCTAAGATAGATAAGTCTATTAACGATGGTAATGGTCCGTATGTTTTTAAAATCGGAGGGCAAGTTCATCATTGGCTTGGTACGCTATGCCTGACAGCGAATCAAAATCCTCGCCCCTGAACTCCACAAGACAATTACAGATCTCATGATCCATGGCCCCTGCGGTTTAGTGAATCCAAATTCAGTTTTCATGTCCTCCGATTCATGTAAGAAAGGCTTTCCCAAACCCTATGAAGAATGCACTTCCTTTGATTTTGATGGTCGCGTCCATTATAAAAGACGATCATCTGACTTATTTGTTGTAAAGAACGGACCAAAGCTAGACAATGGGTATGTGGTTCCATATAACCAGACATTGTCGATGCATTTTAACGCCCACATCAACGTCGAATACTGCGGCTGGAGCATGTTAATTTAGTATTTATTCAAGTACATATCAAAGGGAGCTGACCGTATCCGATACACTATCTCCAGATCTCCTAATAGTACAGAAAATGGACAAAGTGATACAACAACACATACAAATGAAATACAAAACTTTCTTGATGCAAGATTCATTTGTCCGCATGAAGCATCGTGGAGAATACTCAACTTTCTTATTCATGATAGAAATCTTGTTGTACAAGTCCTATCTATTCACTTAAAAAACATGCAAAACATTGCATTCAAAGATAATGACCAGCTTCAAAATGTAGCATCGAACAGTTATCTTAAGCGCACAACGTTAACAGAATGGCTACGTAATAATCGCTTAGATGAAAGTGGGAGGCATCTAAGATACATTAACTATTTATCAGAATATCGATGGGACACTAAAGGAAAGTATTGGACTCGACGAACATCAAAGAAAACCCCTGCTATAGGTAGGCTGATATATCTACACCCGAGTACCAGAGAGCCGTTCTACTTAAGGATGTTGCTGAGTCATCAGAAAGGCTGCCAATCGTTTGCATGTATACGGACCGTAAATGGCAAATTGCATGATATGTACAGAGGTGCTTGTGAAACACTAGGACTGCTAGGAGATGACATCGAATAATCAAACACAAATGATGAAGCTTCAAACTGGGCGACCGCCACAGAGCTACGTTCATTGTTTACTCAAATGTTGCTACACTGTGAAATATCAAAACCACTTGACATATGGAACAATAATTGGCGAAAATGTCTGATGACGGTGTGAGGAATCATGGAATACTGAACGATGATGAGCTGCGAGATTATGTACTTTACGAACTAGAACTGTTGCTTTGGTCAGGAACATCACCAGCATCTTTGAAAGATTTCGGAATACCCATGCCGAGGCCTGATACGCTACTAAGAATAAACAGATTATTGATGGAAGAAAAGAACTATGACATAATGTCTTTGTCTATCGAGTATGAAACTGCACGTGAAAAGCTTAATCATTTACAACGAGTAATCTATGATCATGTAATCCAATCGATCACATCTGATAGACAAGCACTTGTTTTTGTTTATGGTCACAGGGGAACCGAAAAGACTTTCTTATGGAGCACTATCATTTCAGCTTATCTTTATGGCACAAAGTGTGTAGTCTTTACTGATCATAAGAGTTTACAACATATTCTCAATCAGAAAGATCTTAATATGAGACAACGGAGATGGGTTGAACTTTTGAACGATTATGACTGTGAAATTCGCTACCATCCTGGTAAAGCAAATGTAGTAACAGATGCGCTTAGTCGCAAAAGTCAAGTTCAGGTCCATAGTGTCTGAGTGCACACTAATCTTCATAATGATGTCCTCACAGCCCAACAACACTCATTAGCTCAAGATAACTTGAAAAAATGAGATGTCTTGCGGGGCTGAGATATTATTGGAAACTAAGGATGATGGTTTGATGTATTATTTGAATCGATTGTGGATACCGAACATGGGTGATCTTTGGATGGTGATTTTGGATGAAGCTCATAAGTCACGTTACTCAATCCATCCGGGTTCTGATAAGATGTATCAAGACCTTGGGGACTTGTACTGGTGGTCTGGAATGAAGAAGGATATTGCTGAATATGTGTCCAAGTGCCTTAACTGTGCTAAAGTCAAGGCAGAACACCAGCGACCTTCGGGTTTGTTATTACAACCAGAAATACCCATGTGGAAGTGGGAGAATATCTCTATGTATTTCATTACTAAACTCCCACGAACCACAAACGGTAAGGATAGTATTTGGGTGATAGTTGATAGATTGACCAAGTCGGCTCATTTCTTTCTGATACGCGAAACGTACCCTGTGCGGAAGTTATCTTGTATCTACATTGATGAGATCATTAGCCGACATGGTATTCCCTTAAGCATAATATCGGATCGTGATGCTCGTTTCACAGCACAATTTTGGGAATCACTTCATGAAGCTTTTGGAAATAGATTGGATCTTAGCACTGCTTATCATCCTCAAACGGATGGACAGACGGAGCGAACGATTCGGACACTAGAAGATATGTTGAGAGCTTGTGTCATCGATTTCGGTGGCAATTGGGATAGCCATTTACCGTTGGTTGAGTTCTCGTATAACAACAGTTATCACACGAGCATTGGTATGGCGCCGTTTGAAGCTCTTTATGGCAAAAAATGTCGGTCACCTATTTGTTGGACTGAGGTCGGCGAATCGCAGATCACTGGTCCCGAGATTATTCAAGAAACGACTGACAAGATCCGCCAGATCCGTGACAATCTGTTAGCTGCACGTAGTCGACAGAAAAGTTATGCGGATAAACGACGAAAACCTTTAGAGTTTGAAGTGGGAGATATGGTATTGCTTAAAGTGTCGCCTTGGAAGGGCGTTGTGCGATTCGGGAAGAAAGGTAAGCTTGCTCCACGATATGTTGGCCCTTTTAAGATCCTTGAACGGATCGGGAAGGTTGCCTATAAGTTGGAACTTCCTCTTGAACTTAGTAACGTGCACCCAACGTTTCACGTGTCCAATTTAAGAAAGTGCTTAACTAATCAGGATCTTCAGGTACCACTCGATGACATTCGCGTCGATGATACCATGCACTTTGTTGAAAAACTAGTGGAGATAATTGATCATGAAGTTAAAAAGCTCAAACGCAGTAGAATTCCAATTGTCAAAGTACGTTGGGAATCGAAGCGGGGTCCAGAATTCACCTGGGAACGGGAAGATCAGATGAAGCTTAAGTACCCACATTTATTTACTACGGTCACTCCAAGTTGAATTTCGGGACGAAATTCCCTTAACTAGGGGAGACTGTAACATCATTGTACTTTCAGTTGTCCGTACATATGTACGACTGTACTGTTACGACCTGATGTATTAATTATTTATGATTATGAATTATGGACTGTCATTACTAATAATTGGTATACATTGAGAATATATTCTTATACGCGTAAACCATGGAAAGTTTAGTTGAAACACAACTAAACCGAACCAGAGAGTTTATCGCAGTTAAATTCACAAATATGGATTGTTGGTTTAGAATGGAAAAGAGTTTGGAGTTGGTTGTTGAGTAGTTACTAAACATAGTCAAGGACACATGGTCATGGTTTATCGAAATAGCGGTGGGACGGTGGCTGGGCAGTTGCGACTGACCCCTACATATGCCCTATATATATGCATGTTTCGGTCTATCACGGATGTGTCGGTGACTTGGGTTTAATGGGTTTTTGTCACACCCCCACCTCTCGTCACCTGTTGATGATGTCACTGAAACGGTTGTAGAAGCATAGTAGTGATGTCTCTGAGGTGAGGTGTGACTTACTTGATCCGATATCACAAGCACACAGATTAACTTAGAAAAATTGCAGTACATGGTTCGTTATTACAATTCACAACTAAGTTTGTTTAATTACAAAACTAAATTATACAAGTGCAAGTACTCCAAAAATGTGTCCTCACCGGCGTTTACTGTTTCCCTGCAAAAAGGTTTAAGTTTGAAACGTCAGCACAGAGCTGGTGAGTTCATACAGTTCATGTTACACAATATTATATGTGATATAAGTTCACAAAATGTTATGTTCAAGATAACCATGGGACCCGTATCTAGTTTCTTTCGGACTGATATGTTCTTGTTCTGGGAAGATATTACCCGTCGGTAAATATCTTGGTGCCTCAATGTCTTAATGTTATCACTACATTAAGAAGTTTTGGAAATAGATAACAAACATTTGCACCAAGGGGAGTTGCAAGCTCCCGGCAAATGGGTTGTCAGCCCATATTACTATCAATGTTTTCTATTCGGCCCCACACGGGTTCACTAGATACAATTCAGGAATGAGGGCTTTTGATACTGTGATAAAGATACTAACGGCAAAATCCCATGAAATCCACAAGTTCTCAGCAATCACATGAAATCACGCAGATAACAGTGATACATATCATAATTTCAATAAAATTTCAGCAGTGTTCCCCGATGTTTATAAAAGATTAAAATAAAAGGGGTTGTACGAAACTCACCTGATGATATAGATGTAGCAAAATATCTCAACACTGATAATAAAGAGATGATTCTGCATTTAGTTATATTTAATGAGTTATTTATGTTCTAGTTTATTGATTAAATCTTTCTGAATGTTCAATGTCAAAGACATTGCTTTAACAGTCATCAAACTGAGATTAGTTATTTTGATATTGTATCATACAATGTATGATAATGTAGGAACCTACATTGCATTAGATTCCTAATACAAGGTTGATGACACTCTTGATTAATCAGAATAGTCTCGGATTAACCAAATAGTTAATGTTGTTGATTATAATGCTAAAACAGTTTCTAGATGGTCTAATGGCTTAGGAATGATCAATCCTTGTTATTGATTACCCAAATATCATGAGATATCACAATGTAGCATCATAATGGTTGTAATAACCATATTTAACATACTAATCTGACTGTTATCATAAACATCAGATAATCATTCCAATGAGTATGTTAATGATTGTGATTAGTTTGAAACACTTGGATTTAACCTTGCATTTCAAAGATTAATCCAACTAATCACCTACATTGTCATAATTAAATGGATTAAACCATTATAATCATGGATATGATTTCATACAAACCGGGCATTACAACGGATCAAAACAAGGATTTAACCGTTAAAACATCGTGTTCTCTGTTTATAATCAATCCTAGCCATCATCTAAGCAATAATCAACAATCCTAACTATGTCATTACGTTCAAAATCAAGATCTAATCAATCAAAATCAAACTAGAAGGTTAAAATGAATTATTACCAAATCTGACGGATATCTGCGGCTAAAATAACGATCAGAACTTGTAGAGGTGATCCCTGGTGCGATCCTTGCGTTCAGAGAGCTTGAAAATGAAGATTGGATTATGGAAAGTTGATGTTCTTCGCCTGTAAGTCGAGTTTGTGCGAGAGGTTTACAAAAATAATATTCTGCATGGAAATCTGATGAAGTAGATCAGATCATTCCACCGCCACACCCGTCGCGTACCGCGGCAGGAGGCCCAAGAAGGCTTCGCGTACCGCGAAGATTTTTGGAGGAATCTTAGATATTTTGCATGCATCGCGTACCGCGGAGGATCCTCAACCCCTCCATCGCGTACCGCGATGAGCCCAGGCGTCCAATACTTAGAAAATTTTCTTCGTTTTTCGATTCCGGGCAATCCAGGACTCCGTTTTGCACACGGTTTTCGCCCACGTTCATCATTTCTTGCATACTATCAATCTGTAACAATTACAATCATTAAATCAACGCGCATTTCTAGAACGATCAAATGTGCGCACATCATCAACGACGTGATTTCTCAACCGCAATTGTCACAGTTTTGGATTGGGATTATAATATTAAAGTTAATAAAATAAAGAAAGTATAATTGGAATTAATTACGCGATGGTGAGGTTACGAACATAATTTAAACACAAATATTAATTCGGAAATATTAACTTAATAAAGTATTCACGTGGGTGACGATTCACACGAATATAATTATTAAGAATAATATTCTGAAATGATATTCCATAATTAGTAAATCAAATCGAAATACGATACGAGCGTCGGATTCGCAAAGGTGATGATCTTTACGAATACGTACGTAAGTAACGCGTTTTGACGAGATAATTAAATAATATCTAACGATATTAAATTAATAATAAATGAAAACTGAAAATATTTATTAGGAGTCACAACCTATAACAAAACCGAATAAATCGTTTTGTTTATATAAATAATTCAACGAAACCGTTTTACGAAACAACGATATTTAAACAAAACCATTTTATTGAAAAACGAAATATAATTATTTACATGGTTTATGTTTCTAAACTCATTTACAAATAAAACCGAGCATTTATGGATTTTATCGCGATAAAAACGAGACTGAGCACTCGAGGTTACACGGGTAATTAAATAAGAAGAACTTCATCTTCTTCATTATTCAAACTCCTCTCTCTCTCTCTAAAACACACACTCACGCCCACCCATTCTTTTTCTCTAACTTCTCTCTAAGATAACTTCTTCATTTCTCGTCGGATTCTCAAGATCTTGGTGCCAAAACGACCGCGTGACCGAGTAGAAAAAGAAGATACGAAGAAACTCTACGTTTGATCGACAATTATAGGTAGATCTTGAGTTTTGTTTTCGATTTTTACTATAAACAATAATCTAGTTATACTCTTAGGTGTTAAACAAGTTGTATCTCTCGAAAACCCTAAAACGCATATGGGTGGGTGTATGGGGGCCATGGATGGACTCGAATCCATAGGAAATAGAGAGTTCTAGGATGAAGATGTTACAGGTTCGCAACCCAGCCCCTAGCCGAACCTTCTTAGTGTTGAAAGGGGGTGGCCGAAACCTTATGCTGCAGACACAGGTCTTAGCCGAACCTATTGGATCCACGAACCCCTAGCCACGAACCTTTAAGCCACACCTAACCTCTCTCATTTACACGAACCTTGGTGATGGCGAACCTACATGCAGGTGGCTCACGAACCCTCATGGGCCGAACCAATTGGGATGCTGGCCAGCGAGCCTTGTTGGCCGAACCCTTCACTTCAGCCGAACTATTTTTGCCGAACCTTCCCAGTTAACTAAACCCACTTGACTGCCGAACCTAGGAAGGAAACCATATGAAACTCACGAACCTTATAAGGCCGAACCTGAGGATATTTAGACTATATGAGCAGCGAACCTTTGTCCATAACTCCTTCTTTCAGCCGAACCTTGGACAAAGATTTCTAGCCGAACCTAAAGTGTAATTATATCTAGGTTCGCTGGACCAAAGAGGCCGAACATAATTCCATATATATTGATATACATGCACACACACACACACATATATATATATATTCATGCATGTATAGGTGATCCTAGCTATCACTTTATTTAATAAAACTTAAATTAGTCATTTATAAGATTGAATATCATGAATATTTCATATGATTACATAAAAGTATGGTTTCCTAAGTTGAATTGAATTTCGACTAATCTAGACCCTAGTGGTTGATATAAATAAGTCATGCATGCATGGATAGATATGTATCTGAGTTGGTTATTACCTTAACACCTCGTGAATCTTTATCAAATTAATTGAAATTATCAATTAATTGGTAATGGAAACTAATAAATTAGATTATCATATTATGATTACTTATAAACCTTTGTTATAATACTTAAAATCATCATATGACGGGAAATTAAGACTGACAAGTCTAAATTACAATTGTATGATTATGGGTGATAAAATATTAAGTGTGATAATGTAACTTAGGATAAATGAATTAAGTCAATGAAACACTTAATAATTTAAGGAAAACATTTATGTAATAACACACACATACTTATGAACACGAAACGCACGATAATTTCAGGTCATTGAGCTAAACCCGATTTTGTATACGCGAGCGCGCACTCTACTAAAACACAGAATCTAAGGACTCAGGTGAGTTCTCATAACCTCCCTTTTAAACTGTTTTGTTTTAAAACTCGGGGGTGAAACATGTATACCAATTTTAAATATTATTTTGATAACACATGGATGATACCTGTTTATCAATATGATATTCATATTATGAGATTATCATTATTTATGGATTATCACTGATTATCGTATATCCGTGTGACATTGTCATTAACTCCGGTCATTAACAATGATTACATGTATTGCCACTTGGATTATCACAACTCCATGAATCATTGTCTTTGACTTCGGTCAATTACATTGACTTTATGTATTGTCACGTGGGTTGCTACCACTCCATGGATCATGTCTTTAACTTATGTTAATCACATTAATTCCATGTATTGTCACATATACTATTTGAGAATATTGATGTTTGGAAATTGGTTGAATGTTATGTGGTTGATTATCTATAATTATCTATGATTGTCTATGATTACTTGAGATATGTGATAATGTGTTTGTGATTATGTGTTTGGATTTTGTTCTTGGATGTTGTGTTGGATATTCTCACAGGTATTCATGTTGATTTTCTCAAAAACTCTAAACTTTATAATCATTTTATAAAACCATTTTTGTAAAACATTTTTAAATATAAAACATATGATTACTCACCAACTACTTCGTAGTTGACACTTGATTTTCACATGTTTCAGGAAATGAAGACAAGTAGGTAGGGCAGGATAGCTCTACACTCTTTTGGGACATCATCACGTAGGATCTTGGTGTAACACCTTAGGCAAATCCCCCATCGGCCGTGGACAGGAGAGATCCTTGGTTCAGAATGGTATCAGAGACACTCCTGTGACATTCGGGATGTTACTGAATGGTATCAGAGTCACTCCTGTGCCATTCAGGATGTGGGACAAACCTCATCCAGGGTGATGAATCCCGGGGGGTGTCTGGAGGACACCTTAGGCAGATCTTACACGCCAGAGAGGCTAGCAGGGCAAACCTCATCGAGGACGATGAGTCCCAAGGGGGGTGTATGTAACACCTTAGGCAAATCCCACATCGGCCGTGGACAGGAGAGATCCTTGGTTCATATGTAATAACCCGCCTCTTATACCAACAACACGTTTTGGGGCTTAATTGTAGTGGATGAGAGGAGAACTCCACAGTTTAGCGTGCTCAGGTGACAGCAATCCAGGATGGGTGACCCCCTGGGAAGTTTTCACCCGGGCGACCAAAAGCAACGTCGTGAGCTATAATTTGACAAAGCGGACAATATTGGTGGTAAAACGAGGCGGGGTGTTACACTTGGACTCAGCTAAATAACTGAAATTCTGGCGATTAGAATTTAGTTAGATAGCTAAATCTCTTTTGTATTTGATGTAACTAATTTATGATAGACATGATTTTTGATGTAATTAAATTTGTTGATTAAATGTTATGTGATGATTTAATTAGATGCCCACGAGCTTTTGAACAATCTACACATCCCTCGTGGCATCCCGACGTTTCCGTCATCGGTCGGGGTGTTACAGGCAATACTTCACATTGTACAAATTGACCGAGAACATGCGCCTTTAAAAACTCGATCTCAGCGTTGAAGACAAAATCAAAATTAGTTCATTTTCATCTTGGCTAATGGCTATAGGCGATGGTACAATCGGAAAACCAGACGACAAAGACCCAACCAACACAAGACACATAGACATTCCAGAAAGATACTTAATACCTTTCAAAGAAGGTTCACTAATGACGCTAATCCATTTCATATACGATAATGACACGCTTCTACATCCAACTCCGGCTGCATTATGTGGAAAAGCAATCATTTGTCCTACAAACGAGCACATAGAGGATATAAATTCTATGATCATCAAGATCGTTCCCAGTACGTCCGTCACATATACCAGCACCGACAACGTAATCCCTCTTACTGGCAGCCAAGGTGATATTAAAGTTCTTTATCCACTTGAATATCTAAACCTTCTAAATTTCAGCGGATTACCACCACATTCTTTAGAACTTAAGTTGAACGCCCCTATAATACTATTCAGAAATATCAATCCAAAGGAGGGGCTGCGTAATGGAACAAGAATGATAATCACACAACTTCTACCAAGACTTGTCGAAGCACGGATTATGACTGGAAAGTTCATAGGACATCGAGTGTAAATACCAAAGATAACTCTGACTTACAAACACAAGGAACTGCCCTTTGAAATCAAAAGGAGGCAATTTTGCGATAAGATTGTGCTATGCTATGAAAATCAACAAAAGTCAAGGCCAGTCACTTGACAAAGTAGGAGTCTGTCTACCAAGTCAGTCGAATGAGTCATTCGGCGAATGGCTCATTCGCTGAATATAGTCATTCTTTATTCTCATTCGGCGAATGACTTCATTCGATAGAGTCATTCGCCCGAATGAGTAATGCTCATACTCAACTATCAATAAAACAAATCAAACACTTATATAATCATACTTAAACATTAATAACAATATAGAAAGACAACTTCCATTAATATAACTTGAACTTTACATAATGAATAATACAAAAATGAACTAGGGACATTAAGTGCATCTACAAACTCCCCCTTGGACCTAGTTCAGCTCTTGGAAGTGTCTTTCTTGAAATACTTGGCAGAAATGGCTTTCCAGTCAGCTCCAGCATGAATCTTGAAAATACTGCAGAGACGGATCACCCTCATGAACTGTAAAGCCTGTACCATGTCCTGTACGTCAAAGAAAATCTGATGACGATATAGAGCTAGGACATCTTTGTGGGACAAGTTTGTCAACCACAGTGGCTCAAAAATCCTTACTGTCTCCCACTTCTTATCCTTGCAAAGAACAATCACTGCTTCTCCAGTACACCCGTCATAATACCACCATCGGAAGCCTTCCATAAAATCTTGACGCATCTTCCTTAAAGGAATCTTCTTCAAGACTTTAGGAGGAAGCCACTTTAGGATAACTTTATGCTTCCGGGTGTCTCCGTCAATCTCGGGTAGATAGTAACGTTCAGGCTGTTGAGGCTGGAAGTTCACCCACCTTTTTCGGTACTCGTACTGGATTTGCCGGGAAAACCAAGCAGACATACCCAAATCTTCACCGTACAGCATCTTTAGACGAGCTAATTGATTGACTTCAAATCCTGGCAACGTCTTAAAGTCATGGGGATACTTGAAGTAATCTATGCCTCTTTCTCTCTTTACCGTATAGCATCCAAGATCATGAAAGTATGCCCAGCTCAGAATTTGACCTCCAGCCTTATAGCCTTTGGTTCTGTAAACCTTCTTGTGAGTAGCTGGCATCTTTTCAGTACTATCTTTCTTCAGGACCTCCCAGTAGGCCTTCCATTCCTCTTTCCTTTTCTTTTGATCATCAGCTTCGGCTTTGCTAACCTCAACTTGTTCTTCTAAGTATCGGATCAGTAGATCCTCAGTAGCTGGATCAAACTGATCAGTAAATGTTGGTAGCTCTTCCTCAACTGATGTATACTTTGGATACTCCTCCTCGGTAATGTCCTCCAGAATGACCTCATCAATGTCATCAAAAGGTTCTGGAGTTGGCTCATCAAAAACAGGAACAGAGGTATCTTCAGTGATAACCTCATCAGGATTTAACCTGAATAACTCAGTGATTTGCTCCTTTGATAAGCAATGTATAGTTTCTCCTTCCTCCTTGTCATAGCTAACTGAGTGCTGTATAATGCCTTGAGCTTCAAGAATCATAGTGAGAGTCTCGTCCAGTTGACGTCTCAGAGGCACAACTTCTACTTCCTCAGTAGCATCAGGTTCAACAGTCTTTGTAGGAGAAGATGGAGGAGGAGCCTGTTTCTTCTTCTTGTCGTTTGCACTCTTGGACCGGATCTCAGATGTAGAAGGGGCTTGATCATCATTATCATCATCATCATCATCATCATCATCATCATCATCATCTGATGAACCAGAAGACCCACTTCCTGATCCGTCCTTATCATCATCAACAGATTCATCATCTTCCTCTGAGTCCTCATAGTCTACCTTTTCCTCCTCAGACTCTTCTTCTTCTTCACCTTCCTTTGTTTCTTCCTTGTCTGAATCATCGGAATGAGGGACCGTGCCCTCGATCCTGGGAGTGTTATCCTTGAGACTATCAATCTGATCAGCTAATCGTGCATTCTCAGTCTCTAAGGACAGGATCCGATCACTAAGATCAGTGACAGTTAATGCCATCTGATGATGCTCATCAATATACTTCAAAAGTTGCACCTCGTGCTGTGCAGATCTAGCTCTCAGATCAGCTCTCTGATTAGCAGCTTGAATAAGCAGAGAATCTTGCTCTTCTACCCTCTGTGTCAGCTGAGCAATAATCAATTCCTACTCTTTATTCTTCTTCTCTTGTTCTAGGCTCCTCTCCATCAATCTAAGTACCATACTGTTCAGTGTGCTCAACTGATCAACAACTGAAACAGTAGGTATGAACGTGTCAGTCCGTGGGATGGAGGGACCAGCAGAGGCAGTAGTAAAAATGGGAGCCTGGGTCATAGATTTGGTCAGAGGGGCAGTGGTAGCACGAACATGAGTTGCCCTTGACCTTGTCAATGAAGAAACTGAGAGAGCTGCTACTGATGTGACAGTAGTTGTAGCAGCTGTCGTCAGTTCTGACCTCCTCTGAAAAGAGAACCTAGATCTCTTTCCTCTCCCAGCCCTAGAAGATGTAGGTTGAGAAGCTGCAGCAGACACAGCTGCTGAGACAGAAGCAGTAGACTGAGGAAGTGGAGAAATGTCAAACACTGGTATAAAAGATGGATCAGCAATCTCTTCCATCTCTTCTTCACTTCTCTTCCTCTTCCTCCTTATCATCCTGCCATTAACCATGACACTCTCAAACTCCTCATCTGGTGTATCTTCTGAATCAGAACTATCACCAGCACCTTCTTCACCATCTCCAGCACCTTCTTCACCATCACCAGCACCTGCTTCATCATCATCATCACTAGACTCCTCTGATTCAACTTTATCAGCAGCAGATGCGGTGACTGTAGTATCAAGAGGAATAGACACTGTGGAGGTTGTAGTAATCAAGAAATCCAGCTTCATCAGTGAATCAATATCAACCTCCTCTTCTGCAGCTACAGAGGTGCTGACTCCTGCACCAGAAGTCACATTAACAGCCTCAACCAGGCTAACCTGAGCAACAGTAGTCACATCAACTGGACTAACTGATACAGTGCTCACACCTACTGAGCTCTCAGCAGCACCACCACTTCCACCACCAGCATCACTAACACCTGCACCAGTATCTCTAACACCTGCACCAGTATCACTAACACCTGCACCAGTATCATCATCATCATTCCCATCATCATCAGGTACAACTATGTCCTCCATATCAGAATCTGAGTCATCATGCCTCCATTTCCTACCAGGTGGAGCAATATAATCAGGCCTTGAAAGATGACCAAACAATGATCGCAGAGTGGGCTTCCTGTCTTTCCATCTGTATGACATTACTCTGTTGAGAGTAGTGTCATTCATGTGTTCCAGCTTGATAATATCAGCATTGATCTTCGGTAAATCAGGCAACTGAGCAGCAATCAGCTGCTGTAGAAACCGGGGATACATCAAAAACTTCTTGTCTCCCTTCAGTGTCACATTCTCCTTCATATGAGTGAAGATCATCTCAGAGAAGTTGAATGGCCTGTTAAGCACCAATGCAACAAAGGCACATTGTATGGTTTCCCTCATGTCGTCGAATCCACCTCTCCTTGACCCAAGACAGTGAATCAGAACGTGTGCGAGATACATAAATGCCTTGTTGAGAATCCCTGCACCCAGATCTCCTTCATACCTACACCTCATAAAGCAGCCACGAACTAAGTAACGGTCCAGAAGATATGGCTGATCAGGTGTGTCCTGGAAACCACATCATGCCCAAGAACCTTCCCTCTGATCACTGGAGGTTCAACCTCACAATCAATATCTGCTGAAGCCCATAAATCCTGCTGATGTGACTGATATGGCACATGCACAGTAGATATAGCAGCAAAGATCCTCGAACGCCTGAGAAATGTGATAATCTCAGTGTAGTGTTTGGCGTTCGGTGTTGTAAGATCCAAATGTGCACAAATATTGTTCTTCGTCACTGATTTGTATCCAACCATTCTGAAAATCAGATAAAACATGTTGAAATCAATTCAATAGCTTAAAATGCTAAAAATAGATTTAAAAACAGAACACAGAATCAGTTTAAACTGATATGCCGAATGAAGTGAGTTTTGACGAATGAACACTTTGGTCGAATGAGTCATTCGCCGAATGACTTAGTGACAGAAAGAGTCATTCGCCGAATAAGGCTTATTCGCCGAATGACCTTCATTCGTCGAATGACTCATTTGCCGAATGGCGTCATTCGGCTGTCTTCCCAGGTTCAAACTCCTTTTGACAGAAAGATCAAATCAGCCACAAAAATTTACACGTTCATGATCAGACATGACCGACTAACAAGTTTAAAACAAGACATATTTGATTTTAAGTCCATTTTGATCATTTATTTGAGGGGCGAAATTAAAAACCCTAAAATCCTAAATCTTGTTCGGTTTTTGAGGATTCCTCGGTCAGAACTTGATGATATTCGATCCCAATGTACCTGATATGACAATAAAGAAGATTATCAGTGGCTGGTTCGATGGGAATCACGAGAAAAAGATCGACTGAAGAGAGAGGTTTTTCGGGCGAATGTGAACACACAGTAAAGGCGAAGGTGATTTTTGTCGAATGAGGTAGTTCGGCAGATTGAATGCTTATATAGGTTTACTCATTCGCCGAATGAGACAGGTGAATGAGCTGTTTAGCCTCAAAGTCATTCGCCGAATGTGAATGACTAATGAGTCATTCGATCAAAGGTCATTCGCCGAATGAGACTTTCTATGTCATTAGTGATTCTGTCGAATGACTCATTCGCAGAACGAAGTCATTCGACCGAAAGAATGAATCTCACATCTCATTCGGGCGAATGAGAATTTTAACACCCAAAACACAAACTGATTTCAAGATTTCAAATTTTGAACAGCAAAATTGATGACAATTATGAAGATATGTCTGGTTGGTTTAGGATTCAGGGAAGACATACATCTGACCCTACAAATGATCATCTAAACTAAAATTGAAAATAGAAAATCTTTTTGTACTTTTCTGAAACAAAATACAACTGTACATATAGCAACTAAAAACAAAGAAAACATGTTTTTGTGAGAAGTCTATTAAGAAACTCATACATTAATCTAATCACATCAAATCAGCTTCACTGAATGATTCACTTCAAACACACTTGTCCTATGATGCGATTACTGATATATTTGTCCAGTCTTAAACCATACAGTACACAACTACTAAACAAGCTTTATGATTACTCATGTTTTCTGATTGAGTTCCCCATTTCATTTCACCATTAAAGATCAAAATCAATTTATAACTCATTTCTGCATATCTTAATACCAGTCATCATAAGTTCAATAAGATTCCAATTTTATTATCTTTTTGTCTTTTTCTTGTTCTATCCAAATGGACGGCTTCAGCTAGGTTCGTCCCAACAATATGGCACGTATATGGAATCGAACTTAATTTGTTCAAGTATTTCTCAAGCTTAATACCAGCTTGCTTTTATTTTTCTTCAAGCTTAATACCATCTTGTTTTTGTTTTTCTTCAAGCTTAATACCAGTTTGTTTTTGTTTTTCTTCAAGCTTAATACCAGCTTGTTTTTGTTTGAAACCTCATTTGATTCTATGATGACCGGTGTATGCTTGATTTGAGTCAAAAACTATTTTTCACTTAAGTGGTTTTATAAAACAGATCCCACAAATCAAACTTTCTAAGTTTTGACAAATTGTTTATTCATTTTGTAGGGTCGGCCTATCAATACATCACATCATATTTCTTTTGTGTTTTCAGTTTACACAATCACTTCTGCTTCTATGACATGATAGATTAATGTATTACTTTTCAAAGAAAGACCATCTCAATTTTTTAATTTTTCAACTGTTTTTGTATTTTTGAATTTTTCATATGTTTTTGGTTTTTCAATTAGCAACTATCTCCCCCTAAAAACCTAAAACAGAAAATCTTTTTGAGTTTTTGATGAAGAAAAGAAACTATACAAGAAAACTTAAATGCAATAAAGAAACAAAACAAAGACTACCTAAGAAAATCGATGATCATTTGTTAGATTCAGATGAAGGTAGAACTTCATACTTTTGAAAAACACCATTAACCGATAACAGATATAGAAATCTTGGTTTATCAAAAGCTTTTGTGAAAAGATCGGCTTTCTGGTGATCGGTGTGAATTTTAACAACATCGATTAATTTCTTTTCAAAACAATCACGTATGAAGTGATATTTAATGTCGATGTGTTTTGTTTTGGAGTGCTGAACAGGATTCTTAGTAACAGCTATGGCAGCAGTATTATCAACATATATAGGAGTGTTAGAAAAATGTAACCCATAGTCCCTGAGTTGCTGTTGGATCCAGATGATCTGAGAACAGCAACTAGCAGCAGCAATGTATTCAGCTTCACAGGTTGAAGTAGACACCGACGTCTGCTTCTTGCACTGCCAGGTAACTAATCGGTTTCCAAAGAACTGACATCCTGCAGATGTTGATTTGAAATATCTCTTGCATCCACCATAATCTGAGTCACTATATGCAGTGAGCTCAAAGTTATCATCATTAGGGTACCATAAACCAAGATCCGGTGTACCCTTCAGATAACGCATAATCCTCTTGACAGCAATGAGATGGGAGACTCTTGGTTTAGACTGATAAAGTGCACACAAGCATGTAGCAAACATGATGTCTGGCCGAGAAGCAGTGAGATACATAAGATACCCAATCATTCCTCGGTAAAGAGTGGCATCAATTAACTCCCCCTTTTCATCTGGTGTAATCCCGTGATTAACAGCCAGTGAGGTACCAGCAGGCTTTGCATCAGACATACTGAACCGGCTCAGAATGTCACCAACGTATTTGGTTTGATGAATGAAAATCCCTGCCTCAGACTGATCCACCTGTAATCCCAAGAAGAACTTCATCTCTCCCATAGAGCTCATCTCAAATTTTTCTTTCATAACCTTCTCAAAATCCTTGCACAGACCATCATTTGTGGAACCGAAAATGATGTCGTCCACATAGACTTGCACCAAAAGTAAGTCACCATCCTTTTCATGAATAAAAAGTGTACAGTCAATGACACCTCTTCTGAACCCGTTGTTCAGAAGGTGAGTAGATAGTGTCTCATACCATGCTCGCGGAGCTTGATGTAATCCATATAAGGCCTTGTCTAGCTTGTAGACTTGGTCTCGATGTAATGGATCCTCAAACCCGGGAGGTTGACTGACATACACTGTCTCACTAATCACACCGTGAAGGAATGCACTCTTGACATCCATTTGATAAACTGTAAACTTCTTAAAGGATGCATATGCCAAGAAAATACGAATTGCTTCAAGTCGAGCAAATGGTGCAAACACTTCATTGTAATCCAAACCTTCTATCTGTCTGAATCCCTGAACAACCAGACGTGCTTTATTTCGCACAATGATCCCGTGATCATCTTTCTTGCAACGAAGAACCCATCGAGTGCCAATTACTTTTGCACCTTTTGGTCTGTGAACCAATTGCCAAACACCTAACTTTTTGAATTGTAAGAGTTCTCCCTGCATGGCATCAACCCATGATTCTTCTTTTAAAGCTTCAGTGACAGTACGTGGCTCAACTTGGGAGATGAAGCAGGAATGAGCACAAAAGCTTACATCTGCAAAATCAAGGATGTCAGCAAGACCTCCCGAAGAAAGCTGATTTCTTGTCTTAACCCCATCCAAAGGACTTTCAATGATGCTTTCTTGAGGATGAATGCGATTAATTCTTCCAACAGGATGAGCTGGAACCTCAACCTGAGGATCCAGGTTGTTCAGATTCAAATCCTCAAGATCTGATACAAGATTGTTAACAGCTGGTTCATGAGCAGCAGGCTGAAAGTGATTGTCATCTGTGTCTGAGCTGTCATCATTTATCTGTGTTGATGGAACAGAAGCAGAGGAATGTTGCATAGGTTCATCAGGTGCATTTTGTGCATCATACAACATCTGAACTGCAACATCTTCATCTGAATACATGGGAGGCATATTGAAAGAGTCAAAGAGACCAGAATAATCAAACATCCAGTCTGGGCCTTTTCCAGGTGGGGGCATAGAATATTTCTGAACATCAACATGGTGATACTCCTCCACATTATGAGTTGATGTGATGTAGACTCTTTTATTTGGAGTGCTGTACCCAAGAAAGTACCCTTCTTCCACCTTCTCATTGAACTTGCCCTGCTCGTGTTTCTTAAGCATCGTGTACGGTGCACCAAATGGTTCAAGATACTTAAGATTTGGTTTTCTGTTATGGAGCAGTTCAAAGCAAGTCTTCCCATGTCTTTTTACAATGAGAACCCGGTTCAGTGTATAACAAGCATTTGCTACAGCTTCATTCCAGAACTGAACCGGCAAAGATGAATCAGCAAGCATGGTCCTAGCAACCTCAATCAATGTCCTATTTTTCCGTTCAGCAACACCGTTCATTTGAGGAACATATGGAGCACTGAATTGTTGGACAATACCCCGTGCATTACAAAAAGTCTCCATGTTGTGATTTTTAAACTCTGTTCCATTATCTGTTCGAAGCTGACGAATCTTGAGCTTATAAAGTGATTCAAGTTTGGTGACCACCACTTGAATGCAATCAAACGTTTCAGATTTCTCCTTCAAAAAGAAAACCCAAGAATATCTGGAATACTCATCAGTGATGACAAGACAATATTGATCTCCAGCTATACTCTTACGATTTACAGGACCAAACAGATCCATATGAAGAAGCTCCAGAGGAACATTGATTGAATGAAACTTTTTCAGTTTGTGAGACTGCTTGGTTTGCTTCCCTTTCTTGCAGGATACACAGATATCAGACAGCTTGAAATTCTTCAAACTAACTCCCTCAACCAGATGATTGTGTACCAAGTGATTCATCTTGCGTAGACTCAAATGACCCATCCTCTTATGCCAAAGGATTGAATCTTTTTCAGTTGCCTTTGTCATAAAACATGAAGCTGTGGAGGATGTTGTTGAAGCTGTGGCCATATTGAGAACATACAAGTCTTGCTTTCTGGGAGCTGACATCAAAATCCAGTCTTCAGGAATCTTCACACCTTGCTTAAGAATGTAGCATTTGGAATCATCAAACAGAACTTTGTACTCCTTGTCACAAATTTGTGATACTGAAATAAGATTGTTTTCCAACTGCTTGACATATCTGACTTTGTCAAAAGAAACTTGCCCATTTGTCAGAATTCCCTTTCCCGTAATAAACCCGCATTTGTCACCGGCAAAAGCTACATATCCACCACGAACTGCATTCACATTGGTGAGTAAAGAGATATCACCAGTCATATGCCTGGAAGCCCTACTATCAACGATCCAATTGTTGTTAAAGCCAGCTTTTGGGGCAACCTGCACAAAAATGAAACATTTAGTAAATTTTAAGAACCCAAGCCTTTACAGTCTTGGGTTGACCCATTGAGTCTCGGATCCATACATCAATCCATTTACCATCTGGAATAGACTTGTCTGAGATGGGTGGAACTGAACTCTCAGAAGATTTAACTTTCCAGACTGCATTTTGACTGAAAGAATTTTTCAGATAAATGGATGATGGTTTTGCTTGATTAACTTTAATCACACTTGGAACATCCAAGTTCTCCAATTTCCCTTTACCCTTGTCTAATGGTTTAACCTGATTTGGTTGTTTGGGTTTTGGTTGAATAATCTTAGCTACAGATTTTACTGGTTTAGAGAAACCTTGATTCAGTTTTCTGAATGATGTAACTTTTGGCCTGATCAACTGAGGGCAAAATTTAACAAAGTGCCCAGGTGCACCACACTCAAAACAAACTTTTTCACCCTTTTTATGAAAATGTTTTAAATCAGAGAAAGACTGTTTGTGAGATTTAAAAACATTTGTTTTCAGCTTGTCTTGATTAAAACCCAAGCCTTTTGTCCCTTTGTTTCCAATAAATGCAGACTTGGTAACACATTTTGCTTCAGACTCTTGAGAAGCTTTTACAAAGCGCAATTCTTTGTAAATCTTTGAATTTGAGATTGGGTCACCTTTCAGGACAGCGGTGGTTTGATTCTGAGCAGTAACACACTTAGATGAATCATCTGAGACCCAATCCTCAACAATTCCCTCCACAAAAGATTCCTCTAACTTTGAGGAACCCTCATTAGTAAATAGTCCAATTGGATCTATTACTAATGGAGTTGTGACCTGAAAATCCTTAACTTCTTTGTCCTTTGGTGTATTGACAAAGGTGTTTAGGATTGGTGGAGGACAATGCTGATACTTCACTTTTCCCTTTCCCTTCTGATTAGTACCCTTACTGATCATATGCTCAATAATGTATGATGAGCTCTCATAGCTCTTGAGCTTCTGTCCCAAAGTCTCATATTCACACTCGACTATAGCTAACTTCTTCTTTATCTCATTGATAATATTGAGATAAGAAGTGACAGCATCTTGCTTATTCAGCACTGCGATCTCAGCCTCGTGCAATTGTTTGTTTAAAAGATCAATTTTAGCTTGAAAATATTTTTCATTAGATTTTACAATTTTGTTTGCCTCAATGCACTGGTCGAGATCGTTCATCAAAGCACTATTATGTGTCTGATAAGCAAGAACCTTACCTCTAAGGTCGACACAAGTAAAACACTCAGAATGTGAAGATGAACAGTCAGAATACCTGCTCTGACTCATAAGAAGCAGAAGAATTTACCATGAAAGCAAACTGAGTAGTGGATTCTTCAATTTCAGCATCAGATTCCTGAGTGTCTGAGTCGGTCATGCTATCAGACTCTGAACTTGATGCTTCGTTAGCATTTAGCTTTGATTCCCACAAAGTGCTTTCTTCACCGTAATCCTTAACTTTTTGAATCTCAGCAACACATGCCTTATCTTGTTCTCCTTGATCTGCATTGAATCTGAAATCCCAGTTCACACCTTCATCTTGTTGTACCATCAATGCTTTGCTTGCAGATGAAGATCCAGTTTGAGTAGGAGAATCAATGGGAACTAATCTCCTTTCTGGATTTGAAGTAGAGGACTTCTGATGTTGAAAAGGATTCTTGTTTCCAGCTTTCTTTGGTTGCTTGCATTGTCTAGCAAAGTGACCCTTTTCTCCACAGTTGTAACAAGTAACAGAAGCCATATCAAAACCAAACTTAGATTCCTTGTTGAGATTGATATCCTTTCCAGTTCTCTTTACAAACTCTTTTGCTCTCCGAACAGCACTAGCTAGAGCCCACATGATATCAATCCTTTCCATATCATCTGGGTCTATTTGAGAATAATCATCGTTAGACAGATAAGGATTGCCAATCTGTCCAGCTACTAAACCATCATATGAGCTGACAAGTGTAGATAAAAGACCCATGTGTTCCTTAGCAATCTCTACAGTGACTTTATCAAAATTATCTGTTTTCAGACTGGTAGCAGATTGGTGATGTTCCTTTTGAGAGCTGGTTGAAGAAGATGACTGACTAAAATGAATCTGAGCAGAAGATGGAGCTTCAGATGTCTGAGAAACAAAAGCTGTCTTCAATGGAGCATGCGAAGATGATTTCTCAACTGTGGGAGTAGAATAGTACAAGGAAGGATCCTGAACTTGAGCAACTCTTTTTGCTTTCCACTTGTTCTCTATCTCTTGTTCTTTCAGCTTCTGGATGAAATTATTTATGTCCATGTGTGCCATCATCTCATTCTGCTTAAGTACCATAAAAAATGATTCCCATTTTGGAGGTAGAGCATCTGCTAAACACTGGATCTTCTCTTGAGTAGTAGTTTTGACTTCATGATTGAACAACTCACTCAAAAGATGATAGAATCTGGCAATCAACTCATCCAAAGATTCGTTTCCAACATACATGAAACTGTTGAACTCTTTCCTTAAAGCCTTTGACTTGATATTCTTCAATGAATCATTTCCCTCATACCTTTGCTGCAAAGCATCCCATAAATACTTAGAGGATGTAAACTGTCTGAATTGATGGAATTAGTAGCAATGGATTGAGATAGAATAGCATAACCTTTCTTCTCATAATCATAAAGCTTTCTCCGAGGCTCAGTCATCCATGTGACTAGCATAGGAGTTCCATCTTCATTAAGAGGCCTCAGATATCCTCCTTCAATCATCATTCATAAATTGGTATCCACTCCATTGATATGGATCTCAAACCGATACTTCCAATGTGGATAATCATCTAAACATAGCAACTTGGGAGCCTTGTTGGAGTTTCCCGTCTCAGTCTCAGTCAATAGTAAAGTCTGGATACGATGATTCTGATTAGCCATCAATGCTAAATCCTCCATTTAAGCAAAAACAACAAGATTCAACACTTAGAAAAATGTTCAAACTGATGGCCGATTGAAGATATAAGTGGCGAATGTCGGTGACCGAATGAGTTCAATCTGGCGAATGAGAGACTGAGTATGACAGTTAGAGCGAAAGAACCTATTCGGCGAATGGAGTGTTGAATGAGGCTATTTGCCGAATGAGACCTGAGAATGAAGCTATTCGCCGAATGAGTAAAACGAATGGAGCTATTCGGCGAATGAAACCGGCGAATGAAGCTATTCGGCGAATGAGGCTGATTCGGCCAAACTTATTCGGCCGCCATGCTCATTCGGCCAATCTGAGGGTTTTTGCAACAAAAATCGCGATAACTTGAGATTTTGACCATATCTAAGTACCAAATTTGATACAGAACATCATGAGATGATAATGAACTAATTTGGATAAACGATTTGACAAAAACACCACAAAAATCCACGGATTTGCAATGAAACAGTAACTTTTTGGCCAATATGATCAGGGTTTTTGTGGATTTCGAACCAACAATCACAGATTTGATGGTTTAGAGTGGAAATCGAGCAGAATCAAGAGCCAAAGCTCTGATACCACTTTGTAGGACCAAGTATGATCTCAGAAACACTCCGATATCAAGGGAAATCTGCTCTACAGCCTCTGGAATAGTGCGGAATCCTATTCCAGGATTTTCCAATCGAAACCAACAGCAACCGTGGTGATCCAAAGGTACGAGATGGACATTTGAGTAAGAATCGAACACCACGAGCTATGAATCGAAGTTGGACAGCAAGAAAAACTCTCAAAAGTCCAAGGGTTTGACACTTGAGTGCAATGGGAAGAAGGAGGATTCTCAGAAGTTAGGGTTGAAATGATTTGAACTTGTATTTATGGGCAGTAGTCATTCGGCCGAATGAGTGGCCGAAGCAACTCATTCGGCGAATGACTATGTCGAATAGACAAGTCAGTCGAATGAGTCATTCGGCGAATGGCTCATTCGCTGAATATAGTCATTCTCTATTCTCATTCGGCAAATGACTTCATTCGATAGAGTCATTCGCCCGAATGAGTAATGCTCATACTCAACTATCAATAAAACAAATCAAACACTTATATAATCATACTTAAACATTAATAACAATATAGAAAGACAACTTCCATTAATATAACTTGAACTTTACATAATGAATAATACAAAAATGAACTAGGGACATTAAGTGCATCTACAGATAACACTTAGGAACATCACACTTTTCATATATACATGTTCAACTATTTTATCTGTAAATACAATCGTTCATATTATACACATAATTTTACTACATTTGCAATCACACAGATATCTATACCAAAGTCGTTATACTAAACACTCACTTTTATTATACATTAAGCAGTTTTCACACAATTCAAAACGATGCAGACAAACCGCCTTTCTGAATTGAAAAGCCAACAAAGACCTGTTCCCCTATAGATACGAGTTCTGAAAAGATGGATACTCTCAGGGAAAAAAACAAAAGAAATATGTTATGTATTTGTTGATAAGCATGTAAGTTTGACAATAATATAGTATTGTTGTTAACATTACGTCCATTGAAACTAATGTAACACGACATCAACTACAGGGTGATGCTATCGAAGCTTTTGCAGACATTGACCTAAAAGACGACTATGAACCTGACATTGAAGTTCACTCATGCTACAAAGTGTGACATTTCGTTCTTTACTACAAGGTAATTTCCTAAATTCATGAATTAATATTGTAATTAATTAAATCATGATTGAATATGTATACACGTGTGAATCTGTGTATATATGTAAGGAAATTACAAGATGAAACAAATCACAAATGACATTACGCAAAATTGCCGAATTACGCGAAATTTTTATAATAATGACCAAAAACCAAATTCAATGGCCCAAAACTAACTTAATATCAATTATATGATGAATTGAAGTGAAATAAGTGATAGCATAACGAAATCAAAGAATCCTTAAGGTCAATAAGTCAAATTGCGAAAATCTGCGGAAAGGCAATCCGGCATGCGTAATTGGCAAATTCATGACAACTTGAACTTCCTAATCACATTATAATCATAATGGGATGTAATTGGAAGCATGACAATGATAATTGATCATTATTAGCGATTCCTGAAATTTTACGCGAAAGCCGAACAAACAATTGCGAAAATGGAAAAAAATCAAACAAACCGTTGATTTTTTTCTAACTCTATCCTATTGTTCCATGTTTATCTCATTCTATCTGATTAAAATCAGATAACTATGGCCAAGATGATGTGTCTAAACTTGGAAAACAAGTTGCACCCATAAAAATCCAAAAATCTTGACTTTGGTCAAGATTTCTACACTTTTCTTTCTTCCTCATCCTCTCAAACTCGACCAGGAACTCCTATACAACTTCTGGAACCTTAAACACCCTTCAAGCATCAGTTCTAATCAATTCCAAGTGATATCCAAGCCCAAGATCAAGTGGAACCAAGAATCAAGCTTCAAAAGTTGGATTTTTGGTGATTTTCAAGCCAATCCTTGGCCAAGTAAGTTTCTAACTCAATCCTTGATTCTAATAGCTTCATATGACTTAAATAAACATGTTTGAATGATTGGTAAAGTTTGAAAATCATCAGATCTTGAAAACCCATGAAAAAGGGCATTTTGGTCCAAAAAGTGGATTTTTCAAAGTTGTCCAAATTGAGATTTTTCTTCACAAAACATTAGATATATGTTAAAAACTAGGATCTGAAGATTTTGGCCCGGAAAAAGTGCGACGAAATTTGATTTGGCTCACAAAAACCTTGAATGGCTCACTGTTGCCCGGACGCGGCCCATGCGCGGCCCCTAATCCCGGCCATTCTCGGCCAAGGCCAAGGCCAAGCCAAGGCCAAGCGGCCAAGGCCAAGGGCAAGGCCATGCGGCCAAGGCCACCCCCATAGGCCACCGAGCCACCGCCGCCAACCACCGGTCGCCGCCGAGCCGCCGCCGCACCGCCGCCACCGGCCGCCGGCCACCACCGGATTCCAGCCAACTTCCGGCCAAAAATTCCGGCAAGGTTACCGCCGGCGAAATATTCCGGCGAATATTCCGGCCAAAAGGAATATTCCGGCGAAGATTCCGGCCAAAACCCTGATTTTATCCGTTTTACGTTCTGAACTGCGTTTCGCGCTCCGGTTCGCAATCCGGCTATCCGTTTTCGATAAAAAGGACATATTTTGAATCGATTTCGCGTTCCGGACTCGATTTCGCAAACCGTTTTTCACTTCGATGACCTGATTTTTGTCTGATTTCTGATTAACACTCCGGTTTCAATACAGAACTCAAATTAAGTATTGGTTTGCAATACGAAAACATATTTTCAATCGATTTTGCATTCCGGACTCGATTTCGCCAACCGTTTTTCAATCCGATGACCTGATTTTTGTCTGATTTCTGATTAACACTCCGGTTTCAACACAGGACTAAATTTCATCATTGAAATTCAATATGAAAACATATTCTCAATCGATTTCGCATTCCGAACTCGATTTTGCAATCAATTTCGTAATCCGGAAACCTGATTTTCGATCTAAAAGTCGATTAAGATTCTGGTTTTAACGACGGGATGCAATTATCATTAATTTACAAACAAATGAATATAAGAACTCAATTACTAAGCGAAACCAGTGATTTTAACATTACAAATTAACTGATAACCTTATTACATTGATTCTGAATAAACAAGTGATTTCGAATCAGTTTGATGACTCGAATTACATTATCCTTGATATTTAATATCAAGGAATGTTCTGGTAATCCAAATTGGATACAAAGAACTTATAAAACCTTAATGATATGCAGAATTCAATTGAAGCTGCGTGTAATATTGCAACAACACAGGTGAGTTTCATAGACCCCCTTTTAAATGTTTTGTTTTCCAAAACTCGGGGATTTAACTACAATAACAATATGATTACATATTTCAATTACAGTGGTATACTTATATGATTTCATTACCCCTTTTCAAATCTTCGGATTTCTAAAACTCGGGGTTTGCATTACAATTACATTATGGTTACATGATTCAATTACAATGACATGATTATATGTTGCTTGTGCATTTCAACTCTTGTTGATGATTACATGAAAATTGTGCCATGCTATCGTAAAAGTCCTCACATAACAACTGTAACCAATAAACTCATGGATGAGCCGGATGATAACAATGATAGTACTATCGGGCTGACAACCCCATTCACGGGTAGATAGCGTCTACCCTTGTGTGAATGCATGTTACCATTTATTACATTACAAGATAACAGCTTAATGCAACGATAGGCATTAAGAGTGAGGCTAAGGTCTTACCTTCGGGTATTACCGCCAATTACATTACAGTCACATAGGCTTTGGTTATGGGTTTTCATGATGAATCATATTCATAAAGTTGTCTGTGCCTACATATTTAACATGTCATAGCATATCATATCACGTTATCATATCTATGAACTCACCAGCATCCTTGCTGATCTTTTATATTACAAAACCTTTTTCAGGGAGAAGGTAACAACTGCGAGAGTGAGGATGCATGATTACAAGACATGTTTAATAACTTATAACTGGTTAATGTTGTTTAAGAATGTTGAAACTTAATGTATAATATTATAGTTATGATGTAATATATAGTGTGTATGGTTTGCCATGGATGTATGATACCAAAGTAACAATCAGTCACACCCATCTCTGCGACCTCACCATCAAGCTTCCGCGACACGATACAACAATTACCAACTTCATACGTCATTCAGTGATTATATCAGGTAAAATGAGAGATGGGGGTGTGACACAAAGTCACCAAGTACATTGTTGTGGACAACAAAAGCTACAATCCTGCACTTAAACATCAAGCATCTCTCAAGATAGGAAAGAAAACCTACTTTGAACCTTTTTCAGACAAAGACATACCTTATCACTTCTTCCAATTCTCGTCCTATGATGACCTAGATGAACGGATGAAGCCACCAAAACAATTGACAGGTGTTCACATACTTTCTAAGCCAACATTTACTGTCTTTCAACTTTATTTATTTATACTTAAATCAGTGAAAGGACTTATAAAAGAAGGAAAAAATTATGAAAATAGTTCGTATATCACTGCACCATTGATGTAAAACCTAGCATATTTTATAATTAAAAACATAAGATATTTGCTTAAGTTTTAAGAACAAATTAAAAAATAACATTTGCTGATCTAAACTAACAAAATTCAGGACATATAAAATAAACAGGTAGCAATTATACACATCATCATAAATGTCTATTCAGATCCTTCACAATTTTTCTATCCACATATTTCATAGGCGTGGTTGAAAAGAACTTTGAAACAACAACTATCACAGGAAAGGCATTCAGAAAAGTTGACCTCATAGATGAAAAGTAAGTAAACATAAATTTTAAGTTAAAACATAATATTTACTAACATTTGAAATTATATATAAATTTTCACCCAATACATTGTAGTCTTTGATATTTAATTATGATTTGCTGCTCGATACTTTTCACATCAATTGTATGTGATTTTTGCTATGGAAATTTATACATCTTATGAGTATACATTCATAAGGTTATATTTATACCTCTTAAACAGCAACAAGCCTATCCAGCTAACTTTATGTCCAACCAAACGACATCTAATAGGAGACGATGTAAAACGCGGAGACATCATAGCAATCAACTCAGCTTAGGCCACACAATTTCGGGGTAATATTTTTTTTTCGTCTACGTTGATTGTGCTTATGCCCGTCATGCCTTTAATTA
Organism: Mikania micrantha; assembly: GCA_009363875.1. Taxonomy (NCBI): domain Eukaryota; kingdom Viridiplantae; phylum Streptophyta; class Magnoliopsida; order Asterales; family Asteraceae; genus Mikania; species Mikania micrantha. Next base: position 93,481,886 of record CM018691.1, on the reverse strand, counting down.
CAGCTTCACATGTTTAAACAACCAATTTCATATTTGAGATGTTCTTTTTTTACCGGTCTTTAAAGTTAACAAATACTCTTTTAAGTTATTCAGTTTGTAATTAAGAGGATGGTTTTTCTTTAGTGGTCTGACTATTTTAGTTAATGACTTGTTTTGTTTTTCAGCCTATAAACTATTTATTTGTATATACATGTTGCGTAGATCTAAAGCAATTGGAATCAACTTATGCAACAGATGTATTCATAAATCCAACTTTTGATGACATCCAACAACATATCAGCAGGTAACCACCTACTCTTAAGCACAATTATAAATTACCAACTCTACAAAGGTGCCAACCACAATGAATGTAGGTTAAAAGATATCAACATCGATATACTAGAATCAATCACACAAGATAATGTCACCATAGTCAACCTGCCTTTTACACAAGAGAAGGTAAACAGATAATAAACTAAAAAGTTATAAACACTTACTATAAAAATACAATAAATATAAAATCATTGGACATGCAGATATTATTTACATGTCTTGCAAAGATCAAGGAAATATAGGCCTACCGAACATGTTTCAATGTGAAGTGCTTAGAATGTAATCAACAAGTTTACAAGGAAATTCAAGACACAAGACGACAAGTTTTAAATATTAATGCAGGCATTCCTCTCATTCACATGCATTTGCAACAGATTCTGACTAAGACCGGTAATCCCCAAGTATAATACGTCTGCGCTCACCATGAAAACATTCAACCAAAGTTCATGTACTGTGTCAATGCAACAATCGTAGACGAATCTGCAATGACAGACGTAGTGTTCTTCAATGAGGTTATGGCAGATATGCTAGCAACAAGCTGTCAAGACATGGTCACCTTGCAAGGATATGATGATACAAAAAACCACCGCCATAAATTCTATCAAAAATAGGAATTCCCATGACATTCAACCTGACTGTAAGGCCCGATTGATCAATTGTGATAAACAAAGCAACCGAAAGACATGACAAAGCCAGCCTCACACCAACAAACATGGCTAAAAAGCTAAACATCGCACCACCTACACCGAACCCAAAGCTCTTGTCCGCAAAGAGAGGACCATCCGAAACACCAGGTAAAGTTACATAATACATAATCTATCCTCACATCCTTACATAGAAAGTAACATATAACTCTTTTGCAACACCACAGATGTCTCAACAAAGAGGCATAAGAACTAACATTCCAACGACGCAGCCTCAACTTTTTTGGTAAGCAAAAATAAGCTAAGTAATTCAAATTTGCCCCCTCATATTTTCTAACTTTTCTGCCTACTTTTGATTACTACAGAATCCCATTTTGGACTTATGGAAGCAATCACATTTTGAAATCATGCAAGTAGAACTCAATGCTTTTGACACACATCCTTTTGGCTAAACAAATAAGAATCTACTCACATGTATTTATCTTTTTCTTACTTGCGCCTACATGTTAAGAACAAATCTATAACAACTCTTATAATTTGCAGGAACGTTCCATGACACGGGAAGCGCATGCAATGAAAGCAATCTTTTGACCATGACAATGAAGCGCTAGGTCAATAAGTGGGCATAGGAACTCAAGATAGAAAAAGAAACTAAGAACCTACGTAAATTATGTAGTAACTATATACACTCTATATACCTTAGAACCCACAAATACCGACCTATTATTATAATCAAAATATATTTGCTTAACTCCGACTTGGAAGACCCGTGCCGCAGCAATGCGCGGGTCCTCCGCCCTAGTTATCTATATTTTGTAAAAGGTTAAGAACAACAATATATACAAAAAAAATGCTGAACAAAAAAGATACTTAAATGTTTCTTGTATTTTAAAGTACCTTAAACAACTATATTAAGGAGAAATATACTAAAATGTTTTTAAAGTACCTTAAACAACTATATTTTAAAGTACAAAAAAGATACTTAAATGTTTCTTAATATCATTTATTACATATATACTCAAGTAAAAAGTCAATTACATATTTCCTTTTACTAAAGAATAAATACTCATCCAAATAAATTAGTCAATTACATATTTCCATCTTCTAAGGAGAAATATGTAATTAATTTTAAGGTTTCGATAAATATGTAATAAGGCTTCTTAACAAGGGTATATATATGTAAAAACTCCTTTTTGAAAACCCAATAAGTCAAAAAAGTGTTTGGCAAACATAAAAGAACTTTTGAAAATAACTTTTTGTAAAGGAGTAATAAGTTGTTTTTAAAATAACTTACGACTTATTTACATAAAAGTACAAATCTACCCTCACCCTTTGCCCATTCTACCACTCACCATCTTTGAAAATGATATTTCAAAAGAAAGTAGATAATGTGCCATACCAAGTTCTGGGAGCCATGATTGAATTCTATTCATATAAGCTCCTACCAGTACACCAAGAAAAGTAAACGGAAACTGACCAACCTTGGAATGAAGACTGATTGGTTTATCTGAAATATATTCCTCTCCCAGATTAAGACCGAATAAATAACATTTTCCCAAGTTCACCTTGAGACCAGAAGCAAGGTGAAAACATCTCAATATTCTTGCCATGTTAACAATATTATCTTCCGTTCCTTCGCCTAATAAGATAACATCGTCTGCGTACATTAGGTTTTGTGATACGTAGTATTTATGTAATGGATTGATTTCTTTAATAATTAAAATCAATCTAAATTATTGAATACATTAATATCGTATAAGTTATTATTTATAATTATTGTCAGGACATCTTTGAATATTCTTGAATATTCTTAATGATATATTATTGTTGTGGGTCAATTTTTATGCTCTGAGATTCGGGATATCCGAGGATAATCCGGAATATGGGATTCCTAAATATCCTCAAATATCCTGAATACTAACGTTACTAATCAATTTCTTCTTTGTATAGCTTGGGATAGTCTTGCAGGATACTTATTATGTACTTGATTTTATCTTAAAAGTCGGGATACAGTCAAAGGAAACATGGGAACGTGCTTAATTATGGAAACAAGTGGAGAACAAGTCACCAACGGTCATGTTGACTAAATTGGACCTAAAGACTCGGGATTTACTTAAATAGAACGGTTAAACGTGGTAAATGGACGTGGTAGCTGTTACATGGCCATTATTCAGATATTCTCGCCGGGATATTCGGAAATGTAGTTAATTTAGCTGTTACAACATGTTGTATATAAACAAACGGCTGGTGATCGATTAGGGACGCGTTTTTCATCATCTTTTCTTCATTTTCTCTCAAACACACACAGATTCAAGCAATTGTAGCACTTAGTATCGATCATCCAAGCTCAAACACTTGTATTTACATCGGTTTGTTGATAATAAACTAGGCAGAGTGACAATTGTCACCTCCCGAGGTTTTTATGCCGGCAATCCTAAGGGATTAAGGGCTTTTCCTCGTATAAATCTCGTGTGTATTGCTATTTTTCAGTTTGATATATTCAAATATCCTCAGGGATATTCGGGGATATCCTGAACATATATTCAGTATATTCAATATATTTGTTTTTTAAACACAACACCCCACTTTTCTAATTCGGTTTTGCTAAAAGTTAATCTTGTTAATTTTTACCCGAAACAATTTGGCGCCCACCATGGGGCAAACTTGTGTTTTTTACAATTAAAACCTTGTTTAAAGGCGTTTTCAAGAAGAATATATCAAAAATGGCTTCACAACCGAGATCAAGTTCTTCATTACCTATTATCTCTGCTGCTACTACTACTAATGTTTCTTCGCAGATTCCTGTTTTCGCAAAGAAACCAGATAATTCTGGAAAGAAGACCGCTTTCATTGCTGATAGTTCTCCATCTACAAAGATGACCACTTCTGCTCCTGTACTTATCTCTAACAATGATATTCTGAGTATGTTTCAACAGGTACAGCAGCAAATGATGGATCAACAGCGAATGAATCAAAGACTTCTCAGGGAAATGGAGAACTTGAAGGCCGAAAAGAACAAACAGCCAGAAGCTACTACTCCAATAGCTACAAGGATCCTTGATTTTGTAACATCAGGGATATCCGGAAACCACTCTGGAGACTTTATCCCTATGCAGACCAGTATCGGATTATAATGAAATTGAAATTGTCAGCCACTCATGCGTGTACTGGTCCCATTATCTCAGATTATAATAGGATAAACGTGCGCAACTGGAGAGGCATTTGCCAACATAAGTGGCAATGTCTTTCTTCATGCCTGGCCACCAATAAAACGACCTAAGATCTTGGTACATCTTATCAGCACCAGGATGAACTGAGTAACGTGTCTTGTGTGCCTCGTCACAAATGAATGTTCGAAGTTCATCTACTGCTGGAATCCAAACACGATCCAGATAATAGATAACTCCATCTTGCTTTGTCTTGAAGTGTTTCTCGGCTCCACAATCGAGCTCGCGTTTCAGATTGTCTCTTGCCACTGCTTCCTGTTGTGCTTGTAAAATGTGATCTCTCAAACTGGTTTGTACAGTCATTCCCATTGCGCGAACACATAAGGGTTTGACTCTTTCCTTCCGGCTTAAAGCATCTGCAACAACATTTGCTTTGCCCGGATGGTATTTGATCACACAATCGTAATCGTTCAGGAGCTCAACCCAACGTCTCTGTCTCATGTTAAGCTCCTTCTGATCAAATATGTGTTGTAGGCTCTTGTGATCTGTGAATATAGTGCATTTGGTACCATAAAGGTAATGTCTCCAAATCTTTAGTGCAAAAACAACAGCTCCTAGTTCAAGATCGTGTGTTGTGTAATTCTTCTCGTGTATCTTTAGCTGTCGTGAGGCATAAGCAATGACTTTGTCTCGTTGCATCAAAACACATCCGAGTCCCTGATGGGAAGCATCACAATAAACAACAAAGTCATCACTGCCTTCTGGGAGTGTTAAGATTGGAGCATTGCACAATCTTTGTTTCAGTGTCTGGAATGCCTCTTCTTGTTTCTGAGTCCACACAAAAGGTTCAGACTTCTGTGTGAGCTTGGTGAGAGGCAAGGCTATCTTAGAAAAATTCGAAATGAATCTCCTGTAATAACCTGCCAATCCTAAGAATGATCGAATCTCCGTTGGTGTCGTAGGCACATCCCAGTTCTTGATTGCTTCTATCTTAGCAGGATCCACGTGAATACCATCACTGTTAATCACGTGACCCAAGAACTGAACTTCCCTTAACCAAAATTCACACTTGGAGAATTTGGCATAGAGTCGTTCCTCTTTCAGAAGCTCCAAAACTGTCTTGAGGTGTTGTTCATGTTCTTTCTCGTTCTTTGAGTAAATCAGTATATCGTCGATGAAGACGATCACAAACTGATCTAAATACGGCTTGCACACCCGGTTCATCAAGTCCATGAACACAGCCGGTGCGTTCGTTAATCCAAATGGCATCACCATGAATTCGTAATGTCCATATCGGGTACGAAAAGCCGTCTTTGGTATGTCTTCCTCTTGTATCCGGAGCTGATGATAACCTGATCTCAGGTCTATCTTTGAAAAGTACTGTGCTCCCTGTAACTGATCAAACAAATCATCAATCCTCGGTAACGGGTACCGATTCTTGATGGTGAGTTTGTTGAGTTCTCGATAATCGATGCACATTCTGAAAGTTCCATCCTTCTTCTTGACAAAAAGAACCGGAGCTCCCCACGGGGAAAACTCGGTCGGATGAATCCTTTATCGAGAAGTTCTTGTAACTGGTTGGACAACTCTTGCATCTCCGATGGTGCGAGTCTGTAGGGAGACTTAGCTACAGGAGTTGCTCCCGGAATCAAATCGATTCGAAACTGTACTGATCTCTCAGGTGGCAGTCCCGGTAAGTCATCCGGAAACACTTCTGCAAAATCTCTCACAACTGGCACATCTTGAATCTTGATCGTCTTCTTGTCTTTCTGAATCACGTGAGCTAGAAATGCAACACATTGTTTTCGTAAGCACTTGCGAGCTTTCATGCACGAGATTATCTTGACACTGCGTTTCGCTTGATCTCCACGAATCTCCAAGACTTCATTGTTCTCCATAGGAATGCGTAATAGTTTATCGGAACAGATGAATTCAACTCGGTTAAGAGATAGCCAATCCATTCCGATGATAACATCGAAACTGCCCAGCTCCATCGGTATCAAGTCGATGGAAAATGTATGATCACCAAGTGTTAGTGGGCAATTCCTAAATACTGTGTCAACTGTAATCTGTTTGCCATTAGCTATCTCAATAGTATAAGGGGAGTCTAATGATTCCTCAACATGATTAAGATGGCTAGCAAAATCGGATGAGATAAAACTCTGATCCGCACCAGTATCAAATAATATAGAGGCATAGAAATCAGATAGAAGATATGTACCCGTAATGACGTTCGGGTCTTGTCTAGCTGCAGCAGCTCCTATCTGAAAAGCTCGGCCTCTCGGAGCTTGAGCCCCTTGTTGATTTCTCCTGGGACAATCCCGAGAGAAGTGACCCGGTTCACCACAGTTGTAGCAGGACCTGTGATCAGCAGCTGCAGTGGTAGCTGCATTGTTGTTTCTGTTTGAGTCTTCTGACTCCTGCAGTAGTTTGCGGTGTGACCAAATCTCCCACAGTTGGTGCAGTGTCTGCACGGGACATTTGGTAGATGATGGAACTGACACGAGTTGCACAAAGGTGCTGTGCCAGTGTATGGCCTCTTGACTTGCATTGGTGGTGGTTGATTGAGCATTGGGGCTTGAGTGGTGGCAGCAAAGTTCCTTGCTACCTTTTGTTTCTTGGCCGGCCTCTTATCCGGCTTCCTTAAAGTTCCAGCTTTTACTGAGTCAGCCTCTTTCTTGAGTGCCCCAGTGGCAACCATCATGTCAGTCAAAGAAGCTGACAAAGTAACAGCTAGCTCCATAGTCTTAGGATGAGCATATATCACATGCCCTCGAATACAAGGCGGCAATCCACCAACATACCGCTCGATCCTCTTTTCCAGTGTTGGCACCACGTCAGGTGCCAATGTAGCAAGCTCATGAAATCTCGTGGTGTAAGCCAGATGCCCACCACCAATCATCTCCAGGTTGAGCAATTCAGTCTCAACCTTCTTCAGTTCATTCCTCGGGCAAAACTCTGCCCTCAGTAGTGCCTTGAAATCATCCCAAGGCATAGCCAGAGCAGCATCCCTGCCCCTTGTCTGAACTTGAGCGTTCCACCAAGTTAACGCCCGTTTATTGAATGAACCGGCAGCATATCTCACCCTATGCTGATCAGGACAGCCACTGATGTCCAAAGTAGTTTCCATCTTCTCGATCCATTGGATCAATCCGACGGCACCCTCACTGCCGCTGAAACTCGGTGGCTTGCATCCTACAAAGTTCTTGTAGGAATAATCCTGTTGCTGACGGGTGTTACCACTGCCTTCTCTAGTTGAGTTGGCAGCGTTGTTGCTGTTGTTACTGTTTATCCGGTTCATCATCTCCGGAATCACATCTCTCAGTTGGCTAGTCAAAAGAGTGGCTAGTGCCACAGTAGCAGGATCCAACTGATGAAGTGGTGGCGGTGGCGGAGGTGGAGGAGGAGGAGGTGGAGGTAGATGTGGAGGAGAGTCTGGTGGTGTCGGAGTCGCAGAGTGAGGAGCAGAGTCTTGAGTCAGTGGTAGCAAAGGTGGTTGTCTTCGCGGCGGCATTCTGATCATAACCGAAAGAAAATCGGTTAGTGCAGTGATCAGAAGCAGAAGACATATGCAAATAGAATCCTATATCATAAGAACTCTACATGAGGGTCCCTAGGTTATAGTCTAGGCCAAACCGTTCAAGTAATATGACCTATATTTCTCTATAACCATGGCTCTGATACCAATCTGTCACACCCGGGGCCGGCGGGAACGGATCGTGTTTTCCCGTCGGGCGGAATGTTCCCGGGGCGCGATATCATTGTGTTGATAATCAAATGATCAGATTGTTTACATAGCACATGAGATATAAATGAGAAATGCTAATCATGACATGAAATAGAATTACAAAGTTAAATTACATTGTACTTCATAATTTAACTAAGTAAATCTAATCAAAAAGAATCAATGAGTTTATATCTTGATCTGTACAAGATATACAAAAGTGATTCAAAGTTCTGTCATATCAATATGTATGCAACCAAAAGAAAGCTAGGTCTTCTATGAGCTCACTAGCTTAACACTTGCATATATTATCTACACCTGTTCGTCACCTGAGAAAACATGTAATTTAAACAAGTCAACACTAGGTTGCTGAGTTCATAAGTATGTAAATTGAAAACCATTTAACTGATCATGCAAACATTCACACTGTCATATATGTTGCTTGTATACTTGTTTCACCTGTTCCACCCAATGGCCTCTCCTTAGTTATATGTACAAGTAGTATATCGCCTAATTAAATATGCTTATATATAGGGAATCACGAAAGGGTCAAGCCCAGACGCTATCCCACCACATACTTAACCAAACTCCACACCACTTGCGATACAACTAAAGATATCCACTTCCCAACTATCTGTATTGTCCATTGTGTCATCATATGTAGAATAATAATATAGTAAGAGGGGTTTAGTTATCAAACCGAAGTATTGATAAACCCTCGTTGAATTAAGGGATTTAGATTATTAAAATCTGATCCTTGTATTATTCTATTTCTTGTGAAGTTAACTTTTATATTACACTTTTAATTTAATTAAAAGTATTAGTTAACTGTTCATCATATGTCTCCAAATGTAGCGTATAGAATCCGATTGGAATCCATTTTAAATCCTCACGTAATCATTATTAAAATGCATTCCATTCTCTCCTATCCCGCCGTGTGATCCCAAAGTTTCCGTGTGGGATTGAATCATGTGATTAACAAAGTCGAATAAGAACTTGTCTTATTACGTTATGATAATCGGGTGTAAATGACAAGAATCCCATGAAGTTACGTTATCATGACCGTCATTTACTGTAAATGATAAGAGTCGTCATTTACTGAATCCATGTGTTTCCCAAAGTATCCATGAGGGAATGTCTCGTTTGTTTAACAAGGTCGAATAAGAACTTGTCTTATTACGTTATGTTAAATATGTGTAAATGACAAGAATCCCATGAAAGTACGTTATCATGACTGTCATTTACTGTAAATGATAAGAATCGTCATTTACTGCATCCATGTATTCCCAAAGTATCCATGAGGGAATATTCTTGTTTTACAGTTAAGTGTAGATTGTTTAAGTACTTGATTGTGTAGAAATAACTAAGTGTTATAAGTTAAATCTTATAACTAAGTTATTATATTGTGTTGATGATTAAGAATCATCTTATCATAATCATATGAGTTTCCCTGTTATCTCATAATCATACAAGCATGCATACAATGATAACGATAATAAACAATTTAATATTATCAAATCAAAGTATAAATAACATGTTAAGCAAACTTTTAAATAAATAAAAGCAAACATGTTTCTCAGCCCCGAGAGTTAAAATCAGTAAAGATTTAAAGTAAAAAGGGGCATATGAACTCACCTTGTAGTTGTTGTGTTTGACTTAGCTTAAACAAGAATGTACGCGCTCTTGATTGTACTTGTGTGTATTTTCACGATCCTGTATTTATTTCACGATGTTCATAACTTATTAGTATGAATTATAAGGATTTTATGTGTATGTATGTGTTAGCCATAAGCTTTGGCCAACACTTAAAGTCTTCGGTCTCTGTTGGCCCATCTTTAATTGTTATTGATTCTTGTAATCCATAGACTTTCTTTGATTTATTCTTGTCTTTCAAACTTGTATCAAAGTCCATTTGTAGTTTCATGAAGTCATGTTATATGTTACAAGACCTTATTGCAAAAATTGTCGTTTTGATAGTAATCCCTTAGTTATCATACTTGTTATTGTTGAGTTAAAGAGTTACAATAGTTCTTTAGTCATGTGGGCCAACAATTTAAGTTGGGCCAATGATATTAGGTGTTGATTCATGAAGGCCTTGCCAAAAGTTACAAAAACTAATGTTCAAGTGGCCTTTTGGGCCTTGTTTTGGGCCTCCAAGGAATCTATTGGGCCCAAGGTGGGCCTTGGCTATATTTGTTGGGCCTAGAGTCATACAAGACTGTTGGAATTGAAATTGGGCCAGAAATGGGTTGTTGACCAATTAAATGACAAAATGGCTCCAAAAGGGAGGACAAGGGCCTCAAAATGGCCTTAAATCAATTTCTGTGGGCCTCGGGTAGATTTTGATGGGCCCCATGGGTTTTGTCTCGGGCCTTTGCCAAAAGAGTTCATGGGCCAAGCTGGGCCTAGCTTAGAATGGCTGAAAACATTGTGGGCCTTGAATTTGGGCTTTTGGCCAAATTGGTGGCCTTGGGCCAAAGGCAGTGGGCCTTGAGCCCTAAACCGTGGGCCTTGGGCTGTTCGCTTCTTTTTGGACCTTCCAAAAGTCAATGGACCAGTTGTGAAGTATTGGGCCTGAAAAGGTAATGTGGGCCTAATGGTGGCCTATACAAGTATCTAAGTCAAATAGTGAGCCTTAGACCAATTATATCACATCCGAACTAGGGGTATTCAGTTGGGCCGAAGAAAATGAGATGGGCCTCGGTCCACCTAGGCCTGATTTCACACAGTGAGGTGAATGATGTATAAGTGGGCCAATTCTGAGTTTGGGCCGCAATAGTAGGCCTTGGCCAAAGTCAGTGGGCCTTGGGCCCAACCACTGAACCAAATATTTTCATGGCCAAAACTAGATTCTGGGGCCGTAGAAGGCCTGTTGGGCTAGCAAATGGGAACTGGGCCACGATATAAAAGTCTTGGGTTGGCTAAGTATTTCGAACCAAAAGAATTAGATTGTGCCAAATGAATCCTTGTTGTGTCTTAGTCCAAACTCATCTAGATGGGCCAAAAGATATGATGATGGCCTGAATTGAAATGGCTGCACATGTCTGATTCCCAAAAGAAAATGATGTTCTGGACGAATGGGATCTAGTTGGCCGAATAGGGTTGAGTTCGAATGAGAAGCTGCGAATGAATGTGGCTCGAATGAACTGCAGGGCTGTTTGATTGCACCGAATGAGACTTAGTTGGCGAATAAGGGAGCTGCGAAGGAAGATGACCGAATGAGGGAGGGTCCAGCGAATGAGCATGGTCGAATGGGGTGGTTTGGTTCGAATAACCTTGGGCGAATGACTGGCGCATGAGGCCATTCGTGGAACTGATGGGTGTCATTCGACACACTAGTTTTCTCATTCGGCCACCCAGCTGCCATCACAACCGCCCCCTCATCCCGGTATTTTTATGGTGGCTGTGAAGATTACAGATGCTTAGGAGGGTTCCGGTGGTCGTGGGTTGAGAGGGGGAAGACTCAAAACCGATTTAAAGGTGGTGGTCGGTCGAGGGTTATGAAAACCCTAACTTTCGTGGATTTTGAAGCTGGTTACCTCGTTTTTCAGTGGAGTAAACTCCAGATCGGTTGTACTTTCGTGTAGAGGACGTCGTGGGCTACACGTGGGCGAAAGAACCACTCAAATCGGATGAGAAATGAAGGAGTTATGGTGGTTTGAAGGTTGAGAAAACCCTCAAATGGTGAAACCGGGTTTTTGAGTTTGGAGAGAGGTTGAGGGTGAAGAAATGAGAGAAAACTCTCATTCTTGAGTTTTTATACCCCCGAGAGTGTTCGGGTTCGTTTTTGTTGCTCGGTTCGTTAATTCGTCGCGTAACCGGAAAATTACGCGTAATTTAAATGGAATTAAATAAAAGGATTTAATTTAATTATTTTGATGAGTTTCAAAATTGTAAAATGTTATTTATTTTATTTTATTAAATTATTTTCGTTCGTGACGTGTTTTCGTTTTCGTTTTCGTCAGATCGCGTAACCTTCGCGCGTAATTCGTTCGAATCGTCACCCGAACAAATACGACGATGGTTTTGCTTTCTGACCTTTGTTTTCTACGTTTCAGTCATTATTTTAGAATTCTAAACTCACAGATATGTTTGTGTGAATCGTCACTCACGCAAACACACTGTCAGTTCGTCATTCTGAAATAACACTGTGTTATGTTTTAATTGTGTTTTCTCACTGTCGGACTCAACTATACATCATGATTTCCCATTGTTTTTGTACTGACTTGTCGGTCATCTGATTCCTGTCATCTGTGGACATCAGATCGCAACCGATATGTTTCTGAATATCGTTTGAATATTGTTGTTTCTCATGATTTGTTGTGTTAACTGTAATTAAGTTTTCACTTAATAAACACAACTAATGTTTCAAATGTACGTTGTACTTAATGCATTTAAGTTTATACGAAAATACGTACAACGATTTCTTGTATTTAGGATTCTGTTAATACAAGTACTGTTTAAGCTTACGTATGTACACATAGAATAAGGTGAAAGTACACATACCGTACGGACTTGCCGGGCGGTCAGGTACTATTTGTCACAGTCTCCCCTTGTTAAAGAAATTTCGTCCCGAAATTTAAGCATAAAGATCGGTCTTTACTTCTCGAACAGGTGGGGATACTTTGCTTTCATGTTGTCCTCGCGTTCCCAAGTAAATTCTGGTCCACGCTTGGAGTTCCATCGAACCTTTACAATAGGGATACGGCTACGTTTCAGTTTCTTAACTTCACGTTCCATAATCTCTACAGGTTCTTCAATGAAGTGTAGTTGCTCATCAACTTGTATCTCTTCCAATGGTATGATCAATGACTCGTCTGTTAAGCACCTTTTGAGATTTGATACATGAAACACATCGTGTACTCCACTGAGTTCATCAGGGAGTCTGAGTCTGTATGCCACAGGACCTATGCGTTGAATAATCTCAAAAGGTCCGACATACCTAGGTGCTAGCTTGCCTTTAGCCCCAAAACGAACTACGCCTTTCCACGGGGACACTTTCAACATGACTCGGTCACCCACATCGAATTCCAAAGGCTTGCGCCGTTTGTCTACGTAACTCTTTTGGCGGCTGCGTGTTGCTTGTAATCGTTGTTGTATCTAGGCAATCTTATCAGTAGTTTCCTGAATAAGTTCAGGCCCAGTGATTCTGTTGTCTCCCACTTCGGTCCAACAAATTGGAGACCGACATTTTCTACCATAAAGTGCTTCAAAAGGAGCACATCCAATGCTGCTGTGGTAGCTATTGTTGTAGGAGAACTCAATGAGAGGTAAGTGTGTATCCCAACTTCCACCGAAGTCTAGGATGCATGTTCTCAACATATCCTCTAGGGTTTGGATGGTGCGCTCGCTTTGTCCATCCGTTTGTGGATGATAAGCAGTGCTCAGGTTAACATTTGTCCCTAAGGACTGTTGCAATGATTGCCAGAACCGCGAAGTAAATCGACTGTCCCGGTCTGAAATAATAGACAATGGCACACCGTGCCTGACTACTATTTCATCAATGTATAGCCTTGCTAGTTTCTCCATCTTGTACGTCTCTCTGATTGGCAAGAAATGTGCGGACTTGGTCAATCGATCAATGATGACCCAAATAGAATCGTATCCGCTGGAAGTACGGGGTAGCTTGGTAATGAAATCCATAGCTATTTGTTCCCACTTCCATTGTGGTATCTCCGGTTGTTCCAGCAAACCCGAAGGTTTCTGGTGTTCAGCTTTGACTTTGGCACATGTGAGGCATTTGCCAACATAAGTGGCAATGTCTTTCTTCATGCCTGGCCACCAATAAAACGACCTAAGATCTTGGTACATCTTATCAGCACCAGGATGAACTGAGTAACGTGTCTTGTGTGCCTCGTCACAAATGAATGTTCGAAGTTCATCTACTGCTGGAATCCAAACACGATCCAGATAATAGATAACTCCATCTTGCTTTGTCTTGAAGTGTTTCTCGGCTCCACAATCGAGCTCGCGTTTCAGATTGTCTCTTGCCACTGCTTCCTGTTGTGCTTGTAAAATGTGATCTCTCAAACTGGTTTGTACAGTCATTCCCATTGCGCGAACGCATAAGGGTTTGACTCTTTCCTTCCGGCTTAAAGCATCTGCAACAACATTTGCTTTGCCCGGATGGTATTTGATCACACAATCGTAATCGTTCAGGAGCTCAACCCAACGTCTCTGTCTCATGTTAAGCTCCTTCTGATCAAATATGTGTTGTAGGCTCTTGTGATCTGTGAAGATAGTGCATTTGGTACCATAAAGGTAATGTCTCCAAATCTTTAGTGCAAAAACAACAGCTCCTAGTTCAAGATCGTGTGTTGTGTAATTCTTCTCGTGTATCTTCAGCTGTCGTGAGGCATAAGCAATGACTTTGTCTCGTTGCATCAAAACACATCCGAGTCCCTGATGGGAAGCATCACAATAAACAACAAAGTCATCACTGCCTTCTGGGAGTGTTAAGATTGGAGCATTGCACAATCTTTGTTTCAGTGTCTGGAATGCCTCTTCTTGTTTCTGAGTCCACACAAAAGGTTCAGACTTCTGTGTGAGCTTGGTGAGAGGCAAGGCTATCTTAGAAAAATTCGAAATGAATCTCCTGTAATAACCTGCCAATCCTAAGAATGATCGAATCTCCGTTGGTGTCGTAGGCACATCCCAGTTCTTGATTGCTTCTATCTTGGCAGGATCCACGTGAATACCATCACTGTTAATCACGTGACCCAAGAACTGAACTTCCCTTAACCAAAATTCACACTTGGAGAATTTGGCATAGAGTCGTTCCTCTTTCAGAAGCTCCAAAACTGTCTTGAGGTGTTGTTCATGTTCTTTCTCGTTCTTTGAGTAAATCCGTATATCGTCGATGAAGACGATCACAAACTGATCTAAATACGGCTTGCACACCCGGTTCATCAAGTCCATGAACACAGCCGGTGCGTTCGTTAATCCAAATGGCATCACCATGAATTCGTAATGTCCATATCGGGTACGAAAAGCCGTCTTTGGTATGTCTTCCTCTTGTATCCGGAGCTGATGATAACCTGATCTCAGGTCTATCTTTGAAAAGTACTGTGCTCCCTGTAACTGATCAAACAAATCATCAATCCTCGGTAACGGGTACCGATTCTTGATGGTGAGTTTGTTGAGTTCTCAATAATCGATGCACATTCTGAAAGTTCCATCCTTCTTCTTGACAAAAAGAACCGGAGCTCCCCACGGGGAAAAACTCGGTCGGATGAATCCTTTATCGAGAAGTTCTTGTAACTGGTTGGACAACTCTTGCATCTCCGATGGTGCGAGTCTGTAGGGAGACTTAGCTACAGGAGTTGCTCCCGGAATCAAATCGATTCGAAACTGTACTGATCTCTCAGGTGGCAGTCCCGGTAAGTCATCCGGAAACACTTCTGCAAAATCTCTCACAACTGGCACATCTTGAATCTTGATCGTCTTCTTGTCTTTCTGAATCACGTGAGCTAGAAATGCAACACATTGTTTTCGTAAGCACTTGCGAGCTTTCATGCACGAGATTATCTTGACACTGCGTTTCGCTTGATCTCCACGAATCTCCAAGACTTCATTGTTCTCATGGTGGAGGGGAAGAGGAGCACAGGAAGATCGCGGTTGACATGGGAGGAGCAGATTTGGCATGATTCGTTAGATTCAAAACTTTACGAGGGTATAATCCGCGATAGAAGCACTTGGAGAAGTAGGATAAAGGCTAAAGACTTAGATTTTCTAAACTATACATTTTTTAAGTATTAAGGTTAGACATTATCAGCTCCAAGTTTTAGGTTAGTATTAAATACCTTAGTTTAATTGCATCGTTTATTTGATATGTTTTCTATATGCTTGCTTCTCATTTGCGGCGTATGTGACATTGATTGTTGATTAGATTGTTTGTTTACATAGTTAGAAACTGCTTGTATGTTTATGATTTGCTTATGCTCCCAACCTTTTTGAAATATATATTAAAAAAGCTGTTTGTGGAACTCTTGAGTTGCGGGAGTCTCTAGGGGTAAGGTTTGCCTTCGTCTACCCGTTAAGTTAAAGCTTTTCACTTCAAATGTCCTAATAAAACAAAACAAAACAAAACAAAACAAAACAAAACAAAAAGATTCTTGCAAATGTCAAACGAGTCAAAGTTTACGATATTTATGAAACGAACTTCTTAAATCTACTTGATTAATGTTAGTTAAACCAGACATCTTCTAAACCACAATATCTTTGGTAAGACAATTTTAATTCTATGAATTTCTAAATTAACTCATTTGTGTGCCACATTCATGAAGTAACCCGAACCGGCAATGTAGACCTAAAATTTGAAACAACAAAACCAGAAGATTTTTTATCAAATCCCGATAAATGGTTTAACCAAATGACAACCCTCGATTCTTCCTCCGCCGCTGAATCAACCATGGATGAACAACCATTAAATCTTCAACAGCCTGCAAAGATAATGGCGCCTAATTCCAAATCATGAGTTGCGTAATTCTTCTAATGGGTTTTTTTTAACTGACGTGATGGATAGGCAATAACTTTGTTTCACACACCCGGGCTCTCGGCGGCCCGGGCGCTGCGACCCGAATTGGTTTCATGGATATGTCTCGGTCAGAGTTTATTATTCTTTTTAATCAGCGGAAGCGTTGTTTCATGAATTCATAATTTTATAAATAATTCACATGCATGGATGTGAAAACCATATGTTTCATGATTTCTAAATAGTTCATACGCGTGGGTATGAAAAATCACCTTTCATCGTTTGTAAATTGTTTCGGGTAAAAACTAACAAGATTAACTTTTAGAAAAAACCGAATTAGAAAAGTGGGGTATTGTGTTTAACAAGCAAATATGTTAAGTATACTGAATATATGTTCAGGATATCCCCGAATATCCCTGAGGATATTTGAATATATCAAATAGAAAAATAGCAATACACATGAGATTTATGCTAGGAAAAACCCTTAATCCCTTAGGACTGCCGGCATAAAAACCTCGGGAGGTGACAAATGTCACTCTGCCTAGTTTTATTAATAATCAAGCTGAAATAATACAATACAAAGAGCACAATGTAATCGATACTATGAAGCTAAATCAATCGATGTGAATGTTGTGTGCTTGCTGAATATTCTGTGTCCTATATCGATTCAGTGCCTCATTATTTATACTAAAAATCTGTAAAAAGACGTTTAGCAACGTTCACAAGGTGGTTCCTATAATTCTGGCACTTTCCCATCATGGACGACCACTTCAAATCATCCACTTCTCTAATTCTTCATTGAAGTCAAAGTAATTTGTCACATGTTTCCTTGATAATAGGACCAGCTAATTATTCAACCTGTCAATCCCTGAAATCTTGTAATAAACGTTAAACAACAGAGATAATTGTTAGTAATATTTATATCCTTAAAATATCCCTGATCCCGAAATATTCCGGATCCTGAAATATCCCGAGTGAGGATATTTTGCGCCTAACAATTGCCCCCAATTTTACAGTTTAATGGTTACAGCTGTAAAATTTAAAGATTAAAGTTATAAAGTTTAAATTTCAAATTTTGAATCAACGGTTACGAGATTGAAGGGACGGTTAGATTGCGAGATAGTTACTGTTTAAATGTCAGAAATCTGCACATATAATGATCATAATATCCTCCTTTCAAATCACTTATCTTCTTTCGATCATCTTCTCCGGTAAGTTCCTTATTCCGAATCCTCTGTTTTTTGTCGATTTAATTTAGTAAAATGTCAAATTCTACCTCTTCATCTGAAGCAAGCGACTTCTTTGATCAAAATGTATTACCATATACTGATCAAAACGCATGCATCTTTGATGACGATCACATCGAAGTGATGCAAGTTTCTCAAGCTTTTCCTGAGGAAACCGTTTTTCGTCGGTATGATCCTGCCCTAAAGGCTGATCATAGTTCAAGTAAGTGGGTCTGTTTTCCTGAATATCCATTTTCATTGGGTTTATCTTTTCCCTTTCCCACTCTGATTTCAGAGTTTTTTCGAATCACTCGACTTTGCTATCCTCAACTCATGCCAATGGGTTGGCGGTTGCTTGTCACTCTTCATAAACTAAACCATAAGTATGGTCTCAACATCGGAGTTGCCGAAATTTCTTCATCATATCAACCTTGCACTCATGGGTATTCCCGTTTTTTACTTCATAGACGAACTGGTGCCCCTATTTTGGTCCATGGGGTTACCATGAATGAGGAGGAATGGCGAGACAAGTTTTTCTTTGTTAAAAGAAGTTCTATCCCTGGGGGAATTTCTCTTCTAGTTAGTTGGTTGATAAAGGGTAGGATATTTTAATTTTTTCATTAACACTGTTTGAGTTTTTACTAATTAGTTTTCATTGCTATGTTCCAGCGCCAAAGTTTGAATCACTCATTGCTGAGAATCAGGATACTCAGCAAAAAATTCAATCTCTACTGAGGATTGGGGAGAGGGAACGAAAATTTACACCATCATCCAAGGAGGATATCCCTATTTCATCTTCATCTCAAACTGCTTCTTCCCATCAATCACAAGCCCAAATGACATCAGGTATCCCAAAGTTGATTTAATTTTAATCGATTTTGGGTTCTAATGTTTTTATTTGTGATTTTCAGAATCAGCTTTTGAACTTGAAGACCTTACTGATTTGTTAACCATTAAGAAGGAGAAGGTTAGTCCAATTGCCCCCAAGGCAAGGATCATGCACACCCGCTCAACCAAGACTTCGAAGAAGCGCAAGGGTACAGATGTCGTCAATGTGGATGATATCCCTGATTTCCCTGCTGTCGATCTTCTCCACAAGGTAGATCTTTTCCTTATCATATCTTACTAGCAATCATATCCTCAAATTATTCCTACTGAACAGGTTATCTCGAAGATATCAAGTGATAAGGAAGCATATGAAAAACAAATCGAGGATCTTGATGACCAGAGAAAGATCGCTGTTGCCAAGGCTGGGCATTATGAGAAGGAGGCCTCAAAGTTAAAGAAACAGGTCAAGGATAATGATGCCGCCCATAAGCTGAAGGTGAAGGAAATCATTGAAGGAACTAAGAAGTCTGCTGCTGCTGCTATCCTCAAGGCGAAGATCCAAATGGCAGAGAGGTCAAAACAAGAAGGCTCGGACTTGTGGGACAAGGACCTTGCCGATTGGGTTAAGGTTTTGGCCAAGCTGACTGGGGATATGGCCGAGACTTCTGATGCAGCGGCGAAGACAGCGAGTGTGGTGGAGACCAGTAAAGTGGCAGGAGGTGAGGATATTAGAGCTGATGGAGGTGAAGGTGGTGCGGTGATGGGCGATGAAGATAGAGTTGCTAAGGTCTGAGCCCATTGTGTTTGTGGTTCTTGGTTCTGGTAGTATGTAGTTTTCTAAACAATATTCTGATGTTAAGTCCCTAAATAGGCAGACAATTTATGGAATTTTAGGTGGAGGGGCCATGTGTTTACATGGCGAAGCCTAAAGTTCCTTAGTTTTAGCCTAATACCTTCAGTATATTGGGTGGAGGGACCATGTGTTTACATGGCGAAGCCTAATATACTAATTTGACTTTGTTGACCCTTTGACTTGGTATTATTAATGAATGCTTTAGGATATGCTATTTTGTGATATATATTGAAAACTCGTTTAATTTAAGCTCAAATTTAATTAATCATGAAGCCAATTTGTAAAGAAATTGAGGATATTGTATTCAAATTTAAATTCTGAAAACATCTACTCTAAACTTTTATTTCAGGATCAGGTATTTGTAAAAGGTAATAGCATAATTAAAAGTGAAGATACTTAATAAAACAAGAAATAAATATCAACTCCTTGGATGAGTAGATTTATTTTCAAAGCTCTTCTTATCTTCGTCAAGATAATGTAGAAATTGCGTACCTTAATATCCTTGGACGTTTTACAAACATACTTGTGTAATATCCCGAAATGAATCCGTCTTACGAATATCCTTAAGTATATTGCAAGTAGAAGTTATATTCCAAAGTATCCTTAAGAGTTTTCCCTGCACATATTCAACAAACAAGAAAGATTGGGATAAACCCAATATACTGGCGACTAAGGCCGATTAGACTGGCGACAAGGCCGCAAATACTGGCGACAAGGCCGATTATACTGGCGACTATGGCCGGAATACTGGCGACAAGGCCGATTATACTGGCGACTAAGGCCGAAAATACTGGCGACTAAGGCCGAAAATACTGGCGACTAAGGCCGGAATACTCGCGACTAAGGCCGGAATACTGGCGACTAAGGCCGGAATTCGGTGGATCCCTGGTTATAGTTTTTGAAAATGAAATTGTCAGGCACTCAGCGTGTACTGATCCCAAAATCTCCAACTATACCGGGATATTACGGAGGATCCATAGTTATAACCCTCGATAATGAAATTGTCAGCCACTCAGCGTGTACTGGTCCCATTATCTTGGATTATAGCAGGATATACGTGCGCTAGTGGCGAGGGTATGAACCCTTAAGTCTTCATGAGAGACCAAGGTTTCTTGAGTTTTGATTTCAGGTCAAAACTTTGCAACTAGACATAAAGTCAGTGCGGGGTCTTCATCAAGTTTTGATTTCAGGTCAAAACTTGGGCTGAGACATGTAGCCTCGTATCTTCTCCAGCTATCCCTGCAAAAACATAGAATATTTTTGCAAAGGTAGGCATTAGGGGTCCCTAAGCCTCTCCAATGCTTGAGTTAGTATCAGGATAATTTGAGAATATACATCAGGATATAATAGTAGGGATATATAAGAATTTTTCGAGAAATAATCATGTAGAGTAAAGGTCTCAGTGAAATTTATATAAAATATGTTTTTAAATGAATAGCATTCCAAGCCCTCGGAATAGTTTCACCATCTATAGTGATTAATCTATATGCCCCCTTTCCAGCTTTGGAATCAATTTTGTAAGGTCCTTCCCATTTTGGGGCAAGCTTTCCATCCGTTGGGTTAGTGGTATTCTGGAATGCCTTTCTTAAAACTAAGTCTCCTACTTGAAATCTTCTGATCCTTATATTCTTATTGTACGATTTAGCTATCTTTTGCTGATAGGCAGCCATTCTAATTTTCGCAATATCCCTAGATTCATCAATGGTATCTATATCCTGAGATAAGATTTCATTATTAGCTTCTATAGTTTGTAAACTTGTTCTTGCAGTAGGGATAATCATCTCAGTTGGGAGTACAGCTTCTGAACCAAATACTAATGAGAATGGTGTTTGACCAGTCGCATTCTTTGTAGTAGTTCTATCTGCCCATAGGACAAATGGAAGTTCTTCGGCCCATTTTCCTTTCTTAGATCCCAACTTCTTTTTGAGATTGTTTATGATTATCTTATTGCTTGATTCTGCTTGTCCATTAGCCTGAGGATGTACTGGTGTTGAAGTAATCATTTTTATCCCCCATGCTTCACAAAAGTTGGTAGTTCTTTTGCCAATGAATTGAGATCCATTGTCGCAGGTAATCTCGGCCGGTATCCCGAATCTGGTCAGGATATTCCTTTTTATGAAGGATATTACTTCCTTTTCTCTAATCTGTACAAAAGCTTCAGCTTCAATCCATTTTGAAAAGTAATCAGTCATGGCAAGCATGAATACTTTTCCTCCTGGTGCTTTTGGTAGTTTACCTACTATATCCATTCCCCATTTCATGAATGACCATGATGAGGCTATTGGATATAGAGGTTCAGCCGGTTGGTGAAGGATGTTGCTGTGTCTTTGACAAGCATCACATCTATGAGAATAGGACATTGCATCTCTTCTCATAGTAGGCCAGAAATATCCTGTTCTAAGGATTTTCGAAAGTAATGCTCTGCCCCCAGTGTGATTTCCACAATCTCCTTCGTGAATATCCTTTAGTACTTCTAAGGTCTCTGGTTTTTCCTAACATTTTAAGTATGGACCAGCTACTGATTTTCTGTATAGAATATCCCTAATGAGTATATATCTAGATATCCTGATTTTGAAGGCTCTATGGTTTGTTTCTCCATCAGGTATTTTTCCTATTTGGAGATATTCCTTGATGGGTGTAGTCCAAGATATCTCATGTGTATCAATATTTTTCGGTTTATGGATTTGGTTTGAATTTTCTATATCTATCGCTGGATTCAGGATATGTAGGATAGGGATATTGATATCATCACAGATTTTTAGAGATGATGCTAGGTTTGCTAATGCATCTGCTTCATCATTCTCTTCTCTAGGGACTTGTGTGATATCAAAAGTATCAAAATATCCCACTATATCCTTAACTACCTCTAAGTATTTTGCCAATTTATCTCCTTTGACCATATAGGAACCATTAAACTGGTTAGCTATTAGTAAGGAATCAACAAATACGTGGAGGTGTCTTATGTTTATATCCCTAGCTAATTGAAGTCCTGCTATTAAAGCTTCATATTTAGCTTCGTTATTAGTTGCTTGGAACTCACAACTGATAGATTGGGGTATTATGTCCCCCTGTGGCGATTTTATTATTATCCCTAGACCTGTTCCTCTTACATTCGAGGCTTCATCAGTGTGTAGAGTCCATTCACCAGTACTCTCATCTAGAAGTTTAACTTCTGAATCCGCTTCTGGTTGAATATCACTACTAAAATCTGCCACAAAGTCTGCTAGTGCTTGAGACTTAATTGCTGTTCTTGGTTCATAGATTAAGTCATAAGTGCTAAGTTTTACTAACCATTTGGCCATTCTTCCTGATAACTCAGGTTTTCTTAACACTGACTTGATTGGGTAATTCGTTTTGATGTGTATCCTATGTGTCTCAAAATAGTGCCTAAGTTTTGTTGATGCCATGATCAAAGCTAAGATTAGTTTTTCTAAATGAGAATATCTAGTTTCAGCATCTAACAAGCTCTTACTCACATAGTATACTGGATGTTGGGATCCTTGATAATCTTTAACCAGCACTGCACTTACAGTAGTTCGGGATACTGCTAAGTATAGTGATAGTGGTTCACCATCTTCTGATTTCATGAGCAATAGTGCTGAGGATAAGTATTCTTTTAAATCCTATAGTGCCTTTTCATGTTCTTCACTCCATTGAAACTTCTTATCCTTTTTAAGGATATCGTAAAATCCTTTGAAGTTTTCAGAAGATCTAGAGATGAATCTATTAAGTGTGGCTATTCTTCCTGTTAACCTTTGCACTTCTTTTACGTTTGTTGGGGATTTGAGGTTTAGGATAGCTTGGATTTGCTCCGGGCTGGCCTCTATTCCTATTTTAGTGACCATATATCCCAAGAATTTTCCTGATCTTACTCCGAAATGACACTTAGAAGGGTTAAGTTTCATATTGTATCGATCCAGGATATCGAACGACTCTTCGAGATCCCGAAGATGATCTTTGGTAATCTTAGATTTGACTACCATATCATCGATGTATACCTCCATTGTGTCCCCTAGCTTATCCTTGAACATCATATTGACAAGCCTTTGATAAGTAGCTCCCGCGTTCTTCAAGCCGAATGGCATTGCTGTATAGCAATATATCCCTGTTGGTGTCATGAAAGTGGTATCTTCTTGGTCTGAGGGCTCCATTTGGATTTGCTGGAATCCCACCGATGCATCCATGAAAGTTAACATTTCATGGCCTGCCGTAACATCTACCATTGAATCTATGTGTGGTAATGGAAAGGGGTCTTTAGGACAAGCTTTGTTTAGATCTGTATAATCTACACAAACTCTCCACTTTCGATTCTTCTTTTGAACCACAACTACATTAGCTAGCCACCTTGGAAATTTTACTTCCCTAATCATCTTGGCTTTAAGAAGTTTCTCTACTTCTTCTTGGATGATTATATTCCTTTCAGGAGCAAATTTTCTCCTTTTCTGGTGCATAGGTTTGTAGCTTCTATCTATTCCTAGCTTATGTGTAATTACGTCTGAGGATATCCCTGTCATATCCTCATGTCTCCAAGCAATGGTAGAAATCCTGGATTTTAGAAAAGAAATCATTTTCTCCTCAATATCTTTGGGGATATCAATTCCTATGAGAACTTTGGTCTCAGGATCCTCGGGATTGAGTAATATCTCTTTTACTTCTTTTTCCCGGGATCCTTGATTATCCCCAAGGTTATTCTTTGATTGCTATGTTGAAGGTGATTTCGTCGTCGCCTTCATCGAGTACGAATAACACTCTTTAGCTTCCTGTTGGTCGCTATCGATCTTCACGACTCCCCATGGTGTTGGTAGTTTGACGCATTGATGATATGTCGAAGGGACTGCCTTCATATCGTGTATCCAAGGTCTACCTAATATGATATTATAACAGGATAGAGAGTCTATAATATAAAAGCGTTGCATAGAATTTACCCCTTCGATATATACATGTAATTTAATTTCACCGATGGTAGCTTTAGCTTCTCCGCTGAATCCAACTAATACCAAAGACTTGGTAGTTATCCCGGATTCAAGAATATTCATTCTCTTGAGTGTCTCTAACTGGATAATGTTTACTGAACTGCCTCCATCAATGAGTATCCTGCGCACATAATGATTAGAAACATACAAAGTAATTACTAACCCATCATGATGAGGATCTATGATATTCTCCCGATCTTGTTCTTCGAAGGATATAACAGTATCCTTAGTTATTGTTGAAGTCTTTGTGGGTCTTTCTCCATTATCCATCTTAGCCTCTTTAGCATGTCTTCTGGCTGCAGAATAAGAAGTACCACATATGTCAGACCCACCAGAGATGAAGTTTATTACCTTAGCATCCTTAGGTGGGGATGCTGCTCTTTTTGGGAATCCGTCAGGATCCTGCCTCCTTTCTTTCTTTCTACCAAGCAGTTCCTTGAGATGGCCTTTGCTAAGTAAATAGCTTATTTCTTTTCTTAAGGCAATGCAATCTTCGGTTATATGTCCAAAGTCTTCGTGAAATTCACACCATTTGGACTTGTCCTTTGCGGCGAATTTCTTATCCTTAGGAGGCCATCTAGCCTTTTCACCTAAATCCTGCATAGCACACATCAGTTCAGGGATATCTACAGAAAAACAATATTCAGATATCTTGGGATAATCTTCATCATCCTCGTCATCGTCTATATGGTTGACTTTGTGGTTGCCAGACTTGTAGTATGGCTTGGTTTGAACGATTTGTTGGTGGGTGAATCGAACTTTCTTTTGCCTTGGTCACTGGGAGGAGTTGTGGTAATCCTCTTCTGGATTTCTTTATCATCTTCCAATCTTATGAATCTCAGTGCTCGATTCCGGACTTCGTCCATGTTCCTGCAAGGATTCATAACCAAGTCATCATAAAAGGGTGAGTTTTTCTGTAATCCCATCTTGAAGGCTTGGACTGCCGTAGTGATATCAAGATTAGGGATATCTAAGGATTCTTTGCCAAACTTGTTGACATAATTCCTTAGGGTTTCGTCCGATCCCTGTGTTATCCTGTAGAGATCACTGGTCAGCCTTTCAAAGGTCCTGCTACACGAAAATTGATTATTAAATAAGTTAATCAAATGAGCAAAAGAAGTAATCGAGTAAGGAGGAACATTGAGTAGCCATTTCAAGGCTGCTCCTGTTAGTGTTGAACCAAATCCCTTGCATAAGCAAGCTTCTTTCAGATGTGGAGGAATAGGATTTGTCTCCATTCTTTCTCTATACTGAGCTACATGTTCTTCTAGGTCAGTAGTCCCATCATATAGTTTCATGGTAGGAGTTTGAAATCTTTTCGGGATTTCAGCATCACATATAGGTGGAGCGAATCTGGATATCCTGTGAGTGGTTGCTGGTACTTCCGGGATAGGCTTGACTATTCCTGGTACACTTGAGATCATATCCCGAAGTTTCTGGATCTCCTTGGCCACTTGAGGAGAGATTCCTGAATCCTGCGAAGAACCAAGGTTAGTAGTTTCAAATGGAGAATAATTATAAGTGTTACCGGTATACGGCGTAGGGAGTGATGTCCTAGGGATAAGGATATCATCCCGAGATATCCCCAGGTTTTGGAATCCTGAAGAAGTTCTGATACTGGTCTGCATAGGGATAAAGTCTCCAGAGTGGTTTCCGGATATCCCTGATGTTCCAAAATCAAGGATCCTTGGAGCTATTGGAGTAGTAGCTTCTGGCTGTTTGTTCTTTTCAGCCTTCAAGTTCTCCATTTCTCTGAGGAGTCTTTGATTCATTCGCTGTTGATCCATCATTTGCTGTTGTACCTGTTGAAACATATTCAAAATATCGTCGTTAGAGATAAGTACGGAAGTAGAGGTGGTCATCTTTGTTGACGGAGTACTAGCAGCAACAAAAGTAGTCTTTTTTCCTGCATTATCTGGTTTCTTCATGAAAACAGGAATCTGCGAGGAAACATTAGTAGTAGTAGTAGTAGAGATAATAGGTAATGAAGAAGTTGATCTCGGTTGTGAAGCCATTTTTCGATATATTCTTTTAGAAAACGCCTTTAAACAAGGTTTTAATTGTAAAAAACACAAGTTTGCCCCACGGTGGGCGCCAAATTATTTCGGGTAAAAATTAACAAGATTAACTTTTAGAAAAAACCGAATTAGAAAAGTGGGGTATTGTGTTTAACAAGCAAATATGTTAAGTATACTGAATATATGTTCAGGATATCCCCGAATATCCCTGAGGATATTTGAATATATCAAATAGAAAAATAGCAATACACATGAGATTTATGCGAGGAAAAGCCCTTAATCCCTTAGGATTGCCGGCATAAAAACCTCGGGAGGTGACAAATGTCACTCTGCCTAGTTTTATTAATAATCAAGCTGAAATAATACAATACAAAGAGCACAATGTAATTGATACTATGAAGCTAAATCAATCGATGTGAATGTTGTGTGCTTGCTGAATATTCCGTGTCCTATATCGATTCATTGCCTCATTATTTATACTAAAAATTTGTAAAAAGGCGTTTAGCAACGTTCACAAGGTGGTTCCTATAATTCCGGCACTTTCCCATCATGGACGACCACTTCAAATCATCCACTTCTCCAATTCTTCATTGAAGTCAAAGTAATTTGTCACATGTTTCCTTGATAATAGGACCAGCTAATTATTCAACCTGTCAATCCCTGAAATCTCGTAATAAACGTTAAACAACAGAGATAATTGTTAGTAATATTTATATCCTTAAAATATTCCTGATCCCGAAATTTTCCGGAACCTGAAGTATCCCGAGTGAGGATATTTTGCGCCTAACATAAGTAATTTTCAAAATTTACTTTTCAGGATTTCATAAAATTTCATACGCATAGGTATGAACACCATCATTTCATATTATTGTAAATTGAATTTTCACAAACACACAATTTTAATTCATTTTATAACATTCGGTTTATACATGATTTGGAGGCATAGCTCCAATAGCTCCATGGTCTCACCACAAGATCCTATTCAAGGCATCATAGGCCAAGAATCTCTAATCTTGCTTCTCTTTTATATTTCATTATTACCTGAAAAGTTTTTGAAAATAAAACGTCAACATAATGTTGGTGAATACAAATAACAGACTCGATATGTAAGCATAGCATGTTCGGTCCTTTAACCATAATTAATAGTGGCAATACTACACATTTAGCAGGTTATTTCACTGATCGATACAACCACTGCATACCCTGGCTTGTACTGTCACTAGTTAGGAACAACAGCGGAGTGCGTCTTACAATTGTTCCCTCCAGCCCACAGCCCGTCACTGGTTAGGTTGCCTGTGGAGTGCGTCTTACGTATAACCTTCCAGCCCACGTTACCAGCCACGTATGGGAATTTCACCCATAGCGGATACAATTTGCAAATCGTACGTATACTAATGGCCTAAATGCTGGTCTAATAGTATCCCTTTATGCGTCAAAGTTTAAACATACATGCTCATAAAAATTCATTTATAAATTTAAAAACAAGTTAGATGTATTCACGTGTATTTTTAGGTTGGCTGGGTGACAGCTTAGAACTTCATAAATTAAATTGTGCAGCGTTTGTTGTTGATCTTCTAATTCTTATCTCTTGAAAGATAGTTTCTAATGTTAGCTGCTTATTTTTCTAATGCTCAAAACTCTCGAGTGAACTTCTAATATATATATATATATATTAAGTTGTGTGAACGAAACTGATTCGTATATTTTGCAAACTTTAACCGACTTTCTCCTTGGTTCATATTTCACAAAGAAATGTGTACTTATCCTCAAGTTTTTTTTTTCATTGTTGCTGTACACTTAACACGTACACACAAATTATATATATATATATACACACACACACACATATATTCTTAATCATGAAGATATGGCATTGGTTTATCCATATATACACTAGCATCGTGTAAAAATAATTAGGATATTATTATAATTATAATTATTTTAATTTAAATCAAATTTAGTTTTTCTCTTATAACTTTAAACTATTGCGTTTTATAAAATTATAAATATAAGGTTATGACCTAATCATTTTTCTCTACGTTTCAGCCTAAATTTTGTTAAAAACGGATCAAGATCAAATATATATATATATATATATATATATATATTGTATTATTATTATTATTATTATTATTATTTGAACGATTAAACTTATCGAATTTTTAGACCCCGGCTATTTCGAATAATTGTTTCATCCTAGTTATTCGTTTAAACGAATGCTTCAAATTTTAAACGATCATTTCTAATATTAATTTCTCGAATAATCATATTTTATAAGTTAACTATAATTATTTTAATTATTAGACGAGACCTTATAATTCAAGTAACCGTTCTTTTATTGTATTTTTAAATAATAACATTTTAATTATAAGCAAAAGTATTTAATTTATATTATCAAAACGGGATGTTACATCCTCCTCACCTTTGTTTTAATCTCGTCCTCGAGATTACTGAAATAGACGTGGATACTTATTTTTATTTTATTTTATTTTATTTTATTTTTTTATTTTTAATCACCGCTCTGATCTTGTGTATTCAGGATCATGTCTAGTGTTCCATTTAATCTTAACTTACATCAACATTTTTTTAACGTTTAAGTCTCTTTTATTGTCGGTGTTTGGTTTAAATTGGTTGTTTATTGAATTTTTGTTTTTCATTTACCTCAACATCTTGTAGAGACATTAATACTAACTCGTTGTCTAAGCATTTTCGAAGGTTAGAAACGTGAAACACAATGTTTGAAGATACAATCTCATTAACGTATAGTTGTGCTAATTTATCCATATCGTAAGGTTCTTTAATTTGTAGAAAATAATCAGACTTGGTCAGTCTATCAATGATAACCCAATTCATATCATTCCCCGGACTGGTTCGAGAAAGCTTGGTTATAAAATCCATGGTTATCATTTCCTAATTCCAAACATGTAGTTATACTTGTTGCAACATAACAGAAGGTTTCTGATGTTATTCTTTAACTTGAGAACTAATTAAATATTTTGTAATATATATTTTTCTTTATTCCAATTCACCAATAATTTTTCTTAAAATTTCATACATTTTATCGCTTTCTGGGTGCACCATATGTTTGGATCTCCTATCTTTTTCTAATATCCTTTCTTAAATTACGAATGACTACCATCCAGATTCTTGCATTCATTCGACGAATTCTATCGTCTCTTTTGACTAATTGTTCAAACATGTCATCATACCTTTTTGTTTTAATTTTCTTGGCTTGTCTTTTTGCCTCTTTAATCTGATTTATTAAATTAACTTGTATTTCTAGCCTTAGAGCACGTATGTTTTTTTTTCCTCAGCCTCTTTTCGGCTTAAGGCATCAGTGACCACATTCTCCTTTCTTCGTGATAGAGAATTTCACAATTATATTCATTTAATTTTTCTATCCCTCTTCGTTGTCACATATTTAATTCTTTTAGGATTTGGATTCAAAGTTTGGTATGATTGTGTCCATTGTCCCTTACAGCAGGATTCACATGTACCTGGGGACCCTATTGATCAGTGGGACTAGGTATGTTTGTTTGTTTTGTTTTTGTATAAGCATCAAGGATGATTTTCATCCATGGTTGTGCATAAATCTCTAGGACAGAGTCCAGACAAGTCATGCTTTATGATTATGCTATTCAATGAAACGATCAAATTTGATTTTGTGAATCTTTATATTGTTCCCAAGTGGAGATTATTTTCCTCAGTAAATGCACTTGTACTTTTATTATAATTGGATTATTTTGATTTTTGTGCAATCAAAATTTATCCTTTTAGGAATACAGGCTAATTGATATATATGATTTACTTTCAGATTCACTTTGATTTTGGTGAATGACTCTTATATCAAGCAACAGTTGGTGCCAGTTGAAGTTTTGTTTACAAGAACATATTAGGCATCGAATATTGGTGCAGGTGATATGGATGTGGCAAATGGTGTCAACAACTCCCCTAGCCTAGCTTCTAAACAAAGACTTCGTTGGACCCATGAGCGATTTGTTGATGCTGTGGCCCTGATAGTGAGTATATCTTCATGCTCATTGCCCAATCTTAACATTACTTGTTGCATTTGCTTCTTGCACCTTATTTCTTCAAACAGCTTTTAGATGTGAAAATTTTAGAATTATTACAAGTATTTATGGCACCATTAGAATTAGTTTGAGACAAGAGGGTATGGTTATAGTCTTTCTGGTGATCATCTCCTTTTCAATTTAATGTATTTTTCATTTATCAGTTTACCTAAATCACATACTCCAAGGTGGAAGTCCGCTTGTTGATGTTTGTCTTGGTATTTCTCAAAGGAGACATTCAATAATAGTTTCATTTAAGTTGACCTTACAAAAGAATTCATGTCTCATTTTGGTCCACAAGATGACTGAGTATATTTTGGGTGTTTTGTGTAATAGTAAGCAATTTTTTTTTAATAATTTAATTAAATTTGATGGCTCATCTAAAACTAAAACTAAGCTGTTAGAAGCAGAAATACCTGGAAAAATCTTCACTTTTCAGGTAATTACCACTATAATAATTTAATAACCATTTGTGAGTGACAGGGGCTACTCCTAAAGGTGTGCTCAGAGTCATGGGTGTTCAAGGCCTAACCATATATCATGTGAAGAGTCATTTGCAGGTAGGTAATTGATGTTTATTAACTATTGTGCATTTTTTGGGCATACCATGGACTTGTGTTATTTAAGCAGAAATATCGGCTGGCAAAGTACCTCCCAGATTCCTCTTCTGAAGGTATTCCTTAATGTTTCTTAAAATAGCTTCTTTAATCCTCTCATTTTATAATCCAAAAACATTCCAGAATTGATTAGTGTCATTGATATCTTGCATTTATATGATCCATAAGAAAATATACATGCACACTAATTTGTTTTCTCAAATTTTTGTTGCAAGGAAAACCAGAAAGAATCCGGTGGCATGCTTTCCAGTTTGGATGGATCATCGTAAGTCTAATATTCCCTTGGTCTGAATTCTAAGATGTGATAATCTCTATGAGCATTTGTAGTTTACAAATTGTGCCTCCCACAAAAATTCATCATATTTTCACTGTTTTGTGAGCTCACTGTTGTAAACCTGGTTATGATTGTAAGTTTCGAATGCAACAGATAAACAACGGGTCGATTGAGACTTGAGATACATATTCAACACTAAAACAATCCGTCGGGCAACATAATTGGTATTTAATATACAGAAGCACCACCTAAACCCATGATTAGGATCCAAACCATTCTAACTTGCCAAACTTCAATTACCAATGGAGTTCCACTAGTTACTCGCGATAAAAACACAGCAGAAAAAAAAGATTTATTTTTAAAATCACCAACATTCGTTGATTTTACCATACGGGTTACATAGAGAACAAAAGAAAGAAACTGATCGCCAAGTACCTACTTTAAAGCTTCTACTATTACATACTTGCAAATGGAAAAAAAAAAATACATGAACTAAAAATGCAAAAGAAATAAATACTGGAACAAAATTAAGATCGTAAACGTGGGGTTGTGCATGGTTGCATGATTCTTCAACCCACACCTTCACCTTGGTGTATCCATCTGATCCATGTTGAATCACTTCACTGATCCGCTTACTCCTTCCAAACTGGGTTTGTTCCTAACGGCTAGTAAACTTAAAACACACAAATGAGGTTCCTCCCCTTCTTTGAAGAGGTTTGATCTCCAACTTGAATATTCAATCGCTAGTTTAGGCTCATGGGTATGGTATAACTAATTTAGCTCAAAATTTGCAGTTTAAATTCTTTTTTTTTTAACTCATGATTGTGGTTGCAATAAACATTGCGTTTGAGGACAGTAGCTAGAACATATTTCTTCACTTTGTATAGATGCTGGGGTAACTATTGGTTGTGTTATCATTGTTAAAAGAATAATCAAGATTTAGTTACTATCCTAAGTAATATATTATATTTGTATTATTAGTTATAACATAAGATTAGTTGGTTAAGTGGCCGTTAAAAAAACAGTTACATAACTGTCATGTTGGTTAGTATAAATACCCAAGACAATCTCATATTGTAAATATCAATCAAGAACGTGAAGTCAAAATTCGATTAGTTTTTGTCTCTGACTTTCATATACACACACATACACAAAATACTCGATCTTGGGTTCCAATAAATGGCATCAGAGCAAGGTTAACACAACAACAACAACAAACGACGAAATTGAAATCAAAATTGGCAAAGGACTATAGCAGAACCAAAAAAAATCAAACGCAAAATCCACGGACTGTTGGATCGACATAGTCAAAATCTCAAGAAATCAAACGCAAATCTTGAAGGGCTAAGATTTAGCCAAGAAGAAAAACTCACAGAAAACATACCTTGAAGGACAAAGGATTGAGCGAGTCCGAGTCGGTGAAGGATTGAAACTCCATTCTCACAACCAAATCGTGATCGGAAGCAAAGGGGAAAGGAAGGGCTAAGATTTAGCCAAGAAGAAAAACTCACAGAAAACATACCTTGAAGGACAAAGGATTGAGCGAGTCCGAGTCGGTGAAGGATTGAAACTCCATTCTCACAACCAAATCGTGATCGGAAGCAAAGGGGAAAGGAGGGATCGCCGGAAACCAGAAGCACGGTGGTCACGTAACCTTGGTGGACAAAAGACCGTGATCGGAAGCAAAGGGGAAAGGAGGGATCGCCGGAAACCAGAAGCACGGTGGTCACGTAACCTTGGTGGACAAAAGACCTTTGTGGCAAAACCTTCGTGGTGATAAGACCTTCGTGGCAATAAACACTTTCGTGGCAATAAAAACCTTCGTGGAGAAAAGAAATTCTATAAAGTAAAAGCAATATAGAGAGAAAGAAATCAAAGAAAGCAAGAAACAAATAAAGTATGGTGGACAAAGAAGACGATAAGAAAGATGGCACGTCTGTATCCATTTGTGAACAGGGAAATGTATCTCTGCAATGTCCAAAATTGACTGAAACAAACTACATGCAATGGGCAATTCTAATGGAGACAATTTCGAAAGCATATAGTTTGTGGGAAACGATTGTTTCATTAGACGAAATAGATGAAAAGAAAAGCAACACAACAAAAGCAATGATTTTTTCAAACGTTACCTGGAGACATTCTAATGCAAGTTGCGCAGCATTCAAGTGCAAAGGAAGTATGGGACTCGATTAAAGTTCGATTCCTTGGAGCAAATATGGTTCAAAAGGCACGTTTACAAACATTAAGAAGTGAGTTAGAAGCGTTAAAGATGAAAGAAAATGAAAGCGTAAGCGATTTTTCTGGAAAATTGAGTGGTATAAGGGCGAAATTTAAAAGTCTTGGCACTACCATTAAAGACAAGACAATTGTAAGGAAATTATTCAATTCGGTACCAAAGAAATTCTTACCAATTGTGGCAACTATCGAACAATATTCTGAGATTGACAACATGCCATTTGAAGAAGCAGTGGGAAGAATAATAGCCTTTGAAGAACGTATTAAAAGTCAAGACGAACCTCAAGATAATGATCAAGGAAAACTCCTAATAGCAAGTGCAAATGATCATCAAGAAAAGTGGAAAAATGAAAGAGGACGCGGTGATCAAACTCGTGGTGGAAGAGACTCGTTTAGAGGAGGAAGAGGACGTGGAAGAAGTGTTGAATATAGAAACAATGACAAGAGGGAATCTAAATTCTATGAATGTGGTAAATATGGCCACTTTGGATATGAATGCTTTAAAAGAAAGGAAATGCTAGAAAAGGAGAAGGACCAAGAATCACATCTTATAATTGATGAAGAACAAACATTACTATGAAGATATAAAATTCTTGATTAAGGGGGAGAATGTTAAAAGAATAATCAAGATTTAGTTACTATCCTAAGTAATATATTATATTTGTATTATTAGTTATAACATAAGATTAGTTGGTTAAGTGGCAGTTAAAAAAAAACAGTTATATAACTGTCATGTTGGTTAGTATAAATACCCAAGACAATCTCATATTGTAAATATCAATCAAGAACTTGAAGTCAAAATTCGATTAGTTTTTGTCTCTGACTTTCATATACACACACATACACAAAATACTCGATCTTGGGTTCCAATAATCATGTCTGGCTTGTGTGGCTCCTATGTTGGCTGTTTTCAGGTCATCAATGTTAATCTGTGAGAACTCGTCAGTTTTCTTAAAAGTTTGCAAGGACAAGTTATAAAATATCCCATGGTTGTAAAAATCCCCAACTAGACCGATTAATCTCTAGTCCCCTAAGGCCGACTAGCCGATTAGGCCGATTAATCCCGAATAATCCCGATTAATCCCTAGTCCCCACCTCACCGACCGACTAGCGACTAGCGATTTCTACAACATTGAAATATTAGCAACTTCGGCTCGGTGATCACGTAGATGTGGAGGTCATTGGAAGTAACGTGATCTTTCTCGACAATTTGTTTACAAGCACACTCATTTAGGGGTTTTGCCACTGTTTTCAATTGGTGTTGGGAAGGGAATGGGGTGTTGAATCAGCAACTTTAAGAAGGGACACCTATTGTTGGTAGTCAAAGTGTGAATCAGAGGTTTTGATTGAGAAATTTAGAGAATTTGAAATAGAGAATTTTCATTCACACATATATTTATCAATTAACAGATACGTACATCATGAGGGTATTTATAACCCTAATTTGACAGTTATTTAACTAACCTACTTTGACATAATTACATATATAGACCCTTGACTTTACATATAAACATACTTGACTCAATACTAATAAAGTTTAGTTTATTGCTTTCATTCTCCCCCTTAAACTAAACTTGTTTAAATAGGGTCTTCTTGCTTGACTTGTGCTTACAACAGTGTTGGTTCATCATCATATATGAGATTAAATTCATGCTCCTTATCTTTCTCCTTGTTATTTCTCTTTGTGCATTCATATGCGAAGTGACCGTATTCACCACATTCGTAGCACTTGTATTCATGCTTGTTCTTGTTATTTCTTTGATCGGTACTTCTTCCACGTCCTCTTCTTCCTCTAAACGAGCCTCTTCCACCATGAGTTTGATCACCACGTCCTCTTCCATTTTTCCACTTTTCTTGATGATTTTTTGCACTTGCTATTAAGAGTTTTCCTAGATCATTATCTTGAGGTTCGTCTTGACTTTTAAGACGTTCTTCAAAGGCTATTATTCTTCCCACTGCTTCTTCAAATGGCATGTTGTCAATCTCAGAATATTGCTCGATAGTTGCCACGATTGGTAAGAATTTCTTTGGTACCGAATTGAGTAATTTCCTTGCAATTGTCTTGTCCTTAAGGGTACTACCAAGACTTTTAAATTTTGCCCTTATACCACTCAACTTTCCAGAAAAATCGCTTACACTTTCACTTTCTTTCATCTTTAATGCTTCTAACTCGCTTCTTAATGTTTGTAAACATGCCTTTTGAACCATATTTGCTCCAAGAAATCGAACTTTAATCGAATCCCATACTTCTTTTGCACTCGAATATTGCGCAACTTGCATTAGAATGTCTCCAGGTAATGTTTGAAAAATCATTGCTTTCGTTGTATTACTTTTCTTCTCATCTATTTTGTCTAACGAAACAACCGTCTCCCACAAACTATATGCTTTCAATATTGTCTCCATTAGAATTGCCCATTGCGTGTAGTTTGTTTCTGTCAATTTAGGACATTGCAAAGATACGTTTCCTTGTTCACGAATGGCTACGGACGTGCCATATTTCTTATTGTCTTCTTTTCCCGCCATGCTTTCTTTATTTCTTCCTTTCTTTGATTTCTTTCTCCCTATCTTGCTTTAAATCTTTCTAGAACTTCTTTTCTCCACGAAGGTTTTTTTATTGCCACGAAGGTCTTATCACCACGAAGGTTTTTTCTTGTATTATTTTTTTTTTGTCCACAAAGGTTTTTACAACGAAGGATTTTTTGTTCCACGAAGGATTTGCACCACGAAGGACTTACACCACGAAGGTTTTGTACCACGAAGGATTTATACCACGAAGGTTTTGTACCACGAAGGATTTATACCACGAAGGTCCTTTTAATGACAATTCTTTTTTTTATATACAAAAAAATTGATCCTTACTTCTTTCTTTAATCGTTCCAGAGTTCTATTTTCTAATCAAGACTTTATGCAATAAATATAATAAAAATACTTACTTGCATGTACTATTTCATGGAATTAATATTCTGATTTAAAGAAATCTTCTAAACTCCAAAGAAGAATATTATTCGAATATCCTCTTTGTTATTCTACTGCAGAAAGAAAGTTCTCCACTTTCTTTTCTTTTTTTTTTAATTTCCTCTTTTCAATGGCAATAACACTCAAGAAATCACGTTACTTCTTTTCAGTTTTCTTTAATCCTTTTGATCACAGCCTTCTAGGATTTATGGAATGCTTCACAATCTTTGGATTATTCAATTTGCCTCTGACGTAAGTTTGCAAACCAAAAATTGATTTGTGTTTCTATTTTCTGTTCGTTTTTCTTCTTTCTGACTTTAATGTCGACTTGGGTCGATTGAACAAACCGCACTTCGCTTCCTTGGATCGATTAATTATGGCTTGATGATGCGATCGTGAGTACACGTTCAATTTGCGTGGGTTTTCTCCAAGAACAGGTTCAGGATTTCAAGAATTAATCACTTATGATTTCAATCTTCTGTTTGATTTCTCACCCGATTCCAACAAAAATAAATGTTAGTGGAATCCAAACCTTAAAAGATTTCAGATTTGCTGTTGGAAAAATCGAAACAATTCTGTGAAGGCCTATGTTGCCTGTGAAATCCAAATCAACGAGTTTATTCACCGAAACGGTATCCTTCTTTCTTCCTATTAACGCAGGAACATCAATCGGTGGAATTTCTTCCTGACCGGTTTCTTTCGGAATCGATTTTCTTGTTTCCCTTTGATCGATAACACGCTCTGATGCCAATTGTGGGTAGTCAAAGTGTGAATCACAGGTTTTGATTGAGAAATTTAGAGAATTTGAAATAGAGAATTTTCATTCACACATATATTTATCAATTAACAGATACGTACATCATGAGGGTATTTATAACCTTAATTTGACAGTTATTTAACTAACCTACTTTGACATAATTACATATATAAACCCTTGACTTTACATATAAACATACTTGACTCAATACTAATAAAGTTTAGTTTATTGCTTTCACCTATGACCATCATTGGTTCACACATACAAACACACATCAGATCCAAAAGCACAAATTGGGACTCCAGTCTCCAGATAAGGGTATCTAAAACTGAAGCCACAAAATAGCTACATCAGCGAAAAAACTATATTTTATAAATTTAACATAAAATATTTAATTTAAATATATTTATCATAATTTTATATATAAAAATAATTAATTTTATAAATAAACACTTAATATAATAAATAAAAATTATATAAACAAAAAGCTCGTTAAGGATCGCGAGCCGGCTTGAGCTCGTTAAGTAAAGCTTGAGCTCGGGCTCGATAACTAAACGAGCCACACTTTTGGGCTCAGGCTCGTTAAGGCTCGGCTCGTTCGAGCTTTTTACCGATCCGATCTCGAGCATTTCACGAGCTGCCTTGGTTCGTTTACACCCCTAGTTCTATTCAACAACCTCTTTTGCTCTCTTGAAGACACGTCAATGTATTTTGATGAAGTCAAGTTGTTTTCTTCTCTTAATGTGGTTGAAATGTTTTTGTACTATTTGCTTGGCAGTGGGATGCAGATTACCGAAGCACTAAAGCTGCAGATGGAAGTGCAAAAGCGACTGCATGAGCAATTGGAGGTGTTAAACTTTTTATGTTCTCTAGTATAATAGCAGTATGAGTCTTTACAGTTTGGTTCGGTCAATTTTGACAAAAAAGGAAGATCCCAACTTTTTCTTAAGGTTGTTGATAATGATCTTATTGCTTAATTCTGCTTGACCATTAGCTTGAGGATGAACAGGTGTAGAGGTGATCATCTTTATGCCCCAGCTTTCACAAAAGTTTGTAGTCCTTTTACCTATGAACTGAGACCCATTGTCACAAGTGATTTCTGCGGGTATCCCAAATCTAGTCAGGATATTTCTTTTTATGAATGAGATTACTTCTTTTTCTCTAACTTGCACAAAGGCTTCGGCCTCAATCCACTTTGAGAAGTAGCAAGCATAAACACCTTTCCTTCTGGTGCTTTGGGTAATTTTTCCACTATATTCATTCCCCATTTCATGAATGGCCATGATAAGACTATTGGATGTAGAGGTTCGGCTGGTTGATGAAGTATATTGCTATGTCTTTGACAAGCATCACACTTTTGGGAATAAGACATTGCATCTCGCCTCATGGTCGGCCAAAAGTATCCTGTTCTGAGGATCTTTGAGAATAATGTTCTTTCCCCAGTATGATTTCCACAATCTCCTTCGTGGATATCTTTCATTACTTCCAAACTTTCGGGTTTCTCCAAACACCTTAAGTATGGGCCTGATATTGATTTCCTATATAAGATATCTCGTATGATTGTATATCTAGATACTTTTGCTTTAAAGGCTCTATGATTTGTCTCTTCATCAGGTATTTTGCCTGTTTGAAGGTAGTTCTTAATAGGGATAGTCCAAGATATTTCATGTGCTTCTGAGTGATGAACTTCGGTGTTCTCAGGTTCACTATCCCGATCTATATCCTGCATATCTATCGATGGTCTTAAAATATGAAGGATAGGGATATTGATATCCCCAGGGATTCCTAGGGATGATGCTAAGTTTGCTAATGCATCTTCGACATTCTCATCCCTTGGCACTCGAGTGATATTAAATTTGAAAAAATATCCTGAAATATCCTTAACTATTTCTAGGTATCTTGCCAATTTATCTCCTTTAGTCATTTAAGAACCGTTAAATTGATTGGCTATTAGTAGGGAATCGACAAAAACATGTAGATTTCTGATGTTCATATCCCTAGCTAATTGGAGTCATGCTATTAGAGCTTCATATTCTGCTTCGTTATTAGTTTCTTGAAATTCACAACTAATTGATTGGGGTATTATGCCCCCTGTGGCGATTTTAGTATGATGCCTAGTCCTCTTCCTCTTACATTTGAAGATCCATATGTGAACAAAGTCCACTCACCAGTATCTTCATCTAAGAGTTTGATTTCTAAATCCACTTCTGGTTGTAAATCACTACTAAAATCAGCCACAAAGTCTGCTAAAGCTTGTGACTTAATTGCTGTCCTTGGTTCATATATTAAATCATAAGTACTAAGCTTGACTGACCATTTCGCCATCCTTCCTGATAGCTCAGGTTTTCTCAATAAAGATTTGATAGGATAATTTGGCTTAATGTGTATTCTATGTGTCTCAAAGTAATGCCTAAGTTTGGTTGACGCCATGACCAAAGCCAAAATTAGCTTTTCTAAGTGAGAATATCTAGTTTCAGCATCTACTAGGCTTTTACTTACATAGTACACGGGGTGTTGTGATCCCTAGTGATCCTTAACTAACACAGCACTTACAATGGTTCAGGATACTGCCAAGTACAATGATAGTGGTTCACCATCTTCTGGTCTCATGAGCAACGGCGGTGAGGATAGATATTCCTTTAGATCCTGAAGTGCCTTCTCATGCTCTTCATACCATTGGAACTTCTTATTCTTTTTAAGGATATCGTAGAATCCTTTGAATTTTTCAGAAGATATTGAGATGAATCTATTGAGTGCAGCTATTCTTCCTGTTAATCGTTGCACTTCTTTTATGTTTTTTGGGGATTTGAGGTTTAAGATTGATTGAATTTGTTCCGGGCTAGCCTCTATTCCTCTTTTAGTGACCATATATCCTATGAACTTTCCTGATCTTACCCCAAAGTGACCCTTAGATGGGTTAAGTTTCATATTGTAGCGGTCCAGGATATCGAAGGATTCCTGAAGATCCCTAAGGTGATTCTCAGTTATCTTCGATTTGACCACCATATCATCAATATATACTTCCATAGTGTCTCCCAATTTCTTTTTGAACATCATGTTGACAAGGTTCTGGTATGTGGCTCCAGCATTCTTCAAGCCAAATGACATTGCTGTATAGCAATATATCCCTGTTGGCATCATGAAAGTTGTATCTTCTTGGTCCGAGGGTTCCATTTGAATTTGTTGAAAGCCTGCTGATGCATCCATGAAAATTAAGATTTCATGTTCTGTTGTTGCATCTACCATAGAGTCTATATGTGGTAATGGAAATGGGTCCTTGGGACATGCCTTGTTGAGGTCTGTGTAATCTACACAAACTCTCCATTTTCCATTCTTCTTTTGAACCACGACTACATTGGCTAGCCACTTTGGAAATTTCACCTCTCTAATCATTTTTTGCCTTGAGGAGTTTCTCTACTTCCTCTTGAATGATTAGATTTCTTTCGAGTGCAAACTTCCTTCTTTTTTGGTGGACATGCTTAATATTCATATCTATCCCTACTTATGTGTAATCACATCTGAGGATATTCCTGTCATATCCTCATGTTTCCATGCGAATGTGGAAACTCTTGATTTCAGAAAAGAAATCAGTTTCTCTTCAATATCCTCAGGGATATTTGTCCCTATAAGGACCTTGACCTCAGGATTGTCGGGATTCAAAGGCACTTCCTTTACTTCCTTTTCTCTATATTTCTGAGTATCCTCAAGGTCATACTTTGATTGCTACGCTGATGAAGGTTTGGTCGTTCCCTTCATCGAAGACGAATAGCAATCCTTGGCTTCTTGCTGATCACTGTTGATCTTCACTACTCCCCATGGTGTTGGCAGCTTGACACATTGATGATAGGTTGAAGGGACTGCTTTCATGTCATGTATCCAAGGTCTACCTAGTATAATATTATAACAAGATAGGGAATCTATTATACAAAAACGTTGCATAGAGTTTACCCCCTCGATGTACACCGGTAGCTTGATTTCTCCAATAGTGGCTTTAGCTTCACCAATGAATCCAACTAAGATCAGAGATTTGGTAGTTATCTCTGATTCGAGGATATTCATCCTCTTGAGTGTTTCCAATTAGATGATGTTGACTGAGCTTCCTCCATCTATAAGTATCCTACGTACATAGTGGTTAGCAACATATAATGTAATGACTAACCCATCATAATGAGGATCCAGGATATTCTCGCGGTCTTGATCTTCAAAAGATACCACGGTCTCTGTGGTGAGTGTTGATGTCTTTGTGGGTCTCTCTCCATTCTCCATCTTGGATTCTTTAGCATATTTCCTAGTTGTAGAATAAGAGGTGCCATAAATGTCAGAACCACCAGAAATAAAGTTGATTACCTTTGCATCCTTAGGTGGGGATGCGGCTCTGTTTGGGAACCGTTGGAATCATGTCTTCTTTCTTTCTTTTTCCCTAGTAGTTCTTTAAGATGACATTTGCTTAATAGGTAGCTTATTTCCTTCCTTAGTGCAATGCAATCATCGATTATGTGGCCAAAGTCTTCATGAAAGGCACACCACTTGGATTTATCCCTTGTTGCGAACTTCTTTTCCTTTGGTGGCCATTTGGCTTTTTCACCTAAGTCCTGCATAGCACACATTAATTCAGGGATATCTACAGAAAACAATATTCAGATATCTTGGGATATTCTTCGTCATCCTCATCTTCATCCACTGAATTGATCTTGTGATTGTCAGCTTTTTAGTATGGTTTGGACTTGAATGACTTGCTGGTAGGTAAATCCAACTTTCTCTTCCTTGATCATTGGGAGGTGTAGTGGTGATTCTCTTTTGGATTTCCTTATCATCCTCCAATCTTATAAACCTCAATGCACGGTTTCAAACTTCGTCCATATTCCTGCAAGGATTCATAACCAAGTCATCGTACAATGGTGAATCTCTTTGTTAACCCATCTTAAATGCTTGAACGGCTGTAGTAATGTC
Source organism: Mikania micrantha (assembly GCA_009363875.1). Classification (NCBI taxonomy): domain Eukaryota; kingdom Viridiplantae; phylum Streptophyta; class Magnoliopsida; order Asterales; family Asteraceae; genus Mikania; species Mikania micrantha. Next base: position 93,439,810 of record CM018691.1, on the reverse strand, counting down.
AAGATTAGGGATATCCAGGGATGCTCTGCCAAATTTGTTGACATAACTCCTGAGAGATTCATCGGATCCCTGAGTTACCCTGTAGAGATCACTAGTCAGCCTCTCAAAGGTCCTGCTACAAGAAAATTGACTGTTAAATAGGTTAATCAAATGAGCAAATGAAGTTATCGAATAAGGAAGAACATTAAGCAACCATTTAAGGGCTGCCCCTGTCAATGTTGAACCAAATCCCTTGCACAAACATGTTTCCTTCAAATGTGGAGGTTTTGGGTTAGTTTCCATCCTTTCCCTATACTGCGCCACATGTTCTTCAGGGTCTGTGGTTCCATCATACAGCTTCATGGTTGGAGTTTGGAATCTTTTTGGGATCTCGGCATTACATATCAGGAACACTAGAGATCATACCCTGAGTTTCTGGATTTCTTTAGCCACTTGTGGAGTTAATCCGGATTCCTGCACATAACCAAAGTTAGTAGTATCAATGGGAGAATAGTTAAAAGTATTGCTGGTAACAGGAGTTAGATATGAAGTTCCCAGGATATTGGTATTATCCCGAGATATCCTTAACCCTTGGGATCCCGAAGGATCCCGAGATTACTTTGCATGGGAATAAAGTCTCCTGAGTGATTCCCAGACATCCCTGATGTCCCGAAATCCAGGATCCTTGGAGCCAATGGAGTGGAAGTCTCTTTCTGTTTATTCTTTTCAGCCCTCAAAGTTTCCATTTCTCTAAGAAGCCTTTGATTCATTTTCTGTTGATCCAACATTTTCTGCTGAACCTGTTGAAACATACTCAAAATTTCATTGTTAGAAACAAGTATAGGAACAAAAGTGGTCATCTTTGTTGATGGTGCACTTTCGGCTACAAATGTGGTCTTCTTCCCAGGATTGCTAGGATTATCTGACTTCTTGGAAAAAACAGGAATCTGCGAGGACACGCTAGTAATAGCAGCAGTAATAATAGGTATTGAGGAAGTGGATCTCGGTTGTGAAGCCATTTTTCACTATATTTCTACTGAAAACGCCTTTAAACAAGGTTTTTCTTATAAAAAACACAAGTTTGCCCCACGGTGGACGCCAAATTGTTTCGGGTAAAAAATAACAAGTGTAACTTTTAGCAAAACTGAATAAGTTTAGTGGGGTATTGTGCTTAACAATCAAGAAAACAGTTTACAAGTGAAATTGTATAAAAATATCCCTGAGGATCCCTAGGGATATTTCAGAATATATAACGAAATAAACAGCTTACACACGAGATTTATACGAGGAAAAGCCCTTGATCTCTTAGGATTGCCGGCATAAAAACCCCGGGAGGTGACAATCGTCACTCTGCCTTGTTCTTATTAATACAAAAATACAAGATTACAATACAAGAGCACAGTGAATCGATCACTAAGTGTTTCTGTACTATGAATACTTCTAAGAGATAATCAGAAGTAGACTAAGTGAATTGTGTGTGTTTCTAGATCGACATTGCCTCATTTTATAGTCAAAATAATACAACGATAATCAAAAGGTTGTTCCTCATAACTCGGACCAATCTCCAATCATGTGTCGAGCAACTTCCAGTGAACGTTATCAGCTTGACCATGTAGTCCATGTTCTTCTCCACGTTCCAGATAATAGGCATATTTGTTGCTTATAATCTGTTGACTCATTTCAAACGTTAATAGCACATGTTGAATAACAAAATAATAATAATAAATTATAAACCATCATTATTTATTATTCAAGTCATCAAATCACATAAATTTATATACGTAAATATTTCTAATTATCCCGAAATATTCCATATCCTGAAATATCCCATATCCCGAATTATTCTGAATTATTAAGATAAATTTTGGGTAATCAATAACAAGGATTGATTATTTCTAAGCCATTAATCTGTCTAGAAACTGTTTTAGCATTATAATCAACAAGATTAACTATTTGGTTAATCCAAGATTATTCTGATTAATCAAGGGTGTCATCAACCTTGTATTAGGAACCTGAATCAGTGTAGGTTCCTACATTATCATACATTGTATGATATAACATTAAAATAACTAATTAATTACTTAACCTCAGTTTGATGACTGTTAATACAATGTCTTTGACATTGGACGTTCAGAATGATCTAATCAATAAGTTAAAACATAAATAACTCATTAAACGTAAATAAATGCAGAATCACTCTATTAATAGCAGTTGTGTGACATTCTGCTACTTGTTAGTTATCTCGTACAACCCCTTTTCTTTTTAATGTTTTATAAACACCGGGGTCTTACTGTGAAACTTTTCTGGAACATATGATATGTATCACTGTTATTTGCGTGATTTCATGTGATTGTTGAGAACTTGTATATTTCATGGGATTTTGTCTGTAGAACAGAATTCTATCATAGAACTTGAAAGTCCTCATTTCTGAACTGTATTTAGTGAACCCATGTGGGGCCGAACAGAAAACAATGATAATATTATCGGCTGACAACCCATTTGCCGGGAGCTGCAACTCCCCTTGGTGTAAATGTTTGTTATCTGTTTTTAGAACTTTTTAATCTTGTGATAGACATTAAGACAATGAGGCATTAAGATGTTACCGACGGGCAGTATCTTATACATCAAGAACAGAACGTCCGAAATGAACTAGATACGGGTCCCATGGTTATCTAGAACTAAACTTTTTGAGAATTTGTACATCAAATCATATTATTGAACTAAACTTTACGATCTCACCAGCTTTGTGCTGATGTTTTAAATCTAAACATTTTTGCAGGGAGACAGTGACCCACCGGGTGAGGCAACACTCTAAGCGCTTGTAATTAAATAAGTTAGTCATGTAATAAACTTAGTTTGTAAACTGTACTATTGATTGTAATAACGATCCTTGTAATATATTTACTTTAAGTTAATCTGTGTGCTATGATATCAGATCAAGTAAGTCACACCTCATCTCTGAAACATCACCACTATTCTTCCGCAACCATCTCTAAGTAACGAATGGCATCATCTCAGGTGACGAGAGGTGGGGGTGTGTAACACCTTGACCGATGGTGGAAACATCGGGATGCCACGAGGGATGTGTAGATTGTTCATAAGCTCATGGGCATCTAAATAAATCATCACATATCAATTAATCAACCAAGTTAATTAAATCAAAAATCATGTTAATCATGAGCTAGTTACATCAATTACATAAAAGATTTAGCTAAACTAACTAAAATCTAGTCTTTAGAATTTCAGTTATTTCAGCTAAGTTCAAGACCCTACGTGATGATGTCCAAAAGATGTAGAGCTATCATGCTCTACCTACTTCTCCTTGTTCCCTGAAACATGTAGAAAATCAAGTGTCAACTACGAAGTAGTTGGTGAGTAATCGTAAGTTTTTATGTTTCAGAAAAGTTTACAAGTGTTTAAAAAGATTTATAATTTTCCAAGAAAATTACACATGTGCACCTGTGGGATAGTCCAACTCTGCCAAAATCCAACAAACACAACATCCAAATAGTTCAAGTAATTACATACACAATAATCACATAATTTCAATAATCACAAATAATTATCCACATATGTTCAACCAATCACATCAATTCAATAATCAATAATCACCATAATCATATCAATATAAGTTACCGCGGAGGACCTCAGTCAACTCAATCAACAGCGGAATCATCGCGGAGGACCGCAGTCGACTCAACCAACGATATTCCTAAATATTATAAGTGTCAATATGTACACTGCAGAGGACCGCAGTCAACTCAACCAACAGTGGAATCACTGAGGAGGACGTTAGTCAACTCACCAACAGTAACTCAATCATCGCGGAGGACCGAAGTCAACTCAACCAACAATGACTCACGGAATATACAATCATCCATATCAATCCATAATCAATAATAATTCAATAGCATGAATATCATATTGATAATCCAGGTGTCACCCATGTGTTATCAAAATAATATCTTAAATTTGGTATACATGTTCCACCTCCGAGTTTTTAAGACAAAATGGTTTAAAAGGAGGTTATGAGAACTCACATGAATTTCTTAGATTCAGTGTTCTTGTAAAATGTGCACTCACATATACGAAATCAAAAGCAACTCAACAATCTGTAATTATCGTATATTCGTGTTCATAAGTATAAGCATTTCATTTCAATTTAGTGTCCATGAGTGTTTACTTTTAATCGTTAAATGTCTCGTTAACTTAGTTTATTTGTCCTAAGTTAAGTTGTAACACTCAAGGCTTTATAAATGATTATCATAAAAGGTAATCTAAACTTGTTAGTTTTAATTATCAACTGGTAATAAACAAGTCTGGAGATACTATGTGTACACTCATGAATATGTATGATAAAGAATGATGTTTTTATCATACGCGTATCTATACAAGCATGCATGTCCAATTAAATTGACCACCAAACTTTCTAAGTTATAAAAATTAACTTTTATGTTAAAGAAATCACACTTAGGTTAATTATATAAAAAAATGTATATAATCCAAAATTCTCAACTTATGTTTTAGGGAGAGAAAATGTGGTAGTTCTCATAACTTTACATGCATGCATAGGTGTTAGGCGCAAAATATTTCTACTCGGGATATTTCGGGATCCGAGATATTTCAGGATCGGGGATATTTCAGGATCAGGGATATTTCGAGGATATATATTATTACTAACAAATTATCTCTGTTGCTTAACATCTATTGCGAGATTTCAGGAATTGACAAGTTGTCATGTGGTTAGTACTAGAATCATGGAAGCACACGTCAACTACTTCAACTTAAACATGGCATCCAAGAGAGATCTATGCGGTTGATTTTGAAAGAGTCTTCCACGATTGGAAAGTGCCGAGATATTCGGAACTACCTTATGAACGTTGTCAAACGTCCTTTCTTAAATTCCTTGTATTAATAATGAGGCAATGGATCGATATAGGACACAACTTATTTTACAGAATACGCAACACTTACTTGTGCTAGTTTAGCATCATAGAATCGATCATATTGCGCTCTTCTTTTTGTAATTGTTGATCTTGATTGTTAATAAAATTAGGCAGAGTGACATTTGTCACCTCCCGAGGTTTTTATGCCGGCAATCCTAAGGGATTAAGGGATTTTCCTCGTATAAATCTCGTGTGTATCGCTATTTTTATATTTGATATATTCAAATATCCCCAGGGATATTCGGGGATATCCTGAACATATATTCAGTATACTTAACATATTTGCTTGTTAAACACAATACCCCACTTTTCTAATTCGGTTTTGCTAAAAGTTAAGCTTGTTAATTTTTACCCGAAACAATTTGGCGCCCACCGTGGGGCAAGCTTGTGTTTTTTATAATTAAAATCTTGTTTAAAGCCATTTTCAAAAGGAATATATCGAAAAAATGGCTTCACAACCGAGATCAACTTCTTCACTGCCTACTGTTTCTGCTACTACTGCTAATGTTTCCTCTCAGATTCCTGTTTTCACAAAGAAACCAGATAATTCTGGAAAGAAGACCACTTTCGTTGCTGATAGTGCTCCATCTACAAAGATGACCACTTCTGCTCCTGTACTTATCTCTAACAATGATATTCTGAGTATGTTTCAATAGGTACAGCAGCAAATGATGGATCAAGAGCGAATGAATCAAAGACTTCTCGGGGAAATGGAGAACTTGAAGGCTGAAAAGAACAAACAGCCAGAGGCTACTACTCCAATAGTTCCAAGGATCCTTGATTTTGGAACATCAGGGATATTCGGAAACCACTCTGGAGACTTTATCCCTATGCAGACCAATGTCGGAACTTCTTCAGGATCCCAATTCCTGGGGATATCTCGGGATAATATCCTTATCCCCAGAACATCACTCCCTACGCCATATACCGGTAACACTTATAATTATTCTCTATTTGAAACTACTAACCTTGGTTCTTCGCAGGAATCAGGAATATCTCCTCAAGTGGCCAAGGAGATCCAGAAACTTCGGGATATGATCTCCAGCGTACCAGGAATAGTCAAGCCCATCCCAGAAGTACCAGCAATCATTCACATGATATCCAGATTCGCTCCACCAATATGTGATGCTGAAATCCCAAAAAGATTTCAAACTCCCACCATGAAATTGTATGATAGGACCACGGATCCCGAAGAGCATGTAGCTTAATATAGGGAAAGAATGGAGACAAAACCCAATCCCCCACATTTAAAAGAAGCTTGCTTATGCAAGGTATTTGGCTCAACATTAACAGGAGCAGCCTTAAAATGGCTACTCAGCGTTCCTCCTTATTCAATTACATCATTTGCCCATTTGAATAACTTGTTTAATAATCAGTTTTCATGTAGCCGGACCTTTGAAAAGCTGACTAGTGATCTCTACAGGATAACACAAGGATCAGACGAAACTCTAAGGGACAATGTCAACAATTTGGCAAAGAATCCTTAGATATCCCTAATCTTGACATCACTACAGCTGTTCAAGCTTTCAAAATGGGATTACAAAAAAAAACTCACCTTTTTATGATGGTTTGGTTATGAATCCTTGCAGGAACATGGACGAGGTCCGTAATTGAGCATTAAGGTTCATCAGGTTGGAAGATGATAAAGAAATCCAGAAGAGGATCACCACGACATCACCTAATGACCAAGGCAAAAGGAAGTTGGATTCACCCACCAACAAATCGTTCAAATCCAAGCCATATTATAAGTCTGATAACCATAAAGTCAACTCTATAGTTGATGATGAGGATGATGAAGATTATCCCAGGATATCTGAATATTTTTTTTTGTAGATATCCTTGAACTAATGTGTGCTATGCAAGATCTAGGTGAAAAGGCTAGATGGCCTCCTAAGGACAAAAAGTTCGCCGCAAAGGACAAGTCCAAATGGTGCGCATTTCACGAAGACTTTGGACATGTAACCGAAGATTGCATTGCCTAAAGAAAATAAATAAGCTATTTACTTAGCAAAGGCAATCTCAAGGAACTACTAGGCAGAAAGAAAGGAGGCAGGATCCCGACGGATTCCCAAAAAGAGCTGCATCCCCGCCGAAGGATGCCAAGGTAATAAACTTTATCTCTCGTGGATCTGACATATGAGGTACTTCTTACTCTGCAGCCAGAAGACATGCTAAAGAGGCTAAGATGGAGAATGAAGAAAGACCCACAAAGACTTCAACAATAACCAAGGATACTGTTATATCCTTCGAAGAACAAGATCGGGATAATATCATAGATCCTCATCATGATGGGTTAGTAATTACTCAATGTGTCAAACTATCAACACCATGGGGAGTGGTGAAGATTGATAGCGACCAACAGGAAGCTAAAGAGTGTTATTCGTCCTCGATGAAGGCGATGACAAAATCACCTTCAAAATAGCAATCAAAGAGCAACCTTGGGGATAATCAGGAATCCCAGGAAAAAGAAGTAAAAGAAATATTGCTTAATCCCGAGGACCCAGAGACCAAAGGATATTGAGGAGAAACTGATTTCTTTCCTGAAATCAAGGATTTCTACCTTTGCTTGGAGACATGAGGATATGACAGGGATATCCTCAGACATAATTACACATAAGTTAGGAATAGATAGAAGCTGCAAGCCTATCCACCAAAAAAGGAGAAAATTTGCTCCCGAAAGGAATATAAGCATCTAAGAAGAAGTAGAGAAACTTCTTAAAGCCAAGATGATTAGGGAAGTAAAATTTCCAAGGTGGCTAGCTAACGTAGTTGTGGTTCAAAAGGAGAATGGAAAGTGGAGAGTTTGTGTAGATTACACATATCTAAACAAAGCTTGTCCTAAAGACCCCTTTCCATTATCACACATAGATTCAATGGTAGATGCTACGGCAGGTCATGAAATGTTAACCTTCATGGATGCATCAGCGGGATTCCAACAAATCCAAATGGAGCCTTCAGACCAAGAAGATACTGCATTCATGACGCCAACTGTAACATCTGTGCCGGAAACGTCGCCGGAACAGTGAACTGAACAGTAAATGCACAGTAACTCAGGTACAAACGACGTAAACTATTGTATGCTATTAATATCATGATGCTTGATATTAAACTATTATGCCATTGTTCTGTAGTATGATTAAACTTAACAGTTTAACAGTTAGAAAACATCAGACAGCTCAGAACTCACACACGGATGCTTGTTAATATGCTATTATGTATAAACGTATGCGAGGTTAAACAAAACAAGACGATAACGGTGATTGTTACGGAATGCTAAACCGACGAATTATTCGTATAGGTGACGATCTGTATGAATAAGTCTGAAAGATTAACATTCTGAAATGATGACTGAAAAGTAGAAAACAAATGTCGGAAAGCAAAACCATCGTCGTGTTCGTTCGAATGACGATTCGAACGAATACGCGCGATGGTGACGCGTTCTGATTAAAAGGAAACGAAAACGATGAACGATACGAACGATCATAAATTGAAGGAAATAAAATATTTCCTATTTTACAATTTTGAAACTCATCATAAAGGAAATTAAACAAAACTATTTTAATAAACCGCGAACAAATAAACGAAACGCGTAAAAGTATTAAATTCGATAAATAAATTAATATAACGATATTTAAAATGATTTCTAACAATAATTGTATTTTAAAGATCCTGAAATAATCCTTTTATTTAAAAACCGTAAAACACACGCGTTACGTTCCGGAAACGTAACGAAACCGCGAACCGAGCAACGAAAACGAACCTGAACCCACTCGGAGTATAAATACCCTAAATGAGGGTATTTTCCCTCATTCTCTTTTCTTCTTCCCCACTCAAAACCCTAATCCCGGTTTTCAGCTCGCACCACCATTTTCCAACTTAAAAACTTCATATCTTGGTCATTTCTTCACCAAATTGTCTCATTCTTGAACCCACAGGAAGCTTCCATCACCCTCTACACGAAAGTAAAAAGGATCCATCCTAACATCCACAAAATCGAAGGTAATCTGGGTTGCAAAATGGCGATTTTTAGGGTTTTTACCCTCTTGTTGAAACTGTAGCAAAACCGGTTTTAAACATGTCCATTTTAAGCACAATACACACCCATCACCAAGGATCCTTGTGAACCTCGACTTAGAGTTAGAATTAAACCATTAGACCATGAGATGAGGAACCCAAGTCGTGACAGCCGCCATGGCCGAATGAGGGCTACCTAGGCCGGCCGAAATGCCTAAGGCCTAAGGGACCTGGTCGAAGGGAGCCATTCGCCAGCCCTCCTTCAGTCGGCAGTCTTCATTCGCCCACCATAGCCATTCGTTGAGTTCATTCTCTCGGCCATCCTTCGGCTGAAACCTAGCCCCATTCACCCTACTCATACGGCAGCCATACATTCGACCACAGCCACCTCCATTTGCCCCTACCACCATTCGACCACCATGCACCATCCTGCCATCGTCATCTTCATGAACTCCAACCTATCTGACCATCCCCATATGACCTGTTGCGTTTGATGGGATTAGAGGCTGGTTGGCCCAGTCATATGGCCCAATAATTTGGTCCAACAGCCCACTAGTTCAACCCACAGATTTCTGATTTGGCCCAGATCAATAATTGGGCCACATATCCTACACCCAGGCCCCATAGGTTGCTTCGGCCTAAATGCAATCCTGGCCTATAAATTCGGTCCAAAATGACATAATAGGCCCAACAACATCTCACGGCCCAAGGACTGATTAGGTCCACTTGAGTGTTGAGGCCCAGAATCTTCTTTGTTCAGCCCAACTCTACTTGGGCAGCCATCTGTTAGGCCCAATATGAACTGATCAGGCCCCAAACTTATATAATGGGCCCATGACCACCTAAATCCGGCCCAAAGGAGCCCTCGGCCTATGGATAAACTATTTTCAAAGAATGTAAAACGGTTAAAAATACATTATGAAACAAATATTTCATGGGTAACATGGACAATGTATACGACCATAAAATATAAACTAAAGTTTACACTTAGTTTGAAATTGTAAAGTTTATAGTAACACATCCAACTAAAATGTTGTGACAAAAGCTTAATTACAATAAGGTGGTTTAAAAAGAGCAAAAGTATTAAAGATCAAGCCTCTAGTTACAAACTAACTCAACATACAAGAGTAAATCAAGTTGACTGAGTGTCAGTATGGATTAGAGCAATAGAACAAGGGCCGAATGATAAATGAGACTTACGGGTGTTAGCCAATTTTATGGCTAGCACATACACACATACAAACCCCTACAAACTTATAATTATAATAATAAACAACATGCAATCAATACAGGATCGTGAAAACAACAACAAAGTGCAAGGAGCGCGTGCATTCTTATTTAGGCTAAGTCAACCACAACAACTACAAGGTGAGTTCATTGCCCCTTTTCTAAACATTTTTGTTTTACAAACGCGGGGCTGAGAAGCATGCGTAAACTGTTTATTTCAATTGTTTACTTAAATGCTTTTACTTTGTATATGTTTTACATGTATAACTGTTATTCTAGACTCCTGTCTAGGTAAACTGTTTATTGGACTCTAAACAAGCTATCTATTCATCATGAATAGATAACCGTTTCAAATCAAAGAACTATTTTCAAAGCACTAAAGAGCTAAATCAAAGAACTATTTTCAAACGTCTATTTCGAAGAACTAACGATCTATTTTCAAAAGAACTATTTCAAGAGGGTGTTGTCAAAGAACTAACGATCTATTTCAAAGAACTAATTACAAAGAACTATTTCAAGAGTGTGTTGTCAAAGAACTAACGATCTATTTCAAGGAACTAATTACAAAGAACTATTTCGAGGGTTTAACTGGGAAATATCAAAGATAACATGTGCCAATCTCAGGTTTGAAAGATGTCCTAGCTAGACTGATCGAATATGAGACGCATGTTTGATGATATTATAGTATTCCCTAATTGTTTTGAGAAACATCTGGGAAATGCTCAAAGATAACATGTGCCAACAAACTATACGAACTATGAACGGTCTAAAGAACTATGAAAGCCTATATATCAAAAGATGTCCTTGCTAGACTGATTCATTATAGGTCACATGTTTGATGAGGTTTACAGATCTCCTTTACTACTAAGTACCTGATTGTCATACTAGTCTACTCGAGTTGACCAAGGCCCAATCAATAGGAATTAGATTTTATTAAATGTTTAATTATTACTTAACTAAACATTTATACTGTTTCTACATTTGTCATGGTTAATCATATTTGTGTGATGAACTGTAGAGATCGATAGAGATTTCAAATTATGGTATTTACAAGAACAAAGAACTGAAGAACTAATGGGTTATTGGTTGGGGTAAAATGCTTAATTATCATTAATATCAATGTCCTATGTGGTTTAGTATGTGGTGGGATGGCGTCTGGGCGGGCTTGTAGGCTAGAATCAGGGGTATGCCCTATATATAAACATACCAAACTGGATGATACATGTGATGTTAATGAGGTTAAGATTTTATCTGAAAGGTTCACAAATCTATTTGTCATTAATAAAACTAGATGAACTCACCAACCATGTGTTGACTTGATCTTTTTGCATGACTTCTCAGGTGACGAACATGTCAATTAGGAAGTCATTACTTCTGGACTAGGACTTCAAATAGAAGACTTAGCATTTTGGACCTGCATACTTTTGGAAACATCATTATACGAATCATTTTGTATATCTTGTGTAAATACAAGATAGAAATTTATGATGTTGATGGTAGATTTACATTGTTAAATTATAAACAATATTGATGTAATTTAACTTTGTAACTCTATTATATTTAGCATTTCTCATTTATATCATGTGCAATGTAAACAATCTGATCATCACGATTATCACTCATGATATCGCGCCCCAGGAACCTTCCGCCTAACGGGGAAATCCGATCCTACCCCGTCGGCTCAGGGTGTGACACCAACGGGGATATATTGCTATACAGCAATGCCATTCGGCTTGAAGAACGCAGGAGCTACTTATCAGAGGCTTGTCAATATGATGTTTAAGGATAAGCTGGGGGACACAATGGAGGTATATATCGATGATACGGTAGTCAAATCTAAGATTACCAAAGATCATCTTCGGGATCTCGAAGAATCGTTCGATATCCTGGATCAATACAATATGAAACTTAACCCTTCTAAGTGTCATTTTGGAGTAAGATCAGGAAAATTCTTGGGATATATGGTCACTAAAAGAGGAATAGAGGCCAGCCTGGAACAAGCCAGCCTGGAACAAATCCAAGCTATCCTGAACCTCAAATCTCCAACAAAAGTAAAAGAAGTGCAAAGGTTAACAGGAAGAATAGCCGCACTTAATAGATTCATCTCAAGATCTTCTGAGAAATTCAAAGGATTCTATGATATCCTTAAAAAGAATAAGAAGCTTCAATGGGATGAAGAACATGAGAAAGCACAACAGGATTTAAAAGAATACTTATCCTCAGCACCATTACTCATGAAACCAGAGGATGATGAACCGCTATCATTATACTAAGCAGTATCCCGAACTACTATAAGTGCAGTGCTAGTTAAAGACTATCAAGGATCCCAACATCCAGTATTTTGAGACACATAGAATACACATCAAAACAAATTATCCAATTAAGTCAGTGTTAAGATATGAAGCTTTAATAGCGGGACTCCAATTAGATAGGGATATGAACATAAGACACCTCCACGTATTTGTTGATCCCTTACTAATAGCTAACCAGTTTAATGGTTCCTATATGTTTAAAGGAGATAAATTGACAAAATACTTAGAAGTAGCTAAGGATATAGTGGAATATTTCTATACTTTTGATATCACACAAGTCCCTAGAGAAGAAAATGATAAAGCGGATGCATTAGCAAACCTAGCATCATCTCTGAAAATTTGTGATGATGTCAATATCCATATCCTACATATCTTGAATCCAGCTATAGATATAGAAAATTCTAATCTTATCCTTGAACTGTTAAATATTGATACACGTGATATATCCTGGATTACACCTATTAAGGAGTATCTCCAAACAGGAAAAATACCAGATGGAGAAACAAATCATAGAGCCTTCAAAACCAAGATATCTAGATATGTAATTATTAGGGATATCCTATATAGAAGATCGGTAGCTGGTCCATATTTAAAATGCTTAGAAAAACCAGAGACCCTAGAAGTACTAAAGGATATTCACGAAGGAGATTGTGGAAATCACACTGGGGCAGAGCATTACTTTCGAAAATACTTAGAACAGGATATTTCTGGCCTACTATGAGAAAAGATGCAATATCCTATTCCCAGAGATGTGATGCTTGTCAAAGACACAACAATATCCTTCACCAACCGGCTGAACCTTTATATCCAATAGTCTCATCATGGCCATTCATGAAATGGGGAATGGATATAGTAGGAAAACTACCAAAAGCACCAGGAGGAAAAGTATTCATGCTCGCCATGACTGATTACTTTTCAAAATGGATTGAAGCTGAAGCCTTTGTACAGGTTAGAGAAAAGGAAGTAATATCCTTCATAAAAAGGAATATCCTGACCAGATTCGGGATACCTACTGATATTACCTACGATAATGGATCTCAATTCATTGGCAAAAGAACTACCAACTTTTGTGAAGCATGGGGGATAAAAATGATCACTTCCACACCAGTACATCCTCAAGCTAACGGCCAAGCAGAATCAAGCAATAAGATAATCATAAACAACCTAAAAAAGAAGTTGGGATCTAAGAAAGGAAAATGGGCCGAAGAACTTCCATTTGTTCTATGGGCAGATAGGACTACCACGAAAAATGCGACTGGTCAAAGCCCATTCTCATTAGTATTTGGTTCAGAAGTTGTACTCCCAACTGAGATGATTATCCCTACTGCAAGAACAAGTTTACAGACTATAAAAGCTAATAACGAAGTATTATCTCAGGTTATAGACACCATCGATGAATCTAGGGAGATTGCGAAGATTAGAATGGCTGCTTATCAACAAAAGATAGCTAAATCATACAATAAGAATATAAGGATCAGAAGATTCCAAGTAGGAGATTTAGTTTTAAGAAAAGCATTCCAAAATACCACTAATCCAACGGAGGGAAAGCTTGCCTCAAAATGGGAAGGACCTTATAAAATTGATTCTGAAGCCGGAAAGGGGGCATATAGATTAATTACTATGGAAGGAGAACCTTTCCCAAGGGCGTGGAATGCCATACATCTAAAAACATACTTTATATGACTTCCATTTAAATCTTTACTCTAAATTTACATTCTTATATATCCCTGCTGTCATATCCTGATATGTATTCTCAATTTATATCGACACTAACTTAAGCATTGGAGAGGCTTAGGGATCCCTAATGCCTACCTTTGCAAAAATATTTTATGTTTTTGCAGGAATAGCTGGAGAAGATACGAGGCTATATGTCTCAGCCCAAGTTTTGACCTGAAATCAAAACTTGATGAAGACCCCACACTGACTTTATGTCTAGCTGCAAAGTTTTGACCTAAAATCAAAACTCAAGAAACCTTTGAAGACTAAGGGTTCATACCCTTGCCACTAGCGCATGAATATCCTGCTATAATCCAAGATAATGGGACCAGTACACGCTGAGTGGCTGACAATTTCATTATCAAGGGTTATAACTATGGATCCCCCGTAATATCCCGGAATAGTTGGAGATTTTAGGACCAGTACATGCTGAGTGGCTGACAATTTCATTTTCAAAGACTATAACCAGGGATCCACCGAATTCCGGCCTAGTCGCCAGTATCGCGACCTTGTCGCCAGCACTCCGGCCTTAGTCGTTAGTATCCCTCGGCCTTGTCGCCAGTATAATCGGCCTTAGTCGCCAGTATAATCGGCCTTTTCGCCAGCCTTCCAGACATAGTCGCTAGTAATTTCGGCCTTGTCGCCAGTATTTTCGCCCTTGTCGCCAGTATTTTCGGCCTTGTCGTCAGTCTAACCGGCCTTAGTCGCCAGTATATTGGGTTTATCCCAATCTTTCTTGTTTGTTGAAACATGAGCAGGAACAAACTCTTAAGGATACTTTGGGATATAATTTCTACTTCGAACATGCTTAAGGATACTGAAGAAATGGATTCAAGTCTCAAGACTATCTCAGGATATTACACAAGTATAGTTGTAAAATTTCCAAGGATATTAAGGTACGTAATTCCTATATTATTCTGACAGGGATAAGAAGAGCTTCGAAAATAAATCTACTCATTCAATAAGTTGGTATTTATTTCTTGTCTTATTAAATATCTTATTTTTTACCTCTTGCAAATATCTGATCCTGAAATAAAGCCTTGAATAAATATTTTCAAAATTTTTGACTATATGTAAAGTATAATAATATCCTCAATATTTTAACGAATGGCGTCATAATTGAATATACTTTCCAGAAATCCTAAATAAGTAAAATGCAATGGAAAAAATTTGATTAAACAAAATTTTAAGATATATCCTACAAAACATAACTGAGCAGAATATCCTAAAGCATTCGTTAATGTTACTGAGTTAAGAGATTAACAAAGTCAAATCAGTATATTAGGCTTCGCCATGAAAACACATGTCCCTCCACCCAATATACTGAAAATGTTAAACTAAAAAGAAACTAAAAAATTTTAGGCTTCGCCATGTAAACACATGGTCCCTCCACCTAAAATTCCATAAATTGTTTGCCCATCTAGGGACTTGACATCAAGATATTGTTTAAAAAGAATTGCACATCATTATAAAAGAACCACAAATATCATGGGCTCAGACCTTCTCAATTCTATCCTCATCGCCCATCACCGCACCGTCTTCGCCTTCACCAGCTCCAATATCCTCACCGCCTGCCACTTTACTGGTCTCCACCACACTCGCCGTCTTTGCCGCTGCATCAGAAGTCTCCGCCATATCCCCAGTCAGCTTAGCCAAAACCTTAACCCAATCGGCAAGGTCCTTGTCCCACAAGTCCGAGCCTTCTTGTTTTGACCTTTCAGCCATTTAGATCTTCGCCTTGAGGATAGCAGCAGCAGTAGACTTCTTGGTCCCCTCCACAATCTCCTTCACCTTCAGCTTATGGGCAGCTTCATTATCCTTGACCTGCTTCTTGAACTTCGAGGCCTCCTTCTCATAATGACCAGCCTTGGCAACAACAATCTTCCTCTGATCATCAAGATCCTCAATTTGCTTTTCATAAGCTTCCTTGTCACTGATTATCTTCGAAATGACCTAGACAATAAGGATAAATAAGGATATGATGGCTAGAAAATTACAGTTATGAGAAGATCTACCTTGTGGAGAAGATCGACAGCAGGGAAATCAGGGATATCATCCTCATTGACGACATCAGCACCCTTGCGCTTCTTTGAAGCCTTGGTCGAACGAGTATGCATGATCCTTGCTTTGGGGGCAACCGGGCTAACTTTCTCTTTTTTGATGGTCAAGAAGTCAGTAAGGTCCTCAAGATCAAAAGCTGATTCTAAACGGATAAATGAAAATGTAAAAATATTGAAGATTAATCAAAACCTAGAAACTGTTTTCGGGATACCTGATGTCATTTGGGCTTGCGATTGTTGAGAAGAAGCACTATGAGAAGCAGATGAAACAGGGATATCCTCCTTGGATGTTGGTGCGAACTTTCGTTCTCTTTCTCCAATGCTCAATAAAGATTGAATTTTTTGTTGAGTATCCTGATTTACAGCAATAAGTGATTCAAACTTCGGTGCTAAAGCATAATAATAAATAAAAATGGTTAATAAATACTCAAGTAACAATAACTGAAAATAAAAATTTCCTACCCTTTAACAACCAATTAACTGGAAGAGAAATTCCCCCAGGATAAAACTTCTTTTCACAAAGAAAAATTTATCTCTCCATTCATCTTCATTCATGGTGATCCCATGAATCAAAAGAGGAGCGTCAGTTCGTCTTTGAAGTAAAAAACGAGAATATCCATGGGTACGAAGCTGGTAAACAGAAGAAATCTCGGGGACACCAATCTTGAGACCATACTTGTGGTTCAGTTTGTAAAGAGTAACAAGCAACCGCCAACCCATTGGCATGAGTTGAGGATAGCAGAGACGGGTGATTCGAAAAAATTCAGAGATCAAAGTAGGAAAAGGGAAAGATAGACCCAAAGAAAATGAATACTCGGGAAAACAAACCCATTTAGTTGAACTATGATCAGCTTTTAAGGCGGGATCATAACGACGAAATACGGTTTCCTCGGGAAAAGCCTGCGAGGGTTGCATAACTTCGATGTGATCATCATCAAATATACATGCATTTTGATCAGTGTAGGGAAGAATATTATGATCAAGGAAATTACTCGCTTCGGAAGGAGAAGAAGAATGCGGCATTTTTACAAAATTAAAAATTGGAAAAACAGAGGAAAAAACTTAGCAGGAGAAACGATTGAAGAAGATGAGTGATTGAAGAAGATAGACGTGTGATCATTATATGCGCAGTATTCTGACAGCTAAACAGTAATCGTTATCCTTATCTAACCGTCCATTTTGATCTTGAAACCGTCGATTTAAAATTCGAAAATTCAAATTTTAAACTATATCTTTTAAATTTTACAGCTGTAAACCTCAAGCTGTAAAATTGGGGGCAATTGTTAGGCGCAAAATATTTCTACTCGGGATATTTCGGGATCCGGGATATTTCAGGATCGGGGATATTTCAGGATCAGGGATATTTCGAGGATATATATTATTACTAACAAATTATCTCTGTTGCTTAACATCTATTGCGAGATTTCAGGTTTTCATGTGGTTAGTACTAGAATCATGGAAGCACACGTCAACTACTTCAACTTAAACATGGCATCCAAGAGAGATCTATGCGGTTGATTTTAAAAGAGTCTTCCACGATTGGAAAGTGCCGAGATATTCGGAACTACCTTATGAACGTTGTCAAACGTCCTTTATAAATTCCTTGTATAAATACTCAGGCAATGGATCGATATATGACACAACTTATTTTACAGAATACACAACACTTACTTGTGCTGGTTTAGCATCATAGAATCGATCATATTGCGCTCTTCGTTTTGTAATTGTTGATCTTGATTGTTAATAAAATTAGGCAGAGTGACATTTGTCACCTCCCGAGGTTTTTATGCCGGCAATCCTAAGGGATTAAGGGATTTTCCTCGTATAAATCTCGTGTGTATCGCTATTTTTATATTTGATATATTCAAATATCCCCAGGGATATTCGGGGATATCCTGAACATATATTCAGTATACTTAACATATTTGCTTGTTAAACACAATACCCCACTTTTCTAATTCGGTTTTACTAAAAGTTAAGCTTGTTAAATTTTACCCGAAACAATAGGTACACATGATTTCCCATGTTCTTGGATTCACCCTTAACTCTAGTTCAACACTTAGGTATAGTCGCCCTTGATTCCAGCGAACCTCGGTTAATTACTCCTTAGTTTCGGCCCTTAGAGTTCTTAACCTCCAGGTTTAGATAACACATAGCTTCTTCTCTTTTCAGCCCCTAGGTTCGCTGCCCTTCATGATGATCCAAGTAGACCAGGTTCGGCTAAAGATATACAATTTCGAATGGTCAAGGTTCGGCTAATGAGCATAGGTTCGGCAGCTTAGGGTTCGTCTGGCTCATTGGATCGGCCATGCACCAGGTTCGGCAGCTTAGTGTTCAGCTACTAGGTTCATGGCTCGTGGGTTCATGACTAGCTGGTTTGTCCAAGATGACAAAGGTAGTAGTGAGGGTTCGGCTAAATACAGAGGTCCGGCCAGCCCCATGAAGGTTCGCTCGACCTATCTTCCCATCATCATCATCTTCGAATTCTTAGCTTTTGCAGGTCGTCCATGGCTTCTATAGGTTAGTACTATCTTGTTTAACAAGTCTAAAACCCTAATCGCGGTCAAAAGTTGACAACCATAAACACATCAGGTTTTTAGTAAAACCGAAAAGTAAACCTCATATTTACCTCAAAATATTGACCAAATGCCGAGTTTCTTCGTGGGTTTGTGTTCTCCTTGATCACACGAGCGTTTAGGCACCAAGATCTCGCAAAACCGTTGAGAAACGAAGGAAATAATCTAGAGAGAAGGTAGAGAGAGAAAGGGGTGGCGGATTGGGGTGTTCTAGAGAGAGGAAGAATTTTGTAAATTGAAAGAAATGGTGGAGTTCCCATTTCTTATACCCCGTTTCGTCCCCGCGCGCTCGGTCTCGTTTATTTCGCGTTAACGTTCCTAAAATGTTCGGTTTTCTCGTAAAACAACTTTAAAATGAAACACGTTTAAATAATTATATTTCAAAATAATAAAATGCTTTTAATTAAATTGTTTCGTAAAAACGATTCCGTTTAATTTTCGTTAAATTATTTATTTAATAAAACCATTCGTTCAAACCCGTCTTAGGTTGTGATTCCTAATAAACGTTTTAATTTTCTTATTCTTATTTTAATATCGTTAAATATTATTTCGTTATCTTGTCGAAACGCGTTACTTACGTAGGTATTCGTAAAGATCGTCACCTTTCCGAATCCAATGCTCGTATCGTATTTCGATTCGAGTTACGATTATAGATTATCGTTTCAGTATATTATTCCTGATAATAAATCAATCCTTACACTCAAAGAGATTTCTAAAACAAACAATGGCTGGAGAATTCAGACTACACCAACTTTTCTCTGAATTATATTCGTGTGAATCGTCACCCACGCGAATACATTATTAAGTTAATATTTCTGAAATAATATTCGCATTTAAATCATGTTCGTAACCTCATCATCGCGTAATCATTTCAAATAACGCTTTCATTATTTTATTATCTTGAATATTATAATTTCCCTATATGAATCCCGCTAAACCATATCATTGACACATGTATAGGGCAAAGTAAGAGTAGGTCACAACCTATCCAGCCACCGTCCCACCACCATTTCGATAAACCATGACCATGTGTCCTTGACTATGTTTAGTAACCAAACAATAACTAACTCATAACTCTTTGTCATTCCAAACCAAACCTCGGATTTTCCTCACCAAAGCCTCAACACTTATATAATCATGATAAACCGAAGATGGTTTATGTATATGGCATACGTGGAGGTCAGTCGCAACTGCCTCAGCCGCCATCCCACAACCTCTTCGATAGACCATCATTATATCCTTGCATATCTTTGATTATAGAATCCTACATCACTACCATTCAAATCAACAACCCATAACATGAGAGTTCAACTGCAATAAACTCTCTGGTTCTGTTTAGTTGTGTTTCAAACTAAACTTCCCAGGGTTTATGCACATAGTAATGTGTTTTCAATATGTATACCAATAATGATAATAATAACATCCAGTAATCCTTAATCATTAACAATTAGCATATCAGGTCTTAATAATATAGATATTCATGTAATGTAATGTAATGCCTGAAATACAGTGATGTTACAGGGTGTGACATAGACTAACTCAGAACATGGATATTTAGGATATTTATATATTTATAACAATTAGAAATGCTTTAAAAATACATCTTTTTGACTTGTTTCCTTTATAAAAAAACTAATCATTTCATAATCATAATAACAATTATAATGATGATTTTCATAATTGTAGATAACATCTGAACTACCATGTGGATGGTATTTAAATAATTAAATGTCTCAAGCAACACATTTCTTGAAAGAACAAGCCCAACTTGGCTCTCATCATCCAGTCTTCCAATAGAGACTTGTTTATGGTATCCAATGTTGCTGAAAAAGCCCCAATTATTTTCTGAAAATCAATCGACTAAAATCAGGATTAGCATTACAGAAAGCAGTAATTAACTTTTCTTTAAGGTAAAATAGCCATGAAGAAGATGATTAGTTTTTTATAAAACTAAAAGAAAATAAAAGTTTACTTTGTCATGAAGTTCAGCTTCTTGACAATAGCGAGCAACTTCAACCAAAAATTATCCCCAGTCTTTTTGACACTCAAAAACCACCCTAATTAGTTACATATATGTAACAATTAAACATATACATATAGATCTAAGATGAAACATGTTTTTCGTCTGAATACGTTTATGTAATACTTTTGGTTCCATGCATGTCAACCGTCTTATTTGTCTTGAAACCTGGAAGCAAGTCGCAATGGAACCCTAGACGCTTGTCGTTTAGCTTTTTTGAACCACACTCCATTGTACCTCGTCGCTAGATACGTGGTGGTTACTAGCTTTGACACCACTTTTCGTCGTTCGGGTTTACCGGTTTAGGGAAAAAACCCTAACTTACTCTTGAACGCTCAGCTTCGAATCATATAGGTAACTCGAGTTCATTCGGATTCTTAATGTTTCTCATGGTTGTGGTGGAGATTTGACTATTGAGATTCATCCAAAATCATCAGCATCTAATGGTGTTGAAGAGTGTCATCGAATTAGCAGGGTTTTTTAATGTGTTATGCAAATCTTGTGAGTTAATGTGTTTAAGAAAAGGAAAATAGTTAGATAAATATAAATTACCTAAATAAACATTTGTAATTGCACCAAAATAACCTTTTTGAATAAAAATAAAATTAAGTATATATAAAAAAATTAGTGGTTGATTGAATTTTTCTTATTTATTTTTGAAAATGAACAATTTTCTAAGTTTTGAACTATTCCATATATAATATAACTGGTAAATGTTACCCGCACGTTGCGGCGGGTATTTCGTCATGACTCCTATGTATGTTATAAATGTTCGGCGGGTAATTCGTCACGATTCCATATATCAAAACACATATACGTGTTTATGTTATAAACGTATCCACTACACTGATATGCGTATTACATCACGACAATGGTAACAATATTACGGATATCAAAACGCAACAAAAAATATACGAACCCAACATAAACGCATATTGTCAACTCATATAACCAAACCATAAAATAACTTTATGTTTTCTAATTATTTTTATAATTTAAATAGTATTATTCAACTATCAATATTATTTAGTTATTAGTATTATTTAATTATTATTAAATCTAAATAGTTTGTAAAATAATTACGATCAAAATTATATAAATGATACAAATATTTGATAATGTACAGATGTGTTGTAGATTTGTGAATAACATATAAACTATTTGAAATGGTTTGGGTACAAAATTTGTATAAAAGTTCGTGAAGTAATTGTGATCAAATTAATATTGTTAGGCGCAAAATATTCTCACTAGGGATATTTTAGGATCCGGGATATTTCGGGATCAGGGATATTATAAGGATATATATTATTATTAACAATTATCTCTGTTACTTAACGTCTATAGAGAGATTTCAGGAATTGACAGGCTGTCTAATAGCTGGTCCTGATGTCACAGAAAAGTGCAACAACTACTTCAAATTAAACGAGGAATCCAAGAGAGATCTATCCGGGTTATTTGAAAGAGTCACCCACGATTGGAAAGTGTCGGAATATTCGGAACTACCTTATGAACGTTTTTTAACATCCTTTTTTAGATTCTTTGTATATATACTCAGGTGATTGATCGATATAGGACACTGGTTACTCATACAACACACACAATACTCACTTAAAGCGGATTTAGCTGCTTAGAATCGATCAACTTACGCTCTTCATTTGTATTGAATTCTTGATTTATTAATAATACAAGGCAGGGTGACAATTGTCACCTCTCGAGGTTTTTATGCCGGCAATCCTAAGGGATTAAGGGCTTTTCCTCGTATAAATCTCGTGTGTATTGCTATTTTTCTATTTGATATATTCAAATATCCCCAAGGATATTCGGGGATATCCTGAACATATATTTGGTATACTCAATATATTTGCTTATTAAACAGAATACCCCACTTTTCTAATTCGGTTTTGCTAAGAATTAAGCTTGTTAATTTTTACCCGAAACAATTTGGCGCCCACAGAGGGGCAAACTTGTATTTTTGATAATTAAAACCTTGTTTAAAGGTGTTTTCAAAAGGAATATATCGAAAAATGGCTTCACAACCGAGATCAACTTCTTCATTGCCTACTATTTCTGCTACTACTACTAATGTATCCTCGCAGATTCCTGTTCTCACCAAGAAACCTGACAATGCTGGAAAAAAGACCACATTTGTTGCTGATAGTACTCCATCGACAAAAATGACCACTTCTACTCCCATACTTATCTCTAATAACGATATTTTGAGTATGTTTCAACAGGTACAACAACAAATGATAGATCAAGAACGAATGAATCAAAGACTTCTCAAGGAAATGGAGAACTTGAAGGCTGAAAAGAACAAACAGCCGGAAGCTATCACTCCACCAGTATCGGAACTTCTTCAGGATCCCAAGACCTGGGGATATATCGGGATAATATCCTTATCCCTAGAACCTCACTCCCTACGCCATATACTGGTAACACTTATAATTATTCTCCATTTGAAACTACTAACCTTGGTTCTTCACAGGAATCAGGAATATCTCCTCAAGTGGCCAAAGAGATCCGAAAACTTCGGGATATGATCTCCAGCATACCAGGAATAGTCAAGCCTATCCCAAAAGTACCAGCAATCCCTCACAGGATATCCAGATTCGCTCCACCAATATGTGATGCTGAAATCCCAAAGAGATTTCAAACTCCCACCATGAAACTGTATGATGAGACCACGGATCCCGAAGAGCATGTAGCCCAATATAGGGAATGGATAGAGACAAATCGCATTCCCCCACATTTGAAAGAAGCTTGCTTATGCAAGGGATTTGGTTCGACATTAATGGGAGCAGCCTTAAAATGGCTACTCAATGTTCCTTCTTACTCAATTACTTCTTTTGCTCATTTGATTAACTTGTTTAATAATCAATTTTCGTGTAGCAAGACCTTTGAAAGGCTGACCAGTGATCTCTACAGGATAACACAGGGATCAGACAAAACTCTAAGGAGCTATGCCTACAAGTTTGGCAGAGAATCCTTAGATATCCCTAATCTTGATATCACTACGGCTGTTCAAGCTTTGAAGATGGGATTACATAAAAACTCACCTTTTTATGATGATTTAGTTATGAATCCTTGCAGGAATATGGACGAGGTACGGAATCAAGCATTGAGATTCATAAGGTTGGAAAATGATAAAGAGATCCAGAAGAGGATTACCACAACTCCTCCCAGTCACCAAGGCAAAATGAAGTTCGATTCACCCACCAACAAGTCATTCAAATCCAAGCCATATTATAAGTCTGACAACCACAAAGTCAACTCTATAGACGATGACGAGGATGACGAAGATTATCCCAGGATAACTGAATATTGTTTTTCTTTAGATATCCCTGAACTATGGGGTTGTGACATAATGTCTGCTATGCAGGATTTAGGTGAAAAGGCTAGATGGCCTCCTAAGGACAAGAATTCGCCGCAAAGGACAAGTCCAAATGGTGTGCATTTCACGAAGACTTTGGACATATAACCGAATACTGCATTTCCTTAAGAAAAGAAATAACCTATTTACTTAGCAAAGACCATCTCAAAGAACTACTTGGTAGAAAAAAAAGAAATAAAGGAGGCAGGATCCTGATGGATTCCCAAAAAGAGCTACATCCCCACGAAAGGATGCTAAGGTAATAAACTTTATCTCCGGTGGATCTGACATATGTGGTACTTCCTATTCTGCAGCTAGGAGACATACAAAAGAAGCGAAAATGGAGAATGGAGAAAGAACCACAAAGACTTCAACGATAACTAAGGATACTGTTATATCCTTCGAAGAACAAGACCGGGAGAATTTCATAGTTCCTTATCATGATGGGTTAGTAATCACTTTATATGTTGCTAACCACTATAGGGGTGAGCAAAAAACCGAAAAAACCGAACCGGAACCGAAATAACCAAAAAAACCGAACCGAATGTATAACCGGGAAAAACCGAACCGAAAAAAACCGAAACCGAATTTTTCGGTTCAGTTGCGGTTTTTCATTTTATAAAAACCGAAAAAACCGAACCGAATTTATTTCTTAAAAATTTATATGTGTATATATATATTTATATATATTGTTATTTCATACTTATTTAATGGGAAAAAACATACAAAAAGTCTACCGTTGGAGATGATAAAAATTTAGATTATATAAAATAAATCATTTTAAAAGGTAAATATCGGAATTATTGCATATTTAGTTATTTACTTTTGATTTTTTTTAAATGTAAGAACATGGTGGTAATTATTTTGTTTTTTAATTAGTTAGTGCTCGATCAATTAATTTGTTAATTGTTAAACGTGTTTGTATTTTTAATGTTGGGCGTAAGAGCGAACAAAAAAAAACAAAAACAAAAAAAAGTAAAAAAAAACCGAAAAAACCAAAAACCGAACCGAAACCGACAAAAAAACCGAAAAACCGAACGGTTTGTAATAACTAAAAACCGACTATGTCGGTTTCGGTTTCGGTTTTAGCCAAAAACCGAATCAAACCGAACCGTGCACGCCCCTAAACCATTATGTGCGCATGATACTTATTGATGGAGGAAGTTTAGTAAACTTTATGCAGTTAGAGACACTCAAAAGGATGAATATCCCCGAATCCGAAATAACTACCAAGTCTTTGGTACTAGTTGGATTCAGCGGAGAAGCGAAAGCTACCATCGGTGAAATTAAATTACCAGTGTATATCGAGGGGATAAATTCTATGCAACGCTTTTGTATTATAGATTCTTTGTCTTGTTATAATATCATATTAGGAAGACCTTGGATACACGATATGAAGGCAGTCCCTTCAACATATCATCAGTGCGTCAAACTACCTACACCAAGGGGAGTTGTGAAGATCGATAGTGACCAGGAAGAGGCTAAGGAGTGCTACTCATCATCGATGAAGGCGACAACGAAATCAAGCTCGACATAGCAATCAAAGAACAACCTTGGGGATAACCAGGAATCTCGGGAAAAAGAAGTAAAAGAAATATTACTTAGTCCCGAGGATCCCGAGACCAAAGTTCTCATAGGAACTGATATTCCCAAGGATATTGAGGAGAAGTTGATTTCTTTTTCTGAAAACAAGAATCTCTACCTTTGCTTGGAAACATGAGGATATGACAGGGATATCCTCAGACGTAATTACACATAAGTTAAGAATAGATAGAAGCTACAAGCCTATCCACCAAAAAAGGAGAAAATTTGCTCCCAAAAGGAATATAATCATCCAAGAAGAAGTGGAGAAACTTCTTAAAGCCAAGATGATTAGGGAAGTAAAATTTCCAAGGTGGTTAGCTAATGTAGTTGTGGTTCAAAAGAAGAATGGAAAATGGAGAGTTTGTGTAGATTACACAGATCTAAACAAAGCTTGTCCCAAAGACCCCTTTCCATTACCACACATAGACTCAATGGTAGATGCTACAGCAGGCCATGAAATGTTAACTTTCATGGATGCATCGGCGGGATTCCAGCAAATCCAAATGGAGCTTTCAGACCAAGAAGATACTGCTTTCATGACGCCAACAGGGATATATTGCTATACAAAAATTCCATTTGGCTTGAAAAACGCGGGAGCTACTTATCAAATGCTTGTCAATATGATGTTTAAGGATAAGCTGGGGGACACAATGGAGGTGTACATCGATGATATGGTAGTCAAATCTAAGATTACCAAAGATCATCTTCGGTATCTCGAAGAATCATTCGATATCCTGGATCGATACAATATGAAACTTAACCCTTCTAAGTGTCATTTTGGAGTAAGATCAGGAAAATTATTGGGATATATGGTCACTAAAAGAGGAATAGAGGCCAGCCTAGAACAAATCCAAGCTATCATATACCTCAAATCCCCAACGAATGTAAAAGAAGTACAGAGGTTAACAGGAAGAATAACTGCCCTTAATAGATTCATCTCGAGATCTTCTGAAAAATTCAAAGGATTCTACGATATCCTTAAAAAGAATAAGAAGTTTCAATGGGATGAAGAGCATGAGAAGGCACTACAGGATTTGAAAGAATACTTATCCTCAGCACCATTGCTTATAAAACCAGAAGATGGTGAACCACTATCACTATACTTGGTGGTATCCCGAACTACTGTAAGTGTTGTGCTAGTCAAAGACTATCAGGGATCACAACATCTTTTATACTATGTAAGTAAGAGCTTATTAGATGCTAAAACTAGGTATTCCCACCTAGAAAAATTAATCTTATGTTTAATTATGGCATCAACAAAGCTTAGGCACTACTTTAAGACACATAGGATACACATTAAAACAAATTACCCAATTAAGTCGGTGCTAAGAAAACCTAAGTTATTAGGAATAATGGCCAAGTGGTCAGTAAAACTCAGTACTTTTTTTTAATCTATGAACCAAAACAACAATTAAATCTCAAGCACTAGCAGACTTTGTGGCAGATTTTAATAGTGATATTCAACCAGAAGCAGATTCAGAAGTTAAACTTTTGGATGAGGATACCGGTGAATGGACTCTACACACTGATGGAGCCTCGAATGTAAGAGGGACATGTTTAGGGATAATACTAAAATCGCCACAGTGGGACATAATACCCCAATCGATCACTTGTGAGTTCCAAGCAACTAATAACGAAGCTGAATATGAAGCCTTGATAGCAGGACTCCAATTAGCTAGAGACTTGAACATAAGACACCTCCACGTATTTGTTGATTCCTTGCTAATAGCTAACCAGTTTAATGGTTCCTATATGGTTAAAGGAGATAAATTGGCAAAATACTTAGAGGTAGTTAAGGGTATAGTGGGATATTTCTATACTTTTGATATTACACAAGTTCCTAGAGAAGAGAATGATGAAGCAGATGCATTAGCAAACCTAGCATCATCTCTGAAAATTTGTGATGATATCAATATTCCTATCCTGCATATACTAAACCCAGTTATAGATATAGAACCTTGAATAAATTTCTCGAATTCGACTATATGTAAACTACAATAATATCCTCAATATTTTCACAATTAGCATCCTAATCAAATATGCTTTTAAAGTATCCTGAACATAAATGAATAAACTACAGTAGGAATGATTTTATCAACCAAAATTTCAAGACATATCCTACAAGACATAACTAAACATAATATCCTAAAGCATTCATTGATATTAAGTCAAAAAACTAACAAAGTAAAATCAGTATATCGGGTTTCGCCATGAAAACTCATGGTCCCTCCACCCAATATACTAAAAATGTCAAACTAAAAGAAACTAAGAAATTTTAGGCTTTGCCATGTAAACACATGGTCCCTCCACCTAAAATTCCACAAATTGTCTGCACATCTAGGGACTTAACATCAAGATATTTTTTAAAAAGAACTACATATCACCATAACAGGAACCACAAACATAATGGGCTCAGACCTTATCAACTCTATCTTCATCGTCCATCACCGCACCACCTTCGCCTCCACCGACTCCAATATCCTCACCTCCTGCCACCTTACTGGTCTCCACCACGCTCTTCGTCTTTGCCGCTGCATCAGAAGTCTCCGCCATATCCTCAGTCAGCTTAGCCAAAACCTTAACCCAGTCGGCAAGGTCCTTGTCCCACAAGTTCGAGTCCTCTTGTTTTGACCTTTCTGCCATTGGGATCTTTGCTTTGAGGATGGCAGCAACAGCAGACTTCTTAGTCCCCTCAATGATCTCCTTCACCTTCAGCTTATGGGCGGCGTCATTATCCTTGGCCAGTTTCTTGAACTTTGAGGCCTCCTTCTCGTAGTGTCCAGCTTTAGCGACATCGATCTTCCTTTGATCATCAAGATCCTCGATTTTCTTTTCATAGGCTTCCTTGTCACTGGATATATTCGAGATGACCTATACAATAAGGATAATATGTGGATATAATTGCTAGAGAATTATGATAATGTAAAGATCTACCTTGTGGAGAAGATCGACAGCAGGGAAATCAGGGATATCATCCATATTGACGACATCAACACCCTTGCGCTTCTTCGAAGCCTTGGTCGAATGAGTGTGCATGATCCTCGCCTTGGGGGCAACATGGCTAGTTTTCTCTTTTTTGATAGTCAAGAAGTCAGTGAGGTCCTCAAGATCAAAAGATGATTCTAAATAAATAAACAAAAATATAAAAACATTGAAGACTAATCAAAACCTAAAAACTGACTTAGGGATACCTGATGTCATTTGGGCTTGTGATTGTTGCGAAGAAGCACTATGAGACGGAGAAGAAACATGAATATCTTCTTTGGATGATGCCGTGAACTTTCGTTCTCTCTCTCCAATTCTCAATAAAGATTGAATCCTTTGTTGAGTATCCTGGTTTTCAGCAATGAGTGATTCGAACTTCGGTGCTGAGACATAACAATAAACAAAAACGATTAGTAAACACTCGAATAACAGTAATAAAAAATAAGATATCCTACCCTTTAACAACCAACTAACTGGAAGAGAAATTCCCACAGGGATAGAAATCCTTTTCACAAAGAAGAATTTGTCTCTCCACTCATCCTCGTTCATGGTGATCCCATGAACCAAAATAGGGGCACCAGTTCACCTTTGAAGCAAAAAACGGGAGTACCCATGGGTACAAAGCTGATATGATGAAGAAATTTCGGCTACCCTAATATTAAGGCCATATTTATGGTTCAATCAATGAAGGGTGACGAGCAATCGCCAACCCATAGGCATCAGTTGAGGATAACAGAGACGGGTAATACGGAAAAATTCAGAAATCAAAGTGGGGAAAGGAAAGGATAAACCCAATGAAAATGGGTATTCAGGAAAACAAACCCATTTGGTGGAACTATGATCAGCTTTCAAAGAAGGATCATAACGTCGAAATACAGTTTTTTCAGGAAATGCTTGGGAGAGTTGCATAACTTCGATATGATCATCATCAAAGGTGCATGCGTATTGATCAGTGTAGGGAAGAACATTCTGATCAAAGAATTCGCTCGCTTCGGAAGGAGAAGAAGAATGCGACATCTTTACTAAATTAAAATTCCGAAAAACAAAAGAGGTAAAGAAAAAAACTTACCAGAAGAAACGATCGAAGAAGATGTGTGATTGAAGGAGATAGACGTGTGATCATTATATGCGTAGTATCCTAACATCTAAACAGTAACCGTTATCCCCATCTAACCGTCCATTTAATCACGAAACCGTCAATTCAAATTTCAAAATTCAAAATTTTAAACTTTAATCTTTTAAATTTTACAACTGTAAACATCAAACTGTAAAATTGGGGGCAATTGTTAGGCGCAAAATATTCTCACTCGGGATATTTCAGGATCCGGGATATTTCGGGATTAGGGATATTTAAAGGATATATATTATTATTAACAATT
Source organism: Mikania micrantha (assembly GCA_009363875.1). Classification (NCBI taxonomy): domain Eukaryota; kingdom Viridiplantae; phylum Streptophyta; class Magnoliopsida; order Asterales; family Asteraceae; genus Mikania; species Mikania micrantha. Next base: position 93,409,642 of record CM018691.1, on the reverse strand, counting down.
ATCTCTGTTACTTAACGTCTATGACGAGATTTCAGGAATTGACAGGTTGTCTAATAGTTGGTCCTGATGTCACGGAAAAGTGCAACACCTACTTCAACTTAAACGAGGAATCCAAGAGAGATCTATGCGGGTGATTTAAAAGAGTCATCCACGACTGGAAAGTGTCGGAATATTCGGAACTACCTTATGAACGTTGTCAAACATCTTTTTTTAGATTCTTTGTATATATACCGAGGTGATTGATCGATATAGGACATTGGTTACTCATACAACACACAATACTCACTTAAAGCGGATTTAGCTGCTTAAAATCGATCAACTTACGCTCTTCATTTGTATTGAATTCTTGATTTATTAATAATACAAGGCAGAGTGACAATTGTCACCTCCCGAGGTTTTTATGCCGGCAATCCTAAGGGATTAAGGGTTTTTTCTCGTATAAATCTCGTGTGTATTGCTATTTTTCTATTTGATATATTCAAATATCCCCAAGGATATTCGGGGATATCCTAAACATATATTCGGTATACTCAATATATTTGTTTATTAAACACAATACCCCACTTTTTAATTCGATTTTGCTAAGAATTAAGCTTGTTAATTTTTACCCGAAACAAATATAATCATGACAATTATTTGATAACGTAAAATCGTGTTAGAAGCATGTGAACAATAATAATATTTGAGTAAAGTGAGATGAAGATTTAAAAAGATAGTTAAAAGTTTAGGGATAAAATTGAAAATTTAAAATTAAGTTAATATTGAAGAAAACAAATTTGTAAAGCTGCAAAGTTTTGTAGCCGTTTCAAAAAAAAATCCATTCATCTTTTGCAGCGATTACACGTTATATTTGGATATGTGAGTGGCCGCTTTTGTTGAAATCCAAGATACATCCCTCACTTGCATAGTTTAACGACTTGTATATACAGCCTCAAATTGTGTACTTAAATGAATAGCGCGTATGTGAGTAGCCACCGTCATTGCTTTTTAATCTATATATAAATATGTATGCGTGCTATAACATAAATATATTGTGTTGACTACTGACTTGTAATTTCTTGAAATTTCTTGAGGCAACATATGAACAAAATAAAATTAATTTATTTATGTCACACAAAGTAGGCTTGTAAACGAACTGAACAAACATAAACGAGCCCTTATTCGTATTCGTTTGTTTAACTTTTAACTTGTTCACGAACGCTAACCGAACAAAAATTCTTGTTCGTGTTCGTTCGTTAAAGAATTAAGCTTGTTCACGAACGCTAATGAACAAATATGATTTAAACAATAAAAATCAACATTCTTAATCTCAAGCATTGGAGATAATCATTTATAAATATATAAATTAAAATATTATACTATTAAACAAAAAATAATTTAAATATTATGGTATTAAACTAAAAATAAAAAAAATTAAAAATATATCACACATTTAATGAATAAGTATAATAAATGAACTTAACCGAACATAAACGAACGTAAATGAACAAAAATGAACGAACACGACCTCTGTTCATGCACGTTCATCTAACTAAGCGAACGGAATTTCCTGTTCGTGTTTTTTCATTTATTATATGAAAGAAAATAAACGAATTTTCAGCCGAACGGTTCACAAACTGCTCGCTGAACGTTCTTGTTCATTTACAGCCGTAACACCAAGTAATAGAAGGCGTTGAGCAGCATAGAGAGAATTAAAGTTGTCACAACATGATTAAAATTCGATGTTACTCCCCCCCCCCCCCCCCCCCAAACTCAATAAACGAACTTTCAGCCGAACGGTTCACGAACTGCTCACTGAACGTTCTGGTTCATTTACAGCCGTAACACCAAGTAATAGAAGGCGTTGAGCAGCATAGAGAGAATTAAAGTTGTCACAACATGATTAAAATTCGATGTTACTTGTCCCCCCCCCCCCCCTCATTGACTTATACCATTTGGAGGCGTGTGCTGGGGAGGAAGAAGGAAGGGACGCACGTCTAAGGTTTGCACGTACAAAAGTGAAGGGCATTTGGGATTTATGTGGGGCCCACCTGCAATTATTTTAGCGAATTATTAAAGAGAGATGATGCATATGATAATGATGAGTTTATGATAAAATAAAAAGAGATGATGCATGTGAGAAGAGTGGTTAAAAAACTAAGGTGACAGTAATGGCTATGATGCATGTGTTAAGTGCACTCACTTGTATTATGGGTAGTCTTAGTTACCTAACTGAATATGCCGATCCGCGTCAATTTTGGTTTTTAATAAAAACCAAAGTTCCAAGTATGTGATCATATGTGAAAATTGCAATTAAAGCGAAACCATGGCATATCACATAGTTACAGCTTACGAAATCACATGAGAATATAACAACATAAAGCTTTTTTTTTTCATAGATTAAACGCAAAAGTCCATTTTATTAAAAACTTACAGGATGTAAAAAACAATAATCATGAACCATGTTGCAAAGAACACATTTTATAAACCCAAATATCCAATAATCAAACAAATCATGATAACGGGTGTACCCATGATAAGTATTAGAGGCAGTTGTTCTTCTTAAATTTTTTTCTAGCACTATATATATTTTAAATTATGACCAAACCTTTTAATATTTTGCAATCATCCTCCTTAAATTTGCATAATCAAACTTGTGATGTGAATTCTTTTTACTTGTTTTTTAGAATTACTTAAAATAATCTTTATATATGTTGACTGTTGTGTATAGATTTTTGAAAATAAAACCTCTTAGTGAATAACTTTATATGTATTGTTTTTTTATTATGTTATAAATATGAAATTTAGTTTAGTTGTATTTTTTAACATGACCTAACCCATCCTGAACAAAACAGAAAAAAATATTATATAGTGTTCAGCAAACGACCCTAAAAAATTTCCGCCCCTAAAAAAAATTTATGGATTCATCACTGAATTCATGATGCAAAAAACACAAATCTTGAACCATCAGTTGTAAATCCAAAAGCTTTCTTTGTTTACATTAAAATTGAAGCAAAAGATTTCTTTTTAAACCAAAATTAATCATCACATCTTATCAATAAAACTTCATATAAATGTAACCAACTTTCTAAAATGTTCCAAAGGTGTTTTAATCCTATGGTTTTTACCTCATTAGAAAGTTATAATGTTGACATGTCATTTAATATGCTGACGTAGCATTTCTTTTTTGTTTTCACTCCTTTTTATTGCTGACATGGAAAATGATATGGATTTCTTCTTTTTTTGGATCTGTTAATGGAAACAAAAAAGAAAAGCCACGTCAGCTCTCATACCTTTCTTCGTTCATGGTTCGATATTCTGGTGTCCTAGGCGTAGAGGAAAATGTTAAATGACATGTCACATGGTAACCTTGTAAAGAGGTAAAAAAATATAGAATTAGAATACTTTATGTAAGTTTAGTTACTTAATTGAAACAAAAAAGTTTGAGTGACTTAATTTGAACACTTTTGAAAGTTGGTTATATTTATATGAAGTTTTCACTATCTTATTAGGATCTGAGTGAAGTAAGATGTTGAAAACCTTATTTGTACCCCATAAAATAGAATGATTGCTTTCAATAAGACATCCAGCTCATGATATTTGATTAACTGACCAAACCAGCGTTTTTAATTTATTTTCACAAAATTTACATAAAATAATGTTAAAATTAGTGTAATTGTCCTTTTGTCGTTCGACCTTTTGTCGTTCGAGGACCGACACATATATACATCATATGCTTGTCTTGCAAACGGGACATATTTTAAAACAAAATTAAATAGAACAAAGTCCCCACTCAATTGATCGAAAATAAAAAGTATGAAAAAAATATTCGATAACCAAAAATAAATAATTGTTTAAGTTGAACCTTAATGTGCTAACAATTTAATGTTTTCTCGATAGTGAAAGAAAATCGCTCTTATTGTTGTAGATACTGACCTGATTACATGATTAAAGAAGATGTTGAATAGACTGATAATCCAAGTTTGCGTAGATTGTTGAAGGATCATGTGGCGAAGCTTGAGGGTTACGGAAGAAGAGCTATAAATTTATATGGGACTTAGAATAGTTGTTAACTTTTTTAAATGAGGGTGCGAACTATCCAAAATTTAACTAAAAACAACCTTTCATCTCGAATACTAACATACTGACGAATATCCGAACTATCCAAAATATTTCAAAATAGGTAACTGAATCCGAATTTTCAGATATTTTTGGTTTGAATTTTCAGATATCGAAATTCGGTTTCGGATACAACGACGAGCCAGAAAAAAGCCGCTTAGCGAATTCAAATATTAAAGTAGAGTGTTGAAAAAACTAAAAACCGTTTAATACAGAAAACCAAACCGTATTCGTAATTGAAAAAAACCGAACCGAATTCTGAATTCGGTTTCGGTTTGGTTCCTAATTGTATCCAAATTCTGAATTCAGTTTTCGGTTAGGTTCCTAATCGTATCCGAATTTCAGTTATTGGTTCCAATTTTAGTTTGAATTCGGTTTGTTTGGTTTGCCGAATAAACAAAATTTAGATTTAAATTAATTCTCTTGTTAATAATATATAAGGTTGAAATTTAGTTTATTCGGATGAATTTGGTTTATTTGACAGAATTCGATTTACTTGGATTGAAATATTCAGTTTTTAACCAACTTATTTGGTTTTTAATCAGATTGTTTGGTTTTAACTAAAAATCGAATTTGGTTCAGTTTTTGAATATGGAAAAAAACTAAAAATCGATTAAACCGCTAACCGAACCGATGAACACCCATAGTTTATGTCACACCCCCAAATTTCAACTAACGGAATCACACCGTTTGGGAGCATGACAAACCAGGATCTCAGATCATTAGACATAGCGAAGACCTCTATATGAATTTTCAAAACATACTGTGGTCTTTAAAACAATACATCAGAGTTTTCAAAAGTTGCGGAAGCGTTATAAAACCAATAACAGTTGTAAAGTAAACATTACAAAACACAATACTTAAATGTTCAAATTCAAATATTCAAAATGTTTAAAATGCATGAGACTCTATCTCCTAGTCCATGCCAGCTTTAACGCGCGCCTTAGCGTCCTGAGAAAACATGTAAATCAAGTCAACACAAAGGTTGGTGCATAACACAGGTTTTAAGCATTCACAATGTTCAAAACAGCAGTTTGAATAACAAGATTGTAGATAACATAATCACACATGCACAGTCATGATAGCTAGTCATATAAACTATTTACATACGTGTTCGACACCGAAGCTGACGGATTGCCATGCTATAGCATGTTTTCGCCTTGCCACTATTGTCTATCACAACAATAGTAAAAATGTGTTTGGTCAGTCAAACACCTGCGTAGATCCCATCTACCAGGTGAGGTTTGTCAAACCTAATAGATCTATTTCCAACTACCACGCTTTGCATTACAGCAAACTAAACGGTTCGAGGTGTGTAAGGACTTTCAAGTTGATATGTTGTCACATAATGTAAACAGCTAACTCATGCAAGTGATATGTATCTAAAAACAGTTTGTTGCACATGTTTTCTCCCCCAAAACAGTTTAAAATAAGAGAGGGGCCGTGTACGCACCTTTGAGTATAGCAGAATGATCACACACTAAAAGCTCGTGTAAGAAATCCTTCTACGAAGAATCTGTGTTTAAACAATAACCTAGTGTTATTCAGAATGTCGTTTTGTGCTTGAAATCACATACGTATCAACATACGTATGTTAGAGTGTTAAGATTGTGCATACAAAAGTACACGTGCTTTTGAATCGTTTAAATAAAATCCTATACAATTTTATTTAAATAATCGTAATTATACGCGATTTCGTTTTCGGACTAAAATATAGATTTTATTATCCTAATACGTTCGTATTCTCGTTACGGTTCCAACGCAACTTGAACGGATTAAAACGGATTTAGAACGAAGAAGTTATTCCAAAAATACCAAAAATGGTATTTTTCCCAAAACCGGCCACCCCCCCGGCTCGAACCCGCGACCTATCACTCGCAACACACATGATCTACCAACTCGCCCGCTAGGGTATCGCGTTTGTTATCCGGAATTAATTCTTTTAACTCCTAACCTATCGGTCCCCCTTTGTTTATCTATAACCGAATCAATAACTACCCAAATGGTCCCTAATTCGAACCCGATTGACCCAACATCCATGGGGCTTTTGTCCCCTGAGTCTAAACGATCCTGCTGATGGTTTTAATTCGAAACATCATTCACCATTACTTGATTAATCAAGTATTAACAGATTCGAACACCCTTTTCCAAATTCCAAACTAGAAATTGTTTACTTAGCTACTGTAACATAAAATTGATATGATATTATCATCATTCGAGGTCTTCTGGAACTCACCACACCATCCAATTCTATTCTAGAACTCATCTTGAGCCAATCCCCCAATTCGTTTTTGATTACAAGCCCTAGAAATCGAAACCCTCTCATTCATATTTGTTTGATGAAATTAACCTATGGATTACCTTATAATAATGATTTCGAAACTCTCTATGCCAATTAATTTGATTTTTAAACCGTTTTGATCAACGACCCCCAAAACCGATTTTTGATATGAACCCTAATACTCAAACTTGATCAATTCGATGTAGTTACATGAAATACAGTTAGGGATAAGCTTAATCGATCCTTTTAGAAGGTTTAGGATAGATTACTAACCTGTTTTGATGTCGAATTGTAGTAGAACGACTTTGAGACTTGAATTCGATTAAGCCCTTAATCGAATCTTCAATCCTGAAGCTAATGTTTCCGATTGTGATGTGTAGAAGATGCTAAAAGTGTCGACTAGGGAATATGAAAATTCAATTTGATGTAATGAAGCCAAAGGATACGATTTTGATTAATGAATAGCAACGGTTTCAACTTTGAGGCTTCCCTTGAATTCAATTCGACATTATGGTTCAATATAACTGTTAAGTATTGATGATAATCATCAATATGATGATTAAGAATGTTTAAATGATCAGTTACAAACCGATTTGTGAAGAATTTCGGATTTAATTGTTAATCCCATGCGAATTTTGACTTCTAAAGTCAAAATTGAACCTTTAATTCAATTACAAACCTAAACTTAGCAATTTAAATGTATTGAGACTATTTTCAACAAATTCTAATCCCTTAGTCTTGATTTCTCTCAATTACATAATAATTCAGTTTACAAAATTGAGCCGAAAAATCCCGAATTGTCACTACTCGGGTTAATTGAACATTTTTGAGCTTAAATTAAACTAATTGGACCTCACAAAGTACCATTGGGCCTAATTTAAACTCATTGGGTCTATCTTAACCTTACTGGGCCTTCCTAAATTTCATTGGGCCTCCCTGAGCCTTATTAGGCCTTACTGGGCCTACTTTAGCCTTGTTTAGTCTAATTGGGCCTTAATGGCCTACTTTGTTTACATTGGGCTTCACTTGCCCCTATTGGGCCTTACTGAGCCTCCCTTGGCTTATTGGGCCTACCTTAGTTCTGTTGGGCCCACATTATCTCTGTTGGGCCTGTGATATCACTATCTCCCGTTAACAAGGTTAGTGTAAAAAGTCGGATTGTCACATCATCCCCTTGTTGAAGGAATTTTCGTCCCGAAAATTAGTAAGTGTTAGGAGTAGTTAGGAAACTACTTACGAGTTTAAATCGTACGTGTTAGTGTGATTTGATCATTCTGTGTGCTTGTGTGTACTCACACACAAAGTCTAATGCTTGCAACATCACAACTCAATTGTGATCGTTCAATGTGACTGTTTGCATGTACACTAGTTAGTTCACCTAACTGTGACTGTTTGTGTTTGATCGTACTGTGTTGTGTAACCTCACACATAGTGAGTGTCTGAAACTGTTTGTACTATGTAACCCCGCACATAGCAAAATGTGTGTTGTGTAACCTCACACATAATGAGTGTCTATAACCGTTTGTACTATGCAACCCCGCACATAGCAAAATGTGTGTAACCAATCATGTATGTACTACCATAACATGTAACATATGAAATGTAGCACATAAAACATATAGAATATAATGTAGCACAAATGTTTGTAACAAAATCAATTGAATAAATAAAATGTTTGTGCTTACAGTTTGAAATTTGCAGTGTTTGATGTGTGAAGCATCACGTCATCCCCTTGTTGAAGGAAATTTCGTCCCGAAATTTAACGTGCGCTCTCAGTGTTAGCAATAGCTGTTTTGAATAGATGAGGATATTTCTTCATCATTTGATCTTCCCGTTCCCATGTGAATTCAGGACCACGTCTTGAATTCCATCGAACTTTGACTATTGGAATCTTGCTTTGCTTCAGTTGTTTGACCTCTCGGTCCATGATTTCTGCCGGTTCTTCAATGAATCGTAATTGTTCATCTACTTGTATTTCTTCCGACGGTACAATCAATGTCTCGTCAGAAAGACATTTCTTTAAGTTCGACACATGAAACACATCATGAACTCCACTGAGTTCATCCGGTAACTTGAGTTGATACGCCACCGGACCAATCCTTTTCAGAATTTCAAAAGGTCCTACGTAACGTGGACTAAGCTTTCCGCGCTTGCCGAATCGTATCACACCCTTCCAAGGTGATACTTTTAGAAGAACTCGGTCTCCTACTTGAAATTCCAACGGCTTGCGACGTTTGTCTGCATAACTCTTCTGTCGATCCCGAGCCGCTGCCATACGGTTCCGGATTTGAACTATCTTCTCTGTCGTCTCGTGCACTAGTTCAGGACCTGTTATCTGACTGTCACCAATTTCAGCCCAGCAAACTGGTGAACGACATTTGCGACCATACAAAGCTTCAAACGGTGCTGCTTGAATACTTGTATGATAACTATTATTGTAAGAGAATTCCACCAACGGTAAATGATTCTCCCAGCTATCACCAAAGTCAATTACACAAGCTCGTAACATATCCTCGAGCGTTTGAATCGTTCGTTCACTTTGACCGTCGGTCTGTGGATGATAAGCGGTACTCATATCCAAGCGAGTCCCTAATGACTTATGAAGAGATTTCCAAAAGTTAGAAGTAAATCGAGCATCCCGGTCTGATATGATAGAGATTGGCACGCCATGCCGTGCGACTACTTCCTTGATGTAAATTCGAGTCAGTTTCTCCATCTTATCAGTTTCCTTGATTGCTAAGAAGTGTGCAGATTTCGTTAATCGATCGACAATTACCCATATCGTATCACAACCACTCGGTGTACGGGGTAACTTAGTAATGAAGTCCATCGAAATCTGTTCCCATTTCCACATCGGTATCTCTGGTTGTTGCAGTAAACCAGATGGCTTCTGATATTCAACTTTGACTTTCGAACAAGTCAAACATTTGCTAACGTACTTAGCAATATCAGCTTTCATGTGAGGCCACCAATACAGTGCCTTCAAGTCATGGTACATCTTGTCTGATCCCGGATGGACTGAATATCTGGACTTGTGTGCTTCATCCATCACGAGTTCCCTTAAACCTCCATACAAAGGTATCCACATTCGATCAATGAAATAACGAATTCCATCAGGTTTAACATTCAATTGTTCTTCCATTCCTCGTAAAGATTCCGGTACTAAGTTTTCCGTTTTCAAAGCCTCAATCTGAGCACTGTGCACCTTGTCAGGTAAGTCAGTATGTATTGTCATCATAAGTGCACGAACCCGTCTTGCTCCTGTTGTGTCTTTTCTGCTCAGAGCGTCAGCTACTACATTAGCTTTTCCCGGGTGATATTTAATCGCACACTCATAATCATTCAACAACTCAACCCATCGTCGTTGCCTCATATTAAGCTCCTTCTGATCAAAGATATGTTGCAAACTCTTATGATCAGTATAAATGGTACACTTAGTTCCATACAGATAATGCCTCCAAATTTTCAAAGCAAAAACCACTGCCCCTAACTCCAAGTCATGAGTAGTGTAATTCTTTTCGTGTGTTCGTAGTTGTCTGGAAGCATAAGCAATCACTTTATCACGTTGCATCAACACACATCCCAAACCCTGTGCAGATGCATCACAATACACCACGAAGTCTTCCGTCCCTTCCGGTAAGGACAGAATTGGTGCGCTGCAAAGCTTCTGTTTCAATAACTGGAACGCAGTTTCCTGTTTATCCGTCCAGTTATACTTTGTTCCCTTGTGCGTAAGAGCTGTAAGTGGTTGAGCGATCTTTGAGAATCCCTCAATAAATCGTCGGTAGTAACCCGCCAAACCAAAGAATTGTCGTACCTCGGTAGGTGTTTTTGGCGCTTCCCAATTCTTAATCGCTTCAATCTTCGCTGGATCAACATGTATGCCCTTTTCGTTGACTATATGACCCAAGAATTGTACTTCTCGCATCCAGAAATCACATTTTGAGAATTTAGCGTACAATTGTTCCTGTTTCAGTAATTCCAATAGTAATCGAAGATGTTCGGCGTGCTCCTCCTCAGACTGTGAATAGATGAGAATGTCATCAATGAAAACAATGACAAACTTATCAAGATAAGGTTTACAAACACGATTCATAAGATCCATGAATACAGCTGGAGTGTTTGTCGACCCAAATGGCATGACCAAGAACTCATAATGGCCATAGCGTGTCCTGAATGCTGTCTTCGGGATATCCTCCTCCTGAACTCTTAATTGATGATAACCCGACCTGAGATCAATCTTCGAGTAGTAACTCGAACCTTGCAATTGATCAAACAGATCGTCAATCCTGGGTAACGGATACCGGTTCTTGATAGTAACTTTATTCAATTCACGGTAATCGATGCACATACGGAAAGTCCCGTCCTTCTTCTTTACAAACAAAACTGGAGCTCCCCACGGTGAAAAACTAGGTCGTATGAAACCCTTATCCAACAACTCTTGCAATTGTGTGGATAATTCTTGCATCTCAGACGGTGCAAGTCGATAAGGTGCCCTAGCTATCGGTGCTGCATCTGGTGTAAGGTCGATTCGGAATTCCACCTGTCTGATAGGCGGTAATCCCGGTAAGTCTTCTGGAAATACCTCCGGAAATTCACAAACTACAGGTATATCTTCAAGCTTCTTCCCAGCTACTGGCTTTTCAGTTATAAGTGCTATAACTGCCGTATGACCTTTCCGCAGACATTTGTGTGCTTTCATACAAGATATGAGACGCAGTGGCGTACTGCTCTTCTCGCCTTGTACATATAATGTCTCTCCCTGCGGAAGAGGTATGCGAACAATCTTTTCATGGCATACAATTTCAGCCTGGTTTTTGGACAACCAGTCCATGCCAATGACTACATCAAAACTGCCTAAGGCAATAGGCATCAGATCAATCTCTAATGTTTGACCCATCAAATCAAGGATACATCCCTTAAAAATGTTTTCTACTACAATTAACTTACCATCAGCTAATTCCACAGTGTAGGGACTATCTAAGGCAGTGGGACTAACATTTAGCAACTTAGCAAGTGAACTAGATACAAAACTCCGATCGGCACCGGTGTCAAATAACATAGAGGCATAGTGATTATTTAAGAGGAACGTACCCGTAACAATGTTGGGATCCTCCCGCGCTTGACGTCCTCCAATCACAAACGCCCTGCCTCTAGCACCATTGTTGTTGTTGTTATTGTTATTGTTGTTGTTGTTGTTGTTGCCATTACCATTACCGTTGCCATTTCCATTACCATTGGCATTATTGTCCCCGCCTTTCTTGAGCTGTGGGCAATCTTTCTTAAAATGCCCCATCTTGCCACACTCAAAACAACCTTTCTGAGCGTTGTTCTGGTTATTGTTCTGGTTGTTGTTGTTCTGTAGTTCCCCGCGACAATCCTTAGCCGCATGCCCAATCTTGCCACACCTCTGGCACTTAGCTCTTTCACATTGATTACCTGCATGATAGTAACCACACTTGTTGCACTTGGGGTGTTTCCCAACATAACCCCCCGACGATGATGATTGTTGACCACTGCTTGAACCATGATAAGACTTGTTGGAGTCTTGTTTCCGGTTTTGCTGATATGATTGTTGGTTGTTACCCTTGAAGTTGTTACCTTCCCACTTTCTCTTATGATCTCCTACCTTGGTAGCAGATGTTCGTTTGGGCAGAGTCCCCTGCAACACTGCCTGGTTAGTAAGCTGATGCGCTAAACGAACAGCTTGTTGGATGGTGGTGGGATTTGCTGAAGTCACCAACCCTTGAATCTGAGGCACTAGTCCTCCATTGTACCTTTCAATCCACTTACTGGCTGGAGTAGCCATGTGTGGTAGCAGTCTGGCCAACTTGTGTGACCTGGTTGTGTACTCTTCAATGTTTGACCCCTCCATCTTGAGGTGCCAGTATTCCTCCTCCAACTTCTGCATCTCACTGCGAGGACAGTACTCCTCTTGCAGTAAAGTTTTGAAGTCATTCCATGTTAAGGCATTTGCCTCTCCCAACCCCAGAGTCTGAACATTTGAGTTCCACCAAGTTAGTGCTGGACCCTCCAATGTTCCCGTAGCAAATTTCACCTTGCTTTCGTTAGGGCAGTTGCACATTTCGAATACAGACTCAGCCTTTTCAATCCACCGAAGGAGTCCAATGGCCCCCTCCGACCCTTTGAAATTGTGAGGTTTGCAGTCCAAGAACATCTTGAACTTGCAGACTTGTGGATTAACCAATCCCCCAGCTGGACCCTGTGGCCCTGTGTTGTGAGTCTGAGCATACTGTGCGATTGCCTCTGCAACTCTGTTTTTGATTAGCTCATTGAGCTCAGCAACAGTCATATGTACGTTTCCCTCAGCCATTAGTTTCCTATTTATAAGAAGTGTTAGCACGAAGTCAAAATCTAATGTGACATGTGTAAGTAAAACAACAAACACAACATGTAATATAAATCAACACAACTGTTGAAAATAAATAATAATTCTTCCATAAATAGAAACTTTCTTTGAGTACAATACTTTTGAAATAAAACACAACTTTTCAAACTACTAATATAGGAACACAACCCGTTCCTAATAAGTTTAAACAAAACAAGAAAGAAAAGAAAAACAATCAGTCGTCCTCAACAGTGGATTCAGGATCGGACTCAACAACTGGTGCTGGTTCCTCCTCCTCATCCTCATCCTGTTCCTCATTCTCAGAGGCCACTAAATCCTCCAAAGCTTCAATCCTGCCCGCCAAAATCTCCTCTCGGTTCTCTGACTCTTCTAGACGACCAATCAAATTGATCATCTCATCCCGCATATCGTGAACCAGATGGGTAAGATCATCCTGCCTCTCAATAGCATCCCATAACTCCTGAGATCTCTGTGCTATCCTATCTTCTGCTACCTCCAGATCCTCGCGCAATTTGGCGATCTCCTCGGCGTCCGTCCTTTGCCTCTTAGGCTCAGGAGCATCTAGTACTGGTGGTGGATGTGTAGAAGGTCCCTCAGCAGGGATCTGCTGAGTGCCCTCCACCGGCTCCTCTTCCGGATCCTTATCCGGGTCCTCATCTGGATCCTCCTCGGGATCCTCGTCTGGATCCTCCTCCGGATCCTCCTCCGGATCTGAGTCATCCATCTCATATGGTGGAGGTGATGGAATAGGTGGTGGTGGTGATGATGGTGGTGCCGGAACTATCGGTTCCTCGTCCTCGGAATCATCAATGTAGATGTAGGGAACTGATGATGATGCCATGCCTGTTACATAATACCATATGTAAGTGCAGTGCCATGGAATGTGTAAACAAGTCAATTACATAATGTCATATGTAATTTCTAAGCAGTATGTGTGAACATGTGTGTCTAATGTCTAACAGTCATAGTCTAGGCCTACAAATGCAAACCTAGTTCGCTATAACCAATGTCTCTGATACCAATCTGTCACACCCCCAAATTTCAACTAACGGAATCACACCGTTTGGGAGCATGACAAACCAGGATCTCAGATCATTAGACATAGCGAAGACCTCTATATGAATTTTCAAAACATACTGTGGTCTTTAAAACAATACATCAGAGTTTTCAAAAGTTGCGGAAGCGTTATAAAACCAATAACAGTTGTAAAGTAAACATTACAAAACACAATACTTAAATGTTCAAATTCAAATATTCAAAATGTTTAAAATGCATGAGTCTCTATCTCCTAGTCCATGCCAGCTTTAACGCGCGCCTTAGCGTCCTGAGAAAACATGTAAATCAAGTCAACACAAAGGTTGGTGCATAACACAGGTTTTAAGCATTCACAATGTTCAAAACAGCAGTTTGAATAACAAGATTGTAGATAACATAATCACACATGCACAGTCATGATAGCTAGTCATATAAACTATTTACATACGTGTTCGACACCGAAGCTGACGGATTGCCATGCTATAGCATGTTTTCGCCTTGCCACTATTGTCTATCACAACAATAGTAAAAATGTGTTTGGTCAGTCAAACACCTGCGTAGATCCCATCTACCAGGTGAGGTTTGTCAAACCTAATAGATCTATTTCCAACTACCACGCTTTGCATTACAGCAAACTAAACGGTTCGAGGTGTGTAAGGACTTTCAAGTTGATATGTTGTCACATAATGTAAACAGCTAACTCATGCAAGTGATATGTATCTAAAAACAGTTTGTTGCACATGTTTTCTCCCCCAAAACAGTTTAAAATAAGAGAGGGGCCGTGTACGCACCTTTGAGTATAGCAGAATGATCACACACTAAAAGCTCGTGTAAGAAATCCTTCTACGAAGAATCTGTGTTTAAACAATAACCTAGTGTTATTCAGAATGTCGTTTTGTGCTTGAAATCACATACGTATCAACATACGTATGTTAGAGTGTTAAGATTGTGCATACAAAAGTACACGTGCTTTTGAAATCGTTTAAATAAAATCCTATACAATTTTATTTAAATAATCGTAATTATACGCGATTTCGTTTTCGGACTAAAATATAGATTTTATTATCCTAATACGTTCGTATTCTCGTTACGGTTCCAACGCAACTTGAACGGATTAAAACGGATTTAGAACGAAGAAGTTATTCCAAAAATACCAAAAATGGTATTTTTCCCAAAACCGGCCACCCCCCCGGCTCGAACCCGCGACCTATCACTCGCAACACACATGATCTACCAACTCGCCCGCTAGGGTATCGCGTTTGTTATCCGGAATTAATTCTTTTAACTCCTAACCTATCGGTTCCCCTTTGTTTATCTATAACCGAATCAATAACTACCCAAATGGTCCCTAATTCGAACCCGATTGACCCAACATCCATGGGGCTTTTGTCCCCTGAGTCTAAACGATCCTGCTGATGGTTTTAATTCGAAACATCATTCACCATTACTTGATTAATCAAGTATTAACAGATTCGAACACCTTTTTCCAAATTCCAAACTAGAAATTGTTTACTTAGCTACTGTAACATAAAATTGATATGATATTATTATCATTCGAGGTCTTCTGGAACTCACCACACCATCCAATTCTATTCTAGAACTCATCTTGAGCCAATCCCCCAATTCGTTTTTGATTACAAGCCCTAGAAATCGAAACCCTCTCATTCATATTTGTTTGATGAAATTAACCTATGGATTACCTTATAATAATGATTTCGAAACTCTCTATGCCAATTAATTTGATTTTTAAACCGTTTTGATCAACGACCCCCAAAACCGATTTTTGATATGAACCCTAATACTCAAACTTGATCAATTCGATGTAGTTACATGAAATACAGTTAGGGATAAGCTTAATCGATCCTTTTAGAAGGTTTAGGATAGATTACTAACCTGTTTTGATGTCGAATTGTAGTAGAACGACTTTGAGACTTGAATTCGGTTAAGCCCTTAATCGAATCTTCAATCCTGAAGCTAATGTTTCCGATTGTGATGTGTAGAAGATGCTAAAAGTGTCGACTAGGGAATATGAAAATTCAATTTGATGTAATGAAGCCAAAGGATACGATTTTGATTAATGAATAGCAACGGTTTCAACTTTGAGGCTTCCCTTGAATTCAATTCGACATTATGGTTCAATATAACTGTTAAGTATTGATGATAATCATCAATATGATGATTAAGAATGTTTAAATTTTCAGTTACAAACCGATTTGTGAAGAATTTCGGATTTAATTGTTAATCCCATGCGAATTTTGACTTCTAAAGTCAAAATTGAACCTCTAATTCAATTACAAACCTAAACTTAGCAATTTAAATGTATTGAGACTACTTTAAACAAATTCTAATCCCTTAGTCTTGATTTCTCTCAATTACATAATAATTCGGTTTACAAAATTGAGCCGAAAAATCCCGAATTGTCACTACTCGGGTTAATTGAACATTTTTGAGCTTAAATTAAACTAATTGGACCTCACAAAGTACCATTGGGCCTAATTTAAACTCATTGGGTCTATCTTAACCTTACTGGGCCTTCCTAAATTTCATTGGGTCTCCCTGAGCCTTATTAGGCCTTACTGGGCCTACTTTAGCCTTGTTTAGTCTAATTGGGCCTTAATGGCCTACTTTGTTTACATTGGGCTTCACTTGCCCCTATTGGGCCTTACTGAGCCTCTCTTGGCTTATTGGGTCTACCTTAGTTCTGTTGGGCCCACATTATCTCTGTTGGGCCTGTGATATCACTATCTCCCGTTAACAAGGTTAGTGTAAAAAGTCGGATTGTCACAGTTTAAAGGGCATGAAAGTAAATTACATTTTGTATCAATTAAATTGTGTGTTTATAAATGGCTTTTTTAGTTCTCTAAATCTTGCTGGTTCTCATTTAAATAAATTTCTATATATAAAAAATTTTTGTGCACAACGGCTTACCCATGTGCATTTCCAGGAGGAGGCAACGCGCCCCCTTGATTTTTTTTTTCCAGTAGTGTGTGTATATTAAAATCTTGACTGACCTCCTAATATTTTGCAATTGGCCCCATTAAATTTATATGATCAACCTTGTGATGAGAATCTAAGCGATATATGTACTTCTATTTTTGAAATAATAATTACTTGAAAAAGTCTTCATAGATGTTTCTGATAGATTTTAAAAAACAAAACACCGTATAGAACAATTAGCCTAACAATTTTAACCTATTACAAGATGGTAACTTAAAAACTATGTAAATATAATGAATTAAAACAAGTATGAATAATCAATAATTTATTTGACGCGAAAATCACTAAAAATAATTAGTTATAATTCATTTTAACTTGAATGAAATTGATGTATTTTAAAATGACTCATATAAACCTAAACAGATTTTGCTTAAAGTTCATCTTGACCTACATTCATTCCGACCCGTACCCGTTCTGACTTATTACCCAACCCAACATGTTCATTTTGCTAGGCATAAAAATAACCTTAGATGTACTGTATTTTTATTATGATTTTATATAGGAAATTTAGTTTAATTATCTTTTTTAACATGAACCAAAACGAGAATAAAAAATTTTCGCTCCTCATAAAAAAAAATTTGTGTCTACTACTGTTTGTGCCCTCTAAAAAAATTGGCCCGAGATGGCGTTTGGGTTTGCCACTCCCACAGGATGCCCATGATCGGATGTTTCTAGGCTATTTTACATTAATCATACGTAATTTAGCTTCTAACATATTCCTTATTGACAAGCATGACACTACGACATTCATAAATTTTTTGATTAAGTCAAAAACAAACATGCAAGTGTGTGTCCTGTAAAAGCATGTGTTGCTGATTGACCATTATTAAACCTACGTTATTTTACTAGTATGTGTTAGAACCCATAAAACATAATATGACCTACTCATTTATTTAATTTAGGGTCAGGCTAAACATACCCCCTCTTTTAACTTGTCATACATCCCTTTTAAAATATTAATTATAAATTCGTCAAAACCAACCCTTTAACATTATAACACAACCAAAATGCATCAAAAGTTATTTTCATCTTAAATTCTACTAAACGTATACACCTTATTACTTGTCGTACCCCTTTCTCCAAAATATAAAATATAAATTTTGACAAAATCAGCCCTTCAACTTTACAAAACAACCAAAATGCACCAAAACGTTATTTACACCATAAATTCTACTAAATGTACCCTCTTATTACTTGTCATACCCCCTCTCCAATCAATTTTTGTAATGTTTTTCTACAAAAGTTAAGTGAATCTGCACCATTTAAGAGTTTGTATCTTAATCATATTAATCAAAAAGGTAAAATGGAACAAATGAGCCCTAAAATCAAATGTTAAAAAAAACTACATTACTATGCGAATATCGCTTATGTAACCCATATCTAACACATTAATGTGAAGAAGATGACTGAATGTGTTCCACCGACAGCTACCTGCGTGGACCAATAAAAATAATAAATAATAAATAATGCTAACCAAAAAATAAATAAATAAATAAAAGCAAGTGAATTTCGGGATAAGAAAATGAGGAATAGATCTGGCAAAAACTGAAAGTTTTAAATGAGAAAAAAAAGTTGAAGAAGTTGATGGAACTGATCTAAAACCTACAGGAACCTTAGCTGAAGCATTTGTCTTCGTAGATGTTTCGAACATTGATCAACACATGGTAAAAGTAAAACACTAAAAATAAAATTGATTAAAGAATGATGGAATCACAACAAGAGGATTATGAAAAGCCTTAAAAATTAATTACCTTAGTGATTCGTTTAACACCTAGGATTAGTTTGATTTGAATTTGCTTTAAATTCGTGATAAGTATTGATCCTCTAATCTTTGTTATTGATAAACATTAGAACTTGGTTATGTTTATCTGTTAATTTGAGTTAGAATGTTGATGGGTAGATCGAGTTTGGACTTTGGAGACCTGTCGTGATAAACTGATAACGGATCCATGGCTAGTTCATGGGTTGGGGAAGAATGATTAGAATGTTGTAATGACATAAACAGTTCCCCATGTTTTTGTTGAAAGCTTATGGTTTTTTTAGTTAACAATCAAACCATAAGGTTTATTTGTATATATTTAAAAAATTTAAGGAATGAGGTATGACAAGTAAAAAAAATATAAAAAGAGGCATATTTAGCACCACCCTTTATTTAACCTTCACATATTGACATAATGGTCTCTACACTTTGTCTAAATTGTATTTGATGGAAATACAACTCACATATAAAAGGAAGATTTTCTTTTAGTTGTTGCCTTTTAGTTGTTGCCTTAACCCTAAATACACAATACAGAGAAACCATCAACACCCAACATTTATCTTGCTATCATCCATCGAATTAGCAACAACATAAAGGAAATCATGGCATCATCTTCTTCATACAAGATTGCAAATTCTTCAAGTAAGTTCTACATGTTGTATATATGTATTTCGAATCCATCAATTCAAATATTCAATAAACATATGGTATCCGAGCATGTTGATCAATCGAATCTGAAATTTAGTTTTGATGGACGCCCGTGAAATATGACTTTGAAAATGGCAAATGGATGCATTTGGTGTAAAATCAAGTTTTGAAAATTGACATATAGTAACCTATTGTTATCAATTCCATTTCTTCAGTCAGAATGTTTTAAAATGATCAATTTAAATAATTTTTCCAATATATGTTAATGAATGGTGTATATGAACACCAACTGATTCTAACACCCTCTTTTGAAATTGAATGCCATCTCTAAAATATAAACATCAATATAATCTCAAATAACAAACATGGATTTGTAAATCTTGTTCATAATTTTGGCAACGGATACACATAGTGAAAATCAAGTTAAGAAATCCTTTGCGGCTAAGAACCCTTGCCGCATATTAATCTTACGAACCCAAACCGTTTCGGCTGAGAAGGAGAGGGTTCATCTCTTTCGAACTTAAACCCTGTTGCGGCTCAGAAATGATCTCAAACTCTTGCGGCTTAAAGACCTTACTGAAAAAACATTCACAAAGGCTCAACTTTTGGATTTATCTTGTATCTCATGTTGGAAGAAGAAATGCCAATTTAATCGTATGTATGTATGTATGTATGTATGTATGTATGTATGTATGTATGTATGTATGTATGTATGACTGTGAACAAATAATAACATATTCTTAAATCATTAACCCATATAACTTTGCCAAGATGAAACCAAATTTTGGATTTCTTTTTAACATCATTGTAACACATTTACAACACTTTCTTCTTTTATGACTTTGCGAAAATTCATTTATCGTTTAAGACGTAACATCGTTGTAAGTTTTACGCCTAAAACAGTTACAATGTTGTAAGTGAAAAACTTACAACGATATTACGTCTCAAACGGTGATGAATTTTTGCAAACTCGTAAAAGAAGAAAGTGTTGTAGATGTTTTACAATGATGTTAAAAAAATAAACGATTTCGCTTTATCTTGACGGGTTATTTCGGATTAATGCTTTAAGAGTGAGTTATTATTTAAACATTACCCTATATGTGTGTGCGCGCGCGCAAACATTTTTTTTCTTTGGATTTTTCTTGTTGCATGTTGTCTTAGCTATAAACCCCAAAGAAAAAGAAATGATACTACGATTTCCTTTTTTTTAATCCTATTAATTATTATCATAATTCAAAAAAAAAAGAAATTTTTAAATGGCTTTATTATTTGTTAGCCTAAAATCCCGTGTATTGCATGGGTTGGGTAATAAGAAAACATAAAATTTTTAAATGTAATAAAAAATGAGATAATCTTATAAAAAGAAAAATCATACAAGTAAAAATCACTTAATACAAGAATTAGGGTTTGTGTATTAATTTATTGAAAACTTAAAATAAGGGGTTTTTTGGGTTAAGTAATAGGCGGAAAAATGAAAATTTGGGATGCTAAAAAATTGACAAGTGTTTCCTAAATATACTCCTTTATTAGTTTAGA
This sequence comes from Mikania micrantha, assembly GCA_009363875.1. NCBI lineage: Eukaryota > Viridiplantae > Streptophyta > Magnoliopsida > Asterales > Asteraceae > Mikania > Mikania micrantha. Next base: position 93,388,918 of record CM018691.1, on the reverse strand, counting down.
GAGATGGTTTCTTTTTTATAAGATAATATTTTTTATTTATTTATAAGAAAAGTTCAACTTTTCATTCTCTTGAACTTTAGAATACATAAAAGTTAGACATAAAATTAGGAAATTATATGTGATATTTTCACATACTAAAATTATTGCATTTATTTCATGAATTTATGTTCTATTAAACCCAAAGATTTGATTTCAGATTCATTCATTAAAACCTAAGTTAAAATCCACTTATTTAATCATATGTGTTTATTAGATAACGAACCCAAAGGCTAGTTATTTGATGATACGTTATGATGAATTTTCTTGGCTTAGAATGCATAGTTATTTCATTTCTACCCAATGGTGATATGTTACAATTAAGCATGTCGTATGTTCTAAATAAGGTTCCTAATACTTGAATATTGGTTATAACCAAACTGAAGCTAATGTTCAAAGTAGAATTATAAACATTAGTATATTATATGGGCGTTATAACAGATTTTGTCTTCAATGTTCTTATTATTCTTATCTTGTTTAATTATCCAATAATCTAATTCATTTATTTTCTTTACTTAAAGATTGTTTAGCATTTTCCATAAGTTCTAATTATGACATTGATTTATTTACTGGAGCAAATTTTGTTTCATGGAAAGATTCGATTAAATTAACTCTAGGCATGATGCATCTTGATTATGCTCTTCGACATAAAGCTCCTGCTTCTCTAACCTCTTCAAGTAATACTAAGCAGAAATTAGAGTATGACTTGTGAGAAAGGTCAAACAGAATGTCTTTAATGATAATCGAGAATTCCATCTCAGTTGTAATCAAGGGAGTTATTCCTGATTCTTACAACGTGAAAACTTACCTGGATTCAGTTGAAAAACAATTCAAATGATCTCAAAAAGCACATGCAAGCACATTGATCTCAAAATTCTTACAACAAAATACGTTGAAGAAAGTGGTGTGTGTGAGCACATTATGATGATGAGCAACATGACCCATAAGCTAAAGGGCATGAACATGGAAATATCTGATGGTTTTTTAGTCCATTTCATTATGACTTCACTTCCTACATGTTTTGATGCTTTTAAAATCAATTATAACACTTAGAAAGACAAATGCTCTATGAGTGAGTTGATCGCTATGTGTGTGCGGAATAAAGAACGTCTGAAATTGAAGAAACCATAATCTGTTCATCTGACCACATCCACTCCATCAATAGTATGGTTGCCTTTTGACCATGAAGTTAGAGCTAAAGCAATAAGTTGACAAGGTGAACTATTAACCTCACACTAATTTTATCCGGTGGATTGTGATTTGAACCGGCATAAGGTCAAGAAGTATGCTGCAAAAATAGTTAGTAAGAGTAGCTTTTACTGTTTGTGATTCTGGTTGATGCACATGATATGACTGTTGTCAAGTCATTGATTGTATTACCCACCTATACCAATAGATTATGAATTCTTATAAAAATGAAGCTTATATCAAAAACTTCATGGGAAACTCTTGCGGTGCTACACGGCTACAACTGTTTGACAAAATGGTTTTGAATCCATTTTATGCGATAATCGCATTGGTATCTCAAAATCTGCCAAAGATATGCCTACGAGCGCTTTATAACACAATACATAATCCTACAGCTAAATCTACTCCAGAATCTGCCTCCAGCAAGATTTGAAAGAGATTGCAGGTTACCAGTGTAAACATAACATTCCGAATTCAAGATACAAAATTTGATTCCTGCACATTTGATTTCAATTACCTAATAGATCCGGGCCACATAAAATTGCAATGAACTTGATCCTATAGGATTTGACATTCATATGTAACACATGATCATAATATATAATCCTCTGGCGTGAGGCAAATGCAGATTATAAACTTTCAAAGCGTTTTGTTTCCTTGTTGCAGATCTAAAGTCGTTCATCCCAAAATTTGACAAACTAGAAGATGCTAAAAAATGAGAAGAATACAAAAGATTTGAAATCAGAAGTAAACCGCAAGCCTTAGGACCAGAAAACTACTCGAATACATGATTGATGATGTTATTTTACTGATATCAGGGTGACACTGCCATGAGGGGATCTCCATACCCGACTGCTTCTGTAGATTTACAAATTTTGTATGTCATATACATAGAAATATAAATCTAATTACCAAAAGTAAAACAAAATAGAACTAAATTCTTTTATCGGCAAGTATTTATTCTACAAGTAGAAAATGGGCAGAAATAAGATTTTATAAAGATTAAAGTGAAGCAGAGATCATACCTCCATCATCAAAGAGGATCTTTGTAACTGCTCCAGCTGCATCCGACTGCATAATATTGTTTACAATATATATGATCAGATCATTTTGTTGTTATAATTAATTTTAAAAGAAAAAAATGTTGATAATAATATAATATCTTACCTTCACTGGAAGTTCAGTGCCAAACTGGTCCAAATAGCATATAGTTTGTCCTTCCTTAATGACATCACCCTGTTTATTGAACTTTGGTTGGTTAAATACAAACACAAATACATATCCAAATACAAGTACCCTGACACTTGTGAATGGGTCGATGTGGGTTAAGTTTCATCTTTAAAGTGTCAAAAATAACTATGAAATCAAAAGTTGCAAAATTTACCTCTTTAATGAGAGCAGGCTGCTTCTTCCCTTTGAGTGTCCTGCCTTTTCGGAACGTTCCAACCTTATAACACACAAAAAAAATGAAAGATGAAGTCGTGAAGCTTTTCAAATAAAGGAAATATTCGGTATGCAATATACCGTTGGAGAAGAGACTAGAACGTATCCGCTAGCTCCAGAAGCTTCTAATGCTGCTAACTTCGTTGACTTTTGAAGAGGTATATTCGTAAAGGGAGTTACTTTCTGAGAAGTTGGGGGTGATGATGGGGTAGCAGCAGCAGATTCGGTCATTGGTTTGCTAGGAATTGGTGGTGCTTCAGTAGGCCAAGCAACAGGCATGATTGCTTCTGATTTAATGTTTCTCTTCAGATGCATTTCAAATCCTCCAATCTATATAAAAACAAGCAATTTTCATATTTAACTTGAAAAAAAGAAAAAAATATATATAATGGTTGCAACATTTAGTTACTTGCCTTCATTTTCAGCTCAGCAATCTGTGTCTCATCACAGACACCAAGGACAAGTTCCTGAAAATAAATTATAAGAATGTATGCACAATTAACATATACGTGTGTGCATAGTAACTGTTTGTAATTGAAGCAAATGCAAGCATGTTTGAAGACACTTACCTCAAAGCCATTAGGAAAAGTTGCACCTGCTGAAGGTATTTTCTCCACAGATCCTTAAATTGAATCGGCAGATATGATGATCATTAGTATCATAGTAAAAGCATGAATACATTTACATTCATCAATCAAAGCATTTGATGCAGGTACTTGGTATAACCATGGTTGGAGAAATCGCCAGGCGCTGCCAGGTCGGCGGACTGGGGAGTTGCGAGCACTCGGCCTAGGCGGGGAGTACTCGGATACGATAATTTATAAAGAAAATAATTTTTATAAAATTATATATATGTTAAATATCATTAGTTTACTAGTATTTATAACAAATAAAGTAAATATCAATAAAAATAAAAAAGATACATGTTAAAATCAGTAAAAAAACAAGTGAAAATCCCGTCTTGCAAGGCATATTTATGTAAAAAAGTGAAAATCAAACAATAATTAGTAAAAAACAATGAAAATCAGTGAAAAACAGTAAAATTTGATCAAAAATAGTGAAAATCGGTCAAAAACAGTTAAAATCCGAGTTACCCGAGTTGCCCCGAGTTGGACCCGAGTTGGTCCGAGTAGACCGAGTACACCCGAGTAAATCCAAGTTGAACCATTTCCGAGTACAGTGGGCCGAGTTGCAAGAAATCGCCTCGGAAGGTGGCCAAGTCCCGAGTACTCGCCAAGTACTCGGCCGAGTCGGCCGAGTTTTACAACACTGGGTATAACACAAACTCTATTGCTAGAGAAGAGAGAATCATAGATATTTCTTGGGAAAAAAATATTCAATTTTATTAATGTATTAATATAATTCAAGAAAAATGAATTGCCTCCCACTCATGGGATACATCATCTTAAATAATTAATGACCAACAATGAAGGAAACTAAACGCCTAATATTATGAGGATCAAACTGAAAAGCCCAACAATCATGGAATAAATTACAAGCGGTATATCTCAGCACCAGCATTAGATAGAGAAACTTAAACAATAATTTGGATCTAACTAGTCTCACCTTGAAATCTTCATGTTATCAACAGGATTGATGGATAAAGGATAATTGACAATGAATGAAAATCAGATCAAGAAACAAGTGTTTTATTCCATTTTGTTCAAGTAAGAAAAATTCTCATAAATTGATGTTTAACCTTAAAGAAAACACTCACCATTGGACTTTTCAACAACAGCAACATCAGATGACTTCACACATGCTACAAGAGCCCCTGCCTGCTTTTTATGCGAAGAAATGAGATCACAACCAAATGATGCATTATGCATAGAAACAACACCAAGTCTATCAGATGCAGAGCGCAAAGGTGAAACAGCACCCATAGAATCTGCAATCAAAAGATTTCACATCAATTTTAATTCCAAAAATCAAAAGAAAAATATTTCTTTTAGACAACTCCTTGGTAAAAATAAAAAATTGGCGAATTGTACAATAACTCGCACTAATTTATGCACAGATTCCCTAGACTCTACTAATTTATCCATATTTAGAATTAAGTCCTGTAGAAGTAGAATTAGAGGTATAGATAGAAACATTGCATATGCATTTATCACATTGAATTGAGACATAACCAAAACAAACGTATACATTTGACAGGACCCACACAAGTGTTACAGAACTTTGAGTAAGAAAAAAATCCTTGAGAAAAGATTAAGCTGGTTGCACATAATTCTTGGTTCAATATTATACGACTCATTTCTGATGGGATGGATGCATGCATGCATATGTCCAATTTATGATACAGATCAAACATGAGAACTCAACCCAAAAAACTAGTATAATGAGTTAGAGAGCTCATTTGGTCTATTAAACCCACATCAATTGCCCATTCAACTGATAAGGAAGTCCTATACCTTAGAATGGGTTCGAAGTATCGATCAGTAACAATTTATTGAACCATTAGCCATACTATTTGTGCACTTATAAGCCTCAATAATCTTATATATCAAACCAGGTTCGGGCTGCTAATTAACCCCAAACACACGCACAAGGCACAATTGCGTAAACAATCACAAATAGTTCAACCCTATGCACCTGAACTATGAACACAAGAACTAGTAATAAAGAAGCATAACCACCATGCTAAACAAACACTCCGAATTACGACATTAACGAAGTTGCATAATAAATCAAACCGACGCATTTGCACTCATAATCGTAACTAAAACACACGGATTCCGCATCAATTTGTACCAAATATAGCTCAATCAGTAGAAAAACATAATCTCGATCTGGTTGTGAAGAAAACAGATCTAGGATCACATGAATGAGCATCAACAGATACACGCAAACTTACAGTGAAAAGAGCGGGAAACAGCTGCAGACTCCATGAGAGAGAGAGATGGAGGATCGATTGAAGTGGAAATGAAACTGAGTTGGAGATTGATTTTGTTATATAGATGAAGAAGATGGAGTTTTGGTAAGGAAATGTCTTTGAGACGTCCGCCCTGTTTCATCAGTTTCTTCACCCATTTTTATTTATTTATTTATTTATTTTTATGTTGTTGCTAATGTGCGCCTCCCTTTTTTTATGACGTGGTTTTGCTTATTTTCCTAATAGTTGGACACCTAAACTTAATTACTTTTATCCAATGTTTTCATAACCGGACCGGACGTCGAACCGGTCTCCTTACCGGTCAGAGGTCGGACCGGTCGAACCGGATTTAAGAACCGGATGATTTTATATACATTTTATAAATATATATATATAAAAAATTAAAAAAAAATTAAAAAAAATTAAAAAAAAATAAAAAACCGGTCCAACCCCCGGCTCGACCACCGGTTTTCCGGTCCGACCACCGGCCACCGGTCCGACCGGCCGGTTATCACAAAAACGGGTTTGAACGTAGAACCGGACCGTTGCACTAGCCGAATCCCGGTCCGACCGGTCCGGGTTTAACAACATTGCTTTTATCACATCTCATTTAGCAATGAACAGGTAGACTCGTGAATTACTTGAGTCAGGGGTGACCATACAAAACCGATAACCGAGAAAAACGAAACGGAACCAAAATTAACAGAAACCGACTTAACCGATCGGTTACGGTTAAGATATGCCAATAACCGAACCATTCAGTTATAGTTACGGTATATCCATCGCTAAAAACCGAAATAATCGAAACCAAACCGATATATATATTCCGATTTTCGTATATTTTTCATATGTTTTTTATGTATTTTCATATATTTAAACCATATTTTTATGTATTTGAACCTATTTTCATGTATTTGATTTAATTTTCATGTATACGTATGTTTGAAAAAATATTTAAAACATTTCAAACAATAAAAATGAGTTCGATAACCAAATTTATAACTTCAAAACAATCACCATGAAAATAACCGAAATAACCGAAACCGACCTCTATAACCAAAATAACCGAAACTCATGCTCGGTTTCGGTTTCCGGAATTCCATTAACCGAATCGTCGGTTTCGGTGGAAGCTACTAAACGAACCGAACCGACATTTGCACACCCCTAACTTGAGATCAGATCAGTAAAAAAAACTCGAATTAGTCGAGTCTAAATGAGTCTGAGCTCAACATTAGAAATATGGCTCGTTTAGTCATTAATCCTAAGCTTTACAATCAATAGTTTGTACATGTTGTATACATGGTGGCGTCTATACGTTACATATAGAGTTAGCCCGCCTGTTAAATTAACTAGGACGATGCCTAGGACCTCTAGAAAATAAACGCCCCTAGAAATCAGGGTTCAATATTCAATTCTAAGCATGTGAAGCGTCGATTGGTTGCTAAAGACTTCAAGAATCAAATAGGCTAAAGAAAATTGAGGGATATAGACACATAGTTATTGCATGTTTCGAATGGGCTAAAGCATGAATGAAGGTTAATGCTTCAATCGTGATTAGTGAAAGTTTTAAGCAAACAAAGGGACTCTATAAAGCAGGGTCGATCACTAATTAGCAATGTTGTAGAAACCGCTAGTCGGTCGGTGGGGTGGGAACTAGGGATTAATCGGAATTATTCGGGATTAATCGGCCAACTAATCGGTCTAATCGGATAGTTAGGCCTAGTAGGCCTTAAGAGACTAACGATTAATCGGTCTAGTCGGGGATCTTTACAACCATGCTAATTAGTGATGTTTGTGTTCGATAGGCTACAAGGGCTAGAAAAAGGAACTTAGATTTGATCAGAAGTCAGTTTTGCTTATATTTGTTAAATTTGCATTTGGTAAGAAATGTTCTTTGCTTGTTGTTACATTTACATTTGAACATAAATCTAATTTGCTTTTTTTTAGTTGCATTTAGGGTTGTAGATGAACCGAATGTTCTGCGAACATTCGTGAACTGTTCGGTAGAAAATTCGTTTATGTTCGTCCGTTTAATAAATGAACGAACATGAACAGAGGCCGTGTTCGTTCATTTGTGTTTGTGAATGTTCGGTAACATGTTCGTATATGTTCGTTTATGTTCGGTTAAGTTCATTTATTATATTTATTCATTAAATATGTTGTAAATTTTTAATGTTTAGTTTAATCTCATGATATTTAAGTCATTTTTAGTTTAATACTATAATATTTTAATTTATATATTTAAAATGATAATCTCCAATGCTTGAGATTAACAATGTTGATTTTTATTGTTTAAATAATATGTGTTCGTTAGTGTTCGTGAACCGTTCGTGAACAAGCTAATTTTTTTAATGAACAAACACGAACAATAATTTTCGTGCGGTTAGCGTTCGTGAACAAATTAAAAGTTAAACGAACAAATACGAAAAGGGCTCATTCATGTTTGTTCAGTCCGTTTACCGCCCTAGTTCATTTGATTAGTACTTAGATTTTGCATGTTTCGTTAGTCAATTGTGGCAAATTTCCTTTGGGGACAATTGGGTACATTTGCTTGTTTTTGTGATTCTAGTCGGGATCTTTGGTTTAATTATTCAATACTTCGTTTTATGTTGTTTACATTTTTATCAATTATCTTCTGGATTAGTTAATTTGATTTTAATAACTACTTGGATTATTACTTGTATTAGTGATTTAGACATTGTGTTTATTGTTGTCAAGCCCAATATTGGATAAATGAGGAATGTTTTTAATTATAATCATCTGTTAAGGGCCTTGGATTTTTGTTTCTTATAAGCACGGCCGTCCCTAAGAAGTTAGGTGCCATGTGCGAATGTTAAAAATGAGCCCTATGTGTGCGCGTGCGCACACACAAATTGACGATAATTAAAGGGGGGGTTATCTACACACCCCAAAATTATATTTTAACACCCCCTGTCAAATATATGCCTCGTAGTGGTCACTACGAGGCGTTTAAGGGTCCAATCATTGACACTGACACCCGAATCATTGGTACTGACACCTAATGATTACCCCTCAATACTCCCCGTAGTGGTCACTACGGGGCGTATTGGGGTCGTATTGACCAATACTGGGCGTTTTGGGGTGTAAGATGTGGCAGGTGGGATGTGTGAATAACACCACCCTAATTAAAACAACAGTAAAAACAATATAAACAATATTGTTTTAGCAAAATGATGCATTTTAATGTTTCAAATAACTAAATAAAACGTGACGTTCTTCTAGCATTTTTTGATGCAAACTTGTTGATTAAATTTTCATAATCCACATTGTCTATTATCTCATTCTCAATAGTATCATTGTCAATCCATTAAATCTTTCTTGAGCCATTATCGATCGTAAGTATAAGTTCAACAGCTTCAATTTTGAAAAATTTCTTTTGCAGATGCTACAGTTACCAGAATTGTCAACAAGATTGTATATGCAATTGATGCATTTGAAAAAACAATCGACTTGCTTCAAATATTTTAAATGTAATTAAAAATTGAAGAAATATATGTGTTTGTTGTAAAATAAAGTAAAATATATATAATATATGCAATTTTTTTAAAAATTTAGGGCCCCCTAAAAAATTGGGCCCTGTGCGGTCGCACCTCCCGCACTTGCTCTAAGACCCCCTTGCTTATAAGGCACTCGAACACTTGAGTCTCACACCTGATTACATTACATATAGAACAAAAAAAAAAAAAAAAAAGAGGAATTCGTCTATTTAGACTTGCAAGAAAGCAATCAAGACTTTTTAACTGGGATGAATCTCCTGATGTAGAACAAAAAAAAAATCAGGAATTCGTTTACGAGACTCCTATGTAAAAGTGATGAAGGGAGTTGATCAGAAATAATAAATGAAAATAAAGTTGGTGAAACTCTAATGCATGCTCTGAAAATTCTATTGCATATTAAATGGTACGTTGCTTATGGTAGAGAAGCTCCCATCATAAATGTCGTAAATGATGTTTTCTTTTTTCATCCAAATCCTATGCCATATGACGTGCATTCCCACATTTATTAATAATCTTCATGACACACAAAATGAATATGTACAAACTTTCTTTCATTTGAATTGTCAGTGTAATCTTGACACCCTAAACGTTTTGCATTAGTCATGTGTGACACCCCATAAAATCCAGGTGAACTTATTATTTATTTAAAAGATTTTTGTTCACGTGGCACTAGAATTAGTTTAATTTAATTTAGTGTGACACGTGGCACGACAGTACGAACATTGACACACAACAAGATAATTCGAGGAATTATCGAGAAAACGCACACACGTGTCGAAACACACGAACGTTGGTGAACGCTTAGCACATCGTGTAACCAAACACTCGAAACATCACGAAACACTCAAACAGTGAACTTGGAAGTTCAAACGAGACCAAACGATAGTCCGTAATCATGAAAATGACAACGAACGGATCAAACCCAGGAAACTAGGCCTATTGGGCTCTTCAGGGGCCCATCGCGGTACGCGATGGCCCATAAGAGGCCCTATAGCGGTACGCGACAAGATTCGGGAGAATTTGAATCCCAAAATCCGCCGCTGTACGCTGAGAGCATCTGGAGCTCTCTCCGCGGTACGCGACGCTGCCCAGTCGACACTATCTTTATAAAACCAAGGCAATTATGCCTATACTATCAAATTTCATCATTATACTCGTTTCTACACGCCTTATCTCGACTGACTTCGTCCTCTACCTCTGAAAAACCCCCCATTGAAGCCTGGAGAAGCCATAGTAGGACCATTGGAAGCTTGGAACTTGGAGGTGCAAGCTTGAAGTCCACTTAGAAGCTCGAAGAATCACCATTATCATTTCATTTTTGTTAAGAACAAGCTAACCAGAGATCTTGGAGGCTGCTAGCATCATCTTTCATCAGTTCTTGGAGCATTTGAGGTAGTTCCATGACTAAAATGCTCTCTACACTCATTACACACACATGTAAGGGTTAAAACCCACATGCAAGCTCACTAGACTTACATGCATGAATTTCTTGAGTTTTAAATCTGGGTTTATTGTTAAAACTACTGTTAATGATGATCTATGGTGTTATTATGGTGATTTGTGACGATCCAAGATGTTGTATGCATGTTTCTATGCTTAAAATGATGATTTATGACATTATGAATGCATGTATGTATGATCCATGAATGTTGGGATGATTTTGGATGTTTGTAGATGTTTATTGATGATATTAGAAGCATGTAGCATGGTTAGATTTTGCTTAGATGGTTAAAAATGTGGTTTTTGATTAACCTTTCTAATAATAGTAACTTTTTATTCATAAAATGGTGAAATAGATGACATTGTGAACCTGCATGTGTATGGGATTGTTGTTAGAAGGTTATTAGAATGATATTGATGCTTAGGATGTGATTTTGATGTTGGTTATGGTCATTTTGGGCATAGTTAGTATATTTAGTAACTTTTAATATTGAAATGTTGTTAGATAATGAAATTGTTTAGATTGACATGTTTAGATAATGTTAAATGACATATTATGATGAATTGACATATAAAAATGGTAGAGAAGTAGTTAGAATAGTCATTGTTATGCAAAACTACAAGGTTACTATTTTTAGTAACTTTATTTTTAGAAAAGTCGATTGGTGAATATTTTGTATGTTTCAAACATGCTAAGTGGTTTATTATGTTTTGATATGATGATTAAATGCTAAGTTAGATGGTTCCCGACATCGCGTATGCTAGAAATGGAAACTTTCCATTTTAGGAAACTTTTGTATGACAAACGTGACTTGTATGCTTATATGATTCCGTATGACAATGTGCTATGTGTTAACATGATCACGTAGGACTTAACGAGCATGCTAGAACTTAAAAATGATATGTTTTGTGAAATTTCCTATAAATGGAAACTTACTATAAATAGTAAGTTGTCCATAAACGCGACTTGCACGTTTTGCACACGACGAGCACTTACATGATTGCTACACGATTCACAACCAACACACGGTTCACCAACGAGTCGTTGACTTGACACGGCCAAACACGGTCAAACACGGTCAATGTGGACCAACATAAGTAAACATGGTCATTATGGACCAACACGGACAAACATGACAACCAAGGGTTGTTGAGCACAAACACGAGCACTAACACGAACACGAGCACGAGCACGGTCACTTACACAAACTCACGTACGGTATACGATATAGGTTGCCGGTGACCGACTACGCAGCGACACGGGAGCTTACGCTTGCATTTTCTCATATTCACTAAGGTGAGTTTACGGCCCCTCTTTACTCTTTTCAAACATTTTAAATAGGGGGAGAATACTAAGTTGCATCGAGTCATAAATTACTACTGTACAAACATATTACTGTGTATGCTGGTTTATTAGACAAACATTAAGTGTTGAACTCGTAATAAGCCCTCACAAAGTCTTATTGTTAATGTACGAACAACATGGTAGGTTTGAATGGATCCATTTGGTTGTGACTAACCCCGCGTGGCACAATATTGACTGGATGTCATAACACGTGAAACTTTGACCTAACTTGCTGTGTGTACGAGACACAGTGGAGGCATGAATAAACAAGTCTAGTTCGGTAGTGACGCACTGACACTTGGAGCCTAGGGCTCGGTACTAACATATGATAAACATCATGACACACGATTTCTTACTATATATGTACATCAAAACATGTGAACTCACCAACCATTGCGTTGACACTTTTTCTTAAACTTGTATTCTCAGGTAACTGACAGGGTTATGGATACTCAGGAATGCACATTTAAAGGACGAGCATTAGGAACCTCATGCATTTCTGTTTTTGCTTTTGAAAACAATTTTACTTATGTTTTGTAATATTACAATGTAGTGTTTAACACTTTACATTTCCGCTGCATTTATCAAACATATTAATTCCCGCTGCATTACTTTATCTTTTCCGCTGCAAACTATTTTGTTAATTATGTCAAACATGGTATTTGAAAACACATATAGAATTGTTCTATATGACCATGAGCTGTGATTCTGGCTACGTCACACCCACGTGGACTGACATCACAAGTGGGAATTTGGGGGTGTGACATCATGCGTTTATAACCACGAACAAGAATACAACTTTCTATGGGTGCTACAGAGACTCAACATATGTTGCACATGTGTAGTAACCACACATTATATTAACGGATAGAGATATTGCTATGATGAAAACATGTAATAAAGTATTACTAGACGCTTTCAAGTATCTAAGGAAGTGGCATATTGACGAAAAAATTGCAAAACATTGTTAAGCAAGCTTTATGAATACTAATAGGAAAATGTATAAATATAAGGGAGCAACATTGTTTGATCTTCTACGTCAAAAATATACTAATTACATCCTAATTTTTGAACAACTAGTTGAATGAAAGCAAAGAAATTAGTTATCTTACATATATATACATGTATATACATCCATAAATATATAAAAACTAAGGCTATATTTTATTTTTAGGAGTTTTGGACTATGTGTCTCATAATTGATTAGGTGGTTATAAAGAAATGTTTGTATCAGCCTATACTAATAAAAATGCAACTTCGATCAATGTACAACTAATATAATAGAGAGCCAACACTCAAACTTAAAAAGATACCTTAAATCAACAATGAACCCATTGATATCCATAGGATATTGGTGAAATACCTACCATAGGTGAAAATTTAGGTTCTGCTAATGTGCTTGTATATACAAAAAGTTAATGATAATCAATATCTAGCCATTTATCGTCAGATTTAAAACACATGTATTGTATTTAGGCACTATTAAAGGTTGTTTAGCCATGGAACCTACTTTTTATAACATTTTAATGCCTAATTATAGAATGTTGTGTTGATTTTTTTTGAGTGTATGGTGTAAATTTGATTGTTTGCTAGAAGATTAGTATCGTTGTGTGCTAATAAAAGTGAGTCCCTTTAAACTTTCAAAACAAGTTGTGTATTCCTTAACTATCTTAGTTTTGAATTGTTATAAAACATTGATGTGTAACATTGATGTGTTCTAAATTACATGTGTTTGATTGCATAATGAACCCTTTTTTTATAGTTTTTATTATTATTTTGTTAGTTATAGTTATTAATATAAATTTTATGATTATTTTGCTGGTCTTGTTGCAGATTTTTTTTTGAAATAAAACCAACGCCTATGTGATTGGATAGAAGTTCAAGGTCTGAAACTGTTCAAGTAACGATCCCTGGACACCTTCCGATCTGGCTATCTTGGGTCTTCCTTGCGATCCTGCAACCACCAAAGAACCGTCAGTCTTACCGCAGGAGGAGGCCTCCTGCGATTGGACTCCGGCGTGAGAGTAAGTTCTTTGATCGGAAAGTATTCAGGGAACTAGAGAACGAGTATGAGAGTGAAGAGTGATGTACCTCGAAGGCCTTCCAATGCTTGCTATTTATACTGCTCGGATCCAAGATGTTTCCGAATGGGTTTTCTATTTTAGGAGGTCAGGCCTCTTGCTTTCTGGGCGTTTTCCTCGAGTATACTAGTTCTGGCCATATCTGCACAAAAGTTGACTTACATCACCTTTTGTCTTGATGTTTGCCTTTTACCCTTTGGTCCGAAGACTTGGCTTTCATTAAATGTCTCCTCACCTCTAACTTTATTGATATATGGTGAGTTGACTTCGACCCTGCTCGTTCTACCGCCGTGCCATTTGGCCTTACGACTAGGTTTGTTTTGCGGTCCGGCCGTTTGGTTATAGTGCGATATTACCCTACGTCATCAGCCCCCCAGACAGACCGATTAACACCTGGGTTGAGTGGTCTGTCTTATCCGGGTTTTTGGGTATTCCGCACATTTCCTGAATTAAGTAATGAGAACTGTCCTTGGTATTCCCCCTCTGCAGATACCGGCGATTTGACAAGGCGATGTGACGGTTACCATCATATCTCATTAAAGAGAAAAAACCGTTTTCCCCCTTTTTTATGTCATCTGGGCGGTTACTTTCCCCATTTTCGAATTCTCTGCTTCCTCTTTTTTTCTACGCATTTCTCCCTTTTACACAGGTAACTTCTGATTTCTGTTTTTGATCGTATTTTGTTCTTAGATGGCCGGTAGGTTTGATATGGAGGAGTGTTTGTGTTTATTATCTGTGACAATCCGGCAATTCCGGATTAACTCAGTTAAACCGGGACTAACCGAAATGACACAAAAAGGTTAATAAAAACAAATACGAGGGTTAGAAGTGAACAATACAAGTTATAAACATCAAAATTACAATGGTTTAGTTGTAATTAAGTTAAAATATAAGAATTTTGACTTTAAAAGTCAAAATTCAGCCTAAAATCAATTGGAATTCGAATTTGCATCTCAATATTCAGTTACTACTGAATTAAATCCGTTAAAATCATCACCTTTATGATCATTAACAGCCAACATACGTTACTAATCTATTAACCCATCAAATTTAACTCATTTGTAACTTAAAAGATGAAACCGTAGTCTTTTACTATCAAAACCATATATCTCGGCTGAAATTCACAAAATTGACATCCCATAACACTTGCTCGGCACATTCAGCACCTATTCCATACATCAATTCGAATCAAGAAACATCGGGCAGAAGAATTCGAGTGGGAGTCGACCGAAACTCAAGTCCAAGTCGATCTCTTTCAATTTGATATCAAAACAAGTAAGTATTCGTTTCTAAACACTCTAACATGGCTGACTAAGAGTACCCCTAACTCAATTTCATCTAAAAATCTTAAATCGATAATGTTCTAATTCTAGGGTTCACCCTAGAACACGTTTTGGGGATTTCTATTTAATCGAATTCAAAACTCAAATCAAACATCACAGAGAGTTTCAAAACTCTCTGTTTATTGAAAACAATGCATCAATTTCATAATATAACAACGAATTCTAAGATTTCGAATATTAGGGTTCTTGAGTCAAAACGTTTTGGGGGTTTCGATTCTAACGAGTTTAAAAATTGAATTAAACCTCACAGAAAGGTTCGGAATCCCTTTTCTACTGAAAACCATATATTAATTTCATGAAACAATATCGAATCGTATTATCTCGAATTCTAGGGCTTATGGGTTAAAAAGATTTGGGGTTTTCAACTCAAATGAACTTAATACTCAAATTAAACTACACATAACCCTTCGGAATTCATTATTTACTGAAAAACCTTTATCAATTTTAGAATATAACAACGAATTTTAGGAATTCAATTGTTAGGGTTTTTAAGACAAAACGAATTGGGCTTTTTGGGCCAATCGAGCATAAGAATTCAATTAATTAGTATAGAAGGGTTCGAAATTATCGTTTAAACGAAAACCTCATGGATTTAAAGCTTAATATTTTCGAATTTAACGAAATTGGATTAATGGGAAATGGGGAATACGTTCGAACCACAACAAGGGTATAAAACCATATGATTTTGACGCACTGATTGAATTAAACTTGCCATTGAACTCGTTTTGAATCATAGAACAATATCCCCATGATGATAGACATGATTAGGATTCGAATTGGGGTCAATTAGAACCAAGGTTGGTTCGGTTTAGTAAAAACAATAGGGAACCCGATTATTAGTGGTTAAAACAATTTAGAATTGAATCTGTTAACAAAATCTGATGAAGAGGAACTGGTTGGGTTTGTGAAGTTAGTCCAGGAGGTCCAGGGTTCGAACCCTGCCTCTGCCGAGTTTTTGGTAATTAAAAACTATTTTGGTTTTTACTCGTAACTTCTTCGTGCTAACTCCGTTTCGACTCGTTCAAGTTGCGTTGGAAACATAATTTCATCCCGAAAAAAATAAGATAATAAAATTTATATTTTAACCTGAAAACGTAATCGTGTATGATTACGCTTATTTAAATAAAATCATAAACAATTATATGATTTTAGTAAACGATTTCAAAGTCACGCGTACTTACTTATGTGCGTTTATAACAAGTATAACATACGTGTGTTGACACGTATGTAATTTCGAACACAAAACGACATCCCGAATAACAAAACGTTATTGTTTAAACACAGATTCTTCGTAGAGGATTATCTACACGATTGCACGTGTGTTTGATCATTCTATTGCTATCAAAGGTGCGTACACGGCCCCTTTTCTTATTTTAACTGTTTTGGGGGAGAAAACATGTGCAAACAAACATTTTAGATACATATCACTTGCATGAGTTAGCTGTTTACTATAAGTGTACTCATAACACTCAAAGTCCTTACATTTCGAACCGTTTAGTTTGCCGTAGTGCAAAGCGTGGTAGTTGAAGATAGATCTATTGGGTTTGACAAACCTCACTTGGTAGATGGGATCTACGCAAGTGTTTAACTAGCCAATTCAACATTAATATTGTTTGTGTTAGACAATAGTGGAAGGCAAAACATGCAATAGCATGCAACAGTCAGCTTCGGTGTCAACCACTTATATAAATAGTACAATGACTAGCTATCATGACTATGCAATGTGTGATTATGTTATCTGCAAACATTTCGTTTCAAACAGTTGTTTCAAACATTTGTGAATACTTAAACCTGTGTATGCACCAACCTTTGTGTTGACTTGACTGACATGTTTTCTCAAGACACTAAGGTACAAGAACAAGCAAGCATGGACTAGGAGATCGAGTCTCATGCATATCTTACATTACAGTTATTTTGGATTTGAACATTTGAGACTTTGATTTGTAATTTACAGTTTTCAAACCGTTAAGTTTGTTATTGTTTTAAAAACGCTTCCGCAACGTTAGAACTTTGATATTGCAGTTTTAGACCAAAGTTATATTTGAAAAGCATATAGAGGTCTTCGTTATGTCTAATGATCTGAGATCCTGGTTTGTCACGTCCCAAACGGTATGATTTTGTTAGTTGAAATTTGGGGGTGTGACATTATCTGCCAAGGATTTCAAGGCGTTTTGCCTTCGATACTGCGTGGGAGACGAATTTACGCCGATGCTACCCCAACCAGATCAAAGCATCCTCGATTGTCGGCCTGGTTTTATTGCATTGTACACGCGATTTTTTGAATTTTCAAACTTGCGACTTCCACTGACCCGCTTTTGTTGCAATGCCCTAGAATACTACCGACTTAGCCCGTGTCAACTTGCCCCTTTTGGGGTGAGTAAGATTACCCATTTTAAAATGGCCTGCAATGCCCTTCTAATTCCTCCCACAATGGCTTTGTTTCGCAGAGTTTTTAACTTGGCTAAGAATGGTGTTTGGTTTACCATTCAACGCCGCAAGATGGATGATGATAATCAGTGCGTGTTTGCTGTTACCCCGTCTGTGAAAGATTGGAAGAATCGGTTCTTTTGGGTATCTTCGGAGATACTTCCTTTTGTGCCTGCTTTTCGTGATCCCAAAGAACCTGTATCATAGACTAGTCTTTTAGATTCCACTATCTATTTAGATCATCATAGGCTATTAATGGCTAATAAAACTTATATGCGAGCCTTTAGTGAAGATATGTTGGTTCTCGGGGTTGAGCCGTTGTTGGGATAAACCAGATCACATACTGACATTTACTTGGAGCGGGAGTGGTATGTTATTTATTCTATGTGAGGCTTTCTTCATGTTGTTGCTAAGTTGTAATGTTTCTGATTTATTTGTCTTTTGTGGTTATTGTTGTTGCAGAGATGGGTTTGTTGGACTTGATGAAAATGGACACCAATTCTGATGTTGAAAGCTCTTCTCATCTTCTTCGGGATGGAGAAGAGAATGTTATCAGCAGTCATAAGAAGATTTCTTATGAAGGAGGTGAGTATTCAAGCATTCTGTCTTCGGTCATGCCTACCCGTTGTGAATTGCCGAAGGTTGGTGATGTGGGTTCTGTGGGGACTAGTTCGCCTAAGAAGAAGAAGTCCAAAGGAAAAAAGAAGCGTTCATCCAAAGGTGTTGGAACCTCAGTTCGCAAACGTATACGGTTTTCCAAGCGCAAAGTTGCGGCACGGGAGGGATCCCAGATGAAGAAAATGTTGGAGGTAGACTCGTCTTTGTCTGAGGAAGAAACTCAGTCTGATTTGAAGGCTGCTCCTGAAGACACGGCTGCTGATGAAGTTCCCCAAACAGATGTGCCGGGGGGTGGTAGTGCTGATACCACGGGACTTGAGACTAGTTATGCGAATGCCCCATTTATGCCATCTTGGGATATCTTGAACAAAGACTGGTTTGAGAATCCGGCTGTTGCTCTGAAACTAGTGAAAGAATTTGCAACTCCAGGTTAACGATTAGCCAATGGGCTCAGTGATGAAGAAATGAGAGGCCGTATGGCGGCTTTGTGGATAGGGGCTTTACTACCCGAGATTAACCAACGTTGGGTGTCTTCATCGGAAATCCAGGATAAGAATCGAACCAAGATGTCCATTCTGAATAACAAATTATCTCAGCTGCAACGTGACTTTCAAGCTATGGAAAAAGATAGGGAGGACGAGAAAATTCATGCTTTGGAGGTGGAACGTTTGTACACGGAGAAGGAGATGTTTTTAAATGAAAAAATGAAGAGTATCAAAAAGGATTTGGAGCATGGCTTGGCGGTGTTGGAGGAGAGTAGAGCAAGATTTAACGAGGAGCGTCAAAAGTTTGACAGGGAGAAGGATGACCTTACCCGAACTGTGACTGAGTTGCAAGTCAAGAACAAGAGTTTGGGGGAGTATAACGATTTGTTGATTGCCGATCGAGAATGGCTTTTTTCGCAAGGTATTCGACAAATTGTTAGTCGTCTGCATAATAGCCACGAATTTTTGGTTCCGTTGGCTGCTGTCCAAAATGCTGCTCGTGAGTATGGGACTACCATTGGGTTAAAATCGGGATTTAAGCATGCTGCTTCCGGCCATCCTTTGGAAGGCCTTGCGAACTACAAACCATATGCGAAGGCACGTCTGCATGAGGCGATTGCAACCATTGAGGGTACAAACTTCCCTTATTTAGAAGTTGTTGCCAAGTGTGTGAACGAACCTCGCAAGACTTTTCAAGGTATCCTTTCTGGTAAATTATTTTTAGTGTATGCTTGTGTATCTGTTATGACATTTTTGTTATGTTGTAGGTCTGTTGCCAGAGAACTTTGAGATGGTGGAGCCATTAAAAATCTCAGGTCAAGCCAGCCCCAGCACTACCAGCTTTGCAACTCCTGTGAATGCTTCTTTGGCAGCTAAGCCACCAATGAACCCTGTTGGTTCTCGTGGTGCATCTGTGGAGTCGTCCAAAGCTCCTAGTCTCGAGGGCAAGTGAGGGGGATTTGGGGGTTATTGTGTTTTAAAACATTTGAATTTAGTTGTCGTATGTTCTGATGTAGACAATTCTTGTTTGTTGGTAGCCTTTGTGTTTTGTGTTGTTAATGACTTTCATATGACTTTATAAATGGTATTTCTATCATGTTTGTTTCTGTTGATGTGTGTTTTTATCAACTGTTTTTTTTAAAAGAATGTATGTGCACATAGTGAATGGGTAGGACATTGCCGGATCCCAAGGTTTTGACTTTTTAGCATGGGTAAGGCAAGGCTGGATCCCATGGAGCTATATTGTTTCAGGGGCTCAACTTTTACACGGGTAAGTCAAGGCTAAATTGTTAGGTTGCTCAATCCTTATGAGTGATTATGAATTACTACGAAATGTACTGTACGTTAATGTTGGTACAAAAGATCATATTTGTGATTTCATGCTAGTAACAGAAGTTCATACATGGTGTATTCAAGCAAAGAGTACAAAAATGGGCGTGTCTAAGTACCATGCTCTACAATCAGGAGTACTTTGTTACACGTAGAATTTACGCAAATTGCTTGCGTTCCAATGGCGTGGAATGGGTTTGCCTTCCATGTCTTCTAGTTTATAGGACCCTTTTTGGTGGCATTCTTTGACTTTGTAGGGTCCTTCCCACTTTGGTCCCAGCTTGCCAGTGTCTTCTTGTCGGCTAGCTCATTTTGCGAAGGACCAAATCGCCAGGACGGAAACTGACGTGTCTGACCTTCTTGTTGTAGTAGTGCTCGCTTGCTTGCTTGTATCGTGCTTCTTTGATTCTGGTCGTTTCTCACTCTTCCTCCAGTAGGTCCAAATTGACCTGTAGTTCCTTGTCATTATTGTCGAGTGAGAACTGGTGTTGCCATGGCGATCTTACCCCGATTTCTGCTGGGATTACTGCTTCTGAACCGAAGGTTAGACTGAAGGGCGTCTTGCCATGGCTGGTTTTCTCGGTTGTGCGTATTGCCCATAAAACACTGGGTAACTCATCTATCCAGCTTTTGCCTTCTCTTCCCAATCTTGCCTTTATGTCGTCAACGATGTTGCGGTTCATCCGTTCGACATGCCCATTTGATTGTGGGTGAGCCACAGAGCTAAAGATCTGTTTGATACGGAGCTCCGCAAACCATGATTTGAAAGAATCGTCAGCGAACTGCTTGCTGTTGTCTGTGACTATCACACCAGGTAGCCCAAATCTGCAAATGATATTTTCCCAAAAAAAAAAAATGATGACTTGCTTTCCTGTGATAGTAGCTAGGGGTTTTACTTCCAGCCATTTGGTGAAGTAATCTACCGCTACCAGTAGAAACTTGATCCCTCGTCGAGCCATTGGGAACGGTACCACAATATCCATCCCCCGTTTGTAAAATGGCCAGGCGGGGGAGATGGTGATCAAGTCATATTTCGAGCCCCTTTGGATGGGAGCGTGTAGTTGACAACCTTCACACCTCCGAAGTTCAGCGATCGTATCCTTGTGCATTGTCGGCCAGAAATACCCCATATTCATCATCTTGGCCACGATCGTTTGTGGCCCTGCATGCGTCCCGCATGTAATTCTCGAACAAGGAGGTTACTGTCTTCAGGGCCAGGCAACGTAATAGAGGATCCAAGTAGGATTTTTTGAACATGACCCCGTCATCGAGTACGTATTGTGTTGCTTTTAGCCTCAGCCTTGCGGCCTCGTCTTTGTCATCTGGCAATATTACTGTTAAAAGATAATCCTGGATTGGGGTTATCCAGCTTCCTTCATCGACTGCCACGGACTGTACTTCTTCAACTTTAATAGCTCGCACGGTCACGACTTCTACCAGAACTGTCTTAGTGAGATGGGCAAAAACTACAGAGGCCAATTATCTGCCTTTTTGTTCTGGCTTCTAGCTGACTTGCCATCTGGGAATCAATTGTAGCACACCTTTTGTTTTCGCCAGATATTTCTTCATTCTGTCACCCTTTTTCTCGTAGCCGTCGTTCACCTGATTTGCCACCATTAATGAATCTACATGGGCCTGCAATACTTGTACTTTCATTTTAACCGCGAGCAGCAATCCCGCGATTAGGGCTTCGTATTCTGCTTCATTGTTGGTACTGGGGAAAGCCAAACGTAGAGCGTATGTGAGCTCCACACCTGTTGGATCGATCAAGATTAAACCGACACCTGATCCTTCTGTGTTTGATGCCCCATCAGTGTACAACACCCATCCTTCATCTTCTGAACTGGTATTGATGGTGAGTATATAGCGATCTTGTTGTTTGGTCATCGTGCCTTCCATTATAAAGTCTGCTAGAACCTGCCCCTTAACCGCGGTTCATGGAAGATATGTGAGGCCATGTTCTCCAAGTTCGATCGCCCATTTAGCCAATCTTCCTGAGTTTTCGGGTTTCTGCAACACCTCTTGAATGGGCAAATTGGTTAGAATATTAATGTGATGGGCTTGGAAGTACCTGCGCAGTCTTCTTGCGGTATGCACGATAGCAAGGACAACCTTTTTAACCTTTTTGTATCGTGCCTCAGCTTCCCGTAGTACTCTGCTGAGGAAGTAGACAGGCAGTTGTGGTGATTTCAGATGCTGGACCGCGTGCAACTTGTCTGGGTTAGCCTTGATGTCTTGCCTACTTACTATATGGCCAAGAACTTTTCCTTCTTCAAATTCAAAGGAGCACTTACTCGGATTTAACTTCATGTTAATTTTTCGAAGATTGCCAAATGTTTCCACAATATCTCTCATCATCTCCTCTTTAGTATTGCTTTTAATTACCAGGTCATCAACATAAGCTTCCATATTTCTTCCCACCTGGGCACGGAAGGCTGAATCCACCAGTCGCTGGTAAGTTGCTCCCGCATTTTTCAAACCGAAAGGCATCTTTGTGTAACAGAAAATGCCCATGGGTGTATAAAATGTTGTTTTTTTTCATCGGACCGTCGCATCTGAACCTGATAGTATCCCTTATAGGCATCTAAAAAACACTTGAACTTGCACCCCGCGATGGCATCGACTTAAGTGTCGATTTCGGGAAGTGGATAACAGTCCTTGGGACATGCCTTGTTCAAATCTTTGAAATCGACACACATTCGCCAAGTGCCGTCTTGCTTTCTGACCATTACTGGATTGGCAATCCAGGTATGGTACAGTACTTGTCGTAAGATTCCCGCAGTTACCAACTTGTCCACCTCTGTTGTGATGGCCTGACTTCGTTTGAGGGCCATCCTCGTTTCTTCTGCGTGACAGCTTGCTACCTTCCTTAATCACCAACTTGTGTTCTGCCATCGCCCTTGGTACCCCTGTCTTGTCAAACGGGGTCCATGCAAAAACATCGATGTTATTTCGTAACAATCGTACCAACTGGTTTCTTCCTGACAGATTGAGGGTCGGGTCGATATTAATCAATTGATCTGGGAACGTCGGGTTGATACTCAACTTTGCCTCGTTGGCCTCTTAGGTTAGGTACGTTTCTTTCCTATTACAAATGGTGCAAATCCCTGCTTTGGTAGGGAATTTTACCATCTCATGAGTTGTTGATACTATTGCTCCAAACACACTAATTCCCGAAAGTCCGATGATGACGTTGTACCGAGATGGTGCTCGTATAACCAAGAATGTGACTTCTTCCTTCCTTATGAACTTTCATGTACCCATAGCAGCAGTGAGAGTTAACTCACCCGGATGGTAAGTGTTGGAGTTCATGTCTCCATACACTTGATTAACTTCCTCTGTTGGAACAAACTGAAATGAACATTGACTTGCCTTGTGTCCAATCTCTCCACATCCACCACATACACTAAAGACATTTTCTACTTTAGTATTATCTTTTCCCAATCCCGCGAGTTTAGCCATCTTTTGTGCCACCACCTCCAATTGCTCCTCGTTTAATTGTGTGGCTGCACCATTAACCGTTTCATGCTTCGACTGCTTGTTAGATTGTTCTAACCTCTTTGATGTAGTGCTCATGCGTTGAAGCATATCCCAATCCACTTGTACATGGTTGTACAAGAAAGTCCCATTGCTTTGGGAGTTGATGTCCCTTATATCTTCCGATGACATCCCATCATAGAAAGCAACCAAGAGCTCCCACATGTTGATCCCATGATGTGGACATTTCCTCAACATGTCTTTAAATCGGGTGAAGGCTTCATGAAACAATTCTCCTCCTTTCTGTTTGAAATTCCTAATGGCAGCCCGAGCTTCGGTTGTTTTCTTCATTGTATAGAACTCACTTAGGAATTGTTGTTGCATTTCTTCCCAAGTATAAATGCTTGATGCTGGTAATGTAGAAAACCATTCCTTAGCTTTATCTTTCAAAGTAAACGGGAAGAGGATTAACTTGACTTCATCTGCTGAAAATCCTTGGCCACCTGTGACTTGACAGAATTGCTCGAATTCTTGCAAGTGTTGATATGGTTCCTCAGTGGCTCTTCCATGGAATGTGGGCACGGATGATAACACTGCTGGTCTCACTTCAAAAGATCTACCATGCCTCACAGTGTCACTACCGGTGATGAATTGGTAATCAAAGCAGGTCGGAAGTGAGTAGTGGCACCTTGTGCATGTGCCATTCCTAGATTGTAGTTCATGGGCACTCCTATGTTTGGAGGAGGCATAGGGATTCCAGGCCCATAGTTTTGATTCTGAGGTCTTGGTGGCCTATTCAATCCTTGTTTTGGTGGATAACCAAACTGTGGTGGCTGATGATGAAAACCATAACCCCCTTGATTCAATGGTTGTGGATTTGGTTGTGGGTAAGGGTTTTGCATTTGTGGTTGTGGTGGTAGGTACCCATAAGGATCATCATAAGCAGCATTAACATTCTGTAAGTTGTAGTCACCACCATTTAAACTATCATCCCAATTCTGGATGTTGTTCTCATCGCTCCCTATTGTTCCATGATGACTTCCTCCTCCAAAAGTATGTCTTGTTTCAGTTGTGTTGGTATGGTGGTCATCATTATGGGGTTGAGCAGGTGGTGATGGTGGAGGATTTGGGTTACCTTGCAGATTCTCAAAATCCTCAAACCTTGGTGGTTCAGGTGGAAATTCCATTGTCAATTGTTGTTGAATGCTTGGAGATGCAAGCTCTGTCCGATGGAGTACTCGATTCCTACGAGCGGTGCGTTCAATTTCTGGATCAAAATTTAAAGGTGAAGATCTCCCAGAATACCTAGTATGCATGCAAACCTGTAATTACCTGCACACTAACACAACCCGTGTAAATCTGACAAATAAACAAAATAAACTAAAATGAAATTGAAAGTAATTTGCGCACGACTCCCCGGCAACGTCGCCAAAATTTGATAGGTGTCGAAGTACCAACCAAAAATAAGAGTTTTCACTCAAGTCCTACTACCCAAATTAGATAGGGAAGTCGGGTATCGATCCACGAAGAGTCAAGTGGAAATCACTTTCAACACAAACTAACTACCTATTTGCAATGAAAAAGTGAACATGAAAATGGTGATTTTAGGTTTGAATTAGAAAACAATTAACTTGAACTGAAAACAAACGAATTAAAACAAAAGAGTTGTAAGCAATATATGGAAAAGGTGATCACTCCGGGTTTCGAATTAGGAAGACAATTAGGTTTTCATTAATTTGTCAATTGGGAATCACATAGACATGATTCATGCTTTAATTGATAAACATGTATGATTTTGAGAACAAAGCAATGATCTTGTTGACAACCGATAACTAGACCGATGTTGTTGACTCGATTGATTACCAGCTCTACAAAAACAATGATTTCTAAAAGACTTTAAAACCCAATTCCGTTAATTACCCATTCAATTATACAATGAATGAAAAGAAAGCAATAAACTTGAACTTGGAATTGCAAAATCAATCAAAAATCGTAATCGTTTAACAATCAAACACTATTGAATCCACAAATCTACGAAGAACGAATTCAATACCAATATTCAACAAATCAAAGAACAAAACTAATTATCAAACCTAATTCTCCACCCAGAGATGATCACAATCGAACTAGCCGGATATCCTTAAACTTGAATCTTCACAATCGTTGATCATAAGCATGATTTGATCTTTGCTTCTACAAATTCGGATGATCTTGGATTGATTTGGATGAGTTGGAATGCCCAAAAACGTGCCTTTTTCGCCCAGAAATCGTCCCATAAAGTGTTAGAAACGAAAACCTAAGATTGGGCCTTAAATATGGGAGAAATTAGGTAAAAATCGGACTTTTCCGGCCGTCGCCGTATGATACGCCGGGCCCGGGCGTATCATACGCCCACCAGAATATCCTACGCCCAGAACTTTCTGTCAACGCTGAAATTTGGGAGTATCATACGTTGGTCGTATGACACGCTGCCTTAGCCGTACCACACGCACAAGATGAACTCACCATTGGCTTCGTCTCGTCGAGAAACTCAGTTTTCATATATTATGGGCCCCGTAACTCCTCTCCTAGCCTGAGTTATCCATCCGCAAAGTTTTGGTCTCCCGAACTTCATGTTTTCACCCTTTTCTCGCTCGGCTTCTCTTCTAATCATCCAATAAGCTCCCGAACACGTCTTTAATCACTTAACACCTGCAATTCATAAACATACTCAAAGTAAACGTGTTTCGGGCCAAAAATCGATAATATCACGCAGTTACGCATCAAATAACACAACTATTCACACCTTCATCACATCCCCACACTTGTTCTTTGCTTGCCCTCAAGCAAATCTCATCAAAACCATCCAACCATCATAATCAAATACATTTCTCAATTGCCCAGCCAATTCTTACATCAGGTTCTAGATCATAACCAAATCACAAGACTTACAACATTACATAGTTTTACATTATGACAAGTACAAACGATTTTTCAAGCAAAACATGGAATAACCTCTAACTAGACCTAACATGCTTCAAGTATATTTCACATGAATGTATTGCGCCACTCACAATGTTCTCTCCCCTCGGTTTATTTCTGGACTAGTCATAATACACTAGTTTATATGTGAACTCTCAACCATAAATGAATGACCGTCATCATAAGCTTGTATTGCAATCATACTTCCACCGCATTGCTAAAACCATACACAAATCAACATGACTTAACGGGTTGTAATGAAAGGCTAAGGTTAAGGTAGGTATAAGGGATTTATGGTGACGACAAAATAATGGGAATTCACGAATATTAAACCACTAACAAACTCGACTTACCATTATACCACAACGACTCTTTTTGTTGCTTCATATTGAGGTCATTTGACCTAATATTCTGCTTTAATAATTTTTTTTAGCACTTCATTTGGAAACCAACTACACAACTTGTAATTTAGACTTTAAGGTTCAGCAACCAATTAGGCTAAGGCTCAATATGGTTTCTAATGGTTGGGTTAAAATTAGAAATTAGACAAACAAAATGCTAACGAAACAAGGGTGAATCCTAATGCCTCCATCATTTTTGTGCAAGTTCTAGCATACGATATCAACTTGCATTGCAACACATGATCTAATTTGGTATACACTTTGGTATCACTCAGAAACAACCAACACTAAACAAAGATATTACAATTAAGGCTCAACTCTCACAAAAATGGTGGGTAAAAGGTTAACGGCACAAACACATTCATGTTACTTACAATTTCGCATATCACCCCTAATTAGTCGTTATTCCATTTACAGTTTCTATAAAACACTTGCCACAACCACTATCATGCAACTTAAAGACTCAATTATGACCAAGAACCTAATCCAAAACATTAACGGGTCAATTATTGATGATTTACTTTGAAAATTCTGATTTTCAAGCCATTTGAGTTCACTTGAAGCAAGTCAAAAATTTTGTTCATTTTCACCCCCAACATCCCCACACTTGAGATACATTGTCCCCAATGTATGGTTCACTTTAAAATTTAACCCCCATCATGCAATCATCTCTTCAAAACCATTAACCCAAACTTAAATTCAAACTAGAACTAGTGTTGAGGGAAAAAACATGGACCTGATCTTATTGTCCTCGTGATGTAGATAATGCGAATGATGCCATATCGACCTCGAATCTCCATGGGTCTTCCCCACACTTATTTCCAGTGATGTTTGTGGCAGGAACTCACCAAAACAAAAAAACAAAAATTAATTGCGAAAACACTTAAAAATAAACAAACAAAACTAAATAAAATAAATAAAAACACATAGGTTGCCTCCTATGCAGCGCTAAGTTTTGTTTACGGTCTTCAGCCAGACCATACCTACTACCACTCAAGGTGGCCTGAAAAGGCTATCACCTGCTGCATAGCCCACAAAATCAAGCTTCCGTGACTCAGGTAAATCTTCCCAGGTTTCCCAGTTGGGACCAAACATTTTTAACCTTACTTGTTCTTCATCAAACTCCAGAGATTTAGCTTTCTTCTCATTCTTCACCCTTCTCCATTTCGGTATCCACCCATCATCTTTTGATGTCCCTTTCTTCTCAGCATCTTGATCATCCTTGGGTTGTTCTACTTTTGCTACTTTAGACCTGTGCAACATAAAACACTCCTCTTTGGTGTTATCTTCCTTAGAAAGGAAGTCACACCTGTCAACAATGTTTGCTTTTGAGCATTCATTCTTGATAAGAGGGTTAGTAGCAATCTCAAACATGTTAATCTGCTTTTCCAGGCCACCAAACCTTAACTCCACAGTCCCGTTGGCACAATCAATCATAGCATGTGCCGTGGCAAGAAAAGGTCTACCCATAATGACTGTAGGATGTGTGTCTTTGGTACTTTCAGCACAGTCTAAGACCAAAAAATCAACTGGGTAGTAAAAATTGTCCACCTTAACAATTACATCAATTAACATTCCCCTAGGAAGTGTAGAAGTCTGATTAGCTAACACCACAGTAATGTCAACTTTCTGTAGAGGACCACAATCATATTGGTCATACACACTCCCTGGGAGAATGCTAACACACGCTCCCAAATCCAACAATGCCTGATCAATTTGAAGTTCCCAATTTGTATAGCAATTAGAGGCATTCCTGGATCTGGAAGTTTAGGTGGCAATTCACCCGACAAAACGGAATTTGTATTCATGGTTAGCTCAACTTTATTTGGTATCTTATGATGTTGTTTTTTAGTGCACAACCGTTTCAAACACTTAACATGGGTAGGCACTTTCTTTATATCATCAAGCAATGGTAAATTAATTTTAACTTTTTCAAAAATTTCCCACCTCTCATCTCGAGATGGGTCCAGCTTTTTCAAATTAGTTCCATTCACACCATTATGAATACCATAGACTTGTAAACTTTGAAACAGAAAACAAAGGCTATGATGTGGAATGGGTTGATTGGTAGGTAAAATGCTTAATTATTATTAACAACAGTGTCATATCCGGATTAGTATGTGGTGGGATGGCGTCTGGGCGGGTTGTAGGCTCGACTCAGGGGTATGCCCTATATATAATCATACCGATTTGGATATTACATGTGGAGTTAATGAGGTTAAGGTTTTACCGAAGGAGGTTTGTTAAAAACTATTTTTAAACTTATAAACTTTATGAACTCACCAACCATGGTGTTGACTTTGTTTTCTTACATGCATTCTCAGGTGAAGAACATGTATAAGCTAAGGCTTCAGGATTTCTTACCAGGCTGCCCAGATAGAGGACCTAGTAGACTTTTGGGAAGCACGTCTTTTGTTGATGATACACATTACTTTTGATATCTTGTACATATACAAGATATAAACATTTGATTCTTTTGTTAGGTTTACTTAGTTAAATTGTTGAACATTAATGTTGTAATTTAATTTTGTAATCCTAGTTACTACTTGATTGTACTTTAGATATTCTTAAACATTGATGCTATGTAAACAATCTGATTATCTTGATTATCACCCACGATATCACGCCCCGGGAACCTTCCGCACGACGGGGACTCCGATCCAACCCCGCCAGCTCAGGGTGTGACACACTTCCACCATCCAAGTATACCCGGTGTATGTTCATGTCTCCTATGGCTATATTGATGACCATAGGTGACGAGCTCCTCCTTTCCTGCCGTACAGGCGGGAATTTGATTTTTCGGGACATCCATTCTTCGTGATCCTTCTTCTCCTTACCGTCCACCGATTCTCCTCTGAACACCATTAGTATTTCTTTGTTCTTTCTTTCCTTGTCGTTTTGTTGTTTGTCGATGGTGCTTTTCTTCTCTTTGATGTCTTTCACCAGGTGAGCTAATTCGCCTGACTTAACAGCATATTCTATCCTCTTGTTCAACTGGAAACAATCGTTGGTATGGTGTCCGACATCCCCGTGGAAATCACAAAATTTGTTAGAATGTCGTTCAGTGGTTTTAAGCATCGGTTTTGGGGGTCGAAAGCTGAATCGTACTTCTTTAGTGGCTAAGATTTCTTTCGGTGATTTTGTTAATGCCGTAAATTGCACTTGTTTGCCCTTGTCTTCCTCATTGCTTCTATAACCGTATCCTGGCCTAGTATAAGGTCTGTAGGTGTCGTGAGACCGATGGGAAGGTCGTTTCTCCGCAAGAGAATTGTATTTGGTGTACCTACTTTGCTGTCTAGGTGGGGATTTTTTCCATGGCTGGCTTTTCGGCCGTTTTCCTAGATCTAGGGCCTGGGCTGCTTCTTTGCCCCTGACAAACGCTTCTGTTCGCTCCATCGCCTCTACTATTTTTTTGGTATCTTCCTGTTAAGATCTTCTATGAGTTGTCTTGGCCTAACACCATGGATATATCCAGATACCTGCATCTGCTATGTTGCCCCCCCATGCTCAAACTTTCCGTCTTATACCTTTCCATGAAGGCATGGAGATCTTTGTCATCTTTTTGCTTTATGTTATGGAGCTCGACCGTGTCTATGGTATATCTTTTTTGCTGCATGAAATTTGCCAGGAATTTACCACTAAGGTCTTTGAAGGTATCAATACTTCTGTTTGGTAAGCTATTGAACCAGAGCCTTGCCGGTCCCACTAGCGTTTGAGCGAACATGTGGCACCACAATGGCAAACTCCATCGTTCCACCATTGCTGCTCCTGTAAATAATTCCAGGTGATCATCTGGATCACCAAGACCATCGTATGTTTTCACATTGGCTAGCATCTTGGTTTTGGGTGGGAATGGAAAATTGGCTATTCATGGCGAGAACTTTGTGTTGGTGGTGGGCACATATGACCGGGATAACTCATCAACCATTTCTGAGGTGTGGGCTACGTTTTCTGGGTTAGTATTTGTCACACCCCCAAATTCCCACTCGTGGTGTATGTCCACGTGGGTGTGACGTGTCCAGAATCACAGCTCAAGGTCATATAGAACGACTCTATATGCGTTTACAAATCCAAGTTTGACACATACACATAACAAAATAGTTTGCAGCGGAAAAGTATTTCATAGCAGCGGAAAATAATATGTTTGAATACATGCAGCGGAAATCAAATTGTCAAATGCAACATTGTTTAATTCATAACATAAATAAGAATGTTTCGAAAAGATAAGACAGAAATGCATGCGGATCCTAATGCTCGCCCCTTAAAGTGTGCATTCCTGTTATCCATAGCTCGCTAGTTACCTGAGAATACAAGTTTGAAAAAGTGTCAACACAATGGTTGGTGAGTTCACAGGTTTTGATATACATATAGTATTAAAAGTGTGTCATGCTGTTTATCAATGTTAGTACCGAGCCCTAGGCCCAAAGTGTCAGTGCGTCACTACCGAACTAGACTTGTTTGTCCTTGCCTTCGCTATGCCTCGTATACATAGCAAGTTAGGTTAGAATTTGCACGGGTTATGACATCCAGTCAACATTGTGCCCCGTGGGGTTAGTCATTCCCTAATGGATCCATCCAAATCTACCACGTTGTTCGTACATTAACGGTAAGACTTTGTGAGGGCTTAATACGAGTTCAACACTTAATGTTTGTCCAATAAACCAGCATACATAAAATGTTTGTACAGTAATAAATGTTTGACTCGATGCAACTAGTATTCTCCCCCTATTTGAAAGCGTTTGAAAAAGAGTAAAGAGGGGCCGTAAACTCACCTTAGTGATATGATTGTACGTAAGCGTAAGCTCCTGAGTTGTCGTGTAGCACGTCGGTCACCGGCAACCTATATCGTATACCGTACGTGAGTTCGTGTATGTGACCATGCTAGTGTTAGTGCTCGTGTTTGTGTCCAACAACCCTTGGTCGTTCATGTTTGTCCATGGCGGTCCACAATGACCGTGTTTGCTCGTGTTGGTCCATATTGACCGTGTTTGACCATGTTTGACCGTGTTTGACCGTGTTTGACCAAAGTTGACCGTGTCAAATCAACGACCCGTTGGTGAACCGTGTGACGGTTGTGAATCGTGTAGCAATCGTGTAAGTGTTTGTCGTGTGCAAAACGCGCATGTCGCGTCTATGGACAACTTACTATTTATAGTAAGTTTCCATTTATGGAAAGTTCACAAAGCATATCGGTGTTAGAGTTCTAGCATGCTCAATGGTCCTACGGGGTCATGTTAACACGTAACACATTATCATACAAGGTCATATACGTCGTTTATAGCAAGTTAGCACATAAAAGTTTCCTAAAATGGAAAGTTTCCATTTTTAGCATACGTGACATCGGAAACCATCTAACTTAGCATCTAATCATCATGTCATAGCATTATAAGTCATTTAGCATGCTCAAATCATTCAACACGTTGACAAATCGGTTTTTGTAAAAATAAAGTTACTAAATATAGTAACTTTCTAGTTTTTCATGAAAATGACCATTTCAACCATTCTAACCCAATTCTCATATCACCAATCATCATATTATGCTACTTATCATCATGTAAACATGCTTAACATAGCCAAATTCATCACTCATCATCATCTTGTCCCAAAAAGTTACTAAAAATAGTAACAATGACAAATATGACTATAAACATCATCAAGATCACATTCTAAGCATTCAAATCATCATATTATCAATCTAACAACAATTCTACATACATGCATGTTCACCATCTCATCCACAACACCATTTTACAAATAAAAAGTTACTAATAATAGAAAGTTTCATCAAAACCATATTTTAACCATTCTAACATCCTCTAAACATTAAATCCTCTTTCAATATCATCAAGATACATAACCATTTACTAAAAATCATTCCACATGCCATGGATCATACATGCATGTGGGTTTTTCACCATTTCAAGACTAAATCATGCATTCCACATTTACACAACAACATGGATCATCATAAATCACCATCTAAACATCGTAGATCATCAAGAAACACATCTAAACTAATAAACCCAGAAGAGAAATTCATGCATGTGCTTTGTACGTGCTTGCATGTGTGATTTAACACATGCATGTGTGTGTAGAAGCATTTTTAAGCTACAAGGAGTGTATAACTACCTTTCAAAGCTTCAAGATCCTGAGAAATGATAAAGGGCAGCTCCTAGACCTCCTAGCTCGTGAGTCTTGACAGGAATAAGAAGATGACGGTGATTCTTCGAACTTCTTGGTGGTTAATGAGCTTGGATGTTCAAGTGTGGAGCTTCAAAGGTGCTTCAATGGTGGAAAAATGGTGTTACAGAAGGTTGAAGACGGTTCTGGTCGAGCTATGGCGTGAAGGATCAAGTAAAATGATTGAAAGGGGTAGGCTAGCCATAATATTCTTGGATTTATAAAGATTTTGTCGACTGGGCGGTGTCGCGTACCGCGATGGTGGGTTTAAATATTCTCCGCGTACCGCGGCGGATTTCGGGAGTCAACTCTCCGCGATGTTGGTCGCGTATCGCGATACTGATTCTTGTTGGGCCATCGCGTACCGCGATGGGCCCCTGAAGAGCCCAATAAGCCCTTTTTAATGGGTTTGATCCGTTCGTCATCGTTTTCACGCTTCCGAACTATCGTTTGGCCTCGTTTGAACTTCCAAGTTCAATGTGCGAGTGTTTCGTGAGGTTTCGAGTGTTGTGCTACACAATGTGCTTGATGTTCACCAACGTTCGAGTGTTTTGACACGTGTGTGTTGTTTGTCGATACTTCCATGAATTATCTAGTCAGGTGTCAGTGTTTGTACTCGTGCCACGTGTCACACTAAATTAATCTAATTCTAGTGCCACGTGTACATAAGGCATTTAAATAAACATTTAAATAAATATAAAGCTGACCTGGAAATTACGGGGTGTCACATCCTCCCCATGTTAGAAGGAATTTCGTCCCGAAATTCAACTTGTGTTGCCAATGTCTGTCTGTTCAGCGAACAGGTGTGGGTACTTTTGTTTCATCTGGTCTTCACGTTCCCACGTGAATTCCGGTCCTCGTCGCGAATTCCATCGCACCTTTACAATCGGAATCTTGTTGAGTTTGAGCTTCTTGGTTTCCCGGTCCATAATCTCTACCGGTTCTTCAACGAAGTTCAATTGTTCGTCGATTTGTATCTCCTCGAGAGGAATAACAAGTGTTTCATCAGATAGACACTTTTTGAGATTCGAGATGTGGAATACGTTGTGCACGCTGCTCAGTTCAACTGGCAGGTTTAGTTCGTAGGCTACAGGGCCTATTCGTTTTGTTATCTCGAACGGTCCAATGTAACGAGGGTTCAACTTTCCTCGTTTGCCAAACCGAATGACTCCCTTCCAGGGCGAGACTTTGAGTAACACTCTGTCCCCCACCTGAAATTCTAACGGTTTGCGTCTTTTGTCAGCATAGCTTTTCTGTCTGTCCCGAGCCGCTGCCATTCGTTTGCGTATTTGTACAATCTTTTCAGTCGTTTCGTGCACGAGCTCTGGTCCAGTCAGTTGGCTGTCTCCAACTTCTGCCCAGCAGATGGGTGATCGGCACTTACGTCCGTATAGTGCCTCGAATGGTGCAGCTTGGATGCTTGTGTGGTAGCTGTTATTGTACGAAAACTCAACTAACGGTAGATGAGATTCCCAGCTACTCCCAAAGTCAATAACGCATGCCCGTAGCATATCCTCCAGTGTCTGTATGGTTCGCTCACTCTGCCCGTCCGTCTGCGGGTGGTAAGCAGTACTCATGTCCAATCTCGTGCCCATAGCCTTATGCAAGGACTTCCAGAAATGCGACGTGAATCGGCTGTCGCGATCAGATATGATTGAGATTGGCACTCCATGTCGAGTAACCACTTCCTTCAGATAGATACGTGTGAGTTTGTCTAGCTTGTCAGTCTCCTTGATAGGTAGGAAGTGTGCGGACTTTGTCAGTCGGTCTACGATAACCCAGATGGTATCGCATCCACTCGCCGTTTTGGGCAGTTTAGTTATGAAGTCCATGGAAATCTGCTCCCATTTCCACATTGGTAATTCCGGTTGTTGAAGTAACCCTGATGGCTTTTGGTACTCAATCTTGACTTTTGAGCACGTTAAACACTTACTCACGTAAGTTGCTATTTCGGCTTTCATGTTCGGCCACCAGTAAGTTGTTTTCAGATCATGATACATTTTGTCAGAGCCCGGATGTATGGAATACCGGCTCTTGTGTGATTCGTCCATCACTACTGTTGGACTAAAAGAACCAATGAGCCTGATCAGAAAAATCTCTAAGTCTCACAACACTTATAACAACTGAAGAAGAACACAACGGCTGACATTCAATGTACAGAAGATACAAGATCTGAAGAGATATACAACAGCTGAAGTGTAAGTCATCAGATGTTGTAGTGTGTAGTTTAGTCTTCAGTAGTTTTCTTTCAGTTCTTGTAAAAGTCTGATGAGTAGTTTACTCATCAGATGTTTTAGTTTATTACTTCAGTAGTTTTATTGCTTCAGTAGTTGTAAGAGAATGTCTTCAGATGTTGTAGACATTCTCAGTAGTTTAGTTATTTCAGTTGTTTTGTTTTGTCTGTTAGGTGTCAACATCATGTGACATCATCAGACGTCACTGTCTTTATATAAGGGCAGTTGACAATTTTGTAATGTAACGAAGTTAGCGAATTGAATGAAATATTCCTTTTGCAGAAACTCTCTCTCTATAACAAAATTGTGTGATTACTGTTTGATTGAATGAACTCTGTTCTTGCTATTATTGTGCTAATTCAATTTTGAATTCCGCTGCTATACTTTAATATTGAATCAATTGAGAACATCTGATCCTACAATTGGTATCAGAGCAAGGTTAATCATTGATCGATTAAACAATTGATCTCTGAAACTGCTCAAATTTGTTCTCTAGTTGATCGAATTAGCTGATTAGTAAGAATTTGTTATAGATTGAAGTTTTCTGTTAACTTCTGTTGATTTGTCTTTCGATATAGATCTGTTTTGATTCAATTGATTGAAATTTGCATTAGTTTGTGTGTAATTGTTTGAATCTGTGATCATGACAACTCCAAACAATGATCCGCACAATACAGGCTCCGCAACCAAGCCTTCGATGCTTGTGCGGAGTGAGTACAACATTTGGCAACGTAGAATGCTACATCACCTGTCGATTAACAGCGCAGGATGTTGGAAATCTGTAGTGCATGGTCCGTATAAACCC
Organism: Mikania micrantha; assembly: GCA_009363875.1. Taxonomy (NCBI): domain Eukaryota; kingdom Viridiplantae; phylum Streptophyta; class Magnoliopsida; order Asterales; family Asteraceae; genus Mikania; species Mikania micrantha. The sequence goes on along the minus strand of CM018691.1, from coordinate 93,352,732 downwards.
ATGATCACTGATCCTGAAACTAAACTAATGATTCCGAAACCTTCGGATATGTATTCGGATGAGGATATTAAATTGTTTGAAATTGATGCTAAAGCTCATGGTATTCTGGCCATGGCCTTGCCGAATGAGATTTATTCTGGCTTGATGCATCATGATACTGCTCATGATCTCTGGGTTGCACTGAAAGAACAATTCGGTGGAACGGATGAGGTTTTAGCAAACACTAGAGAAATCCTTGCTCAGCAGTATGAGACCTTTTCTCATAGAAAGGGTGAATCATTGACTCAACAATTTGAGCGGTTCTCATGTTTAATTTCTGAGTTGAAAATGGTTAAGCAAGAATATACTAATAGTCAGATGAATAACAGATTTCTCAGATCACTGCCTGAGAGATGGGACACATACACAATTGTCCTACGCTCTAATGCTAATCTGGAAAATCTATCTCTCACCCAATTACATGGGAAACTCTTAACTTTTGAGAGAGAGGTAGAACAGAAGAAAAACTGTCTTCATCTGGAAAACTTGCTGATGATTTTGTTCCTGGTAACACTGCTTTGATAGGTCAGGAGTCAGAGTTTAATGGGTCTGAATGTTCTTATGATGAACATATTGATTTTTCTACTAACAATTCTGAACATGCTTTTGTTGGAGTTGATGGTAATGCAGGAAATTATGGTGATAACTTGTGTTTTGTGATGGATGATTTGAAAGGAATTCCGGATGATGATCTAGAGGAGATGGACATTTTGAGTCAAATGGCATTAATCAACATCAGATCACAAAAGTTCTATAAACGAACAGGAAGAAAGTTCCCTGGATTATCTGGCAAAACCAAAGTTGGATTTGACAAAGGGAAGCTGAGGTGCCATAAGTGTCACAGACTTGGTCACTTTGCTAGAGAGTGCAAATCTACTGGTTCTAACTCTGCTGCACCTTTTGTGACTTTTCCAAGCAACAACACATCAAGCAAAGGACCACAATCTTCTGGTACTAGTCAACAACAATTCTATCCAGCTCACTTTGTTCCACAAAATCCTATGCCATATCCATATCCTTGTTTTTACATGCCTCAACCTACACACACTCCAGCATTAATTCCTTCACAATCACCTGCTCTTCCTGATCCCAGCAAATCACAAACCAATCAACAGCCTCAACAACAACATCATCAGAGTTTCTTTACTCCTGGAGTAGTTGATTGGAGTAGCCTACCTGATGATTTATCTGACTTCAACATGCAGCCTTACTCTGAAAATGGTCCACATGGTGGAGACAATCCTTTTGGAAATCTTGCATTGATGGCTATTGATTCAACTGACAACTCTTGTCAATCTTCTTCAACATCACAGGTATCCTCTGAATCCAAAGCTAAGTTGTGTTCAGAGTCTTGTGTTTCAGCATTTGCTTCCATTAGAGAAATCAATGTTGAGTTAATCAATGAGAAGTTGGCTTTAGAAAGGGTCATGACAAAGAATAAAACTGAATTTGAGAAAGTTTTGAATGAAAAAGAGTCTGAAATTTACAAACTCAAGTGTCAATTGTCTGATGAAAAGGCTAGGGTGGAAGTCATGCTTGTAAAACACAATGATTTGAAACAAATACTTGCAGCAACCCAAGTAGAATGTGCAAAATGGGTTGAATCTTGCAAGGGGTTTGAGTTGCTGTTAAACAAGCAAACAGCATCCAATGTGAAGTTTGGTATTGGATACAATCACACTGCCCCCCAGCTGATTATACACCAAAGAATCTTAACTGTGAGTCTGAAGGGGACAGTGTATACCAATTCACCAAGTCCTCAGCAAAGTCTGATGCTGATGAATCATTTGAAAGTGATTCAAGTGCATGCAAATCTGAATCTGAAATTATGGATATTGAAACCTATTCTTATTCTCTTGGATGTAAAAATGTTATCCAGGATGACATAGGTCAGGATAGTGTTTTAATTGAGATTGATCCTGATGAAAATGTTTCAAATGAATTAAATTTAAAACTGGTTAAGTCAGATGGGCATGGCACTGGAGAAAATGATGCACGACTTTTAATAAGTCAAAGTCACTCATCAGCAGTTGTTGAAAAAGCTGATACTGCAACAACTGATGTTGGTGAATGTGTTGATACTCAAGTGCTGAAGCATAACTCTTCAGATGTTGTCAACACATCAGCTGTTGTCAATTTGTCTACAAATACTGATGTTTCAAATGTACTGAAGAACAAAAATTCAGTCTCTAAGCCATCAGTACTTGTAGACAATCACAAGGAAAAGAAAAAGAGGGTGCCTTGTGAAATTTGTAGGCTGTTTAATCATTCAACTGATGAATGCTGGTACAGAAAAGGTTCTAAATTCAACAAAATCAAGCATAAACACAAGAACATACTCAAAATGAAACATGAATTCAGTTCAAAGTTTGTACCAGAATCATCAGTAGTTTCAAAATCTGGAAAATCCTTACAAGGAAATAACTCAAGTACATCCAAGAAAGGAAAAGGGATTGTTCCAGATTCAGGGAAACAACACTTGACAGCATCTCATTTGATTAAAGACACTAAAATGATCAAACACAAAAATAAAAAATCAAGTTCTGATGTGTCTGATGAAATCAAAATTTTAACTCAAAATCATAATCAACTGAATCTAATGATGCAACAACTGATAGGAAAAGTCAATCTGGCAGAGGCATCTGTTGATTCATTTCATAAAAAGAAATCAAAATCAAAAGTCAAAGCAAAATCTTCTGATAAGAATGCTTCTAGTGTTGCTTCAACTGACAATGTTACTTTTGTTTCATCATGTGTTAACAGACCCAAAACCAAAATGGTTTGGGTCCAAAAGTCTAACTAAGTGTGTTGTTGTATGCAGGGTCCTTCAGCATGCCAAAATAGCATCTGGTATGTTGATAGTGGAGGATCCATGCATATGACTGGGAGCAGATCTCTCCTTCATAATTATTTCACTGGAAGGAAGGGATTTGTATCCTTTGGAAATGATGCTAAGGGTTACATTATAGGTAAAGGTGTGGTAACAAATGGTGAGATTAGGTTTGATGATGTGAATCATGTTGAGAATCTTAAGTATAATCTTCTGAGTGTTAGTCAAATGTGTGATAAGGGTCATGTTTCTCTGTTCACTAAGCAAGATTGTAGGATTTTATCTTCTGATGTGATGCCTTTGATTGGCAAAGTCTTAGATGAGTATACACTCCTTAAGGCTAACAGAGTGGGAAAGGTATATGCCTTTGATTTATCTAAGAAAATCTCTGTCAAGGGTCATCCTTGTTGAAGAAACTCTTCATGTTAAATTCAATGAATGTCCCAAAGATCCCATTCCTCAAAATCCTGCTGAAATGTTTGATCTTAACATCTTGCAACATGAATTTCCAGTTGAGCCTAATGTTGAAGCACATGAGGTACTTACTGCAGATTCACCACAAGCTTCTACAGAAACCACACAAGGAAGTCCTGATGATGAAGATGAAAGTACTCATCTGTTCAGATTTAGTGATAATCTGCCACTATCTGCTAAATCTGATGCTCCTCCTGCTCAAGTTGCTGCTCCAAATACAAATGCTGATGAAATTCTGGCATCTTCTAAATCCTTTGCAATTCCTGCTGCTGTATTTCCTGAATCTTCTTCAACTGCAGCATCTGTTCCTCCAGCAAACACTTGCACTGATCTTATTCCATATCAAGAACTGAAGGATCATCCATTATCTCAAGTTCTTGGTGATATTTCTGCTGGTGTTTCCACAAGAAGTCAATTATCCAACTTTTGTCTTTATGCTCTATTTGTAAGTCAACAAGAGCCAAAGAACTATCACATAGCACTTAGAGACATTGGCTGGGTGGAGGCAATGCAGTTGGAGTTGTTGCAGTTCAAGAAACAACAAGTTTGGGAGCTGGTTTCTCTACCTCCAGGTAAGTGTGCAATAGGCACAAAATGGGTGTTTAGGAATAAAACAGATGAAAATGGTCAAATCATTAAAAACAAAGCTAGACTGGTTGTACAGGGGTTTTCTCAGGAAGAAGGTATTGATTATGATGAAACTTTTGCCCCTGTAGCCAGACTAGAAGCAATTAGGTTGTTCTTAGCATATGCTGCCTTACATAAACTTAAAGTTTTTCAAATGGATGTCAAAAGTGCTTTCTTATATGGTAAAATAAAAGAGGAAGTGTATGTGTGTCAACCTCCAGGCTTTGAGGACAATAAACATCCTGATTGGGTGTACAAGCTTGATAAAGCTCTTTATGGGCTGAAACAAGCACCTAGAGCCTGGTATGACACTTTATCCACTTTTCTTCTCAAAAATAATTTCACTAGAGGCTCCATTGATAAAACTTTATTCATAAAGAATGTAGGACAGCATAAGCTACTTGTTCAAATTTATGTTGATGACATTATATTTGCTTCATCTGATCTAAAGTTGTGTGATGCTTTCACTGAGCTTATGACCAAAAATTTTGAAATGAGTGCCATGGGGGAACTACAGTTTTTCTTGGGTCTTCAAATTAAACAAAAACCTGATGGAATTTTCATTCACCAATCAAAATACTCAAAAGAGCTGTTAAAGAAATTTGATTTGCAAAACTGTAAACCATGTTCTAACCCCATGAGCAGCACCACACAACTTGATGCTGATCTGAAAGGTACTTCAGTGGATGAAACTCTTTATAGATGTATGATTGGCTCTTTGATGTATCTAACTGCATCAAGGCCAGACATTATGTTTGCCACATGTGTCTGTGCTAGATTTCAGGCTGCACCTAAAGAATCTCATCTGATTGCTGTGAAAAGAATTTTCAGATACTTACAGGGTACTCAATCTCTGGGAATATGGTACTCCACTGGACATTCCTGCAAGCTAGTTGCTTTTTCTGATAGTGACTATGCAGGATGCAAACTCTCAAGAAAATCTACTTCTGGTGGGTGTCAATTTCTAGGAAATTGTCTGGTTTCTTGGCAAAGTAAGAAACAAACATCTGTAGCCACTTCCACTGCTGAAGCCGAGTACATTGCTGCTGCAAGTTGTACTTCACAAATTCTCTGGCTTCAGTCTCAACTCTTAGATTATGGCATCAAAGAACTGAAGACACCATTGTTAATGGATAGTGCTTCAGCTCTTTGTATTGTCAAGAATCCAGTTCAGCACTCTAGGACTAAACACATTGAGATCAGACATCATTTTATAAGAGATTGTTATGAAAAGGGTCTGATTGATCCAAAGTTTGTTCCTAGTGCTGATGAGCTTGCAGACATCTTTACTAAGCCTTTAGACACCTCAACTTTTCAAAATTTAGTTCTAAGGCTTGGTATGCTGCAACTTGAATAGGTTGGTTTTTCATAAAATAAATTTTAATTTCTTTTCAAAAACCCAAAAATATTTTCAATTGTTCTTTTCAAATAAATTTTTTTTGATATTTTCAGTATATACTGATACATATCAAAAGTACTGATTCAAGGAAAGATATGACCTTTTCTAATACTCTAAGTTACAAGTACTGATGAGTATTGATTCACTAAGTACTGAAGGTCAAACAATGTTTACAAGTTCTGATGAACAAATTGTTTACAAGTTCTGATGAACAAATTGTTTACAAGTTCTGATGAACAACTTGTTTACAAGTGCTGATAAACACATTGTTCACAAGTTCTGATGAACAAAATTTCCACAAAGTCTGATGAACAGCTGATGAAAACAACTGCTGAACAAAATTGTCGACAACACCTGATGAGTAATTTTAACTCTTCAGTTGTTTTAACCTCTGTTGTTTTCTCTATTTAACTCAACCTTCTTCAGTTGTTTCACTATCACTTTCTCAGAACTTTCCATCTTTTTCAAAAACCTATTTTCCCTCTCCAGTCTTTGCATCCATGGCGTCCATAACCTTGAAACCGCGTCATAACTCCATTGCCTATCTGACCAAATCCTCTTTCTGGTCAAAGTTTGATGAAGCTGTGGATTTGATGAATGCTTCTCAATTCAAAACTGCTTTTCTCATCAATCCAACCCTATATGTCGACTCTATTCATCAATTCTGGATGAATGTGGAACTGATCAATGTTGGCACAGGAGTAATCTCTCTTCGGTCCATTGTCAATGGTCATAACGTGCACATAAGCCCAGCTGAACTGAGGGAGGTTCTTCAGCTCGATGATGCTAATCTGGTCACCCAATTTCCTAAGAGCGCAACTGACCTCTGTTTTACACGTCATGAATACCAGGGTGACTTGAGTGACTCAACACTTTTCAAGAAGCACTTCAATGACCCAGAGCGCCTGATATTTCATATGATCAACATATGCTTGGCTCCGAAGTCTTCTTCATGGGACCAAATGTCTTCCAGGTGGCAACAGGTATTGTATTCAATCCTTGAATCTCAAAAATTAAATTTTTCTCAAATTCTGTTTTCTGAATTAACTGAACATGCTGCTAAGCCTGTTTCTTCTAGATGGCTACTCTATCCACGTTTTATCATGGCCATCATAGAGAAACAGCTTCAGCAAAATGGCCTTGTTGGTCAGGGGATCTCTGCTCCAGCAGTTTTGTTGGAAGTATATTCCCGACACAACTCTAACCTTACTCTAAAAGAGGCTGCCCGAAAGCTAAAACCCAAGCAGAGGGAACCCACAGTCTCCACTTCTACTTCCAAATCCAAAGTCCCCACCAAACCAAAATCCAAAAAGCCCAAAAAGGCTGCTCAGGGAATTGAGTCCCCTGAGTCTGCCCATGCCTCACCAAGGCATGACATGGTCACTGGGAGTAGTCAACCAGTGGTCCATCAGACTCTACCAGCTCAAACCGCCCAGGTTTCCTCTCAACAGGATCCTGGAGCAACCATTGTAGGGGCAGACACATCTCTAGAACCTCTTTCATTTGAAAAGGTTTCTATTGAACAGCACCAATCTCCCCGGGTGCACTCTCTTTCAAAGCCAATTCCTATGGAAACCACCCCAGATAGCCCCACTTTTGTTATTGACAACATCCTGGATCAGTTGAACACTCCTATCCCCTCCCAGACACCTATCACTACTGGGATTAGCTCCAACATTGAGGGGGAGGATCAAAGTGTCTCTGATATCCCACAGGATTATGACTACCACATCAGATCTCCTAGTGTGGAAAGAGAGATTCTGATATCTGACAAGGCTGCTACTTCATCACCTCCATCATTTGGAGTGATTGATAGTGGTACCATTGCTAAGACCTTGTCAGAGGCAACAACTGATGAAGGGGTTACCCCTGAGGTTGGAAGTCCCCAGTACCAAGAAAAAGGGGCACCTGATCATGTTGAGCCACACTCAACTCAGGTAGATCCTGATATTCTCAGGAGGTCAGATGATTCAGCTAAGGCTGATGATGACCAAAGCACACTTGCTGAGGTTCTGAAACAGAATCAAATCCTTGAGGCTGAGGTTTGTAGACTCAATGAGCTACTCACCAAAATGTCCAAGGACAAAAGTCCATCTTTCCCAATTACCCCACAGATGGCACCTTCTCATCCTGAAGGTCACCCAAACACTTCCACCACTACTTCACAATTTGACAAGTCTCCAGCCACTGCATCAGGCACTAATCCTTTGGGTTCTAGCCCCCCAGAGGCATTAGCTGCTTCCCTTCTAACTGTCATCCCTCTCATCACTCCTTTACTAAAAACCATCATTGCCCAAGCCCTTGATGAGAGGCTACCCTCCAAATCTCAAATTCAGCAGATGGTAGATGATGATGTGACTGCCAGACTTACAACTCTTCATACTCCTTCTTCCCCTGCAGCCAAAAAGGGGGAGTTAGGAACAGAGTCAGTCACAACTTCAGCTTCCAAAAGGCAAAGGTCTGACAATGAAGATATTGCTTCTGAAAGGTCTCCTGCCATTCAAGTGACATACAAGAGACAGAAGAAGAGTAAAACTGCTGAGGTTGTCAACAGGGCTGATGAGGAGATTGAACATGTAAATGTTGGTGATAAAGAAGCTGAGGTAAGCATTGAGAAGGTAAGTACTGAAAAAGTTACAACCTCTGATGTACAAGAAACTGAACAAGAGGAGATGCAAGAACAAGAAGTTCAAACTCAGAGGGTTGAGGTTGAGAAATCTTCAGAAAGTGTTGAGGTAAGGGCTCCTCTAAAGAAAAGAAGGCAACTGAGAATTGAGGAAGATTCAGATGAGGAAGACAGGATGCCTATCTCTATAGTCATTAAAACAAAGGTTCAAAAGCCTGATTCAGCAACAACTGGGTCAGATCTGGCCATTCAAAAGAAGAAAGTAACTTTACCTGCCAAATATGTGCCTGAGAAGCCACTGGTGTTTGGTCAACATCCAATGATCACACCCGAGTCTAGAATGTTGGCAGTAAAAGTGAAGCTTGAAGAAGAAGAGAACCAGAAACAGCATGATGAGCAAATCTTAAAGATGGTTGACAAGGATTATCCTCAGACATCAACCATTATTGCAATGAAGAAAGAAGCTCAAAGGTTGTATGCTCTGAGGTTCACCAACCAGTATAGGAAGGAACAAATTAGAATGTGGCCTGATCCAAGAATCATTCACAGGATACACAAGAAAGAAGCTCCAGCATCTTATGCCAGAAGAATCAGAAGGGTCTTAAGTGCTGACATTATGCTAGGGTCAGTACTTGATCCTTGGGAGATAATCAATGACTTCAAGAGTGTGTACAACTCTGGCTCAAAAGCTCCAAAGTTTATAGAAAACAAAATGATCAAGAAAGGCTTGGTATATAGGAAACTTGAAAATGTTCAACAAAATGAGCTTTCTCTGTTTTTGGAAGGGAAGCATCCTGATGAGTTTGTATACAGAGAGATTACTAGAGTTGAGCTGAATGATGGGACAACGGCCAGGTACTTGGCTGAGTATTATGGACCTGAGTCCTTCTTTGAAGGTGAACCTGAGAGGCTGACTCCAGAAGAGAAGGTAATACTGCTTGAGGCATATGTCAGGGAGTCCTTCAGGTTAGTATATAATCAATAGCTTTAATGAGAGGGGTTAATGCTCATAGTCCATTTCCCCAATGGAGTTCCCTCTCATATTTTGCTTGTTAGATTTTTTGGAAGCTGTTGATTATCAGGCATACACTTTAACTGGTCATTTTGATACTGATCTCAAAGAAAAAGACTTATCTTTCAGCCTGGGAGTAAATAAGTGAGACCATAAATAAATAAGAGGTTTTTGGCTGCATTGGTTCAGGGGGAGTTTGTTGGACTAAAAGAACCAATGAGCCTGATCAGAAAAATCTCTAAGTCTCACAGCACTTATAACAACTGAAGAAGAACACAACGGCTGACATTCAATGTACAGAAGATACAAGATCTGAAGAGATATACAACAACTGAAGTGTAAGTCATCAGATGTTGTAGTGTGTAGTTTAGTCTTCAGTAGTTTTCTTTCAGTTCTTGTAAAAGTCTGATGAGTAGTTTACTCATCAGATGTTTTAGTTTATTACTTCAGTAGTTTTATTGCTTCAGTAGTTGTAAGAGAATGTCTTCAGATGTTGTAGACATTCTCAGTAGTTTAGTTATTTCAGTTGTTTTGTTTTGTCTGTTAGGTGTCAACATCATGTGACATCATCAGACGTCACTGTCTTTATATAAGGGCAGTTGACAATTTTGTAATGTAACGAAGTTAGCGAATTGAATGAAATATTCCTTTTGCAGAAACTCTCTCTCTATAACAAAATTGTGTGATTACTGTTTGATTGAATGAACTCTGTTCTTGCTATTATTGTGCTAATTCAATTTTGAATTCCGCTGCTATACTTTAATATTGAATCAATTGAGAACATCTGATCCTACAACTACCTCTCTCAATCCTCCGTAGCGTGGAATCCAAATCCTTTCCATCAGATAATAAGCTCCGTCATCTTTTACCTTCAATTGTTTATCCATGCCACGCATGGCTTCAAGAGTGAGATTCTCGGTTTTCAGAGCTTCTTATTGTGCGATTCTTATCTGATTTGGTAATTCAGAATGAATCGTGAGCTGCAGGGCACGCACGCGTTTCGTTGTCTCCTTCCGACTCAGTGCGTCGGCCACTACATTGGCTTTGCCTGGATGATACTTGATGGCGCAATCATAATCACCTATGAGTTCAACCCATCTTCGTTGTCTCATGTTCAACTCTTTCTGGTCAAAGATGTGTTGTAGGCTCTTATGATCGGTAAAGATAGTGCATTTTGTCCCATACAAGTAGTGTCGCCAGATCTTCAAAGCAAAGACCACGGCTCCCAACTCAAGGTCATGAGTCGTGTAGTTCTTCTCATGCACCTTCAGTTGTCGTGAAGCGTAGGCTATCACTTTCTCGCGTTGCATGAGCACGCAACCAAGTCCTTGTTTCGAGGCGTCACAATACACCACGAAGTCGTCGCATCCTTCCGGTAAGGATAGGATAGGTGCAGTGCATAGTTTCTGCTTCAACAAGTTAAATGCAGATTCCTGTTTGTCTCCCCAATCGAATTTCTTATCTTTATGTGTCAAGGATGTCAGTGATTGGGCAATCTTTGAGAATCCTTCAATGAATCTCCTGTAGTACCCGGCCAGTCCAAGGAATTGCCGCACCTCAGTTGGAGTCTTGGGTGCTTCCCAGTTTTTGATGGCTTCGATTTTGGCTGGGTCTACGTGTATTCCCTGTTCATTAACCACGTGTCCAAGGAATTGGACTTCGCGAATCCAAAAGTCGCATTTTGAAAATTTCGCGTACAGTTGCTCTTTCTTCAGTAGTTCCAAGACTAGCCTTAGATGTTCGGCATGCTCCTCCCGATCCTTTGAATAAATCAGGATGTCGTCGATGAACACTATCACGAATTTGTCCAGGTAAGGTTTGCACACTCTATTCATGAGATCCATGAATACTGCTGGTGCGTTGGTCAGTCCAAAGGGCATAACCAAGAATTCGTAGTGTCCGTATCGGGTTCTAAAGGCAGTCTTAGGAATATCGTTCTCCTGTATCCTCAATTGATGATAACCCGATCTTAAATCGATCTTTGAATAGTAGCTTGACCCTTGCAACTGGTCAAATAAGTCATCTATTCGTGGCAACGGGTATCGATTTTTGATCGTTACTTTGTTCAACTCTCTGTAGTCAATACACATACGGAATGATCCGTCTTTCTTCTTCACAAACAAGACCGGTGCTCCCCAAGGTGAGAAGCTTGGTCTGATAAATCCCTTGTCTAATAGCTCCTGCAACTGATTAGACAGTTCTTGCATCTCCGTCGGTGCTAGTCGGTATGGAGCTTTGGCAATTTGTGCTGCTCCTGGTATGAGGTCTATTTGAAACTCAACTTGTCGTTTCGGAGGTAGTCCCGGTAGATCCTCGGGAAATACTTCTGGAAAGTCGCGGACTACAGCTATGTCCTCAATCTTCTTTTCTTTCTTCGGATGTTCCGCAATGAGAGCTAGTATTGCGGTGTATCCTTTTTGAAGATACTTGTTTGCTTTTATGCATGACATGATGTTCAAAGGCACTCCCCGTCGTTCCCCCTGAATCGAGATCTGTTCACCGTTCTGCAACGTCACTCGTACAATTTTCTCGTTGCATACAATCTCGGCTTGGTTAGCGGATAACCAATCCATTCCAACGACCACATCAAAGCTTCCGAGAGTTACTGGCATCAGATCGATTTCGAGTTCGTGACCCGCCAATGCCATAACGCATCCTCGAAAAATGTGTTGCGTTTCAATCAACTTGTCGTCGGCTAATTCTACAGTATATTTATAGTCTAGCGGTGTAGGGGTAATGTCTAGCAATTCACTAAACTCACTGGATATAAAACTCCTATCGGCACCGGTATCAAATAATATGCTAGCGTAGACATTATTTAAAAGAAACGTACCGGTTACGATGTTTGGGTCATCCTTGGCTTCCCCCGAGCCAATCACAAATGCTCGGCCCTTGGCCGCTCCCCCTCCGGACTTCCTTAGTTGAGGGCAATCCCTCCTCATGTGGCCCGGCTTGCCACATTCATAACACCCCTTAAGAGTGTTTTGATTGTTGTTGTGCTGCTTTTGTTGGTTGTTGGGATTGTTGTTGTTGATAGGAAATCTTGATCTGCAATCTTTGGCCATGTGACCATGCCTTCCGCACTTCAGGCATCGGTATCGTTCGCATTGCCCGGTGTGATGGTATGAGCATCGGTTGCACAGTGGGTATTTCCCTTGGTATACACCCTTCCCCTTGTCATCGGGTTGGGTGGCAGTGAAAGCTCTGGCTGGTGCAGATCTTTGTTGTTGTTGAGGTTGATGAGTTTGAGGGTGGCTGGGTTCCCACTTCCTCTTCTGGCTTTCTTGAGGCTTCACGTGCTCGCCTCGTTTCGGTAGCTTGCCCTGTGCTACGGCTTGATCAGTCAGCTTATGGGCCAGTCTGATCAGTGGTTGGATGGTGGTGATGTCAGACGCCATCGCTATGCTTTGAAATTTCTCGGGCAGTCCACTGATGAACTGCTCGATCTTCTTGTATTCCGGCGTCACCATAGCCGGACATAGCTTGCATAGCTCGTGAAATCGAGTGCAGTACTGCTCGACCTCAGATCCCACCATCTTATGCACCCAGAATTCAGCTTCCAACTTCCTGATCTCATCACGAGGACAATATTCATCTTGCAGTAGCCGGGTGAAGTCAGCCCATGACATGGAGTTGGCACCGTCCAACCCCAGGGTTTGAACATGGGTATTCCACCATGTGAGGGCCGGTCCCTCCAGTGTACCGGTTGCGTATTTAACCTTGTTCTCTTCAGCACAGTCGCACATGGCGAACACAGATTCAACTTTCTCCACCCAGCGAAGCATCCCAACAGCTCCCTCAGTCCCCTTGAACTTGTGGGGGTGGCAGTTCAGAAAGGATTTGAAAGAACATCCTTTGTTGTTGTTCCCTTGCGATCCGTTGTTAGTGCCACTAGTCTCGCTGGCGTGCTTGTTCGCCTCGTACTCCGCAAGCATCCTGTTGAATCTGCGTTCAACCATCATGTTGATCCTTGCCTTTTCGGCCTTACGTTTGAGTCTCAGGGCATTAGCTCCTCTTCCCGACATATTCTATACGGAAGGTTAGAATGTTAGTTAGCATGAGTTAGAGTGTTAGCCAATGTTATGAGGGAAGGCAAGTCAGATGTCATGTCAGAAGTCAGATCACATGTCATGATAGTAGTCAAGTCAGATGTTATGTCATCAAGTAGTCATGGTCATAAATGCGATAAGTAAAATAAAACATAATTCTCATTAATAATAAGCTTGAAGTACAATGATTTTAAAAGAAAACACAACATAGGTTCTTCGAGCACATCCCGCTCGTCTAAGCCAAAGTAAGGAAAATACAAAATAAAAGAGTCCTCTAGTCCGAATCCATAGAGACGTGTGAAATGTCGCTGGCAGCGTCTCCGTCATCATCATCCTCCTCCGGATCCTCATTAGGATCCTCGTCAAAGTCCTCTTCTTCGAGGTCCTCGGCCTCGAATTCAGGACCATCCTCTTGAGGTGGTTCCTCAATAAACTGTGCAGCCCATGCGTTAAGCATGGCATCGCTAGCCTGCACCATCGCCTGAGTCTCGGTTATGTCGGTCCGATTCTCGGTGATACGCACATCATGCTCCTGCACGATGTCAACGACTTGTCCGTGCTGGGTCATCAGTTGAGACACTTGGAGGCGTAGAGTCTCCATCTGTGCCTCTAATCTGTTGTTGCGTTTCTCCAGCCTATCGTTTTGTCTCTCTAGTCGATCGTTCTTCTCGTGAAGAGCCCGAACCTCTTCCGAAAGTCCCCTAGTCTTCCAGACCTCCCGTCGAGTGCAAGCAACATGTGCCGCGAAGGCCTGCTCCATCGGCACTCCGAATGGTGGTAGTCGATGTCCTGGAGCGGTGTCGCCGGGATATCGATATGGAGGTACTCCCTCCTCGACGATCCAACTCTGGAGTATAGCGGGAAGCCATCCCCAATATCTGGCCCGTGTAGCGTCCCTAGCCCGCCGATCCATCTCGGCGTCAACCTGGGCTACGATATCATCAATCCGTCGCCGGCTCTCTGCAGCCATGTCGTCAGTGGTAGGGTGTCGGTCTGCGTTCCTACCGGTGCTGTCATTGTTGGCCATCCTGTAAGTTCTTCGTTAGTAAGCAACAGTTTAATAAGTAACAATGTCATCGGTGTGCAAGTTCTACGTGTAGTGTCTAGCGTTGAGCAATGGCTATAGTCTAAGTTCACTACATGCAAACCTAGTTCCCTATAACAAAGGCTCTGATACCAGTCTGTCACACCCCCAAATTCCCACTCGTGGTGTATGTCCACGTGGGTGTGACGTGTCCAGAATCACAGCTCAAGGTCATATAGAACGACTCTATATGCGTTTACAAATCCAAGTTTGACACATACACATAACAAAATAGTTTGCAGCGGAAAAGTATTTCATAGCAGCGGAAAATAATATGTTTGAATACATGCAGCGGAAATCAAATTGTCAAATGCAACATTGTTTAATTCATAACATAAATAAGAATGTTTCCAAAAGATAAGACAGAAATGCATGCGGATCCTAATGCTCGCCCCTTAAAGTGTGCATTCCTGTTATCCATAGCTCGCTAGTTACCTGAGAATACAAGTTTGAAAAAGTGTCAACACAATGGTTGGTGAGTTCACAGGTTTTGATATACATATAGTATTAAAAGTGTGTCATGCTGTTTATCAATGTTAGTACCGAGCCCTAGGCCCAAATTGTCAGTGCGTCACTACCGAACTAGACTTGTTTGTCCTTGCCTCCGCTATGCCTCGTATACATAGCAAGTTAGGTTAGAATTTGCACGGGTTATGACATCCAGTCAACATTGTGCCCCGTGGGGTTAGTCATTCCCTAATGGATCCATCCAAATCTACCACGTTGTTCGTACATTAACGGTAAGACTTTGTGAGGGCTTAATACGAGTTCAACACTTAATGCTTGTCCAATAAACCAGCATACACAAAATGTTTGTACAGTAATAAATGTTTGACTCGATGCAACTAGTATTCTCCCCCTATTTGAAAGCGTTTGAAAAAGAGTAAAGAGGGGCCGTAAACTCACCTTAGTGATATGATTGTACGTAAGCGTAAGCTCCTGAGTTGTCGTGTAGCACGTCGGTCACCGGCAACCTATATCGTATACCGTACGTGAGTTCGTGTATGTGACCATGCTAGTGTTAGTGCTCGTGTTTGTGTCCAACAACCCTTGGTCGTTCATGTTTGTCCATGGCGGTCCACAATGACCGTGTTTGCTCGTGTTGGTCCATATTGACCGTGTTTGACCATGTTTGACCGTGTTTGACCGTGTTTGACCAAAGTTGACCGTGTCAAATCAACGACCCGTTGGTGAACCGTGTGACGGTTGTGAATCGTGTAGCAATCGTGTAAGTGTTTGTCGTGTGCAAAACGCGCATGTCGCGTCTATGGACAACTTACTATTTATAGTAAGTTTCCATTTATGGAAAGTTCACAAAGCATATCGGTGTTAGAGTTCTAGCATGCTCAATGGTCCTACGGGGTCATGTTAACACGTAACACATTATCATACAAGGTCATATACGTCGTTTATAGCAAGTTAGCACATAAAAGTTTCCTAAAATGTAAAGTTTCCATTTTTAGCATACGTGACATCGGAAACCATCTAACTTAGCATCTAATCATCGTGTCATAGCATTATAAGTCATTTAGCATGCTCAAATCATTCAACACGTTGACAAATCGGTTTTTGTAAAAATAAAGTTACTAAATATAGTAACTTTCTAGTTTTTCATGAAAATGACCATTTCAACCATCCTAACCCAATTCTCATATCACCAATCATCATATTATGCTACTTATCATCATGTAAACATGCTTAACATAGCCAAATTCATCACTCATCATCATCTTGTCCCAAAAAGTTACTAAAAATAGTAACAATGACAAATATGACTATAAACATCATCAAGATCACATTCTAAGCATTCAAATCATCATATTATCAATCTAACAACAATTCTACATACATGCATGTTCACCATCTCATCCACAACAC
Source organism: Mikania micrantha (assembly GCA_009363875.1). Lineage (NCBI taxonomy): Eukaryota > Viridiplantae > Streptophyta > Magnoliopsida > Asterales > Asteraceae > Mikania > Mikania micrantha. Next base: position 93,336,714 of record CM018691.1, on the reverse strand, counting down.
CATTTTACAAATAAAAAGTTACTAATAATAGAAAGTTTCATCAAAACCATATTTTAACCATTCTAACATCCTCTAAACATTAAATCCTCTTTCAATATCATCAAGATACATAACCATTTACTGAAAATCATTCCACATGCCATGGATCATACATGCATGTGGGTTTTTCACCATTTCAAGACTAAATCATGCATTCCACATTTACACAACAACATGGATCATCATAAATCACCATCTAAACATCGTAGATCATCAAGAAACACATCTAAACTAATAAACCCAGAAGAGAAATTCGTGCATGTGCTTTGTACGTGCTTGCATGTGTGATTTAACACATGCATGTGTGTAGAAGCATTTTTAAGCTACAAGGAGTGTATAACTACCTTTCAAAGCTTCAAGATCCTGAGAAATGATAAAGGGCAGCTCCTAGACCTCCTGGCTCGTGAGTCTTGACAGGAATAAGAAGATGACGGTGATTCTTCGAACTTCTTGGTGGTTAATGAGCTTGGATGTTCAAGTGTGGAGCTTCAAAGGTGCTTCAATGGTGGAAAAATGGTGTTACAGAAGGTTGAAGACGGTTCTGGTCGAGCTATGGCGTGAAGGATCAAGTAAAATGATTGAAAGGGGTAGGCTAGTGATGTGTCGGTTTATATATATAGAAAATAATGGTTCAACACTATCGAGTAATAAATCGAAATAACCTAAACCGAACTACACACTACAGGCAAGTGTACCTGACGTATGAAGTATAGCTAAGGAAAGTCCGGATATCGAACCTAAGGACACAGAATCTAAGAATTAACCCTAAATAAAGACAAAGCTAAGACTAAAGAAGGAAATTATTAAATAAGGAAATTGATGTTTTTTAGAAAAGAGTTTTATAACGAAGAAATAAAGAAATAATATAACCTCAACAACTGAAACGAATTAAGGAACTAAAAAAATCAGATAGAGAAGGGTACTACCTAGACTTGGAATCCTAACGGTAACTTTAATAGTTTCGGGGATGAGATACGGGATATCCGGTCAAAGGATATGACAGCAAAGGAAACACTCAGAAACATTAGATCACAAGGTCAGTCTCACTAATACCAAAGAATGTTCCAACGAGTCATGTGAAAGATCACCGGGATGTGTAATGGATTACCTAGTCAGTCTCTCCAAACACGGATCGTTTAAGGATTCAGAAGATCGTATCACGTGGTCAGTTTCAACAATCTCGATACATCAAAATATATAAGTTAATACCTTGAGTTGCAAGGAATTCTAAGGAATAAACAGGAAAACCCGATGGTCACGTAATTTGCATGAAAAACCCTAAAACCCTAATAATCCAAATTCCCTTACGTGATTAGTCTCAGGATGATAATCGTACTGTTTATAATCCAATTACAAATAATATCCTAAGGTTTAATTGGCCAAAGCAAACCCAAATAGAATTAGATACGAAATCTAAGCCTAAAACTGATAAAACCGGTCAAAACACGTAGTAAACAACCAAGACTTATCAATTGGACATCATCATGCATTTATAGATCATCATAACAGCAATAAATAATCAACATTTAACCATATATAATCTGATCCTAATCATAAACAATCGAAATCCCACAAAAACAAACCCGAAAACCGAATTAAATTAACCGTTATTCATCCGAATCTAGGTAATACAAGGATTTTAGCCAAGAAACATGTTTAGAACAGTAATAATATGAAAAACATTCATAAACATATCCATGGGTTCAAGAGCAAACGAGAAATAATCAAGAAAACAAGAAAAAGAACCCGAAAACGCGTTCCCGGACACTTTTATATGCGTTCTGAGCCTCCCCCGAGCATCCAATTCAGCCCCAAACCTTCAAAATCTTCAAAATTAAGTTTCTTGTTCGTTTTCAGCCGTCTTTTGTTGATTAAAACGCGAATTAGGGTTTAAAAGTCGTTTAAATTGCTGCCTTTTATCATAATTCACGATCTGGGCTCAAAAATTAGTTTCTTGGGCTTAAAAGGTAGTCCAATTGCGTGGTCAAAGGCCCAAAGGGGCGCGGTCAACGCGGGTCAACAAGGCAGAAGGCCGGTCAAAGCAGAAAGTGGGGCGCGCGGATCCTGGGTACCCGACCGGGTCATTCGCGGGTCGTATGTGTGTGTATCTGGTGCGGGCGCGGGTCAGCTCCGGGTTCCGGATCCAAGCTCGCGGGTCAAGGGTGGATATTAGGGCTGATGTGGCGCGATCTGATGCTGCCACGTGTCCACTGCGCTGGAAGTTTACCAGAATGTACAAAATACCCCCTGAACTTCCAGAAATCAGATTTTAAGCTCTGAAACGTCCCGAAATGCAACTTTTTAACCCAGAAACTTCAAAAAATTATATTTTAGCTCCCAACTTCATAAAATTTATTCCGGGCTTCGGTTTTCTTCGCAACTACGAACGTTTATTTCCGCGAAACCTGTAAAAAATGACAAAAAAAATAAAAATAAGTAAAAATTCATTAAAATTTAATAAAACTAACTAAAAATCTAATAAAATAAAATAAAATAATATAAAATAAATACTCAAAAGATGTGTAAATAACTACACATCAGCTAGCCATAATATTCTTGGATTTATAAAGATTTTGTCGACTGGGCGGTGTCGCGTACCGCGATGGTGGGTTTAAATATTCTCCGCGTACCGCGGCGGATTTCGGGAGTCAACTCTCCGCGATGTTGGTCGCGTATCGCGATACTGATTCTTGTTGGGCCATCGCGTACCGCGATGGGCCCCTGAAGAGCCCAATAAGCCCTTTTTAATGGGTTTGATCCGTTCGTCATCGTTTTCACGCTTCCGAACTATCGTTTGGCCTCGTTTGAACTTCCAAGTTCAATGTGCGAGTGTTTCGTGAGGTTTCGAGTGTTGTGCTACACAATGTGCTTGATGTTCACCAACGTTCGAGTGTTTTGACACGTGTGTGTTGTTTGTCGATACTTCCATGAATTATCTAGTCAGGTGTCAGTGTTTGTACTGTCGTGCCACGTGTCACACTAAATTAATCTAATTCTAGTGCCACGTGTACATAAGGCATTTAAATAAACATTTAAATAAATATAAAGCTGACCTGGAAATTACGGGGTGTCACAGTATTTTGTACGAAGGGTTCCGTGTGGTATGTGGGTATAACGAAAGGTTGGATGTTTGTATGGGATTGAAAGGCGCAAAAGGGTAAATAGGTGGTACGGTATTGAAGTACTGGCTAGTGATCGGGTTATTACAGCCGGACAAAAGGTTCAAAGGGTTGGAACCAAGATGTTGGGGGAAAAATTGTCCCCTTTATGTATTTTGCCATGGGGGTAAGGTTAGAGTGTTGGTGACTGTGTTTGGCCAGGCTATCCCGTTGTTTACTAGCGGGGCTGTGGTTTGGGTTAAGTTCATCAGCGAGGTCGGCATTCGGCTAGAAAGGGAAACAGAAAGGGAATTGATCTGTCAGGAGGTTAACACCTCCTGTCATGGCTTCGGATCTATAACTTTAGCTTGCGACAAAGGCTTCAGAGTTGTACTGGCCAAAGGTGTGAGGTGTCTCAAATGGCAAGGAGGGTGTCGGTGTGGTGTTATATAGGGAATGGCTTGTTATGGGGAATGATATGGGTATTTCAGCGTTTGTTGGTTGTACAGCGGGTGTCATTGAATCATCACCGTACGCCAAAAGGACACGTACTCCTCTGAGACGTTCCTCTCGGACATATTCAGTCATTAATTCTTGTAAGCGGGGAAAATGCTACCGAACCCCTTCGGGTGTTAACTCAATCATATCACTGATGATGGGTGACAAACTAGGCGAGTGGTGAGGAACCGAGGAACCTCCAGGGTTGCTCGTCCCTTCCATGGAGAAAAACTGCGAACACAAAAGATTGGTATTTTACCAAAAAGAGACTGGGAACCTCGTTACTCAGCGTGTAATTTTGAGTTCAAGGCCCCACAGTGGACGCCAATGTTCAATTAACGATCCCCGGACACCTCCCGATCTGGCTATCTTGGGTCTTCCTTGCGATCCTGCAACCACCAAAGAACCGTCAGTCTTACCGCAGAAGGAGGCCTCCTGCGATTGGACTCCAGCGTGAGAGTGAGTTCTTTGATCGGAAAGTATTCAGGAAACTAGATAACAAGTATGAGAGTGAAGAGTGATGTACCTCGAAGGCCTTCCAACGCTTGCTATTTAAACTGCTCGGATCCAAGATATTTCCGAATGGGTTTTCTATTTTAGGAGGTCAGGCCTCTTGCTTTCTGGGCGTTTTCCTCAAGTATACTAGTTCTGGCCATCTCTGCACAAAAGTTGACTTACATCACCTTTTGTCTTTTACCCTTTGGTCCGGAGACTTGGCTTTCATCAAATGTCTCATCACCTCTAACTTTATTAATATCTGGTGTGTTGACTTCGACCCTGCTCGTTCTACCGTCGTGCCATTTGGCCTTACGACTAGGTTTGTTTTGCGGTCCGGCCGTTTGATTATATTGCGATATTACCTTACGTCATCAGAAACTAACATTATGGATTTTCTATCTGTGTCACGGACCACTATAGATTCCCTAAGGAGTTTGCTACCTACTCTTTTATGGCACCACAACCCTAGAAGTCACGTGTCATCTCTTAGGAATTATTCAACCAATTTTGGACCATGAAGGACATCCTTAGTTTAGATCAACTCCTATTACAAGGATATGGGTAGAAATCGAAGGCACGTCATTGGGCTTATAGTCTAGTGATATTCCTTGATCACCAGCAATGGGAAATCTTGGGTTCGAGTCTCGTCTAGAGTAAAAAATGTTCTGGATGAGCTAGGGGGTTTTCTCAGTGTGAGTTTCCTCCTAGATGGTGTGGCGGTTCCTCGATTCGGCACTCACCAACGCCCGACTTTAAATGTTTCCGGGGGTTGGTAGCGGTCTGTGGTCGCAATACGTGGGTTCTTGGGTCGGAGGACTTGTTTAGCTGTTCAAAAAAGAAAAGAAATCAAAGGCACGATATGGTTTGTTAGGGACATGTTTTTAGCGTGTTTTAGTGCACACAAAAGATTTAGAACATAATGGAGATAGTGACTGAACAGAAGCGGGATTCAAGAAAATAAACAAATAAACAACTTAGTTATTATATTCACATTTTTCAGTAGGGTATGGAGAAAAGATGAATACAAACCTTACTTCTATCCTAGTTGGGATAAAGAGGCTGCTCTGAAAGAGTCACCGGTTCAAAGTTATTATCATCCCAATACTTTTAACGTTATTTTCATAAAATAAGTAAAATAACGTTAAAATTAGTGTAATTTTACTTTTAAGAAGATAACTAAGATCAAATTAAGGGTGATTTTTAAATTGTCAAAACAACTATAAGATGAGGATTGTAGAAAATTCCAGAAAACACGAACACCGGATGAAATCGAAAGTTGTGGATCGCACTTTCAGATCAAACTATTTGTGGTTCACCCAAATATTTGATCGGATAAAATTCGATTTTCGTTCAAGAACAAGTATGACGATTACGTTGTGTTTTTCGTGAATGAATCAGTAACCCAAAATTTCATCGATCAACAATGAAGAGCAGCGGTTTAGAAACTGTCTCCAGGCAGTTTTCTAACTTTCGTTTTTCACGATTTTGTCACAAAAGTTGTAAACCAAATTTTCATTCGTAAAATTCGACCCCAGCCAGGGGCTCTGCCCCTTGGACCCCGCTAACCGAGGGCGCTGCCCCCGGACCCTCGTTGAATTTATAAAATATTAAACAAACGTGTACCCCACACCCAACTTGTTTAATGATTTCATAATTCATATTGATCGATAAAATTAACCTCAATTACACTAAAATATCTAACAAGGATGTTACCCAAAAAAAAGTAACAAAGATAAGAGCCAAAAAGATGGAACATCACTTGATGGAGGGAAATATGATACGGATTCAGACAGTGATTAAATAGAATTTGCTTTTATGAAAAAAAAAATATGTTAAAGCACTTGTTTTTAAACAACTAAATAAATGTAGATAAAAAAAAAAGCGTTTATAAAGGTTTTTAAAAGCCATAACCTTTCTAGGCTTGATGTAAGACTATGATTTAATTAAATATTATTTGAATGATTTAAGTGTTATTTTGATGTAAGATTATGATTTAAAATTTAATTCAATCAAATAATATAAATATTGGTTTCTACAAAATATAATGCAACACATAATCACTCATGAAATTCTACCAAAAATGAAGAATTGACAAATATATACCCTTTTGATCCCTTCATATTCGTTAACCAAAACAAGATAAATGAATTGATTTGGGTAAACAATTGTTTTATTTTGAGTTAAAATGAGTAGCATTATAACATAGAACATGTCAAGATGAGTAAGACTCTAACACAGTGCGAATCAAGATGGGTAACCAAAAAATATGTGAATAAAATGAAATCAAACGAATAAGAAAGATTAATAATATATTTGATAAAAAATAATTAAAAATTATTCAAAATGTACTATTTGTTTAGTTAAAGTTCATTTAAACTTAAAATAAATTGATGTATTTTAAAAACGACTCATTTAGATAGAAACATATTTTTGGTTAATACACATCTTGACATGAATCCATCATGACTCGAACTCGTTCTAATTCGTTACCCGACCCAACCCACCTATTTGACAATGACTAGAATCGTGAAAGGCGGAGAAGGCAAGTTTTTAACAATATTACGTGGCCTGCCATTCCAAGAGGTCTTGGGTTTCATACTTTCATGACTTGGAAATACTAGTTGAATTATGAGCCATGGCTACTAAAAAAAACTCTGAACGCCACAATTAGGAGTCGTCGCCGACCAGTACCACAGCTGACATGAGGAAGTCATGAATACTAGGTAATTGGATTGTCTTGAGTAGTACAACATGTACAAAACATGATCAATGTGACACAAAGATGAAGGAAAAAAGGGTGAAAGTATCAATGGACCAAACAAATGCAAGATGGAAGTCTCTAATTATCACATTTTAAATATATATTTTATTAAGTTGTTTTCGAAGAAAAACAATACGTTTTCACAAAACATAGGTTGACGTGTGTTTGATATGAGTTAAATAATTGAAAAAAATACAAATAATAATATTGTTATTTAATATGAAAGTATTTAGTAGAAGAGAAACGAGAATATTATCAAGAACATTCTCTAGAATTGTAATACATGTGGATTATAAATTTGTGATTTTATATATTTAAATATATATAATATAAAAAAAATTATGTTCTTATAAGAAATGGGCCCTGAACGAATGTCGGATTATAAGAACAACAACAACAACCTTATTTAGTATATTCCCACTTTTCAGTAGGGTCTGGGGAAATGATAGATAAAAATCTGACCCCTATCCCAATTGGGATATAGAGGTTGCTCCGAAAGAGTCCTCGGCTCAAAGTTATCGTTTGAAGTTAATCATCCTAACGATTTTAACGGTATTTTTCACAAAATAACTAAAATAACGTTAAAAGTAGTGCACTTTTACTTTTGCCTCTTAATGGCCCACACATATGTACATTATATGCGTGCACCGCAAATAAGGCGTTGTCGGATTATAAGAACATGCCATTTAAACGGTTGACGCATGGGATCATACTATTTAGCTAGGGACTTTTCATACAACTCAAGGAAAGAAAGGGACTAAAACTGCACACCAAACCAAAGCATAAGGGTAAACAACATAAATTAGTAACAGAAATAACTGAATGAGGTTGTCTCCACAACGTACATTCACTTCATCACTTGCATCTGCAAATCAAAAACGTTGCCCCCCCCCCCCCCCCCCCCCCCCCCCAAACACCCAACCCAAGCCCTTCGATCGACACCATGACACCTGCAATGGCCAAGGTGAATGTCAACACATCACGCCTCCCTCAATCCACCATCAACACCGCCACCGCCACCACCCCACGGACACCCAGACCAATCCCAGTATCAACCTCCCCACGGACGCCCAGACCAATCCCATCAACCACCCCACGGACGCCCCAACCATTCCAATCAACCACTCCAACATGTACATACCAACCAACCACCAACGACCCAGACCTCCGCCCATTCTTCTCCCGTCTGACCACCACCCTCCGCCACTCGTTTTCGCAACGCCGACCCTGGTTCGAGCTGGTGGACCGGTCTACCTTCTGCCGCCCAGAAACCCTCTCAGAGACCACATCTCGGATCAAGAAAAACTTATCCTACTTCCATGTGAACTACATTGTCATCATCGGCATTGTGACCGTATTATCCCTTCTCTCACACCCATTCCCCCTGTTCTTCCTCGTATCCCTCCTGGCAGCATGGATCTACCTCTACCTCTTCCGTCCGCCGGATCAGCCAGCGTTCGTCTTCGACCGCACTTTTCCGGACCGCGATATCCTCGGGATCTTGATCATTTCATCGATTTTGATCGTGTTCTTGACGGGATTAGGGTCACTGTTGATCTCTTCGATCGTTTTTGGATTTGGGATAACATGTGTTCATGCAGCGTTTAGGGTTCCACAAGAGGTGTTCGTGGAGGATCAGGATCCGATGAACACCGGGTACCTGTCATTTCTTATGGGCACCACTGCGTTTGCCAGTGTGCCACGTGTTTGATGGTTAATTGCTGGAGCCGATAACCAATTTCTCAATGTTATTGCATGATCATGCAGCACAGCAGCAGCAGCAGGTGATATAAATCTTCTAAAGAAAAAGGTTGATATGTATGCATGAATCTTGTTAATTTGCTCTTTTGGGTGATCATACATCTATATAAGCAAGGTAATTGATATTTTAACGATGTCCAACTTACAGCAGTCGCATATGCTGTTACATATCATTTGCAATTAATACGTATTAGACAACTTGCAATAGTTAAGGATTAGTTTGTAATAGTAAGCATAGTTGGTTAATCTGCTAGCTCATATATGTACTACGCGAAAAAACAGGGGGGCGGTCGCCCCCAGTCTGAACTAACCTACACCCATATTTGAGAGTTAATCTCCTTCTCCTCTGTGATTTCTTCTTTCTTCTCTATATTTAGCTCTTAGTCTCTTGATTACCATTTTCGTACTTAACAATGGTATCAGAGCATTCTTTCCTCTGACTGTGATTTAGGGCAATGATTCACATTTCTGCGTCAATGACATCGATTAAGGGTGGTAATTGATTCACAACAACAGCTACCAATGGAAGTTTCTATGGAAGAGATTATGTCACTGATGCAAGAAGGTACATTCCAAGATTATTGTGATGCATTTCAGACTTTGCTTAAGAAGGTCAAAATTAGTGAAGATTATACAGTGTACGTCTTTATTTCTGGTCCTAAACTAGAAATCAGTGAAGTTCTTATGGGTTATCACAATTTGGGAAGTGGTTTGACTTTGAAGGAAGCGTTTCTTTGGCCAATTGCAAGATAGGGTTCTGAATTTGGATTATGTTCAAGGAATGTCATCAGATCTTGAGGTAAGCACTTGTGCTTTACAACAAACAACCACTTCTGTTGTTTCTAGTGTTGGTGAAAAAGGTTAAAAAATCTTTTTCTTCTCAATTAATTTACAAAAACTGAAAATGCATTCGAGTTGTTTGATGAAATGCCAAAATGGGTTGGGAATAAGATTCAAGACCCTATTGATGTTGAGGTATTAGAAATTCAAGCAAAATCTAAAAATGGATATGTTGTTTTATTAACAATGTTGGAGAAAGTGAGAAATATGTAGCGACAGATGAAATATTAGAGGTTAAAAATCAACAACATGCTAGTGATGTAAGTAATCCTATTCTCCAACATAAAAATAGTTCTAATGTCACTATTGATAGCATAATAAATTTTCGATCATGTTTTTCACTTAAAAGCACAAAATTCAAAGTTGGCCTCTAGGAGTTACATAAAATGCCTATAAAGATGAAAGGCTATGATAATTCTGTTGTTACTTTCAACAATCAAATGAAACTTGAATATGTCAACAATTCCATGAAAATGTATGATAATCATGGGCTAGACCAATTGTTGTTAATGTTTAAGTACAAGAAAAAAGAACCTCAAAACAGTCACAAGGTATGTTTATTCAGGACTTGTGGAGTATACAATATGATGGAAAACGTCCCAAAAGATGTACCAAATTGTATAGTGAATTCAAGGGCAGTGAGCAACTCAAAAAAATGATCTTATTCTATTGAGGATGTAAGGAAGGGTGATCTGTTATTGGGTTCTAAGGAGGAGAAATCCGGTTCAATTGTTCGATTTCATTTGGCTCCTCAATTTGCTTGGGAAATGGCTGGTGCTATGTGAAAAAGCTTTATAGGGGCCGGGGGCGGTCACCCCCTCTTTTTCCGCCCGTAGTGTTAATTTTTCAGTCGAAATGTTATTTTTAGTTAAAAATAGTGGTTTCGCCCTCCCTCGCTTCAAAAAATTAACATGTATTTCGGGTTTCAAAAATTTTCGCCTCCCCTCTTACTCCGCCCAAGCTCCGTCAGTGTTGATGCTCTTTGTGAAGGTAAAGAAAAGACATATGAACGTCAAATATGTAGCAATCTGATTTCAAGCGCATATTTCTTGTAAACATGGATTGGTTTTAATATTGATGTAGGCACATTGTTTTGAGGGTTCTAGTAAAAAACCTGGAGTATGAGAAATATGATGTTTCAATGAAAAACATATTGAAATGGAAGGGTTTATGTGTTGGTTTCACATACAAATACATGTTTAAGGATGAGAATTTAGCATTCCAAGAAGATGTGTTGAAGAGGCTTGATTTTCAATTAAAGGATTTATTGTTTAAACTACCAATAGAAGATGGTTTCATGAGTAGGATGGACCGTCAACTACTTTTAGGCTTCCAATTATCTAGTACGATATGGGTCAGTTTGCTTGGGATTAGAAGTGAACACACCAATTCATCAAATTTTTCTTAGAGGAGTCTTTGTGAGTTTCATGTCCCATTATCCAATAATAAAATAAAAAACTCTTAGTTGAACTTGCTTCAACAGATTTGGTACATTGTTTAGAAATTATGAAGCTAAAGATTTAAGTTGAGGTTCAAGAAGCTGATTTCTTTGTCCTTTGAATTCCCATCCAGTTTCTTTTCAAAATTGCATTCTTGAGGACAAGAATGTTTAAAGGATGGAGTATTGTTACATATCATTTGCAATTAATACATATTAGATGACTTGAAATAGTTAACGGTTAGTTTGTAATAGTAGGCATAGTTGGTTAATTAGTTAGCTCATATATGTACTTTAAGTTGATTTGATGTAATAAGGAAGGGAGTTAATGATTTTGAGAGTTAGGTGGTGTTTGTTTTTTCAGAGGTAAAACGTCTGCGGTCTGCGGACCACGTTTGCAAACCTCTTTAGCAGAAGAGGTGGACCAAACCCCTACAAGAAGAGTTTTTTATGGTGTTTGTTTTCCAAAAACATCTTCAAACCAAAAAAACCTCTTCACCGATCGATCAAAGTCACACCTAGCTCCTGCTCATCTCTAGGGGTGTTCATCGGGTCGGATAACGAGTTATTCGGGTTTTTCGGGTTGGGAATTTTTTTTGGTTTATCCGAAACCCGACCCGATCCGAAATTCGAAATATATTATCCGACCCGAAAAACCCGAAAAATCCGAATTCGTTCATCCGAATAACCCGAACAACCCTGTTTTTTTCGGGTTTTTCGGATATCCGACCCGAAAAACCACCTTTTGTATATCCGACCCGACCCGAAACAAAAATCATATTATCCGACCCGAATAACCCGGAAAACCCGAAAGATTTCGGATACGGTTTTTTCGAGTTTCGGATACGATTCGGATTTCGAATTTTTTCGAATTTCGGATATTTTGAACACCCCTAATCATCTCCGATCACGAACCCCACCTAGCGCCGCTCATCTCCGATCGCCCCCTCCACCAACCGCCGCTCATCTCCGATCGAACACATCACCGTCGACCAACGAAATCGAAATCGAAGACCCCATCTAGGGTTCGTCGTCTGGGGTTTCGCACATCTCCGCCACCTGGGGTTTCGCGTCTGGTGTTTGCCGATCGGGAAGAAGAGAAAGCAACGGGAGGAGCGATCGGGAAGAAGAGAAAGATCGGGAAGGGAGGAGAAACCCTCAGGACGGCGAGGAGAAACCCTAGGGTTCGATCGAACGACGGCGAGGAGAAACCCTAGGGTTCGATCACACAACGGCGGTGGCTTGAGGTGCAGTCACGACAGCGGTGGGTTGAGGTGGCCTCACGGCGGCAGTGGCGGTGGAGGAGGAGGCACGGTCGGGAATGGATTTGAGGAGACGTGAAGAAGATAACCTCTTCTTGGAGAAGACTTTGATCCACATCTGCGCCAAAAAGAGGCCGCGCAGAGCTTTTTTAATGAAAGGTCTTCGAGAAAACAAACAGTCTGCGAACCTCAAACCTCTTCCCGCGTCTGCGTGGTGCAGACATAAGAGGTTAGAAGAGGTTAGAAGAGGTTTTTAAAAAAAAAACAAACACCCCCTTAATTTCCTTCTCCTATGTGATTTCTTCTTTCTTCTCTATCTTTAGTTCATAGTCTCTTGACTACCATTTTCGTACTTAACACATGCATGCTATGTTTAAATTACCTAATTGATTGCAAGTAGTTTTAGGGGGTTTTTATAAATGTTATATAACATCTGGCCCCGTCTACTACCAATATTATCCAATATGCTCACTCAGAGTTCATGGTTTTACCTTTGGTTACCTAGTGAAGACTTCACATGACGGTCACCCATCCCTGGATTGATGCAACCAAACACGCTTAACAGTGGAGTTTTCATGTGATCCACAGTCAGCTAGTCCCAAAACGCGTTGGTGATATAAGAGACCGATCATTACTTATGAGTCATGAATCTCTCTTGTTCACAGCCAATCTAGGATTTGTCCTATTACATGCTAAAACTTACTCATGTGTCTCATCTTAACAAACAAACATACAGTATTAACTCGCTAAAGAGGCATGTGTGATTGAGCTCATACCATCTAGAAAAAAAACTCACAACTTTTTAAAACCGTTGACTCAACCTAGAGCCTTTTGCTTTAAACGATACTCAAACTGAAGATCTAGAAAAATCAAAGTGATACCATCAAGATAGAAGCTGTTTTAATAGTTTTATGGATTTAATGAGAAGGGGTTTTAATTGCATAACATGTAAAATAACAATGATTCAACTCAGGATAAGGAAGTATGATTTGTAGATCGATTAGCTTGTTTGGAATATATATATTTATGTATAACGAGACTATACCCCGTGTGTTACACAGATTTAATATAAATTATCAGATTGTTAGTAATAAAAGTTTATAAATTATAAAACAACATTGTAATATAAAATATTTAAAATACGTATTAAGAAGTACCTTAAGTAAAAAGACAATGATCAAAAACTTTATTTTGAAAAGAAATTAATTTTTAAAATTTAATACTAAAATATGTCATTAGTTTATAAAAAACAAACTATTCTTTAAAATCTATGTATTATTGTCTATTTTATTCTAAAAATTTTTTTTAGAATACATGATTTTTAGAAGGAAAATAAATCCTAAAAATGTCGATTTAAAAATTATTTATTTCTAAAAAATATTGATTTTTGAAAAAAAAAACTCATATCTTAGAATTTTTTAAAGTTTTTTTAATAAAATATTATTTTTAATTGATTAAAAAACTTTTTAGTATTAAAAAGGTAAATAATATCATTAATATTATAATTATTAAATATTAGAGTTAATATACTTATTTAATAAAAGTGAGAATTTAATGAGATGATAAGAAGTTGCCAAGTGGCACTTTTGGCTTAAAATTGTGACAAGTGTCAAACAATATTTTTGTTATTAAGATATTAATATACTAGCCTATTGACCCGTGTACTACACGGGGTTACATAAAAAAAAGTTTTTCAATCAAAAGATTAGAAAATTTAAATATGCAACTGAAGATAATATTTAAGAATAATAAAAAAAGACAATTAAAATTTACAATTTTGAAAACACTTCCTTGTACACAACATTCGACGTTTTGTTTGTAAGTTGTCCGTCTTTAATTAGAATCAATAACTTTAGCCCATTTCTACTTTTAACCCTGGACAACGCAACGTATAACTGACCATGCGTGAAAATTGGATCTTTCAAGAACAAACCAACTTTTGATAGCGATTGACCTTAACTTCTATTTATTGTCATTGCGAAGCATACAACAATCGGAAACTGTCTTCTTTGAAATTTAAATAGTATCTTTTTGTCAGAAGGTGTCAATGGAATTCTTGTAATAAAAACTCGAGTTCTGATGTTACTTCCAGATATTATTTCTGCTTCTATAACACGATCTCCAAGTGAAATGATTTTCAGTCTTGTTCCATTGCATAAACCATTTCTTTGATCAATATTTCTTAACATAACTGGAACACCAACTTTAAGTTGCAATTTATGATTCGGCAAACCAGATAATTTAAGTCCATTCAAGACATCCGTTGAGTACAAATTATGATCAAAATTTGCATGTAGATGCTCTGCCTCACAAATAGTGTCTGAACTTAAATATTCTTTTTCAGCACCAGGAAACATTAATAACAGCTGATCATTTATTTGTTGTACAACTTCATTCGTTGGTGAAAGAATTGCTCGTTCTTGAATAAGTGTACATATAGATCTTGACGATGACTATATGATTAATATAAGATTCTAATATTACTATATAACCCTCATATATGTATATCATACGCAACTTAAATTAATCATATCATACATATATAAAATTTACTCATACATATTTTTTAATTTTAAAAAATACAAAAAAGATAGTGTTATTGGTATACCAATGTATAACTCAACCCTTAATATATTATTTGACTTGATTAGGAGAACACTATGTTTATTAATTAATTACATGTTATTTCAGATATAATAGTTACATGTCGTGGTTACATCATACACACATATATTTACTTAAACATATTTTTAATATTAAAATAATACAAAAATATAATATTATTGATATATTAGTGTACCAATAACTCGACCGTTAATATATTATTTGACTTGATTAGGAGACCAATATGTTTCTAAATTAGTAGTTTGATATTTACAATGATTCTCAGCTCAAGTGGTTGAGTTCAGGTATTCAATGTATTTAAAATTGGAGAGGTCACTTGTTCAAGTCTTAATATGGACAAAATAAGGGTTTCATGTTGGGCTAGCGGTTTTTCTCTAACCTATGATGGATTTTCTCCTATAGGATGTGAATATGATCGGATGGATATATGATCTGTCAGTGTTTCAAATTGTCGTTAAAAAATATAGTTTGATATTTGAGATATATAAAAAAACATATTCACAACAATAATGCTCTCGGTGCTTTTCGTAGTTTTTTTGGTGGCAACATGTTGTCGTAGCTACACTTATTTTTGCTATAATTTAGTTTGTATAGGCCTTAAGCGTTGTCACAAATATCTTCAGTCTTCTCTATATTTCATATTATTGCAATGATAATTCGTCGCAGAAAACTAAAAGGAATCCTTTGATTAAATATAATTTTTTAAACAAATAAAAGAAAATAATAATAAATTAATTATTTCATTTAGCCACGTCATTGTTGTAACTTAGTAAAAAATTAATTATTATAAGGTTTCTATATATAAGAATGTCATCTCGTTGTTGTATGTTAGTAAAAAGTTAATTGTTAAATGATTTATTTATGTAATGATTACATCATGTGGTTATATTTATATTTCTATGAATATTTTTCTAGAAGCTCTTAACAACATGTTGTTACTACATAGTTCTCAGTTTAATTTTCTGGGCAACTCACGACATATCTTTGGTAATTATAAATTATGCTTACTTCTTATTTTTGTTGTATTTTAGTAATAATAAACATATCAAAAGTTATATTTCCCTTTGACTGATGACTGATGATCAATATTAAAAGTAATCTATCTTGATCCCTATATGACCAATTCATAGATTTGGGCAAGCCAGAGTGAAATAAAAGTCAAGTTATTGGCTATCATACCTACTCAATGAGAATGCTCTCTCAATGTCTTTTTAGATGTTCTCATCAGTGGCAAGTCAGAGTGAAATAAAAGTCAAGTTATTAACATATAAATACCATTGGGAAAAAAAAAATCAAGGAGCGACTGTCCCCCCACCTGATAACATAGGCACGCCACTGGTTCTCATTCATCTAATTTTGAACTTCTTGTTGGACTTGTTGTCTCATTTGTTATTTCTATTGTTGTCACTGTGTGAATGAGTGATATATGTACTTGACAAATGACACTTCAACGGATAGGCTTTTCACAATACACGTATGTGCTCATGTATTTTGCCTAAAGCCTAGATAAGACTACATACTTTAAATAATGGAGTTACGGGGGACTATAACTTATCATCATCCGAATGCAACTTGGATGGGTACTTATGATCGCTTGCCGGCTTTCGAAAGAATGAAACAACAAAACTTTTGACAAGGAGAGGATGTCAATCTAAAAAACTTGTCAGAGAAATTAGATTTTGGGTTTTTATGGAAAAAAAAAATCTAAAGTGTCCTCTTAGATACGTCTTCTTGATAGTTTTTCAAAATAGTGTATGATCATTTGAGTGTATCTAAATAGATACTATGTTTACATATGGATCCCTACGTCATTACATTCCATTTAGGATTAGGAATAGGCGTAATCGGACCTGCTTTTTACATATCTCTCGTTATTTGGGATCATATTCACCTCTTTAGGCTTCTATTGAATCGAGAAATAGGTTTGATTGTCCATCTTTTTGATAGATTGGATATCTATATAAGGCATTCTTCGGATAATTCAAATCGAAGCAATTGGATGTCCAATTCGGGCGTGTTTAAAAAAATCAATATTCAAAATTGAGTACTCTAAATTTCGAACCCAAAAATTCGTAGATTCGGATATCAATTTTAAGATTTTATAAATATTTCGGATATCTGGATTATTATAAATACGTTTTTAGTTAGAATATTTAGGATTATTTTTACAAGTATTTTAAACGTTCTCAGATATTTTTTTGAATATTTCGGATATCTAGAATATTTTTTAATTTATAATTTTGTCTTCTAAAAATCTGTAAATAATTAATAAAATAATTAATATTTTTCTTTAAATTTGGATATCAATTTAGGTATATTTGAATCTAAATCCGAAATTTTGGATACGAGTGATATTTTCGAATATCCAAATTTAAACACCTTAATTGATTGTAAGTTATCATTATTCAAGCAACTTGCTACAGTTGCTTTTTTATGTATATTTTTCAATGTTCTTTTAGGGGTTATGGTTGCAAAAGTCGCTAGGAGTTCCCAGGTCAGAACAGCTCCTTAGAGCGAGTAATCGGTGAGTACTCGGCCCAGGCAAGAAGTACTCGGGAAATACTCAGGAGTACTTGAGAAGTATTGGGCCTCAGAACAAATCCTTAGAACGAGTACTCGGCCTTGAAAACCGACTTTTGAAACCATGTTTAGGGTTTATTTGGTTAAAAGAAAATGTAAGTAGTTTACAAGGTTATTATGAGGCTGGTCATATATAATAAAGACATATCTTTTAGATTGAAGGTAACGAGTTTAAATTGTGACACATATATTAATTAGGGGAATACTTCATCCATAATGAACATAATAAGAACATCTCAAATATCAAAACATAGATAAGATAAAAATCGTCACTTTGTCGTAAAATCATAAGTCTGTAAAGCACAGAAGTTTTAAAAAATAAGGGTAATGAAATAGGAAGGCGCTAAAACCAATGTCTTATAAAGAAAGGTTGTGTCATATTTGTTGGTTTGGTGAATTTAATCTCCAAATGATTAGGATCGAATAAGAAGTTCTACAAACTATCTACTACGTGCAGAATCCATAGTTAATATGTATAAAACTCAAGAACACAAGCAATTCAATAAACACTTCTTGTATTATCAACAAATGATTACAAGACTCAATCAGAATTACTGACTTCTCACACAGAGAGAATCAGCAGATCTATTACCAAAGTTCTGTCTAAGTTCTAAACACAACTCCTATATATACTACAGACCAGCGAACCTTAGGTTCGTCAGCCGAACCCTAAGGTTCGCTGAACAAACCTTTAGGTTCGTTAGCCAAACCATCTCAAGGTTTATAGGTTCGCCGAACCTATCAACACAATAGGTTCGCCGAACCTGCCTAGGTTCGTGGGCCAGACGAACCTTGGCAAACCTTAAACGAACCTTTACAAGAACAAAATAAATACAACTTTTGATTAGCAAACAATTACAAAAATGCACTAACAAACTCCCCCTTAATGTTTGCTATCAAAATCTTTAATCTTGATCTGCAACTTTGTCTTTGACACCACTTGATTCTCCAATGTCTTCAGTCACAACATTATCCACCGCTCGTATAACAACCGAACGTGGTATCTTTGCCAATCTTTCTGCCATCAATCTATCATCTCGTTCATCTCTTTCCTTTTGCAACTCTATCAATTCAGTGCACAAGTAATTCACATCATTCCAATTACAACCAGAATGTATACATAAAGTAAAACACATTCGTGCAATGGTCTGATATTGAATTGCCATATCTTTGTAGCTCACTCCAACATCATGAAATCCATCTTCAGCATATATCTGAGCTGAATCCAACAAAACAATATCATCTCTTGAGCAATTCACAATCCATATAGGATCAAGCATTCTAATCACCCTCCAATTATCATCTTGCTTCAAAACAATCACACCTTCTGAAGTTCTTTCATCATAAAACCAGAATTTGAAATATGGATTCCAATCTTGTTCAACCTTCCTTAATCTTGGCCTCTTGTAAACTGTTGGCTTCACATAATCTTTGAATCTTTCTCTGAACTGAGGAGATAACAAACTCCATCCAAACCTTGCTTCTTTCTTTAACAAGTTTTCAAAAATCTCATTGTGTCGAGTCTGTATAGGCTTTATCATTCTTAGTCTTGAAAGATCTTTACACTCAAAAGCTGGTAGACTCATCAAATCAGTAGCCTTGCCAAAGTATTGGCATCCATCGATTCTTTTCACAACATAACAACCCTTATCAGATAAACTTCCAGGAATGTAATGAAAATAACCATAACTAATAATCCTTCCAATCATCTTGGATTTAGATCCAATCTTGAACTTCTTGGATTGTTTAGTTAAATTGTCTGGATCATTATCTTCATACACTTCCCTCATAATTTTGAAAGAATGCAAGTGATCAATGATATACTTTGTTTCATCTTGAAATCATTTCCAGTAATCCAAATTTGTCTTTTCTTTAATTGGATTCAAAGTTGTACTTGACATACTTCCAGTTTCAAATATCTTCTTCATCATGTTTAGATTTAGCAATTCTTCATCAATAACATCTTTATCAAAATCAGACAAATCAGTATCATCATATTCTTCAAAATCAAACATCAAATCATCATCATCATCTTTATCATCATCAAAAATAGATTGATAATCTTTAACTGAATAGTCACCCAAAATTTCTCCTTCTTCTCTTTCTTGATTCACTTGAATCTCAACAAAATTTCTCTGCAAATCTATGTCAGAATTCAGTTTGAATAAATCTAGAAAAGTAGGCAACGAATAATCAACAATCCTTTTAGGATATTCTATTAAGTCCAAATCTTCAACTTCAACAAACATACAATCCTTAGCCCTATCTGAAGCTACAGAAGAAACTGGAACAGCATCAGTAGAAACCTTTGGAGGAGTATAAACTATTATAGCCCCTGTCACATAATTCAATCCATCAGAACCTCCAGTAACTCCACCAGCATCACCATCTGCTCCACCAGCACCATCAAAATCAAAATCATCATGATATTCATCAACATCAGTATCACCATAGTCAACCTCTTCTTCTTCTTCTTCTTCTTCTATCTTCTTCTCCTCATCAATATCCAAATCTACCACTACTTTTTCAACTTTAGAACTTGAAGCTTCTGACTTTGCGGTCTTTGACTCCAATTCTCTGATCTTTATCCTCAAATCCATGTTCTCATTCTTCAAATCCACAATATCCTCATAATGCATTTTAACAAAAAATTCTAACTCAGAAATTTTCTCTTTCATCTTCTTCTTTTCTTCTAAATCCTCTTCCCTCCATTTCATCATCAATGCCATTTGAGATTTAATCTCATCAATCTCAGCAACCTTCTTTTCTTTTCCTTGCTTATATTCTTCAAACTCTTTGGACAAAGCAGATAATCTTCTTTTAATTTCTGAATCATCATAATCAGTGAAATTGATATCTCCTAAATCATCAAGGCCTAAAAATAAATCTTCTCTAGGAATTGAATCCTGAGGAATAGAAGTCTCTGGCAAAGAAATAGAAACAGTAGTAGCCTCCACAAAAGATGGTGAAAAAGATGCTACATGTACAAACTCAGGAGTTTGTACAGTAGATGCATTAGACACAGGAACTGAAGTAATAACTGATGAAGCAAAAACAGAAACTGATGTAGTAATCACAGATGGTGACACAACGGTCTTATCAGTTCTATCCTTCTTTTTCTCATAAGGCCCTTTCTTGGCCATTCTCTTTATTTTCTTTGGCTTCGATGACTCAGGCTCTTCAGGTATAAAGATAGGATCATCTTTTTCTTCCCTTTCTTCAGCAGCCTTTTCAACAAACTTTCTCTTCATTCTCCTCACCATCTGGTTCCCTTCCTGAACCATCTCAAACTCTGGCTCAGTGTCAGAAGATTCAGCTTCTTCATTATCAGCAACAGCAGCCTCTGTCTGATGCTCAGACATATCAACCTCTAAAGGTTCTTGAGAGCTTTGTTCTTGAGATAATCTTGCTTGAGAAGTAGATTGTGATGATTGACCAGTAGTCTTCCTTGGGTGTTGTCTTGGTTGTTGCCTTGGTGGAGGTGGAGGTGGTGCTTGATCATCATTACCAGCCAATTCTTCATTGTCAGATCCTGAGTCAGCATGTCTCCAAGCATCCTCATCAGGTGCAACATAGTTTGCCCTGGCACAGTGACCAATCAGGTCTTTCTCTAAAACAACATCTCCAGTCCTTTGATACACTCTGGCCTGACCCAAACTGGAATCAGTCATGTGTTTAAGCTTTAATAAATCTCCAGCTTCCCTGGGTAACTGCCTTTCTGGCAACCTCTCATCTATCAACATCTGCACGAACCTAGGATACATATAGAACCTATCCTTAGCCTTCGTGATATTGTCACACATATATCGAAAGATCATGCCAGAAAAATTGAACGGTTTGTTCAATATCAGAGCTACCATAGCTGATCTCATAAAATCTCTCAACTCGTCAAAAGTACCTTTCCTCATACTCAGGCAATGTAGCAACACATGAGCTAAAAACTTGTATTGCAGAGGAAGCTTTCCCTTCTTGACTGATATGGAATTATAAGCTCCAAAGTAACGAATGCGTAGAAAACAACCTTTGATGCAACTCTCAGGGATAAGAGTTACACCATCTGGTTCACCTCCAAACTGTAATACCCTCCTAATATCAGTCTCAGTTATACGAATTGCTTGTCCAAGCACATTCGCATCTATCGTATACACATCATCAACAGAAATAACCCGAGCTGATCCCCAAAAGCTCTGAATATGAGATCGATAAATCTGAATTGAGTTAGAAATAGCATGATAAACTCTTGATCTTCTGAGAAACTCGATCATCGGTCGAAAATCTTGACCATTCTTGGTTGTAGGGTCCAAATATGCACAGATATTGTGTTTGTCTCCGAAAACTAAATTCGCCATTTCTACAAATAGAAATAAAAACAATTAGAAACAAAAATTAAGCAAAAATAAAAAATAATAAAAAATAAAAAATTTCTAAGTAAAACCAGCGAACCTATCTTTCTTAGACGAACCTTAATGTTGAACGAACCTAAATCAGACGAACCTAAACATCAGACAAACCTTTTGAGCGAACCTTCATGTGAACGAACCTTATATCACACGAACCTGTTGGTCAAACGAACCTTGACCAAAAGGTTCGGTTGATTGGAAATTCAGAGGTTTGCCACGAACCTTTTAGATTCAAACGAACCTTATGGTTCTGCACTGTTGGTTTGGTGAATTTAATCTCCAAATGATTAGGATCGAATAAGAAGTTCTACAAACTATCTACTACGTGCGGAATCCATAGTTAATATGTATAAAACTCAAGAACACAAGCAATTCAATAAACACTTCTTGTATTATCAACAAATGATTACAAGACTCAATCAGAATTACTGACTTCTCACACAGAGAGAATCAGCAGATCTATTACCAAAGTTCTGTCTAAGTTCTAAACACAACTCCTATATATACTACAGACCAGCGAACCTTAGGTTCGTCAGCCGAACCCTAAGGTTCGCTGAACAAACCTTTAGGTTCGTTAGCCAAACCATCTCAAGGTTTATAGGTTCGCCGAACCTATCAACACAATAGGTTCGCCGAACCTGCCTAGGTTCGTGGGCCAGACGAACCTTGGCAAACCTTAAACGAACCTTTACAAGAACAAAATAAATACAACTTTTGATCAGCAAACAATTACAAAAATGCACTAACAATATTGCTTTGTCGTGACAACTTCACGAATATCAAAACAACAACAACAAGCGTACCCAGTAGAATCCCACTTAGAGTGGGGTCTGGGGAGGGAAAGATGAAGACACATCTTAACCCTATCTACAAGTAGAATTGAGAGGCTGCTTCGGTAGAGTCCCCCGGCTCAAAAAAAGTTTTTTTTTACAACATATAGCCACATAAAAAGGCAAACATATAATCGCAAATAGAAGCATAAAGAGTAATTTCCATCTTCTCGATCCATTGGATCAATCTGACGGCTCCTTCGCTGCCACTAAAACTCGGCGGCTTACATCCTACAAAGTTTTTGTAGGAATAGTCCTGATGTTGGCAGGTGTTGCCGCTGCCTTCTCCAGATGAGTTGGCAACGTTGTTGCTGTTGTTGGTGTTGATCCGGTTCATCATCTCTGGGATTACATCCCTCAGTTGACTGGTCAACAGAGTGGCCAGTGCTACAGTAGCTGGATCTAACTGATGAACCGGTGGCGGCGGAGGAAGAGGTGGAGGTGTAGGAGAGTCAGCAGGTGATGGTGTATATGAGTGTGGTGCTGAATCATTTAGTGGTGGTGGCAGTAAAGATGGTTGTCTTCTAGGCGGCATTCTGATCATAACCGAAAGAAAAAATCGGTTAGTGCAGTGATCAGAATTAGAAAACACATGCAAATAGAATCTTAAATCGTATGATCTCTACATGAGGGTCCCTAGGTTATAGTCTAGGCCAAACCGTTTCAGTAATATGACCTATATTTCTCTATAACCATGTCTCTGATACCAATCTGTCACACCCCGAGCCGGCGGGCTGGATCGACTTTCCCGCCGGGCGGAAGGTTCTCGGGGCGCGATATCGTTTGATAATCGAATTGATCAGATTGTTTGCATAGCACGTGATATATAATTGAGAAATGTAAACATGTCAATGATATAGAATTACAAAGTTAAATTACAATGTATCGTTCATAATTTAACTAAGTAGATCCATCCAAAAGAATCAATGTGTTTATATCTTGTGATTGTACAAGATCTACAAAGATGATTCATTGTTTTGTCATTCCAAAAGTATGATCACACAAACTGTAGCTAGGTCTTCTAAAAGTCCTCTAGCTATGTTCTTGATAACTGGTGACTAAACATGTTCGTCACCTGAGAAAACATGCATTTAAACAAATTCAACCCTAGGTTGGTGAGTTCATAAGTTTAGTAATTGAAATCCTTGAATTGTTCATACACACAGTCACAATGTTATAATTGATACTTGCACTATTTGATTCACCTGTTCCACCCAATGGCCTCTCCTTAGTTATATGTACAAGTAGGGTATCACCTGATCAAGCATGCTTATATATAGGGCATACGAAAGGGTTAAGCCCAGACGCCATCCCACCACATGCTCAATCAAGTTCCACACCACTTGCAATACAACTAAAGATATCAATTTCCCAATTGTTCAACGTGTTTGATATGTATTCGTCTGTTATATCAAATGTAGAATAATATAATATGAGGGGTTTAGTTATCAGACCGAAGTATTGATAAGCCCTCGATGTGTTAAGGAATTTAGATTAATTTAATCTGTTCCTTGTATTATTCTATTACTTGTGAGGTTAACTGTTAATCACTTTTAAAAATTGAGAGTGTTAGTTAACCACTTGTCATTTGTTCTCAACTTGAAGTGCATAGAGCCTAAATGGGATCCATTGTAATCCTCACATAATCAGAGTACAATGCATCTGATTTACCTCTACCACCTTGTATTCCCAATGTGTCACACCCCGGGCCGACGGGAACGCATCGGGTTTTCCAGTCGGGCGGAAGGTTCCCGGGGCGTGATAACTTAAATGATAATCAAATGATCAGATTGTTTACTTGGCACATGAGATGTAATGAGAAATGCTAACATGACATATAATGTAGAATTACAAAGTTAAATTACACAGTACGTGTTCATAATTTAACTAAGTAAATCTACTCCAATAGAATCGTGTAGTTTCTATCTTGTTACTGTACAAGATAGGCAAAAGAGATTCATAATGTCATCAAAATATATGCATCCAAAAGTAAGCTAGGTCTTCTAAAAGTCCTCTAGCTTAATCACTGGTGCTGGTTAACTAGACATGTCCATCACCTGAGAAAACATGCATTTAAACAAAGTCAACACTAGGTTGGTGAGTTCATAAGTTTAGTAATTGCAAATCCATTGAATTCTTGTCAATCATGTTCATAGTGTTTCACACAAGTTGCATTGTTAATTGAATCCCATGTTTCACACAATGTCCTCTCCATGATTGTATGCACAGATAATGTCTCATCCAGTCAAGCATGCTTATATATAGGAGCATACGAAAGGGTCAAGCCCAGACACCACCCCACCACATGCTTAACTGCACTCGACACTACCTGTAATACAACGATGGATACCCATTTCCTTTCACCCATGATTTCCCGGTATGTTTATCCCAATAATGAAAGAGAGATTGAGACATAATTATCTCTGTTACTATTCCTTATGGAACAGCCGGCATGTAAAATAACCCAATGAATGAAGTAACATCTCTGTTAACTAATCCTTACGGATTAGCCGGTGTGTAAAATAATCCAATAATTGATTAAAGAGACTTAATAATCTCTGTTAGCTAACCCTTACGGATTAGCCCGGCGTGTATAATAACTCAATGAAACAAGTAAGAGACGAAATCATCTCTGTTAGCTATTCCTTACAGACTAGCCCGGCATGTAAGATATCATACTCGATATCTAGAATGAAACGTAATAGTTTCAGTAGCTAATCATTACCAATTAGCCCGGCATGTAGTATAACCAAACAATTGAATAAAGATACATAATTGTCTCTGTTATCTATTCCTTTCGGATTAGCCCGGCGTGTAAGATATCATCCTCGATATCTAGTGCGAGACCTAGTAGTCTCTGTGACTGTCAGTACTAACCAGTCCGGTGTGTAAGATATCATTCTCGATACCTAGGTAGGGACATAATAGTCCCAGTAGCTTTCACCCCTGTCCAGCCCGGCGTGTAAAATGTCCTATGAATAAAGTAAGAGACGTAATCGTCTCTGTTAGCTATTCCTTACGGATTAGCCCGGCGTGTAAGATATCCTCCCATAATATCTTTTGGAATGAATAAGTTGCCTAGAGTTTATGAATGTTATCGATTTGATTGTTAGCACCTCTCGTGCCCGGTGTGATTTCATTAAATTACCCCAAGCCCTAGTGATTAGTGTTTGTGATCTACCCAACTGATCTATGCTTGTGTAACCGGCATCCTCTGACGGTTATTAGATGTGCTCTAATTAGAGTCTTAACAAGTAAGGATAGTATGTGTGGGGAATGCCATCCCGAAAGCGTGTGCTCATAATATCCTCCTCGATATCACGAGTAATTGTCTCAACGGTTATATTGAAGTTGAGTGTTCTAACTAACTTGAACAAAGTGTTATAAGAACTTGTCTTATACACAATGTTAGTAATGCGTGAATGATCTCATTATCATGAAGTTACACTATCATGATTATCATTCTTGTTATTTGTAATTGTCATAGGATTGTTATCCCTTGTTTTCCCTGTTGTTCTATCATGTAAGAACAATAAACAGTTGTAAGATATAATCTTAACAACTTTTATTATTCTAGTGCATATATGTATCAGGAAGCTATAATGGTATGTATCTTCCTAATTGTCTCAAGTATGATAATATCAAACAAGCAAGCATGTAATGATAAACGATAATAAAGATAAACAATTATTATCTAAATCATGATATAAGCAATATGCTAATAGAAACTTTTAAGTAAATAAAAGTTTAGCATGTTTCTCAGCCCCAAGCATTGAAATTAGTAAAGATTAAGAAAAGGGGCATATGAACTCACCTTGTAGTAGATATGGTTGACTTAGTCTAAACGAGAATGCACGCGCTCTTTATTGTACTTGTTGTTGTATTCACGATCCTGTATTGATTTCACAATGTTTGAAATTTATGAGTTTATGTTATCGGTACTGGATTGCGTGTAAGTGTTAGCACTAGAATTTGCTAACAAACCTGGTCTTGGTCAACAATCGGCCCTGAGTTCGCTTGTGATGGATCGTACTAACACTTACCTAAATTAAGGTAAGCTTAATACATTTCTTTATTTGCTTATTGTTTATCTTGCTTTAAACCTTATCAAGTTGCGTAAAACTTGAAACCCATTATCATTTTCAAAGTAAGGAGCATAGCTTTGTAGTTTAAAAGTCTCATATGTTGTCCTTGTAAGACTAAATAAATTGTTACATGGTTATCAAATAACCATGTCACCACACTTGTAATCTTTTAAGGTTTTAGACCTGTTTAGGTTCACTAACCCAAAAATCTAACACTCTTGTAATATTATCAGTAAGTTTCCATTCATGTTACCCACAAAGTTTGTTTATGTGATTGTTTACAAGTGTTAGGTTAAGTGGGCCTGATTAAGTCATTTGGGCCGTATGTGTATACGGACCACACTGCTGGGCCGAGTCAAGGGCCCATGTAAATGTTATTGGGCTGAGATGGCCTCATGGTCCAATTTAGTTGTGTGGGCTAAACTAGTGGGCCGATGCAGTGGGTTGTCCAAGCTATTGGTCTAGGCCTAATAAAGTGTTGCTGGGCCTTAAGGTAGTTATATGGGTCGGTTGTCTGAAGTTGGGCCTGAAGTAGTTCATGTGTGTTGGCTGTTCAATGGAGTAGGCCCAATCCTTGGCCGAATGAAAGCTGATGGCGTATGGGGTGTGTATGGCCGAATGATGTTGAGGGCGGATGGGGTGGTCGAATGGGTGTGGGAGCCGAATGGAAATGATGTGGCCGAGAGAATGAAGATGGTCTCAACCGTATGAAGGTGATTCGGCGAATGGCCTTTGCCAGAGTGAAGCCTCCTTCTGGCCGCGCGAATGACAGCAGGGCTCCCTTCGGTCGCCCCTTGCCTTTCGGTCGTCCATGGACATTCGGCCGCCCTTGGCCATTCGGCCGGGCTACAGGCAGGCGCCTCTCATATGGGTTTTCAAGCTCTAGGAAAGTTAGGAAAGGCCATTCAGTGATGTTGTGGTGCATGAACTAGTTTTCGAAGGTTGGGAGTGAGAATCCATGGTTGTTAGCCGGCTAGAACTGATGGGTTCGACTAGGGTGTAGAAAACCCTAGTTTTCGTGACTTTCCATCTTGTTTTACCTTCGATTCAAAAACTTTCAGAGCTTATCCTTTGTACTTTCGTGTAGAGGGGATCAAGAGCTTCAATTTGGTCCAAAGATGGAGTGATTTGGTTAGGAAGTGAGAGAGATCTTGAAGGTTGAAGTTTGAAAATGGTGGAGAGAAAGAAAACCGGGATTAGGGTTTAGAGAGAGAGTGTGGGGGAGATAAATGAGAAAAAAACACTCATTTAGGGCTTTTATATCACGTGTGGTGTTCGGGTTCGTTTCGGTTGCTCGGTTCGCGTTTTCGTCGCGTAGACGCGCGTATTTTACGTAGTTTAAATAAATGGTTTTTCTTGGACTGTTTTGATGAGTTTCAAAATTGTAAAATTTTATTTATTTTATTTTATTAAATTTAAAGTTGTTCGTGTCGTGTTTCGTTTCCATTTCGTCAGATCACGTCACTTACGCGCGTTTTCGTACAGAGCGCTAGCTGTACGAACACGATCGTACGTTTCACTTTCTGATTTGGTTTTCTACTTATCAGTTGTCGTTCAGAACGTTAAACTCACAGATACGTTTGTGTGAATCGTCACCCACTCAAACACGCTGTCAGTTTATTATTCTAAAACGACACTGCAATATGATTTGAATTGTGTTTCCTCACTGTCAGACTCAACTACACATCCTGTTATCACATTGTTTTCGCATTGAATTCTCGGTCATCTGATTCCTGTCATCTATGGATATCAGATCGCAACCGCTTGGTTATTGTTATTCGTTTGAACACTGTTGTTTCTCTTGAGTTGTTGTATTTACTGTATTTAAGTTTTCACTTAAACACATACAACTGTGGTTTGTTTTCTGAAATCTGTTATCACACGACTGTTTATGTACCGTATTTACAAGCAGTAAATGGTGAAAGTACACCCACCGTACGGACTTGCCGGACGGTTTGGTACTGGTTGTCACAGTCTCCCCTTGTTAAAGAAATTTCGTCCCGAAATTTAAATATCATCATCGGGTACTACTTTTTCTTTGCATAGGTAGAGATGCTTTGATCTCATGTGTTTCTTTGTATGATAGTTGTTCTCATTGAACCTAACTTTGTGTCTATTTATGAAATAAACAGACTTAACCCGACTGCTTATAGTGATCCAATAATTATTGGATTCACGGAGAGTGTTTGGTAGTTTGGCATTTAATCCATAGTTGTTCGTGTACACTCCCATAGTGGCATCTCGAGTTGTTACCTAACTTCATGTTCTATAATATTCACTATGATTCTTATGCTCGCGTGTTGTTCATGTTAGGAGAAACCTCTCGTTTCTCCCCTTGTCAGAATAGACTCATATATTGCCTGGCAGGACAATATTGACGGATCTACTCGTGAGTTTTCGTTTTCAAAGAACGAAATTTATGAATGCATCTCTGTCGTTCATTGTAATGACATGAAAAAGGCCTTATCGGATTAGATGACTTCATCCCTATCAAGGACAAAGCATCAGTTCTGATGGTGGTATTGACACCACTCGTGTCCATCACTTTGAATCCCATGGTATGTGTTTGTTCACTAAAGATAAGTGAACACTAAATTCATGTCATTTAGTGTAAGAGATTTCCGAGTGTTGCCCCCAATTGGGAGTAAGTTCTAAACTAACTCTGAAGAGGCAATGATAATCTATGCTAGTATAAAATATACAACTGCAAAGATTTTAAATGAAAAGTGTACCAGTGTTGGTGTCAGTGTCTTGGCGAGTTGCTGCTGCTCTAATTTGAAATGCACGTCCTCTCGGTGCTTGCCCTCTCGGTAGCACCCTTTTTGGGCAGTCCTTCGCATAGTGTCCTGGTTCCCCGCAGGTGTAACAGGAAATGCGATCGAGGTGTGCAACGGTCTGTGCCACTGCTTGGTTTGCCCTGCGTTGTGTCTCCTGCTCCTTGCAGAATTTTGCCCAGTGCCCCATTTTTCCACAATAAGTGCACTGCCTGCACCCTGTGTCAGGTTGATGATGATAGTTGCACTTATTGCAGAATGGGGCTGTGCCAGAATAAGATCTATTGTTCTGCGGTGATTGGGTGAGCACAGCTTGTTTGGTAGTGGTGGTAGTTGCAAAATTCTTAGCAACCTTTCGTTTCTTGGTGGAGGGTTGTTCCGGATCCTCAGTAGTTCCAGATTCCCTCTTGAGTGCACTAGAAGCAACCATCACATCAGTCAATGAAGCTGATAGTGTGACAGCCATCTCTAGTGTAGTTAGGTGGGCGGCAATCACATGCCCCCGTATGCATGGCGGTAGTCCACCGACATACCGTTCAATCCTTTTCTTGAGTGTGGGCACAATATCCGGTGCCAATGTTGCCAGTTCATGGAATCTGGTAGTGAATGCCAGATGGTCAGCTCCCACCATCACGTGGTTCAGTAGTTCAGTTTCCACTTTCTTCAGTTCATTCCTCGGGCAGAACTCGGCTCTCAGCAAAGTCTTGAAATCCTCCCAAGGCATCGCCAATGCCTCCTCTCTTCCTCTGGTGTGAAACCGGGCATTCCACCAGGTTAGTGCTCTTTTCTCAAATGATCCCGCAGCATACCTCACGCGGTGCTGATGGGGACACCCGCTAATGTCGAGAGTCGTTTCCATCTTTTCGATCCATTGGATCAAAATGACGGCTCCCTCAGCGCCACTGAATGCTGGTGGCTTGCATCCTACAAAGTTCTTGTACGAGTAGTCCTGTTGTTGTCGGGTGTTCCCGCTGCCTTCTCCAGATGAGTTGGCGACATTGTTGCTGTTATTAGTGTTGATTCTGTTCATCCTCTCCGGGATCACCTCCCTCAATTGACTAGTCAAAAGGGTGGCCAATGCCACCGTAGCAGGGTCCAACTGATAAGCTGGTGGTGGCGGAGGAGGAGGTGGTTGTGTAGGAGAGTCAGTAGGTGAAGGTGTAGATGAGTGCGGTGCCAAGTCTTGTGGTGGTGGTGGTAGTATAGCAGGTGGTTGTCTTCGTGGCGGCATTCTGATCATAACCAAAAGAAAATCGGTTAGTGCAGTGATCAGAAGCAGAAAAAATATGCAAATAGAATCCTATGTCACATGATCTCTATATGAGGGTCCCTAGGTTATAGTCTAGGCCAAACCGTTTAAGTAATATGACCTATATTTCTCTATAACCATGGCTCTGATACCAATCTGTCACACCCCGAGCCGACGGGAACGGATCGGGTTTTCCCGTCGAGCGGAAGGTTCCCGGGGCGCGATATCTTGAATGATAATCAAATGATCAGATTGTTTACTTGGCACATGAGATGTAATGAGAAATGCTAACATGACATATAATGTAGAATTACAAAGTTAAATTACATTGTGCGTGTTCATAATTTAACTAAGTAAATCTACTCCAATAGAATCGTGTAGTTTCTATCTTGTAACTGTACAAGATAGGCAAAAGAGATTCACAATGTCATCAAAATATATGCATCCAAAAGTAAGCTAGGTCTTCTAAAAGTCCTCTAGCTTAATCACTGGTGCTGGTTAACTAGACCTGTCCATCACCTGAGAAAACATGCATTTAAACAAAGTCAACACTAGGTTGGTGAGTTCATAAGTTTCGTAATTGCAAATCCATTGAATTCTTGTCAATCATGTTCACAGTGTTTCACACAAGTTGTATTGTTAATTGAATCCCATGTTTCACACAATGTCCTCTCCATGATTGTATGCACAGATAATGTCTCATCCAGTCAAGCATGCTTATATATAGGAGCATACGAAAGGGTCAAGCCCAGACGCCACCCCACCACATGCTTAACTGCACTCGACACTACCTGTAATACAACAATGGATACCCATTTCCTTTCACCCATGATTTCCCGGTATGTTTATCCCAATAATGAAAGAGAGATAGAGACATAATTATCTCTGTTACTATTCCTTATGGAACAGCCGGCATGTAAAATAACCCAATGAATGAAGTAAGAGACGTAATCATCTCTGTTAACTAATCCATACGGATTAGCCGGTGTGTAAAATAACCCAATAATTGATTAAAGAGACTTAATAATCTCTGTTAGCTAACCCTTACGGATTAGCCCGGCGTGTATAATAACTCAATGAAACAAGTAAGAGACGAAATCATCTCTGTTAGCTATTCCTTACAGATTAGCCCGGCATGTAAGATATCATACTCGATATCTAGAATGAAACGTAATAGTTTCAGTAGCTAATCATTACCGATTAGCCCGGCATGTAGTATAACCAAACAATTGAATAAAGAGACATAATTGTCTCTGTTATCTATTCCTTTCGGATTAGCCCAGCGTGTAAGATATCATCCTCGATATCTAGTGCGAGACCTAGTAGTCTCTGTGATTGTCAGTACTAACCAGTCCGGTGTGTAAGATATCATTCTCGATACCTAGGTAGGGAGATAATAGTCCCAGTAGCTGTCACCCCTGTCCAGCCCGGCGTGTAAAGTGTCCTATGAATAAAGTAAGAGACGTAATCGTCTCTGTTAGCTATTCCTTACGGATTAGCCCGGCGTGTAAGACATCCTCTCACAATATCTTTTGGAATGAATAAGTTCCCTAGAGTTTATCAATGTTATCGATTTGAATGTTAGCACCTCTCGTGCCCGGTGTGATTTCATTAAATTACCCCAAGCCCTAGTGATTAGTGTTTGTGATCTACCCAACTGATCTATGGTTGTGTAACTGGCATCCTCTGACGGTTATTAGATGTGCTCTAATTAGAGTCTTAACAAGTAAGGATAGTATGTGTGGGGAATGCCATCCCGAAAGCGTGTGCTCATAATATCCTCCTCGATATCACGAGTAATTGTCTCAACGGTTATATCGAAGTTGAGTGTTCTAACTAACTTGAACAAAGTGTTATAAGAACTTGTCTTATACACAATGTTAGTAATGCATGAATGATCTCATTATCATGAAGTTACACTATCATGATTATCATTCTTGTTATTTGTAATTGTCATAGGATTGTTATCCCTTGTTTTCCCCGTTGTTCTATCATGTAAGAACAATAAACAGTTGTAAGATATAATCTTAACAACTTTTATTATTCTAGTGCATATATGTATCAGGAAGCTATAATGGTATGTATCTTCCTAATTGTCTCAAGTATGATAATATCAAACAAGCAAGCGTGTAATGATAAACGATAATAAAGATAAACAATTATTATCTAAATCATGATATAAGCAATATGCTAATAGAAACTTTTAAGTAAATAAAAGTTTAGCATGTTTCTCAGCCCCGAGCTTTGAAATCAGTAAAGATTAAGAAAAGGGGCATATGAACTCACCTTGTAGTAGATGTGGTTGACTTAGTCTAAACGAGAATGCATGTTAAATTTAAAGTCGTTCGTGTCGTGTTTCGTTTTCGTTTTCGTTTCGTCAGATCGCGTCACTTACGCGCGTTTTCGTACAGAGCGCTAGCTGTATGAACTCGATCATACATTTCACTTTCTGATTTGGTTTTCTACTTATCAGTTGTCGTTCAGAACGTTAAACTCACAGATATGTTTGTGTGAATCGTCACCCACTCAAACACGCTGTCAGTTTATTCTTCTAAAACGACACTGCAATATGATTTGAATTGTGTTTCCTCACTGTCGGACTCAACTACACATCCTGTTATCACATTGTTTTCGCATTGAATTGTCGGTCATCTGATTCCTGTCATCTATGGATATCAGATCGCAACCGCTTGGTTATTGTTATTCGTTTGAACACTGTTGTTTCTCTTGAGTTGTTGTATTTACTGTATTTAAGTTTTCTCTTAAACACATACAACTGTGGTTTGTTTTCTGAGTTCTATTATCACACGACTGTTTATGTACCGTATTTACACGCAGTAAATGGTGAAAGTACACCCACCATACGGACTTGCCGGACGGTTTGAACTGGTTGTCACACAATGTCCTCAGCGAGAGTTATTACTAGTAGTGAAACATGAGGTAAGATCAATTCCTCAACCTACTAATCAATAGGGTCCCGTTGGATTAATTACAATATTCATGTTTATTAATATCACCATGTGACGCTTTCCCATAACCTGACTTGAAGTCGCCCAGTTTCTGTTCATACGTTACCAGCCAATGAGTCATTACGATCAACGTACTAGCCCTACAAGCTAGAGGTTTGTCAAACCTATGGTACAACTATGCTATCGTCGGTTTAGTCACGTCAAACTAACTTGTCAACGATTTCAAAAAGGGGCTTACATGATCAACTTGAATACATGGCACATGATTGAAATGATATAATACAACAGTTCAATAGCAATTAATTGTATTGTGTTCATCGATATGTCATCTGTCATCATTGTCGTATGTTCTCGTGATTATTAACAAGGTTAAATAAGAACTTGTCTTATTAATTTATGTTAATTCTTGTGGGAATGATGTTGTTATCATGAAGTTACGTTATCATGATTATCATTCATTGTTATTCCATAAAGTCACCATGTTGTCACTAAGCTGTTGTAAGAGCTAGTCTCAATACACTTAGTCGACTCAGGTGGTGGATGATAGTCGTTCCATGTTATCTTGTGATATGTTTCGAGTTGTAAGCTAAGAATTATAAGCACTAGTCTTATTACACTTAGTTAACTCTATTTTTGAATGATTTTATGAAGATATGTTATCTTCATATCATTCCTGTGTTTTGTTTCTTGTCATCATGTTCATTTGTGTTCATCTCAATGTTTGTTCTTGTAAGAATAACTTAGTGTTGTGAGATATAATCTTACAACTAGGTTATTCTATTGTGTCGATGAGTTATGAAATTATATTATCATATTCATCTGAGTTATCTCTGTCAAATCATGATTAAGCAAGCATGCATACAATGATAAATAATAATAATGCAATTAATATTATCTAATCAAAGTGTAAGCAATATGTTAAACATAAAACTTTTAAATAAATAAAAGTTAAGCATGTTTCTCAGTCCCAAGAGTTTAAAATCAGTTAAGATTAAAGAAAAGGGGCGTGTGAACTCACCTTCTAGTGGTTGTAGTTGACAACGTATAAACAAGAAATGCACGCGCTCTTTGTTGGATTTGTAGTAGTTTTCACGATCCTGTATTGATTTCACGTTATTTGTAGTTTGTAAATATGTGTTGTAAGGATTTGTGTGTGTATGTGTTAGCCTAAAATTGGCTAACACTTTCGAGTCTCGGTCATCATTCGGCCTTGTTATATATTTTGTGTTTAACTTTGTTTTGATCTCAACATGTTGGGTATTTTTTTTTGTTAACATTATAGTTTATAAACACAACTTAGACTTTAGGTCATAGTTTCACAATCCTTAGTACCTTATAAAAGAGTTTGCACGTTCATTGTTCTATTTGCCTCAATGTTTGAAATCACTCGTTACTTATCCCAAAACACAATGTTTTAAGCTTCATGAAATTATTCCCTAATCATTGCCACTTTTGTAGTATTTGACCCATAATCCCATGTATAGTTATCCCATAGTTTAGGTTTAAAAGTGTGTTTAGTTACATCATTATATATTGGGTCATTTGGGCCGAATTTAGGTGGTCATGGGCACTTGGTACGAGTTTGGGCCGAAACAAGTGGGTATGGGCCAAGATGTTGGATCAACCCAATAAGATACTGTTGGGCCTGAATGGGTGTTGGGCCGCAATTGTTATCAGGGTCAATTAAATCGTGATGGGCCAAGGCAGTGCATTGGGCTAACTGTTGAGTTAAATCAAATAAGTTGTTGCTGGGCCTGGATGTGATTGTGTGTTATGGGCCGAACGACATGGCCCAATTGGGGTGGCTGTGCCGATTGAAGCTGTTGGCCGAATGGGTGCATGATCTTGGTTGACCACCGAATGGCAGGAGGCGAAGGAGGGTGATGGCTGCCGAGTGATGGTGTTCGAATAGAGTTAGTGTGCAGCCGACGAATGAGGGTGGTCGAATGTAGCGGCTGTCGAATGGGGCCAAATGAGGGTGGGTTCCGAGTGAGTATGGCCGACCGAAGATAACCCACGAATGGAGGGTCTCGATGGAATGGTCTTGTTGACCGACGAATAGATACAGATCGAATGAAGCCATTCGGCTGTGGCCAGCTGATGTCATTCGACTCATCTGACACCTCCTTCGGCCGCAGCGGCGGTGATGCTTAGCCTCTCGCTATTTCGTGTGTCTAGGGTGTATTCAAGGGTAGGGGATGCTGATTTTAGTCATCGTGGCCATGGGGTTCGAGTGAAAAGCCTTCAAACCGGTTAGGGTTTGGGTTTAAACAAGAGGGTTGAAAACCCTAATAATCGCTACTATCAACCACAAATTACCTCGTTTCAGTTGGTTTTGGCTCTAGATCGGTTGTACTTTCGCGTAGAGGGTGATGAGAGCTTTGATTTGGTCCAAAGATGGAAGGATTTGGTTGAGTATTGAGGGAGATACAAGAGTTTGAAGCTTCAAAAATGGTGGTTGGGTAAAAATCCGGGATTTAGGGTTTGTGGGGGAGAAGAAGCAGAAGAAATGAATAAAAAGGAGCTCATTCATGGTATTTATACCCTGAATGAGTTCGGGTTCATTTTCGTTGTTCGGTTCGCGTTTTCGTTGCGTTTCCGGACGTTGCGCGTTTTTACGGTTTTAAATAAAGATAGTTTCTTTATTTTTTTTGATGAGTTTCAAAATTGTAAAACATTAGAATGTTTCATTTTCTTAAATTAGTGTCGTTCGTGTCGTATTTCATTTTCGTTTCGTCAGATCGCGTCACCATCGCGCGTATTCGTTCGAATCGTCATTCGAACGAACACGTCGATGGTTTTGCTTTCCGACTTTTGTTTTCTACTTTTTAGTCATTATTTCAAAACTATAAACTCACAGATATGTTTGTGTGCGTCGTCACCCACGTAAACACACTGTCAGTTCGTTATTCTGAAATAACACTGCAATTGTGTTTGAATTGTGTTTCCTCACTGACGGACTCAACTAAACTTCCTGTTTTCACTTAGTTTTCGTATTAATTTGTCGGTCATCTGATTCCTGTCATCTATGGATATCCGATTGCAACCGACTCGTACTTGTTATTTACTTGAATACTGTTGTTTCACTTGATTCGTTGTATTAATTGTACTTAGGTTTTCACCTAAATACATACAACTAATGTTTATCGTGAGTTGTTGTACTTACTGTATTTAAGTTTTCACTTAAATACGTACAACTGTTCACCGTATACTGAATTTTGTTTCTACAAACACTGTTCACATACATGTATTTACACATAATAAATAGTGAAAGTACACATACCGTACGGACTTGCCGGATGATCTGGTACTGGTTGTTACATGACCTATGTAACTTGCACCTTTATTCTACGTCTCCACTGACTCCTATCATAGATCATGTCCTCCGAGAGGTGTAGCTCTGCAAAATCCCGTCTTAGTTGCTCCTCCCATGTCAACCTCGGTCGCCCCTTCTCCTTTTCCCCTCCACCGTGAGGAACTCTATTCTTCTTACAGGGGCCGACTGGCTTCTTCTTCTGACATGTCCAAACCATCTCAATATTCCTTCCCTAACTTTGTCTGCAATGTTTGCCATCTGTAACCGTTCCCAAAAACCTCGTTTCTTATTCGATCCAGCCTTGTGTGTCTGCACATCCATCTCAGCATCATCATATCCTCTTTCAACAGCTTTGTAGTCTGGTTCTTCTTAATCGGCCAACAGTCAGTGCCGTACATCATTGCTGGCCTGATCGCCACTCTATAGAATTTACCTTTGAATTTTTCTGGAAACTTCTTGTCACATATGATGGAAGTTGAACCCGATGAGCTACGTCGTTGTCAATGTCGCCATCGCCTTGTATAAACGATTCTAGGTATTTAAACTTTGTCGTCCCTGTAACTTCCTGGCCTCCAATAGTCAGCTGATCGTCTTCTTCTTCCTCGTTTGTCTCGCTAAACTGGCAATGTAAGTACTCAGTCTTGGTCCTACTTATACGTAAGCCTCTTTGCTCCAGAGCGGTTCGCCACTCTTCTAAACAACATTTAGCTCTGCTTTTGTTTCTGCCACTAAGACAATATCATTCACGAAAATCATACACCATGGGATATGATCCTGGATAGACCTCGACAACTCATCCAGAATAATCGCAAAAAGGAAGGGGTTTAATGCAGATCCTTGGTGTAGTCCCACCTCCATTGGGAAGAAGTCTGTATCTCCCACCGGTGCTCTGACGCTGGTCTTAACATTCTCGTAGGTATCTTTGATTGTTTCTATATACCTCTGGGGAATACCTCTACTCTCCAAGGTATCCCAAATCACCTGGCGTGGTACGCTGTCGTACGCCTTCTCAAGATCGATGAATACCATATGCAAGTCCTTCCTTTTCTTACTGTATTTTTCCATCAGTCTTCGCAGAATGTGTATTGCCTTCGTTGTCGATCTTCCTGGCATAAATCCAAACTGATTCACCGTAACTTGGGTTTCTCTTCTCAGTCTGGTCTCAATCACTCTTTTCCAGAGTTTCATAGTATGGTTCAACAGTTTGATCCCCCTATAGTTTTCACAACATTGTGTGTCTCTCTTGTTCTTATATAGAGGGATTAAAGTACTACTTCTCCACTTGTTTGGCATGTTCCCGGTCTTTAGTATAGTGTTGAACAACATTGTCAACCATCCCAAACCTTCATCCCCCAAACATTTCCATACCTAAATGGGAATATGGTCAGGTCCCACTGCTTTCCTCCTACCCATCATCTTGAGAGCTATAAGAACCTCTTCTTTGGTAATGCGTCTATAATAGCAGTTGTTTCTCGATGTTCTTGTGTCTGTGGGGTTTCCTCTCTCTTCTTCTTGATAGTTGCTCTTGTTGATTCATGAATATCAAAACGTGGTCCACAAATCGAGTGCAAAAACTTTCAAACTGTTGTAAAAGTAAGCATCACCATCAAGTAATACAACCCAAAATATTAGTTAATAATATGTACATTAACAAAACAAAAGACAAACAACTAAATTGGGAAATAATTTAATGATTTATTAGTTATACTTGATTTAAATAAGGAAAGAAATTAGGAGCAAGATTGAGAACTCACAACCTATGAAAGTGTATTTATACTAAAAAAAAGTTTAATAAAAAAGAATTATTACAAAGGTTTATACTTAATAAAATATAATTTCGGATTTAAAAATAGGAAGAATATAATAGGATTAATTAAAATAATTGAAAAGAAATTTGATTGATAAACATAATAAGAGTCAAAAGTTTAGGACTTAAAGATACCTAGTATTAAGGAAAAGCTATCAGATTAAAGCATCTAAGGTTAGATGCCTTTTTTTGTCTCCCAAAAAGTTTGATGGGTATTATCGTCATTTACTACATCACACATGTGACATTCACATATCCATAAGACTATTGGGTATGCCAAGTGACCCAATCACTCCACGTATGCGCCACGTAGGCGCCACATAAGCACTCACCATAACCACTCACCCCACCATTTTGATAGAAATGTCCCATTACCCACTCACTCCACGTCATCATCCATTTTTTAAACATTTATATTTATATATATATATATGTGAGTGTGTGTGTGTAAGAGAGAGAGAGAGAGAGAGAGAGAGAGCCCTCTCACGTCGTTGCCCCTATCACGCCGGTCCAACCACGCCCCTCTCACGCCCTTAGGGGGGCGGTCTGTCACGCCCCTTCACGCCCCACCCACGCCCATTCACCGGGCATACCGAGCGGTCTAAATGTTTCCAACTCATACCCTCCTACAAATGGCAACTTACAAAAGTTAAATTTATTATTGTATATATATTAAAAAAGAAATGGTTAATGAATAGTAAATTATATATGTTTTCATATTTGTCACGTTCTCTTTTTTCTTTTTTATATGTACATGTGTGTGCTGCCATAGAATTTTTAATTTTAGGCTATAGATTCTTTAATTTTGGTTGAATTTAAGCAACAAAACAAAAGTTTTACTTACTTTGAATTAAGTGTAAAATGTCATTTTAGTTCATGTGGTTTGGCAAATTTTGTCATTTTAGTCCAATCGTTTAAATTTTTTTCATTTTGGTCATTATGGTTTCATTTTATTGTCATTTTCGTCCCTGTGGTTTGGTAACTTTTGTCATTTTAGTCCAAAAGTTTAAATTTAATTGGACTAAAATGACAATAAAATGAAAACCATAATGATCAAAATGACAATAAAATAAAACCATAATGACCAAAATGGCAAAATTTAAACAATTGGACTAAAATGGTAAAAGTTAACAAACCGTGGGGACTAAAATGACATTTTACTCTTTGAATTAATTTTCATATTTATGTTTTGGCTCCTTGTCTTTTGGTTCATATTTTGTAAAACCTCTCTCATTATTCTTAAGTATTTTTAGTATTTATGGGCGCATACAATACCACGATTTATTTGAATTCACATTATTTTTGTCACGTTGTAAATCACTAATGTCCGTTAACCACGTAAAAGTTTTCTGAGTCATTATGAGTTCACTCTAGGGTCACGTTAACTTTTTTTTATTTGAACTTAAAAATTGTGTGTGTGTAATTTATTTACTATATTTTGACCGCTAAAATTTTATTTTAAAAATTTACACAAAAAAATTATGATTTTTTTTTCATTGCGGCTTTTTTTTTAAATGTTTTGATTTTTGATTGTTTATGCTTATTGTTTTGTCTGTGTTTTCATTTGTGTTTTTTTTCCTTACTTTTACAATGGAGAACGCTTTTAGATTCTATAGCAAAGTGATGATCGTTGTCAACAGAGTGTAATGTGGTTGAATATTAAATTTATGGATTTTTCATTGCAAGTATTTTTTAATGTTTTGATGTTCTTTATTATTATCGTTTTATTTGTGTTTTCATTCAGATTTTTAACGCTTACTTTTACGATAGAATAAGCTCTGGGTTTTACAGCAGAGTGACAGTTGTTTATATGACGGAGTAGACTTTAGGGTTTTACAACAAAGTGTTAGCTGTTGTTATTTATTTTCTCATATGCATGTCACCATCGTGATAGTACACAAGTTTACTACCACATTGCGCAGATGTTAAAAAAAATGTAAACCTTTGTAAAACAACCAATGGGTTCTCTTGTGTGTTTTTTTAAAAAGATTCAGGCTGAATGACTGATTTAAGTCTAAACGGGCACATATTCAAGGGCAACCTAGACGTCACCCCTTCACCTACCAGATAAGCGGAAACCGGATAAATTCGTAAACTGTCTCCCATGCTCAGGCCTATCTTTGGGTGTTAGCATTTTAGTTTCGACGGTTTTTACGCCATGAGTTAAATTGTCAATAACAATTTTTAATCAACAAAAATCAAAGCAGAAGTATGGAACATTAAAACCACACCAAACCGAACCGTACATTCTACTAAAGGTTTAGTTTCTTGGTTTGTGCTTGTCAAATTGTTGGTTTGTGCTTGTCAAATTGTCATATTTTTTATTGCTCATTTTACTGACCCTTCCTCCTGTAACACAACTTAGCCTTAATAATATGTTTGTTCATAGTAAATTTATCAAAGTCTATTATTTAAAAAGAAGAGAGGAAAATTCAGTTTTATTTATATGTAAAATGTATTTGAATTCGATGCGTATAAGACTATAATCGTCGTCATATTTAGATATAACCAAAGTATTTTTAAATGAATGTTTAAGAAATGAGATTTATTAAAAAATAAAAAAAAATCAAATTATAGTCACTTGGAATAAAATATGTTCTAATATTCATGCACCACTTCCATCATTTATACAACATACTCAATTCAAATCAATCATATCATACTCATACAACTTTTGCTCGTTCATACTTTTTAAATATTTTTTAATATTAGAAAAATGGTCAATTGCATATATCTCCTTCCTAAAACCATTTATTACATATTTACCCAATCATAAAACTAAATTATATATTTCAACTTTTTAAATCAAATATATTAAATATGTATTCATTTCATTAAAAAACAAATTATGTTTTTCCAATTTTACCTTTAATTAACTAACGAAAAACAACTTACATATTTTTCCTTACTAAGGGACAATTTTGAAAAATGGGGATATTTGTAATTTTAGTTTAACATTGGAGATATATGTAATTTTGATGTTTAATAAAAGAATATATGATATTATCCCTGAAAAAATTTATAAAAATGGTGTTACTATTACATAGCAATACGCAACCTAAAAAAAACACCTGCTAGAATAGGTTCAGGTTTCACCACTATGTATCATTGCATAATTAAAAAATGTCATGAAAATACATAAATATTTATTATTAAAAAAAAAGAAGAAGATCAAAGCTAACGTTCTTTTGTTGCTATTTATGTTAGCAGTTATAATTCTGCATGAGTCAACTTAAATGTACAATAAAATATAATGAATTTAATATAGTTACTTATTTTTATAATATTCAATGTAACATGTTTAACTAATAATTTATACCAATGATCCTTAGCTCAAACGGTTGAGGGGAGGTACCATGTGGCTTCAATATTAGGGAGGTCACATGTTCAAGTCCTGGCATGGACAAAATGGGGGTTCCATGCTAGGCTAGGGGGTTTTCTCTCACCTATGGTGGGTTTCCTCCTATTGGGTGTGGATATGATCGGGTGGGTCTATGACCCGTCAGTGATCCAAATTGCCGTTCAAAAAAAAAAAAAAAAACTAATAATTTATGACATGTGATGACGATACAAATTTAGCCGTTGAGAGGGAGGCGTC
Organism: Mikania micrantha; assembly: GCA_009363875.1. Classification (NCBI taxonomy): domain Eukaryota; kingdom Viridiplantae; phylum Streptophyta; class Magnoliopsida; order Asterales; family Asteraceae; genus Mikania; species Mikania micrantha. The sequence goes on along the minus strand of CM018691.1, from coordinate 93,294,286 downwards.
GGTGGCCGTTGTAATTAATTATTAATTATTAATTTAAAACTAAAATGAAATGAAAAAATAGCCGTTGGAGTCTTGGGCACGTGAGAGAGGGGGAGCCTCTGAATCTAATGGACACATCTGACAAGTCTTGGTCTCACCCAAAACCCACCGCTTTATTTTATTTGTTCATTTCCTTATTTAAAAAAATAAATAACCAAAAAAATCATATGTATATTTTTTGAAAAATAATTAATCCATATTTAATAATTCAAACATATATTACTGTATTCCAAGATATATGATAGTAAAAATCATCCGCTTAACTTAATTGTGGATTAAATAAATCACAGTTTATCAATTTTAATAAATAATTATTTCTAACAATATATGTCGTGTTCTTAAAATACCTTAAAATTGGTTTAACGTATCTTTTTCCATCAAATATTTATATGATTTAAAACTTTAATTTTTCTCATATTCTTCTATTAAATAGTGATTGTTTTATTCAATTTAATAGATAATATAATTAAATTATAAACCATTTTTTTATATATCATAAAACATTTTTAAAAATATACAATACACAAGTTTTTAACTTAGTAACAAATATATAATTGTATATTAACAGTTTTCAATTTAGAAAGAGAACCATACACTAAAGGATAATGTATACATAAAACATAAAGTGTGAGTTTTCTTCTTAAAAATATAGGTAAATTTTATGTTTTTCAAGTAGTGGTTGATTCAACAAATACATGTAAATATATTTTTAATATTTAATAAATTTCTATTTACCTAGAAAATACAGGTAAATTTTTCATCGTAGAATGAACTTTTCCTTCATGTTTTCTCCTATGATGGTATTAGGCTCAATTTTGACCTGAAATATCAAACAATCATCAGTTAAAATCCCATTTCATATGCCTCAAACTAAGGTAATGATATCTGGCTCAAACAAAATTCTATTAATACATGATTACAAGATGGATACCTGAAAGTTTTATGCATGCATTAAACTTGTAAAGTTAATAAATTTTAATAAAGATACTTTTATAGATATTAAAAGACAATTTCTCTTATGATTTGTTTTCTCAAAAGTCTTTTTATTTATTTATTTTTTTTTGTAAATAAAGACGTTGAAAAAAACTTTTTTGAAGTAAAGCTTGTTAAATATGAGTTATAAAGTTAATTGAATAGCATATTTATTTATTTTTGAATGTCAATAGTCGGTTGGATAACACATTCTCGAAGAAAAGCTCGTACAACAGTTACAACACTAATATCTAGCTAATACAGGAGAAAACCCACAATTATGGTAAAACCTAGAGTCAAGATTAGAACTTACGAAGTAAATGACGCAAACTCTATCACTGATTATTCATGTCATTAGGAATCAACGATTTTATTTAATAAAAAAGATTGATATTACCATACAAATTTCCTCTATCACTCATTATTCATGTCATTAGAAATCAACGATTTTATTTAATAAAAAATATTGATATTACCATACAAATTTCCTAAAGTGCTTAGTTTTCGTTAACCGATTAATATGCTTATTATTTTCTCAACGGAGGTCATGGTAAGTAGACCTTGGTGACGTAGCCTGGAAATCAGTGGTTCAAACGTTGAGACCAAATGTCGTTCAAAAAAAATATGCTTATTATTCAATCAAGAAATACATAACATTACCATATCGTAATATTATTTTCTCCTAAATTGTTGGGATATAAGTGATGTAATTGAGGTACAAGTCTCTTCGACGGTCGTTAAAAAAAAGTAAGAGCTAATTAAGTCCAAACCTAAAAATTAATAAATATGTAAATTTTAAATTCAGAAAAATGTTTATTATTTATAACAAAATATTAGTAAACATTTTGTCGTAGGTAAGGGAGCGTGAAGATCACGTGCACCACCTGCAAACTTCATCTCTATCACTACAAAACCTTCTTTTATCACTGTTTTATTTCATCTTCTTCATTTCTTCTTCTTCTCAGTCTCTGTCAATCATGGAGTCCAATTTCAACCCCCAAAAGACTCCCAATTTTTCAATCAAAACCACCACATTTGACCAACCAAACATTCTTTTCACACACCATTTCACCTTCGTTTTTCACCTACTACTCATTTGCATCTTCTTCACCCACCCACTTCCTGTTTCAACCCAATCATGGGACGGAATCATCGTCACAGAATCAGATTTTCAAGCCCTCCAGTCTTTCAAACAAGAACTCATTGACCCAAATGGGTTCTTGAAAAGCTGGAATGACAGTGGCTATGGAGCTTGTTCTGGTGGCTGGCAAGGAATCAAGTGCGCTCAAGGTCAGGTTATTGTGATCCAGCTTCCGTGGAGGGGTTTAGGTGGTCAAATCACCTCCAAAATTGGTCAATTTCAAGCTCTTAGAAAGCTCAGCCTTCATGACAATGTGATTGCAGGTTCAATCCCTAAAGAATTAGGGTTCATACCAAATCTAAGAGGGCTTCAGTTGTTCAACAATCGGTTCACAGGTTCAATCCCACCTGCATTGGGTTCATGCCCATTGCTTCAAACTATCGATTTGAGTAATAATTCGTTAGTTGGTACAATCCCAGCAAGTTTAGCTAATTGTTCGAAGCTTTATCGGGTCAATTTGAGTTCTAATTCGTTGTCTGGTTCGATCCCAATCCCAATCGCAAAATCAAATTCAATCATGTTTCTTGCTCTACAGTTCAACAAACTTTCTGGGGTTATTCCAGATTCTTGGGGAATTGAAAAAATCGGAGTCAAACCCATGTTCCAATCTTTGACTTTTGACCATAATTTCTTCTCTGGGCCCCTACCGGTTTCTTTAAGCAAATTAACTGATCTTCAAGAGATTTCAGTTAGTCATAATCAAATCACCGGGACTGTACCTGTTGAATTTGGTGAACTTTCAAAGCTTCAAGTTATTGATTTATCTTACAATTTCATCAATGGAAGCATCCCCACAAGTTTTTCAAATTTGACTTCGTTAAAGTCAATGAATTTCGCTCACAACAATCTCACCGGTGAAATCCCAACTTTCTTGGGTGAAAAACTGAATCTTTCATCATTCAATGTGTCTTACAACAATCTTTCTGGTTCAGTCCCAACACAACTGTCTTCAAAATTCGATTCGAGCGCATTTGTTGGTAATCTTGATCTTTGTGGATACAGTCTTTCAACCCCATGTCTTCCATCCTCACCACCTTCCACCATCCCATCTCCGCCATCAAACCACCGTGGAAGCAACAAACTAACCACCAAAGAGATCATCCTCATTGCAGCCGGTGCTGTGATTGCAATTCTACTTATAATCTGCTGCATACTCCTGTGTTGTTTGTTCAAGAAAAGGCAAGGAGGGAGGCAAAAAGATGCAGCAGCCGGTGGCGGCCCAGGTGGTGGTTCAGGTGGTCCCGTGGCCGGCAAAATGGAACCGCCACCGCAGGTGGAGGCAGCAGGGGAGGCAGGAGGGAAACTTGTACACTTTGAAGGTACAATGGGGTTCACAGCTGATGATCTTTTGTGTGCAACAGCTGAGATAATGGGCAAAAGCACTTATGGGACTGTTTATAAGGCAACATTGGAAGATGGTGATCAAGTGGCAGTTAAAAGATTGAGAGAAAAGATTACTAAAAGTCAAAGGGAATTTGAAATTGAAGTGAATTTGATTGGGAAAATTAGGCATCCAAATCTGTTGGCAATGAGAGCTTATTATTTAGGGCCAAAAGGAGAGAAACTTCTTGTTTTTGATTACATGCCCAAAGGAAGCCTTACCACTTTCCTCCATGGTATTATTCTACTGGTTTATAAATTTATAAAAAACTTATTAAATAATTAGTAGTAAACATTTTGAAAGCATAAAATGATAGTTGAGATAAAATATTTTTATAATTACATATAATTAAGTAATATAACTAATAAAAAATAATATATATATTTTTAAAATAATACATATATATCAACTTTTATTTAAAAAGTTTGTTTTTATAACATTTTGTTTCAATAAACTGTTAATTTTATAAAAATCTTATTATTTAAAAGCTTTGTTTAATAATAATAATTATTTTTTTTAATGTTACAAAACTTTTGTCTTTTAAAAAGGCCAAACATCTAGAAAAAAAATTATATATTATAAAAAGATCTTTTTTAGTATATTAAGAAATCTATTTTCTAATCTGAAAAAATTATAAATAATATAATTAGTACTTAATTTTAATATTTAATAGGAGACAATTGCATTTAATATGAGAGACAAAAAAAAAATAGCCTAACAATGTTCTATAAAAATAGAATTTGTCTAACTTGTTTTTATTTATTAGTAATATTTTATTATTATTATTATTATTATTATTATTATTATTATTATTATTATTATTATTATTATTATTATTACTACTATTATTACTGTTATTACTACTATTACTACTGATATTATTACTGGAATATATTTTGCAAACTTGTCTTTTGTTCTTATAAAAGTTTTTTAAAAAAGGTGTGATTTGAAAATTTATAATATTTGAATGCATGAAAAAAAAAAAATCATAACCAGGCAAATGTGGTTGTATTTCATGTCCTACCTTTTGAGTATTGTGACTTATATCGTGCAAGTCTATATAACACATTTGGGATATAGATAGACAAACCTTTCAAAAAAAATATAGTGCTTTTTGTCACCATACTCCTTAAAAAAAATATAGTGCTTTTTGTCACCATACTGTCTAATTTTTCTTTTTCTTTTTATTTATTTATTTATTTTTCAAACTGAGAAAATGCCCATATTGAACTACTTATAAATGAAAATATATATATAAATAAATAAAATAATTAATAAAAAAATGATAGTAACCTGTTTCTAGAGAATGTCAATAGTATTCAAGAATGCACAACTTCTAATTTAGTAACCACATTTTTTAGCCTTTTTCTAGAGAAACCTTTTTGTCACCATACTCTTCAAAAAAAAATTCTTTTTATTTATTTATTTATTTATTTTTCAAACCTGATAAAAAACCAATTTGGCATATTGAACTACTTATAAATTCAAAAAAAAAGTTAAGAAAATAAAAATAAAATGCAAAGCAACCTTTTTCTAGAGAGTGTCAATAGTATTCAAGAATGCACAACTTATAATTTAGTAACCATATTTTTAGCCTTTTGTGCTTATCGTTGTACTTGAACTTTTTGTTACAAACTTGTTTATTTGTTTATTGAAAAAGAAAATGCAACTTTTTTTTTATGCAAATTGACAGTTTATATTAAGAACGGTTTTAAAATGCAAAAATATCTCACTTCTTTGTAAAGATTCAGAAAATTTGAAAAATGTCTAGTCTTTATTGCATTTGTTTACAAGAATGGTTTGTTTACAACATAATATTAAGAACTTGTTGGCCTGAATGCAGCTCGAGGACCCGAAACACCGGTCAATTGGCTAACAAGAATGCAAATAGCAAAAGGAATGGCCAGAGGTTTGCTTAGCCTCCACACCCATCACAACATAATCCATGGAAACCTAACATCAAGCAACGTGTTGCTCGATGAAAACATCAACCCCAAAATTGCTGATTTTGGTCTGTCAAGGCTCATGACGACTGCTGCAAATTCAAACGTGATTGCAACAGCTGGGGCCCTCGGATATCGGGCCCCAGAGCTTTCAAAGCTCAAGAAAGCCAACACCAAAACAGATATCTACAGTTTGGGTGTGATCATATTGGAGTTACTAACTGGGAAATCACCAGGAGAGGCAATGAACGGTGTAGATTTACCGCAATGGGTTGCTTCAATTGTGAAAGAAGAGTGGACCAATGAGGTTTTTGATCTTGAACTGATGAAAGATGCTTCTGTTATAGGTGATGAGTTGTTAAATACTTTGAAACTAGCTTTGCATTGTGTCGATCCATCACCATCGGCTCGGCCAGAGGTTCAGTTGGTTCTGCAGCAGTTGGAAGAGATTAGACCGGACGCTGCCACGAGCTCTGGAGATGATGGTGGTGGTGCTGGACCTTCAATAAGCGAGTGAAAATGGGTGATGATCAGCAGAGCAGATTATGATGATTCTTTTATTCTTGAGTGAGTTAAGGTGTAGGTTGTTTTGTAAATACAAGTTTGCATTTCATTTGTTTAGAGATGGTAATGCTGTTTTGACTTTTGACTTCTGTGTGGAATTTTTTATTCATTTTGTTCAATGAAGGGGAAGTTTTGGTTGGTGCTCATATTATCTATAAATAATGAATTCTTTTGTTAGAATTTTAGAGAAGTTGGTTTGAATTTAATATCTTTTTTCTAAAAGAGTAATAAAATTGTTTTCTTAAGACCATGTTTTGTAAGGGTAAAAGTATAATTGTGCTTCATTTTAGGTGAGAAATGAAAGGAAAGACATGGTTTCATTATGTGATCGATTTGAGCTAAATAAGTGGAATAAAGACACCTTCAAAATATCGATGTTTATAGTGAAAGTAACTTTTAACATGTTTCTCCATTTTCTAATCGCGTATCTGTGTGACTGATCACAGGGAAATGAAGTTGATATATTTTTTAAATAAATTAAGTGGTGATTGTATGTACATTATTGTTGTTTGAAAGAACTCAAGAAATATGGTGTGTGTGTGTGATGGAGATTCTTGATGTTTTCTAATCACATGAAGTTGAAATATTGGTGAATTTGGACATTGCAAGAAAAACGTAGGTATAAATGTGTGTGTGTATAACGAGTTTGGTATATTGTTTAAGAATCTTTCACCAACCTTCCTGCGTGACGAATCGACGCGAATGCGACCTAATAATTTATAAATTACCAATGTGTTTCATGATGCATGGGCTTTTCTATAATAGTGATGGTCTTAGTTACTAACATTTAAGCCTAATAAGTAATGAATTTACATAATTTTGTTTAAGTGTTGACCTAGATTTTTTGGTTGTCACATCAAGTGTTTTAAACTAATACCAAAAGGGCTTATAGTCTAATGGTACCCCCTTGACTTCCCGAATGGGAGGTCTTAGTTCGAGTCTCGGCTGTAGCAAAAAAATACTCTAGGTTGAGCTAGGGGGTTTTTCAAGTGTAGGTTTCCTCCTATAAGGTAGTGTCAATGTACACATATAAACAGCAGTACTTGACGTTAGCTGTTCAAAAAAAAATGTTTTAAACTAATCATCCAATTTTTTTTTCTTTTTAGCAATTCATTTTTTCTCTCTCTTCTCCTCTCTAATTTTTCCACACACACCGCACACACATCACCTCTCCATTGTTGATATCTTGCACCAAGAATTCATGAACATCACACCTTGGTCTTATCAGTTATGGTCAGTTTAAAATACTTTTGTTATTTTTCTTTCATTCTAATGCATTTTCTTTATATCTAGCTTCATATAAGAAATTATGAACTTCTATGATGGTTCTTAGAACCATTTATATGTGTTCATAATGTGGAATAAACAATATTCCATGTGCAAAATATGTAATATGATGTATATTATATTTTGTAACATTTCAAGATTTTATATTTTTCATTTGTTTCATCAAGACCAATTAATAGTCATGCACAAAATATGATAAACAACGTATGTTTTGTCTTTAAAATGATACGAAGTGTCCAAGTTTGTCACATCGGTAGCACTTGAGTTGTGAACTTGTGATCTAGCTTTCTTACCCTTTTGTGGATCATCTGACTTTGAAAACAATTTTGGCTCGTGGGCATGGTTTGCATCCCATCCCTATCCATGAGATCCTTGTATACCCTTCCTTAATCCTTTCGGTTGTTCATAGGATTGAGAAGAGTGTGTTGACTTGGTTGGTTTTATGGAACACAAGCTTGCCTTGATTATAGACTTAAACTTCCTCATTTTTTATCATATATTCGTAAGCCTTTAAGGGGCCGACGATCGACCAAATCATTCAAGCTAATGGTTTTCATGTCTAGAACTTGCTCAACCGAAACTACCATGTGTATGAAGCACTTTGGTAACCCGTTTAGGACCTTCAATGAACTTGTGCCCTTTTTTTTCAAGGTTTCAATGCCGGACATTAACGTTTGGAGCCTTGCTTTTCGTGCCCGATCATGGCCTATATGACAATATTTTAAAGCATCCTGTAACACCCCGACCGGCGGCGGAATCGTCGGGATGCCACGAGGGATGTGTAGATTGTTCAAAAGCTCGTGGGCATCTAAATCAAATCATCATATATCATTTAATCAATCAAAATAATTACACAAAAATCATGTTCATCATGAATCAAGTACATCAGTTACACAAAAGAATTAGTTAAACTAACTAAACTCTAATCGCCAGAAATTTAGTTAATTAACTAAGTCCAAGATCCTATATGATGATGTCCAAAATAGAAGAGATCCTCTCTTCATTCCTACTTGTCCCCATCACCTGAAACATGTAAGAAAACAAGTGTCAACTACAAAAGTAGTTGGTGAGTAATCATAAGTTTTTATATTGAGAAATGTTTTAGTAAAATAAGTTTAATGGTTTATGCTTAAAATGGTTTTATAAAAGGCTTTGTTTAAAACGGTTATAAAACTTATGATCTTCATGAGAAAATCCATATGAATACCTGTATGAGATAATCCAACACACATCCACCAATCCAACAATCAAACACATACACAATCACATAATCACATAACCAATCAGTCATAGTCATTCACAACCAGTCATAATCAAACATAGATAATCAATCCACAAACTAATCAACCAATCTCATCAATTATATTCTCAAATAATGTTCGTGACTATACATGATCATTATGTAATTAACATAAGTTAAATACATGAATCATGGAGTGGTCGCTAACCACGTGACAATACATGAAGTCAAAGCATTTAACCGAAGTCAAAGGCAATGCTTCACAGAGTGGAAACAATCCACGTGACAATACATGATGTCAAAGCAATTAACCGGAGTTAAGAGCGATGACTCTCGGAGTTTGTGACAATACATGTAATCTTTGTTATTGACCAAAGTCAATAACAATGTTTACACGGTCATAAAATATTAATCAGTGATAATCCATAATTAATGATAATTCAATATTGTGAGTATCATATTGATAAACAGGTATTAACCTTGAGTTATCAAAATAATATTTGAATTTGGTATACATGCTTCACCTCCGAGTTTTAAAACAAAACAGTTTAAAGAAAGGGAGGTTATGAGAACTCACTTGAAGTCCTTAGTATCTGTGTTCTCGTATTATGCGCGCTCACCGTTGTCGTACTGATGTTGTATTCACAGTCCTGTGTTTGATTAAATGTTATCTAAAGTTATGATCCCTTATTTGATTGTTCATTTTGAAATCTAAGTTGTTAATTGAGTTGGTGTAGTGAAAATGGCTCATTCTTGTGATTTTCATAAAAATGGCTCATGCTAATGAGTTTTCACCCGAATGAGTCATTCTCCCGAATGAGTCCCGAATGAGAGTCATTCTCCGAATGAGTCCCGAATGAGAGTCATTCTCCGAATGAGTCCCGAATGAGAGTCATTCTCCGAATGAGCTCATACTCCACTCATTCTCCCGAATGAGCTCATACTCCACTCATTCTCCCGAATGAGCTCATACTCCACTCATTCTCCCGAATGAGCTCATACTCCACTCATTCTCCCGAATGAGCTCATACTCCACTCATTCTCCACTCATTCGCCGAATGGCTCATACTCATGGGCCATTCGCCCGAACGGGTTTTCAGCCATGGGAGAAGATGATTTCGAGGTATAGTCGTATATATAGTCGTTTTGAGTGGGTTTAGGTGAGTAAACTCATTTAGAAGGTGTATGGGTCGAAAAAGTGATGTTTTGAACCGGTTAAAGTTCGGTTTTTGTCGGGTTTGTAGAAAACCCTAAAAATCGCTACTTTGATCTCGATTTTACCTCGGTTTTAGTCGTTTTCAGAGCAGATCCTTTGTACTTCCGTGTAGAGGGGATCAATACCTTCGTCTAGGCTCAAGAATGGCTCGATTTCGTTGAGAGATGAGTGAGATATGGTAGAGAGAAGGTTAGGGTTTCTAGAGAGAGAAAGTTCCGGTGGTTTGGTTTTAGAGAGAGAGTGGGAAGAGAGAAAATGAAGAAGATGACTCATTTAAGGGTATTTATACCCCGAGTGAGTTCGGGTTCGTTTTTGTTGCTCAGTTCGCGTTTTCGTTACGTTTCCGGAACGTAACGCGCGTATTTTACGGTTTAAAATAAAAGATGTCGGTTATTCAAAATCATATAAATGGTCGGTTATGCTTGGTTTTTAACGATAACATATTTGAATGATTAAATCATTTTAAATAAATTAATTTTGTTTAATTAAATAAGTTTTAAATAAATTATGTTATAAATCGCTTTCGTTACATTAGTGTTAAATAATTATTTGGTAAACTAAATCATTTCAGTTTAGGTTGTGATTCCTAATAAACATTTTAAGTTTTCGTTTATTAATTTAATATCGTTAGATATTATTTAATTTATCTCGTCGAAACACGTTACTCGCGTACGTATTCGTAAAGATCGTCACCCTTGCGAATTCGACGCTCGTATCGTATTCCGATTCGATTTACGATTTATGGAATATTGTTTCAGAATATTATTCTTAATAATTATATTCGTGTGAATCGTCACCCACGCGAATACATTATTAAGTTAATATTTCTGAATTAATATTCTCGTTTAATGATATCCGTAACCTCACATCGCGTAAATGAATTCTCATTATTTAATAACTTTAATATTATCATTTCCCAAACCAGAACCCACTAAACCCTAGTCACTGACACATCCATGATAAACCGAAATATGCATATATATAGGGCATATGTAAGGGTCAGTCGCAACTGCCCTAGCCACCGTCCCACCGCTATTTCGATAAACCATGACCATGGGTCCTTGACTACGTTTAGTAACCAGACTCAAACAAACTCCCAATTCCATCTCAATCCATTCTCAGACCAATAATCCATCATTATCAGTGATAAGTAACCGCGATAAACACTACGGGTCTGTTTAGTTGAATTACAACTAAACTTCCCGTGGTTTACGCGTATAATAAATTATAATCATGTATACCAGTAACAGTGATAATATTAGTAATGTCAATCAATAATTTCATAATCATTCATAATAAATAAATCTCCAGTCGTAACAGTACAATCGTACGGATGTACGGACGTACGGACAACTGAAAGTACAATGATGTTACAGTCTCCCCTAGTTAAAGGAATTTCGTCCCGAAATTCAACTTGGAGTGACCGTAGTAAATAAATGTGGGTACTTAAGCTTCATCTGATCTTCCCGCTCCCATGTGAATTCTGGACCCCGCTTCGATTCCCAACGTACTTTGACAATTGGAATTCTACTGCGTTTGAGCTGTTTAATCTCGCGATCCATTATCTCCACTGGTTTTTCAACAAAGTGCATGGTATCATCGATGCGGATGTCATCGAGTGGTACCTGAAGATCCTGATCAGCTAAGCACTTTCTTAGATTGGACACGTGAAACGTCGGATGCACATTACTAAGTTCTGGAGGAAGTTCCAATTTGTAAGCAACCTTCCCGATCCGTTCAAGGATCTTAAAAGGGCCAACGTATCGTGGAGCAAGCTTCCCCTTCTTTCCGAATCGAACAACGCCCTTCCAAGGCGACACTTTAAGCAATACCATATCTCCCACTTCAAACTCCAAGGGTTTTCTTCGTTTATCCGCGTAGCTTTTCTGTCGACTGCGAGCAGCTAACAGATTGTCACGGATCTGGCGGATCTTGTCAGTCGTTTCCTGAATAATCTCGGGACCAGTGATCTGCGAATCGCCGACTTCGGTCCAACAAATAGGTGACCGACATTTCCTGCCATAAAGAGCTTCGAATGGCGCCATACCAATGCTCGCGTGATAACTATTGTTATACGAGAACTCAACCAGTGGTAGATGGCCATCCCAATTTCCACCGAAATCGATGACACAAGCTCTCAACATGTCTTCCAATGTTTGAATCGTTCGCTCTGTTTGACCATCTGTTTGAGGATGGTAAGCAGTGCTAAGATCCAGTCTTGTTCCAAAGGCTTCATGAAGTGATTCCCAAAATCGTGCCGTGAAACGAGCATCACGGTCCGATATTATGCTTAAAGGAATACCATGTCGGCTAATGATCTCATCAATGTAGATACGAGCTAACTTCCGCACAGGGTAAGTTTCGCGTATCGGTAAGAAATGTGCCGACTTGGTCAATCTATCAACAATTACCCAGATGCTATCCTTACCGTTCGTGGTTCGTGGAGTTTAGTAATGAAATCCATAGAGATATTCTCCCACTTCCACATCGGTATCTCTGGTTGTAATAACAATCCCGAAGGTCGCTGATGTTCCGCCTTGACCTTAGTACAGTTAAGGCACTTAGACACATACTCAGCAATATCCTTCTTCATTCCAGGCCACCAGTACAAGCCCCTAAGGTCTTGATACATCTTATCAGAGCCCGGATGGATTGAGTAACGAGATTTATGAGCTTCATCCATAATCAGCATCCTCAGATCACCCCTGTTCGGTATCCACAACCGATTCAAATAATACATCAAACCGTCATCCTTAGTTTCCAATAAGATTTCAGCCCCACAAGACATCTCATTTTTCAAGTTATCTTGAGCTAACGAGTGTTGTTGGGCTGTGAGAACATCATTACGGAGATTAGTGTGCACTCGGACACTATGAATCTGAACTTGACTTTTGCGACTAAGCGCATCTGCTACTACATTCGCTTTACCAGGATGGTAGCGAATTTCACAGTCATAATCATTCAACAGTTCAACCCATCTCCGTTGTCTCATGTTGAGCTCTTTCTGATTCAAAATATGTTGCAAACTTTTGTGATCAGTAAAGACTACACACTTCGTGCCATAAAGATAATGTCTCCATATCTTCAAAGCAAACACGACTGCACCGAGTTCCAAGTCGTGTGTAGTGTAGTTCTTCTCGTGAATCTTCAACTGTCTTGATGCATAAGCCACAACCTTTCCTCGTTGCATGAGAACACAACCGAGACCTAGGTTGGATGCATCACAATAAACCACGAAATCATCATTTCCATCAGGCAATGTCAAGACAGGAGCATCACAAAGTTTCTGCTTCAAAGTCTGAAATGCCTCTTCTTGCTTTGGTCCCCACTCGTATGGCCTATTTTTCTGAGTCAAAGCAGTGAGAGGGACGGCAATTCTGGAGAAGTTCGATATAAACCGCCGATAGTAACCGGCAAGTCCAAGGAACGATCGAATCTCCGTCGGTGTCTTCGGTGTAATCCAATTCTTCACAGCATCAATCTTTGCAGGATCCACGTGAACACCGTATTCGTTGACTATGTGTCCCAAGAATTGAACTTCCTTAAGCCAAAATTCACATTTAGAGAATTTGGCATACAGTCGCTCCTCTCTTAGGATCTCCAAAACCAACTTAAGGTGTTTCTCGTGTTCTTCTTTAGTCTTTGAGTAGATCAGAATATCATCAATGAATACAATCACAAATTTATCCAAGTATGGCCTGCAAACACGGTTCATGAGGTCCATGAAAACCGCAGGTGCATTTGTAAGGCCGAAAGGCATTACCAGAAATTCATAGTGGCAATATCTTGTTCTAAAAGCTGTCTTGGGAATATCATCATCATGTACGCGAAGTTGATGATACCCAGACCTAAGATCGATCTTTGAAAACCATGCCGATCCCTGAAGCTGATCGAAGAGATCATCAATGCGCGGCAGTGGATATCGATTCTTAATTGTGAGTTTGTTCAATTCGCGGTAATCGATGCACATTCGGAATGACCCGTCCTTTTTCTTGACAAACAAGACCGGTGCACCCCATGGCGAATGGCTCGGGCGAATAAATCCTTTATCGGTAAGTTCTTGTAGCTGACTCGCCAATTCTTGCAACTCCGAAGGCGCAAGTCTATAAGGAGCTTTGGCGACTGGGTTCGCACCAGGTACTAAGTCGATCCGGAACTCAACTTGACGTTCTGGTGGAAGACCCGATAAATCGTATGGAAAAACTTCTGGAAAATCTCGTATCACCGGAACATCTTCAATTCTCTTTTCTTTCTCTTTCTTCTCCACAATGTGTGCTAAGAAGGCTATACATTTCTTCCTAAGGTACTTGTGTGCTTTAGTGCAAGACATCAGCTTAAGACCTTTACTAGCAGTTTCTCCAAATATTCTCAAAGTTTCACCCGAAGGTAAAGGAATACGAATATATTTCTCATGACAAACAATCTCCGCTCTGTGGGTGGCTAACCAATCCATGCCTATGATAACATCGAAGCTACCAAGATGCATAGGTATGAGATCAATTGGGAAAACGTGATCATTTAAGTTCACCGTACATCCAACGATAATAGTGTCAATATCAATAGTGTTTCCGTCAGCCACTTCCACATTGAACGGTTTCTCTAAGTATGTACGTGTTCTACCAAGCAAGCATTCAAAATCATATGAAACGAAACTCCTATCGGCACCGGAATCAAATAAGACAGATGCATAAGAGTTGTTGATCAGAAATGTACCGTTGACCACATCCTGGTTGGCTTGAGCAGCTGGAGCATTCAGTTGAAAAGCCCGGCCTCTTGCCACCCTTTGATTATTCCCGGTCAACTTTGGGCATTGATTCCTGAAGTGACCCACTTCACCACATTCATAACAAGCCCTTGCCTGTGCTTGAGGTACCTGGCGAATGGGTACAGCCGGAATAGGTTGAGCATGAGGAGCTGGCAGTGCAAGCGGTGCATGTTGCATCCTTTGTGCTTGCAATGCACTCCTACAAACATTAGCATAGTGCCCAAACTTGCCACAGTTGTTGCAGACGCGACATGGCAAGTTAGGTGCGTGATGATACCTGCAAGTATTACATTGGGGAGTATTCCCAGTGTAACTTCTTGCAGCAGAATTGTTTGATGATTGCTGCGCAGACTTCGCAGCAGGTACAGTTACCATGAAGTTCCTATTCTTTCTCTTCTTGTTGCTGCTTTTGGACGAGCTAGCAGCTTCAGACTTGACTTCAGCTTTGACTTCCTTTGCAGTAGTCTTGGTGTCAGTCTTCTTATACCCCTTCCGGGTAAGAGTTCCATTCCTCACGTGATTATCAGTAAGAGTTGCAGATAATCGGATTGCAGCCTCAAGTGTTTTGGGATTGCTCCCATAGACTGTATCCTGAATCTGCACCGGCAGCCCGCCGATATACTTCTCAATCGCCCTATCCAAGGGTGTCACCATATGAGGCACCAGTAAACTATACTCATGAAACTGAGTATTGTAGATGACATTCTCTCCGCTATCTTGCTTGAGTTCCCAGAACTCAGTCTCAAGCTTCCTCATTTCGCTTCTAGGACAGAATTCAGTGGTCATCAGAGTCTTGACCTCTGTCCATGTCAGTGCTAAGGCAGCATCTACTCCCCTAGTTCGCTTTTCCCCATTCCACCAAGTCAGTGCTCTCTTTTGGAAAACACTGGTGGCATAGCGAACTTTCAGATTCTCAGGGCATTCGCTGTTGATGAAGGTGTTCTCCATACTCTCAAACCACTGCAGCAGACCAGTGGCTGATTCAGCACCCGTAAATTTCAGGGGATTGCAGGAATTGAAGTGTTTGAACGTGCAAGTTGTCTGGTTTGCACCACCTCGATTCTGGTTAATGTTCTGGTTAGCCTGAGTCAGTTGGCTCACCAATCCAGAAATAAGAGTGGCTAACTCTTGTATGCCGGAGTTGGCATTACCGCTGTTAGCTTCACCATTGTTCGAGTCATCTTCGTTGTGACGGCGAGGCGGCATGTTTCTGAAGGAATTAGAAACATGTTACTACCGTTTACAACGTAAATTATACAAACAATGGTCAGATGAGTTCATTTAAACAGTTAGGATTACATATATGAACTATATTTATTTCCTATCTGTTATTTAAACTCATAATGCCTATAAATTTTCCTAGTATTATTCTAAGTGTCCTAGTTGGTCATAACTAGTGTTAGCTAACTATTCCTAAGTCCTATACATTCCTCACCCTATACTAACACTGACAACCTCCCAATGCAATGCAACAAGCTTATATATAGGGCATATGCAGAGGTAGATCGCAATCTCCCCTACACCGTCCCACCACCGTTCCATTGCACCACGATTATGCCCTTGTTAGTGTTTAGGGTGTATCATGTATTTCACCATATTCTCACTTCACAAACCTTATCCAAGATAGGGTAATTTTGAGTGAAGTGATCTTTAGTTCCCTTGGAAAATTAGGTTCGCCTAATGTCTAAGTTCACCTGACATGTAGGTTTACATATTTCTAAGTTCACCTAATGTCTAAGTTCACCTGACATTAGAGTTCCCCTAATTGTCTAAGTTCACTAAATTCCATGCTGTTCTCAATGTCCATAATCATCAATAAGGGTCCATATCATCACTAAGTGCTCTAATTGTCACTAAGTGTTCATATCCCCCCTATGGTTCATCCTCATCAAGTGTTCATACTATCACTAAGTGTTAGTATCATCACTATGCGTTTATATTATCACCAAGTGTCTATATCATCACCCAAATCCATATTTCATCACTAATCGCTCATACCGTTCATTAATCCTATGCACCCTACGTGTCCAATCATTATGGTTCATAAGTGAATTTAATAGTGTCCATCAATGTGATCATCAAAATGTCAATCCAACACATTCTCAACCAACATATCATCACCAACCATCAATCATAACGTCGCAGGAGTTCCTAATAATATCCTAAGTTCCTGACACTGACAGACCCCCAATATACTACAAATGGTATATGTATAGGGCATATGTAGGGGTCAGTCGCAACTGCCCCAGCCACCGTCCCACCACCTTTGTAGTATACCACGAGTGTGTCCTTGCCTGGAGTTTATAGATCAAACAAATAATTCCTAAAGCAGATAATTCCTAAGCATTTAATTTCCTAAGCAGGTAATTTCCCAAACGGGTAGTTCCCACATTCTTCAATACTGACATCCACCCAATGTACCGTAAATGGTATATATATAGGGCATATGTAAGGGTCAGTCGCAACTGCCCTAGCCAACGTCCCACCACCTTTACGATACACCACGTGCATGTCCTTATCGAATCATTAGGGCACACGTAAGCAAGAAATTAATAAGCAGCATATGTAATCAGATGTATATCAGAAGTTCAGTTAACATGTAATAAACACATAAGCATGAAATCCTGAGTATACTAACTAGTGTATGAAATTAATTCATACTAGGGTATATCCTACGGCTATAGACTAGGTCAACCATTTCTAGTAACCTAATTCCCTATAACCCAGGCTCTGATACCAATCTGTAACACCCCGACCGGCGGCGGAATCGTCGGGATGCCACGAGGGATGTGTAGATTGTTCAAAAGCTCGTGGGCATCTAAATCAAATCATCATATATCATTTAATCAATCAAAATAATTACACAAAAATCATGTTCATCATGAATCAAGTACATCAGTTACACAAAAGAATTAGTTAAACTAACTAAACTCTAATCGCCAGAAATTTAGTTAATTAACTAAGTCCAAGATCCTATATGATGATGTCCAAAATAGAAGAGATCCTCTCTTCATTCCTACTTGTCCCCATCACCTGAAACATGTAAGAAAACAAGTGTCAACTACAAAAGTAGTTGGTGAGTAATCATAAGTTTTTATATTGAGAAATGTTTTAGTAAAATAAGTTTAATGGTTTATGCTTAAAATGGTTTTATAAAAGGCTTTGTTTAAAACGGTTATAAAACTTATGATCTTCATGAGAAAATCCATATGAATACCTGTATGAGATAATCCAACACACATCCACCAATCCAACAATCAAACACATACACAATCACATAATCACATAACCAATCAGTCATAGTCATTCACAACCAGTCATAATCAAACATAGATAATCAATCCACAAACTAATCAACCAATCTCATCAATTATATTCTCAAATAATGTTCGTGACTATACATGATCATTATGTAATTAACATAAGTTAAATACATGAATCATGGAGTGGTCGCTAACCACGTGACAATACATGAAGTCAAAGCATTTAACCGAAGTCAAAGGCAATGCTTCACAGAGTGGAAACAATCCACGTGACAATACATGATGTCAAAGCAATTAACCGGAGTTAAGAGCGATGACTCTCGGAGTTTGTGACAATACATGTAATCTTTGTTATTGACCAAAGTCAATAACAATGTTTACACGGTCATAAAATATTAATCAGTGATAATCCATAATTAATGATAATTCAATATTGTGAGTATCATATTGATAAACAGGTATTAACCTTGAGTTATCAAAATAATATTTGAATTTGGTATACATGCTTCACCTCCGAGTTTTAAAACAAAACAGTTTAAAGAAAGGGAGGTTATGAGAACTCACTTGAAGTCCTTAGTATCTGTGTTCTCGTATTATGCGCGCTCACCGTTGTCGTACTGATGTTGTATTCACAGTCCTGTGTTTGATTAAATGTTATCTAAAGTTATGATCCCTTATTTGATTGTTCATTTTGAAATCTAAGTTGTTAATTGAGTTGGTGTAGTGAAAATGGCTCATTCTTGTGATTTTCATAAAAATGGCTCATGCTAATGAGTTTTCACCCGAATGAGTCATTCTCCCGAATGAGTCCCGAATGAGAGTCATTCTCCGAATGAGTCCCGAATGAGAGTCATTCTCCGAATGAGTCCCGAATGAGAGTCATTCTCCGAATGAGCTCATACTCCACTCATTCTCCCGAATGAGCTCATACTCCACTCATTCTCCCGAATGAGCTCATACTCCACTCATTCTCCCGAATGAGCTCTTACTCCACTCATTCTCCCGAATGAGCTCATACTCCACTCATTCTCCCGAATGAGCTCATACTCCACTCATTCTCCCGAATGAGCTCATACTCCACTCATTCTCCACTCATTCGCCGAATGGCTCATACTCATGGGCCATTCGCCCGAACGGGTTTTCAGCCATGGGAGAAGATGATTTCGAGGTATAGTCGTATATATAGTCGTTTTGAGTGGGTTTAGGTGAGTAAACTCATTTAGAAGGTGTATGGGTCGAAAAAGTGATGTTTTGAACCGGTTAAAGTTCGGTTTTGTCGGGTTTGTAGAAAACCCTAAAAATCGCTACTTTGATCTTGATTTTACCTCGGTTTTAGTCGTTTTCAGAGCAGATCCTTTGTACTTCCGTGTAGAGGGGATCAATACCTTCGTCTAGGCTCAAGAATGGCTCGATTTCGTTGAGAGATGAGTGAGATATGGTAGAGAGAAGGTTAGGGTTTCTAGAGAGAGAAAGTTCCGGTGGTTTGGTTTTAGAGAGAGAGTGGGAAGAGAGAAAATGAAGAAGATGACTCATTTAAGGGTATTTATACCCCGAGTGAGTTCGGGTTCGTTTTTGTTGCTCGGTTCGCGTTTTCGTTACGTTTCCGGAACGTAACGCGCGTATTTTACGGTTTAAAATAAAAGATGTCGGTTATTCAAAATCATATAAATGGTCGGTTATGCTTGGTTTTTAACGATAACATATTTGAATGATTAAATCATTTTAAATAAATTAATTTTGTTTAATTAAATAAGTTTTAAATAAATTATGTTATAAATCGCTTTCGTTACATTAGTGTTAAATAATTATTTGGTAAACTAAATCATTTCAGTTTAGGTTGTGATTCCTAATAAACATTTTAAGTTTTCGTTTATTAATTTAATATCGTTAGATATTATTTAATTTATCTCGTCGAAACACGTTACTCGCGTACGTATTCGTAAAGATCGTCACCCTTGCGAATTCGACGCTCGTATCGTATTCCGATTCGATTTACGATTTATGGAATATTGTTTCAGAATATTATTCTTAATAATTATATTCGTGTGAATCGTCACCCACGCGAATACATTATTAAGTTAATATTTCTGAATTAATATTCTCGTTTAATGATATCCGTAACCTCACATCGCGTAAATGAATTCTCATTATTTAATAACTTTAATATTATCATTTCCCAAACCAGAACCCACTAAACCCTAGTCACTGACACATCCATGATAAACCGAAATATGCATATATATAGGGCATATGTAAGGGTCAGTCGCAACTGCCCTAGCCACCGTCCCACCGCTATTTCGATAAACCATGACCATGGGTCCTTGACTACGTTTAGTAACCAGACTCAAACAAACTCCCAATTCCATCTCAATCCATTCTCAGACCAATAATCCATCATTATCAGTGATAAGTAACCGCGATAAACACTACGGGTCTGTTTAGTTGAATTACAACTAAACTTCCCGTGGTTTACGCGTATAATAAATTATAATCATGTATACCAGTAACAGTGATAATATTAGTAATGTCAATCAATAATTTCATAATCATTCATAATAAATAAATCTCCAGTCGTAACAGTACAATCGTACGGATGTACGGACGTACGGACAACTGAAAGTACAATGATGTTACACATCCCACATCTCTTGTTCCGTCGCAAGATTATCGACTTGCTATACTTGCTTCTCGGGTATCGATTAGAAAAGTAATACAATAACAATGTGATTTATCTTCACATTTACATACTTTTACCAACTAGATGATCACCAACTTGTAATTATCCAATCTATTAGTAAGAGTCCATAGAATTGTGTCATCTAACATCAAAACTAAACAATAATGTAATCTTAATAGATGATTGAACTATAAAACTCCATCAATCATGGGTGAAGGATCATAGGAGTGGAAATGTTATTTTTTGTTTTAGGTATTGGTTTCACCCCTGTTTCAAAAAATTATTATGTATTGTAAGTCCTGTAAATTTCAGCCCCTTCTTTTATAATGTTCAAGCTTTGTCACTATCATAAATGATTTATCTAAGGGGTTGAGCGAAATCTATAATGTATCGACAGCTCTTGAGGGGCAAAAGTAAAATTGCACTAATTTTAACGTTATTTTACTTATTCAGTGAAAATAACGTTAAAATCGTTTCGGACGGTTGATCAAGCATCATGAGCCGAGGGTCTCACTGGAAGCAGCCTCTCTACCCCTACGGGGTAGGGGTAAGGCTGTCTACATCTCACCCTCCTCAGACCCTGCCTTAGCATGCTAATGGCGGGATATACTGAGTACGTTGATTGATTGATTGATTGATTGATTGATTGATTGATTGAGCGAAATCTATGATGACATATGATCTTATTATATGTTTTGCATTCTAAATCTTCATTATCTTTTTTTTGTTCATCATATTTACATTATATAACTTTGTTTTTTCTTCATTATTAACCATCACAACACACGTCTCATAATTTTCATCTTCTTTATATCATATTGATGAAAAACAGAGGGGTCTCACATATTTCAATAATGAAAATCTAATTTCACTTGTTGATCAATTATTGTTATTTTAATTCAGTTGATGTAATAAAACAACACAATTAATAATAACTTGATCAATAACAAGAACAATATAAGAAAAAGTAATTAATTATTGATTAATCAATCCTAAGAATTACAAATTCCCTTATATATACTTATTGTCTTTATAATAATGTTAACAAACATTGCAATTAATCTCCAATGCTGAAAACAAAAATTACTTTATAATTATCTTTACGCTATGTTTCCGAGTTTATTGAAGGAGAGAAGAGAAATGAAAAGAAAAATATGAAAATCTTTCTTTCCATTTCATTCCAAATCGGAAGAAAAAGATAAGTAAATAATTTTGTCTAGTTTTCCTTCAATTTCCTTCACTTTCTCTCCTTAAGTAAAACACAAGAAAACAACATGTTTTATTTTCTTCCTTTACTTCGTTAAATGAAACTCAGGAAGACTAATATGTTTCTCCTTTTCTTCCGTTTCCTTTCTTTTCTCTCGTTAAGTGAACTCGGGAACAAAGTGTTAAAGGAATATGCCAAACTGGCCATTGTGTTTACATGAAATTTGCTTGTTTAGTCCTTAAGTAATTTTACTGTATTTTGGTTCCTTAATTTGTAAAAAACATCCAATTTGGTCTGTTAACTTGTAAAAATTGGCAATCGAGTCTCTTAATTTATTGCCAAAGCCGTCAACAAAATAGAAAGGAGAGACTTGTTTGGCAATTTTACAAATTAAGGGATCAAATCGACAATAAAAATTATTTAATGAACAAACAAACAAATTTTATATAAACACATTAATCATTTTGGTATTTTACTCTTTATCTTTATTATATGTTCGGGTATTAACATTTGCTTGTAGCAACTTGTTACGGATCGATACCATTGTAAGATATGTGACTTATCCCACATCGATTGTATGGGCAATTGATGTGGGGTTTATAAGTCAAATAAGTTCTCTTACCCATCAGACTAGTCTTTTGGATATAGTTTTCTTGTTTGACTTGTAACAATGGTCTCAAAGCTAACTCGAAGTGGTGGCCTGGAGCAGTGACGACGCTTTATAGGGGTTGGGGGGATGCCACCATTAGGCGCCCCTCACCGATCGGTCTCACGACTAACATGACCAAGGACGAAGGATAACTAGGGCCAGGGGTGGCCCCGGCCCCTGCTATTTTTCAGATCAGAAGCAGGTATGTAGTAGGATTTGGTCGGAAAATTTTATATTAATAGAGTCCGCCTCCCCTACAGAAAAATTTCATATACTAGGGTCAGGGGTGGCCGTGGCTTTCGGCCCCCCTACAGAAAAATTTCAAGCTTCGTCCTTAAACATGACCAAGGGAAAATTAGGTGGTACCGAACTTTGAATCCTAGACCATCATTATAGATTCACACCTTCTTACTACTAGGTAAGGGGAACAATAATAATTAGTAGATAAATATAAAAGCAGTCATCATATAAACTTTACATATTGTGATTTGTATATAAACTTTTTAGAGATTCCTATAATAATTAAAGAACGAGCTTATTTTAGCTTTTTTTTCCTTTAGCGATTTCGTGACAATTTCAATATAAATTAAACACACAGTAATAATCATAAATAGGGATCTTCACGAGCCGAACCGAGTCGAGCGAGGGTATGATCGTGCTCGTGCTCGTGCTCGGCTCGTTTTCAAACCGAGCAGACCGGCTTGGTTCGGATTTGCAAAATCTAGCCAAATGTTGTGCTCGTCGCTCGACTTGTTTTAAAACCGAGCGGCTCGGCTTGGTTCGGTTCTGCTCAGTTTAAAAATAAAATTTAATGCAACGAATAACTACCAACTGCCATCTAGTTGGTTCTTATAGTTACATATTAACACTCACATTAGCATCTAATAATCCCAAACAACAACAATCAAATTTGAGATTAAAGAAAGCAATGCTCAGTAGCAATAATCTCAAACAATGACAAAAAAATTTTCAAAACATAATCCAAAGAGTCTAAACCTCTAAAAATACATTCAAACATCCATACTAGTCTAAGCAAAAATATCACAACTGGGAGTAAAAGAGCGGCTGAGTATTGTGTTTGGGAATTTGGTTTTAACGTGAAAAGTGAAACAAATGGATCTGGGAATTAATTTTAAATTTTTGGGTATTGGGTATTTGCCTATTTGGGTCTTTTGAAGGTAGTTTACTTATAAAAACAATTATATTAGTTATACGTTAATAAAATATTATATATATATATATATATATATATATATATATATAAGATTGTGAACAAATAATAACCTACTTTTAAAGTATTAACCCGGATAACTTTGCCAAGATAAGCCACATCTTGTATTTTTTTGAACATCATTGTAAGACATCTATAACACTTTCTTTTTTTAGTAGTTTGCGAAAATTCATCACCGTTTGAGACGTAACAACGTTGTAAGTTTTAGGCCTAAAACAGTTACAGTGCTGTAAGTGAAAAACTTACAACGATGTTACGTATCAAACGGTGATTAATTTTCGCAAACTCATAAAAAAAAGTTTTGTAGATGTCTTATAATGATGTTCAAAAAAATCTAAGATTTGGCTTCATCTTGTTCGGTTATTATTTGTTTATTCAAAACCCAATTTTTTATTCAGGTTTAATTTCAGCCACATATTTATTTTCAAGATTCCAAATCAATGGCTCACATAGGGTTTAATGGTTTTTCTCTTTAAGATTGAGTTTTCATAGAATTCAATCCTTATATATATAATGTAGTTATACTTAAGCGAATGAGCCAAACGAGCGACTATTCGAGCGAACAACGAGCAACTTACCTTGGCTCGTGCTTGGCTCGTTTATAAACCGAACTGAGCGTGCTCGGCTCGTTTAAAACCGAGCAGAATTCGAACAAGTTTTTTTTTTCCGAGCGAGCAACGAGCTACGAACGGTTTGAATAGCCCTAATCATAAACATTAGGCTATGTGTTATGCTACGTGACCCAGGCGTGATGCCCCTGAGTCACGCCCTGGTCGCGGCCCACCCCCATAACACAGGGGCGTGAGGGTGGTGTGATGGGCAAGGGGGTGACCCTCCTCACAGGGTGATGACCGTTTGGGGGGAAAAAAAACTTAAACGGTAACATTACCGTTGAAAAGGGAAAAAAATTTAATTTAATCCTATATAAACCCATTCAAAAATCTTCAAAAATTCTCCAAAAATCTTTCAAAAAATCTTAAAACATCTTTCAAATCTTCAAAAACTTCTACACTACCATGGATCCAAACAACTCATACTTTAACCCGTTTATGAATTGTTACCGACCTCAACTCGATCCAAACAATCCAAACCCGAACCAATTTCTAACTTTCTCAAATTGGTACCCACAACCACCTTTTTTCAACCAAAACTCACCTACCGGTGACAACATTTCTGAGAATCAACCAGATCCCAAAGTTGACGTGGTTCCGGAAACACAACCCGACGCCCAACCGGCTTCATCGCGACGTAGGCATTGACGAAAGGAAGTGCCTGAAAAAACAACCAAACCGACCATTACTCGATGGTCGGAATCTGGGGAGGTGACACTAGCTCGTGCCTACATTGACGTTTTCGAAGACCTGATCGTTGGTAACAACCAAACGAGCTTGGATTTTTGGAGACGCGTGAGACACCAGTTTTTTCGGAAATGGGTCGTGGTTCCTACCGGACGAACGACATGATTTCCGGCAAATGGCGCGACTTACAACGTAAAGTCGCGAAATTTAACGGCATATGGGTTCAACAACACAACAACCGTAAAAGTGGTGAGAACGACGAATTGGTCATGAACGAGGCGTTGATGACCTATGCATGAGAAAACGAGTCATTTCCTCATATCGCGCCGTGACAAGTTATGCAAAAATCAACCAAATGGCATCCCGCCTCGAAGTTACAAACTTCGAAACGGACGAAGACGTCATCGTCCGGAAAGTACACGACCACTCAATCCGACTCAACCGGTCGATGTTTCGTTAACTTAAACGAGTCGGATGAGGAAGTCGAAATGGACATGCCCCCACCAACCTCTCCTCAACGTCCGCCCGGTCGAAACAACAAGGGTAAACGACCACAAGCCTCGTCTTCAACCGATTACAAAGACACGTTGAATACCATCTCCGAGTTGTTGCAAAAATTTGTCGACTTACATGAGCAAAAACAATACAACAATGATATGAAATTGTTGTGAACTCCAACCGATCACTTAACAGGTCGAGCTCGTGAAATAGCAGAGAAGACGAAAGGGCGGCTTATGAAGAAATATAATATAAAATTAATTTTTTTAGAGTAAACTTCTCTTTTACTCCCTGTGGTTTGACAAAAGTAACCATTTTCATCCAAATTTTGAAATTTTGCAATTTTCCTCCATTAGTTTCAAAAAATTAACCATTTTAGTCCATGTGGTTTGACAAAAGTAACCATTTTCATCCAAAGTTTAAATGGACTTTGGATGAAAATGGTTAATTTTCTGAAACTAATGGAGGAAAATTGCAAAATTTCAAAATTTGGATGAAAATGGTTACTTTTGTCAAACCACAGGGAGCAAAAGAGAAGTTTACTCATTTTTTTATGTATTTTTTTTATTATGTGATTTTTTTTATTATGTAATTTTTTTAGTTTTATTTTGTAATTTTATATATTTTTTAATTATATTATGTATTTTTTAAATTTCATTTTTAATTAAAAAATAAAATACAAATAATAAAAATATTGAAAAAGGTGGTGATGACGTGGAGTGATGGGGAAGTGATGGATAACATAGGAAAATATGATATGAAGTGATAAGGGGGTGATGATGTTGGTCAATTATGTGACGCCTACGTGGCGCCTACGTGAAGTGATGGGGGCGACTTGCATAACACATAGCCTTAAGATATGTACCATCATATATGTATCTTAAAATTTTACTTTTTTAAATTTCATATATTTCTTAAATAAAAAATGTGTTTGAGCCAAAAACAAATTCCACAAAATGCAAATAACAAAACTAATGACGTGAAGAAAACAAAAAAAAAAAAAAAAAGACAAACTTATGTGGCTAAATTAAAATATAAAAATTTTGCTATTTCTCAGCTTAGATTATAATTATGGGGAATGATTAAATATGAAGAAATTTTTAACTAAAAATATTAAAAACCAATAAGAGTTTGACATGTGTTATATACTAAAAAATTAAAGAAAGATAATTTAAATATAACATTTTATTTTTTTGCACTAGGTTCTTTTTTTTCTGTACTTTTTTGTAAAAGATTTTTTGTGTACTTCATTTTTTTAGTTGAATTTTTGTTTTTTACTAGATTTTTAATTTTTGTACTGAATTTTTATTTTTTTTGTATTAGATTTTAATTTATTTTATAGAATTTTGTTTTTTGTACTTTATTTTGTTTTTTGTACTTGTTTTTTTGTTTTTTATGTTTTACTATGTCATATGTCAAACTTTTATTATTTCATACTATTAATAAGTAAAATACCTTCTACTTTGATTATTTTACTATAACTATATATCAAATGATTAAAATAGTTTTGGGCAACACGAAAGAACTCCAAAATTAAAATTATTGAAAATCTCAAATATCCTAAATTGGATTGGGCCAATCCTTGCCTCCGGTAGAGATACACAACAAAAAAAACAAATAACAAAAGAGAAACTTAATCGAATATTCGAATTGGTATGTTTTTTTTATTCGTTTTAAGTTTTTGAAAAAACTAGAGCTTTAGGATCGGTTTAAGGTTTAAAGAGACCAAATCGATTATTACCGGTTTTTCAAACAGGTTAACCGGTCCACCTCAGTAAAAAAAAGTAGTTATTTGGCGGTTAACCGGTTTCGGTTATTATATTGATCCCGGTTTTAAAGCTTGAAACCGGTTATTAACCGAATCGGTTATTAGTAGAGCTTGATCATTTAACGTGTTCGGTTAATCCAAAACCGGTTTCGACCAGTTAACCGGTTTGTGCACCCTTCTTCCTCCCAGCCTTCTGTATTTTAACTTTGCTAGAAGTAAAGCTTCTCAAGTGGTGTTTTCAATTCTTTGATTATTTAGTGTTAAACTAGATAATAATAATAATAATAATATTTAAATGCTACTATATATTTAAAATAATAATAATAATAATCAAATAATAGTTGTAGTTAAATAATATAAATAATTTAATTTAATAATTTCTCTATGTTTTATTTGTCAGCCCTAACCCCTAAATTCGTTTGTTTAGGCTAAATTTTGCGAATACAAATGTGTTTTTTATTATATTTATTCTTTTGTTTGCATTCATATTCTTTGGAAGTGTTAAATGCATTTGCAATAGTTTCTTTTATTGTTTTAGGCCGGATTGGCAGACAAAATACTCATATCGACAAAGTGTATGGCTCAAGTTTTTTTTTTATTTGGGTAGGTAATTTTTAATTTTTTACCATTACTAAATGTTTACAAATAAACAATAATATTATTTAGATAAATAATAATTATTAATTTTCCGTAGTTTTATTTGTTGGCCATGTGTTTGCGTTTTATTGATGCTATATTTTACGACTAAACACGATCTATTTTATTTTTTGTGTGACGGTCACGTTTACGACATGTACACTTTAGGGTTCATGTTGAAGTGACAATCGTTGTAACATGTTTTTAGATTTGGATTTTGATATACGAGATCTTGTCTTATTTCTGATATTCGCAATTGTAACAAAATTCTCTTCGCAACACGCGGGAAACCCACAACGATGACATTCTTTATTTATGGTATATAGTATAATATTATTTCGGAATTTTGCTGTTATTATATATAGTTTTTTAAATGAATTTAATTGTCAAAACACAATACCAAATGACACGCATAATTTCCACATGATTTAATGAACTATCATTGTCACTTTGGAACATCGCTAACTAATTTGTAGTTGAAACAATCCAACAATATTCTCAACTAATTAGTTAACGACATTTTGACAATCTGACCAAATCCCATCAAACCCTCCCAAATCTACCAATTTTTCTTTTAAATCATAATTAATATAGTAACAAAATAACTATAAAAAATTTTAACCAATCAATTATATATATTTATAAATTTTGAACTCATAAATCTTATAGCAAATTATATTGTTAAATGTTTATATTGACAAATTAATATTTAAAAATCTAATTTGCTGAATGTTTATATGTTTTTACATTTTTTTTTTCTAATTTGTGGTCTTATTCGAGATTTTTAATTTATGCTTTTATGATGGGTAAGGTATCAGGTTTTATAACAGAGTGATGTTCACTTTCACGACAAATATACTATGTTGTTTTACAAAGAAGTGACACTCGCTTTTACAATGGGATATGATTTAAGGTTTTGTAATAGAGGACATCCACTCTGACGTGTTTTTTATATGCGTTTGATATTCGGGATTGTGTATATGCCGTAGCAACACCGTGACGTTTGCCACAACCTACAGTCAAAGATGCACAAAAAAAACCGATAAACCAAACTTGTACCGGTCCATAACGAGTTTTTAAACCGTTGTTTAAATCGGTTCTAGGTTTTTGAAAAAACCGACGGTTTATGACCGGTTTGAGGTTTCAAGAGACCAAACCGATTATTAAAAATTAACTGATCCTTCCATGTAAAAATTAGGTTATTTAGCGGTTAACCGGTTTCAGTTATTATATTGGTTTCGGTTTTAGAGTTTGAAAAATCAGTTATTAACAGAACTAATAATTGGTAAAAACATGTTACCAGACTTTGACCGGTTAATCGGTTCAGTTATTTCAAAACGGGTTTTCGACCGGTTAACCGGTTTGTGCATCTCTACCTATAGTTGCTAATAATTTGAAAGGAGAAGCAAAAAATGAATAAATAAAACAAAATAATTTTTTTATTTTATTTAAAACACACAATCATTAATGCATTGTACTTATAAACACCCATTTTACCACCTTAATTAACCTTTCTTTCTTTCTTTGTTTTTTTTTTTAATAACTTGCATACATTGAGATAATGATTTATCGGTTGCGTATCAAAAGTATAGCATCGGCATCTAGATTGACGAACTATCATGAAGATTATGAGAGCTTAACAATCGAAATAATCGCCGTTCAAAAAAAAAAAAAAAAAACAATCGAAATAATCTCATTAATTTCTTGTAAATATGGGCATCAATTAATGAAAAATTACCTTCATTAGTATATATACACCTAACATGAATTAATTTCAAGAATTTAAGTAGGTGTTATTTACTAATTATTTATTAAAATATATATAGAAATGCACACACCATAATAAAAAATAAAATATTATTTAGTAATTAAGTTGGTAAATGGTCACCTAGTTGCAGTTAAGAATGTAACCATTTTGATGAAATTTAGCATGTTAACAGAAGAGCTAGAGTTAACTTTTGAAGCAAGTATTGATTAAGAGTCATTGGTGCACCAACTTGGGTTGAACAACCTACTTAGCCTACCTCCAAACAAACCCATTCTCCTTCACTATATAAACTAACCATGGTCCATCTTAACTCTCACAAACTCATCTACAAACCGAACCGATTGATCGAACCAATGGCTCGACCAACTGGCATTGTCAGCAACATGATCTTGAGCTTCTTGTTGATCTTGTCAAGTTTAGCATCTTTTACAAATGCTAAAACTCACTACCATGGGTTTATTGTATGTGATTATATATTGTCTTTTAGAAACCATTTCTTGATTCATTTTTCGAATGTAAAATGATACTAACCGTTCGGGACGGAAACAGGTTCGACAGACGAGAGTGACACGGCTGTGCAAGACCCATAATTCTATTACGGTTAACGGGCAGTTTCCGGGTCCAACCCTGGAAATTAACAATGGTGATAGTTTAGTGGTCAAGGTTGTCAACAAAGCTAAATATAATGTCACTATTCACTGGTATGTCTAGCAAAATGCATATGTAATCAGTATATTACTACCCAACTAACCTAAATGGCTAATTCACTAACACATTTTTTTTGATTTTTTTCAGGCATGGTGCCAAACAGACGAGGACCGCATGGGCCGATGGACCCGAGTTCATAACCCAATGTCCCATTAGACCGGGTCGAAGTTATACGTATAGGTTTACTATCTCGGGACAGGAAGGGACATTATGGTGGCATGCACATAGTTCATGGCTTAGAGCTACTGTTTATGGTGCCATTGTCATTCACCCGAAACAAGGGGATTCTTACCCGTTTTCGAAACCAAATCATGAATCTGTCATCACGCTCGGTATATATGCAAATTAATTTATAATTTTTTTTTCATATGAATAGAACTTAACTTAATCGTGTAATCGAGTTATCACAACGAAGTTAATCATGTTATGTTCAGGTCAATGGTGGGACGCGAACCCTATTGATGTTATCAGGGAGGCCACAAGAACCGGTGGAGCTCCAAATATCTCGAATGCGTATACGATCAATGGTCAACCGGGCGATCTTTACAAGTGCTCTAGCAATGGTTTGTTCCTACAAGCTTAAAGTATATAAAAGTGTAGTTTCAGATAAAAATTGGCTTTTATAACACGATATATTGTACCGTAGTAAAAAAAAATACAAATTCAGCATAACACGATAGACATTTTTAGCCTTTTAAGACAAAACCGACCCTAAAATACATAATCTTGTTAGCAGAAAAGTATTGATATATGTTGTTTCTTTGAATGTAGATACTGTAAGAGTTCCAGTAAGATCAGGAGAAACAAACCTCATAAGGGTTATTAACGCAGCATTAAACCAGCAACTGTTTTTCAAGATTGCTAACCATAAATTAACCGTAGTCGGAGCTGATGCTTCGTATGTCAAACCGTTCAACACGTCGGTCTTAATGCTTGGACCGGGCCAGACCACGGATGTGCTCATAAAAGGCGACCAGAAACCAGGTCGATACTACATTGCAGCACGCGCTTATGCAAGTGCACAAGGTGCACCCTTTGACAACACCACCACAACCGCGATTTTGGAATACAAGACAGCTAAAGGCGCCTCTTCGAAACCACTTATGCCCTCCCTCCCACGGTTCAACGACACGAATACAGCCACAGCCTTCACCACGAGCTTCAGGAGCCCGGGGCAAGCCCAGGTTCCTAAAACACTCGACGAGAATCTTTTCATCACCGCAGGCCTTGGCATCAACAAATGCCCACCAAAAGCCAAGGCGAGTCACTGTCAAGCACCAAACAGGACCCGTTTCACAGCCAGTATGAACAATGTGTCTTTTGTGCTGCCATCCAACTTCTCATTGCTGCAAGCACACCACCATGGGATTCCAGGTGTTTTCACGACCGATTTCCCGGCGACTCCTCCGGTGACCTTTGATTACACCGGTAATGTTAGCCGGTCTCTCTGGCAACCGACCCGTGGGACCAAGGTTTATAAACTGAAATATGGAGCTAAGGTGCAGGTGGTGTTGCAAGGAACCAATATTTTTACAGCTGAAAACCATCCGATTCATCTTCATGGGTATGATTTCTATGTGGTTGCAGAAGGATTTGGGAACTTCAATCCAAAAACCGACACTTCTAAATTCAACCTTGTGGATCCACCTCTCAGAAACACAGTTAGTTTACCGGTTAATGGATGGGCAGTCATTAGATTTGTGGCAAATAATCCAGGTACGTAATTAACGTTATTCTACTTAATTTTTGTGAAAATTACGTTAGAATTGTTGAGTTGTTCCTACAATGCATGGATAATCATGCATCATTAGTCAGTGTCTCAGTTAAAACAATCTCTCTATTACTACAGACAGAGGCAACCCGGTACCCACATAGGAGGGTGGGGCAGCCGTCCTTCTTGAAATTTTTTTTCCAGAAGTATATATGTGTTAAAATTATGAACAACCCCTTAATATTTTGTACTTGCTACCTTAAATTTGCATAATTGGAATTGTGATAAAAATTTAAGTGATAGTTACATATTTTTTTAGAAAAAAATTACTTAAAAAAGTCTCCGTGAAAGTTGTTTTGGATATATTTAAAAAAATAAAACCTCGTAAAGTTTATCTTTAGATGTATTGTATATTTTTATATGCTAAAGTTAGTTTGATTTTCTTTTTTTAACATGATTCGTCCTGAGTCGACTCAACCCGGAAGATAAAAAAAAGTATAATATAGTGATCCTTAGACGATCATAAATTTTTTTCATTCCTCATAAAAAAAATTTATAGGTGCGTCACTGGCTATGGAGTAGGAATAAGATTGTCTGTATTATACCCTCGTTAGACCTTATATTAACTTTGCTAATTATAGGATATACTGAGTACGATGATAATTACACTTAAGTATTTATTTTTATTTTTATATCTCAATATAAATATTTATATATTAATTAATTTTTATTTTGTTTTTTTCAAAAAGGTACATGGATTATGCATTGCCACTTAGACGTTCACATCGGTTGGGGTCTGGCTACGGTGTTTTTGGTAGATAACGGCGTTGGACATTTAGAGACACTACAACCACCACCGAAAGATTTGCCCGTTTGTTGACAAATGACACAAAATAAAAAAAAAATAAAAAAAATCAATTTGTTTAAAATTATTGATTTTATTTTCCTAATTTTGCCTCTTAGTTACAATTTGATAAGTTGTAATCTGGAATTCAAATTTGACAAAATCTTCACTAGATTCTTTGTTTGTACTAGATCTGATCACACTTCTTTTCTATTACATTTTGTATTCATAAAAATAAGCAATATAAGTTGAAGGTACCACATGGTCAAAGAGTTATGTGTATTTAGAGATTGCGAAGTGACCGTCTCTGTCTTGAGGAACTATTTTCTAAATCATATATGAAACTAAAATAAACTGAATAAAATTGTTTATACACGCGTTTTATTGGAATATACAAATTAATTATGGTTATCGAGTTTATTCAAATAGATTAAGATGAATTAAAAATGTGTTTGGGTTTTGAATAAGGTGTAAGGAGCTAGTGAGATTGTTTTAACTCCAAAACAAATTAATTGTTTTATTAGACCATCGGATTTCAAATCTAGCTTTACTATCAAGGCTAAATAGGGATGACAAAGAGTTAGATTTGAGTAATCTCTACTAATACTAATGTATAAAAGCTTGTAACATACCCGGCCTAAAACTAGTCAGATATATATGGTGCATTTAACCAGTCAAGTATCAGGTATACCAACAGGTTTCGAGTATACTCATTAATTTACGAAAAATATCCATTGGTTATACCCAGTTCAAACCTTGTAGGGTATTTATTGTATTTGACGTGAGAGGATTAGAGTAGGACACCGAGAAACTAAGAATTGTGGGAATACAAGTAAAGACACTTGATATCTTATCTATCTATAATAATAAATAAAAATAATTGTGCACACTTGTTATAATTCTAGACCACTTAAATTTTGATTTTTTTGCTTCCCTCTCCTATTTAGTTATCAATATTTATTATTTAGTTAAAATTAGGAATTAAGGATAATGAATTATAACAATTTATAATAATTAATACGATGTTAGTTAATTATAATTAAAATGAAATTAATTATGAAGTTCTTAAGTAAACTTATATCTTTATTTAACGCTTCCATTTAGTTCTTTAAATATAAACAAATTCAAATTATATTTCTTAAAATATTTAAAAATTAAACAATAATGAAACTTATTGTTTATATAATTGCTTTTAAAAAAATTTAAACATTTAATATAATTGGATGATTTGATGCTAAAAATATACTATATTGAAATAATAAGTAGTTTTTAAAAAGGGTGATGTTAAACTTACACTCCAAAAACTTGTCTGCACACCCCTCAAACGCCTCGTAGTTGTCACTACGGGGCGTATACGTGACATGTGTGTCACACCCCGACCGGTGGCGTAATATGCCGGGGCATGATTTGTGAAACATTGTTCAAAAGCTCATGATATAAAATTTAAAGTTTCATAATTCAAATTACCATAATTTCAAAGTCTAACACAACCATTACAATACAAATTCAAATGTCAAATACAAAATAAAAACATAAGTCATTTGATAAACTATCTAGGTCCATTCTTCTTAGATTTGTCATATGATTCTTCACTTAACATGTCACACATGTAAAGTAAAAGTCAACTAATTGAATAGTTTGTGAATAGTCATAATTTTGATAGCATAAGTATAAAAGTATGCTAACTCAAATGACTACAAGTACGAAAGTTATGCATGCATATGAACAAGTATGTATATAATGATGTACCGGTCCTTTTTAACACGGAATTAACACACAAAGAGAGCGCGACTCTCTTAGAAAGCCAAGTACTAGAATACGTTTACGTTTACAATTACAAGTAGCAAGTACATTCAACAAAGCACATAAACAACAAGTATACAACACAAGCTCATCACATGATATCATTTCAACTAGATAGGCATTCCTTAGTTTGCATAAGTATCAAAAGAAATAAATGTCTAAGTTTTTGAATAAGCACATGTGTGAAAGCTCCAAAATAATATAAAACTAAAAAAGGGTTATGAAAACTCACTTGTTTGCTAAGCAATTCTAATAATCCAACTTAAGCTAGTTGTGTAATGGCAAATCCTTGTCAACATGTTTTGAATATGCATATAAGGATATTTCTATAAGTCTCTAAGTATTATATTAAACTTAGCCTTTTATAAAGTTATTCTATAATTAGGATATTTATAAGACCAACTAATTAATTTTAGAACTAAGTATTCTAAATTTAGTAACTTAAAATTTTAAGTTAAAACACCTTACAACATAAATTTTATAAAAATTTCTATAGAATATAAATAAAGTTATACAAAGCTTACATAAATAATATTTGCAATTATATTTAATAAAATGAACCTTAGTTTAAGTTTTGCAAAAATAAAATGATAGAATGATTTTAATATAAATAGAAGTTTATAAAAATTTTCGTAAACCTTTTACACATTAATATGTTTTTATAAATTAAAAATAATGATTTTTAAACCTTTAATGATAATTAAATAATTAATATTATTAAAATATTATTATGAATATTTAAAATATCAAAAACGGTTTGAAAAAGTTATTTAGAATTTTCTAGATATTTTTCATAGTTTATTATGATTTTTATATATTAAAATGATTGTTATAACATTTATTATAACTTAAATGGGAAATAGTAAAAGGTTTTATGTTTTGAAATTTTCTAAAAACTTTCATAATCTTTATAAAGTCACAAGTTATTTTTTATAAATATTTTTATAAAATTTTCGGGTTTTTAAAGGTATTAAAAGTAAAAAGAAAATGGATTTAAAAATTAAAACCAGTTCTAGAGACCCACGGCCGGAATTGAACCCAGGTGCTTCCTCCCCATCACGAGTGTATTAACCACTCGGCTGGGTTACGGTTTTGTTGATTTAAACCGGATTCGATTATACTTAACATAAAACCCATGTTCGTCTTTCTCAAACGAAAACCCTCGTTCCTTCCTTTCACGAATTCGATCGACTGAGTTAATGTGAGCCTCCAAAAACTTAGGGCTTTCAATCTTCACTTAAAAACGAGTCTAAAGCATGTAATAATCACCGGTAATTGTTTTCGTTCCAAGGAGTTCGAGTTCTGTTAACGTTCGGATGTTCTTGAGCTTGGATCTACCGTTTGAAACAATCTCAGAATGTTATGTTGCTTCTAGTCGACTCAGAGAGTTGTCGCGACGGTGTGTGTGTGTGTGTTTAATTTGATTATGGTGAAAGATTTTGACTCATTCGAGTTGTGGTTCTTGATTAATGGTTCGGTTGGGTTAAAGATGATGATTTATCCGCGTGATACCTCGATTAAATGCATTAATTACGTTTCTTGGAAGTTGTTTGGGTTATGTCGAGCGTGTATGAATCATTTAATGGCCGAATTCACGATTGGGTATGGAGTCGGTGGAGGGCCGGTGGTGTGCAGCCGCTCAAGGAAGATGAAAGGGGGGCTGAAACTTTGGGTAAATGGCAGGATTAGTCCCCCTGATTCATACACACACAAACCTAGTTTATTTAATGACATAAATGACCCTTGTAGTTTTATTGATTCATAGTTAAAAGCTTTTATAAGATTTATAAAATAAGCATTGTAACTTATTAAGTTTATAAAGTCTAAAAAAATGTTTATAACACATATTAGTTAATAAGGTTTAATAGTTTAAATAAAGTTTATAAAGCTTTATTTATTATTAATGGTGTATAAATACATATATTTATAAAATTTATAAAATTTATAAAATCGTAAATAATGTTTATACACACACACACACACACACATATATATATAATATTTGTTTACACAAAACTTATTTAATTTGGTTAAAATCTTTATAGTTTAAATACTTATATATACACATTAATTTATATATATGTATTAACTTAGATATTTAAATTTCACACATTGACATATATTTTTATGATAAAATGCTTGTAACACAACATGATTCTCATAATTCGTTTACGCTTTTACAAAAGCTAAAAATCGAAAATGCGTAATTGTTACAATGTGTACGGAGCGGTCAAACGATTGGTACGATGATTTGACCTAAACGCCTCTTAGTGGTCACTACGGGACGTATTGGTACGATGATTCTGCAAAAGTACCGACATCATATGATAGGTGATGGTGACCCAAACGTCGCGTTTTGATCACAACGGGGCGTTTAGGGTTTCCCTATACGCCCCGTTGTGACCAATACATGGCGTTTAATGTTTAAGACGTGCAAAATGTCTTCAGCATCAAAGTAACTTACGAATTCATCGTCAATATATACGCTCACTTGTGAGTCATTTGACATATAGTTGAACAAGTTTTCTCTTGTTTCGTTTATTAAATTATTTACTGCTTGCTAGCATATTTTTGATTTGAAAAATGCCTTGGTGGGACGGAGACTTTTTCTTCGGTTAATATTCCGACGTTTCACGAGTGGAAGAAACTTATCAGGTATAAATCTGTAGTTTAGTTGTTTTTATTATTAATCAAATGACAAACTAATCATAATATTTTAAAGATGGGACTGATGTGCATTCGTCTGAGGCTCCAACTAGACCAGTATTGCCAGATCATAACGAAGAGGTTGCGGCTCAAACTTCATACTGGTAATTTGATTTGAACCATAAACCTTACGTTGACAATGAAGTTAACATGAAATGTTATGCTGGTGAACAATCACACCCACCCGAAGTTGCGGTTAAAAAGAAACAGTATGACATTGTATACCCAAATATGGACTGGAATACCAATGAGGTAATATATTTTTCACTTGTTTTTAGTTAGATGAACATTAGTTTAACGACAACATTGTTCTCAGGTATTCATTTATGTGGAAGAGTTGATGGCAAAATATAAAAAACAAGTTTTAAACAAAACTATTAGATTTTTACACCCCAAAAAACATGTTCACACACCCTAAAACAACCAAATTAAAATTTTAACCATAAATGTCCTATAGTGGTCACTACGTGGCGTATAGGTCTTTATCTGACATCGGAATGTCTGACTCGTTTAAGGTTGTCGAGCAAAACGCCCCGTAGTGACCACTATGGGGCGTATGGGTGGTGGCAGGGTGTTAAAATATGGTTTTAGGATGTGTGGATAACCCCTCCCTTTAAAATTCCAAAGTTATATGTATTAATATAATTTTTGGTTAAAGTTCATTTTAGTATGTAAAAGAATAAATATACTTTAGTTAAATTATTTATGAATTACATTACATAAAAATATTAACACATAGTTGAAAAAAAAAATTAAAACATAATTTATAATTATTACATCAAATATTTTGAACATATTTTGATGATTTTATGTATTAACAAATTATATTATATTTTATTCAACCTATGTGAAACATCTGTTTAGTTTAACTTTGCAATGTATATGTTTTTTAATTACATAACTTTTTGTTGCTAGATATGTATATATTTATATGATATTATTTTTTTAACCCGTGTAATAAACGGGATTTTAACCTAGTTTAAAATATATGAAAAAAAATATATCAGGCATATTTTAATCAGGAAACACCACTACACAAATCAACTACAGAAATTTGCTACGAGTTAGCTACGGTCATATTCTACTATGATTTAGCTACGATATTCCGTACCACATAAAATATGTATCAAATTTTGTAGCAAAATTGATAAAATAACTATTTAAAAATTAACTTAATCAAATTTGTATCAAAATAGAATATATATATATATATATATATATATATATTTCAAAAATATTTTAAGAAAATTCATAGCAAAATTAACAATTTTTTTAAATAAATAATAACTAGTAACGTTACCTGCGTTCTACGGCGGGCAGTTACGACTAAAAATCGAACGTTATTAAATGATGATAATACTCAAATAAATATAGGAGGCTGTGATGAATCGGTTATGAAGACAAAAACGAAGAAAAAAACATAAGTTGCGAGTCCGAGTTTGAAAACCGGAAGAAATAGCTAGTCGAAATAAGAAAGAGAGGTCGTTTATGATGCGTCAATTAGGAAGCTAAACAAATCATTCAATAAGAAGGGTTTCAATTTTTTCAAATGAATGATTTGAAGACCTATTGATTCAAAAAACTGTTGATCATTCAGACCGAATACTTGGTGGAAATCAATTAATTTAACATAAAATAGGATAGTAGTAAAAAAAAGAAAATAATATAATACAATTGTCTTCTAGATCGAACAACGTAACCAATCTTCCCGAAGTTTTCAAAGTAGTCAAAATCCAAAAGTTAGCAATTGTTTCCTATATTAGATATCAAATTTCAGTTCTAAAACAAAGTTGAATGCCTACTTGTTTAGATTTTAGAAAGAAGGAAATTGGTTTTGTGCTTCCCACATTGGAGAAATACAACCAACATTTGTGTGTACAAAAGGATGGTATATTGGTAGGAAGGAAAACAAATAAGCTAAAAGCGTAAGTTAACATGAGTAATTCATCCCCACAACCTAGAATCTTTTT
This sequence comes from Mikania micrantha, assembly GCA_009363875.1. NCBI lineage: Eukaryota > Viridiplantae > Streptophyta > Magnoliopsida > Asterales > Asteraceae > Mikania > Mikania micrantha. The sequence goes on along the minus strand of CM018691.1, from coordinate 93,255,001 downwards.
TTGATTGGCCACGTCCCTCTTCCCATATGCATAGAATTTTTACTAAATAAGTATATATCATCATACTAAGTAAAAGATATATAATTTAGCCTAGAGTCTTGAGAAATAATTTGGTTCATACTCCCACATCGAAGGAAACAACAAAATTTTGTTTGTATAAGAAAGTTGTATGTGGGCTGCAAATAGCTTGAAAAAGTAATAGGTTTGTGTATTTAACACACCAAGAAATCATATGTTCTCGTGCACAACAAATCGCAGTTAGACACGTGTGGAATATGAACCGACATTGACAACAAGTTCTATAGCAAATTTGAAAAATAATCATTTAAAATATATATATATATATATATATATATATATATATTAATGAAGTTCATAGCATAATCTGTAGCAAATTGAGTTAATAAATATTTTAATCATATTCCGCTATAGCCATGGATATTCCCCTATAGCCATGGATATTCCATAGCAAACATAAACCGTAGCAAAATTGATAAAATAACTTAATAAAATATGTAGCGAAATTGAAAAGAAAAAATAAATACTTCAAAAATATTTTAGGAAAATTCATTGCAAAATTAAGAAAATAAGTATTTCAAAAAAATTAATAGTATCCGTAGGAAATTCTATAGCAAATTTGTAAAGTAATTATTTAACAAAAAAAATTAAGAAAGTTAATAGCAAAATTCGTAGCAAATTGAGAACATAAATATTTTAATAAAATCTGTAGCAAATTTGAGAAATAGATATTCAATAAATAGTAAACATAATATTAATAAAAGTCAAAGTAAAATTCGTAGCAAATTGAGTTAATATTGTTGATGTGAGTCATCTTGGACAAACAAAGTCAGTGTTGGTTATTTAAAAACACTTTTGATTAGTATAAGTAAAATTTGGACAGTCTTATTTAATCACATACATATTTTATCATATGTTTTTTTAATAGCTAATTTTTGGATCAATTACAGATCACTGGAGTATCATCATGTCACCAGAAATACAACCCGATCATATCCAACACCAATCGTCAGTTCTGGAGGAAACTAAATACATTGAGAAAGCCCCCTTGTGGGATTCGAACCCAAGATCATTCAGTTCACGAGCCTTATCCCAACATCAAGATAATGTTAGTCTGTAATGCCTTTGGTACATCGTTTATCACATATAGAACCTTAGAGCTTAATATAACATACACACACTAGACATGTCTTATTAAGATATATGGTTAATGATTACTCTAAAGACCTAATATAGGAATATGACTCAATAAGACATGTATTTGACCCAATATAACTCATTGCAACATATACTGGTCAATCAAAATCAATATTAGTTTAAAAAGAGTCAAACTTAGTCTCACAAAATCAATTTAGGTTCAACAATGTCAATATTGGTCAATCAAAGTCAAAGTTAATCACTTATGGACGATTGTGTATATACTTCGTAAATCTAGGTAACATATTATATCTTAACATAAGCTACTAAGGCTATAGCTATGTTCATCCCTTTAAAAGATATGATGACTCATAAGAATCATTGTAGCTTATTGAGTAATGTATGAATTATTATAACTTATTATGACATCTCTTGGCCATACAAAGTTAATATTGTTTTCATGGGAGCCAAGATTGTATATAATGGAAAAAAATCACTTTAGATCAAACAAAATAATCATTGGTCAATAAAAGTCAAACATGGTTACTCACATATTTTTAAAGTTAATTTTGATTATTAATTCAGGAGTCAATCAAAGAAATACTTGGCCAAATAAAGTCACTTTTGGCTACTTTATACATAATTATTATATATAACTAGGAGATACGACCCGCGCTTGACGGCAGGACGGGTCGATGTTTAGTAAAAATTTTCGTTACTTTGAGATTTATAAGTACAATGTTCAAATGCTTCAGAAGTCATTAATCTGCAACTAAAAAACATATTTAGAAGAAAAACTAAAATAGACAAAAGATTTAGCAATAAAAACAAAAATTGGAACCTTAATTCATGTATAACCCGATACTAATTTTGCTGCTACAGAATACTTAGAAAAAAATCACCCATAAACAGCTAAAATTTGAAAACAATAACCCAAAACCTATCAACACTCACATGTGAGCGACAAAGCATAGGCAACAACCGATCACAAATTCAAAGCAATCAGAGACTAATTTGCTGCTATAGAACACCCGGGGAAAAAATCATCAAGAACTTAGCTTGAATATCCCAATTGATAAAGTTGTTGTTACTTACCCAGTTGATCCTTTTGGATTAACTCGTTCACACATAGGGCCCGTGTTCCCGCCTTGTCCAATGCCCACAGGACGTGGTTGTAAAAACGGTCCGCTCAAGCCTATTTTCTACTTAAGTCAAATGAGCAAAAAAATATTAAAAAAATGAAAGCCATGACCAAGTCTATTCATAAAATAAGCAGCAAAACGACAAAGAACTGATCTTACAACAACCACTAAATAGTTCAAACCTAGGACAATTTCAATGCCAACTTTGCAACAAATTTATCTTGAATTACTTGAGTATTAGTTCCTTTGTGTGCTTCAGTTTATCATTACGGAAAAAAATTAAAAGCTTTCCTTTTTCAACGACTTAAATGGTTTCAAGGTCTTCTAATGAAAACTTTAGATCAAAATTATTGGTTTGTGGAAGCCGTCAATTGTTAAAAGTAACCAAAATGAATATTTATAAATGTTATATATTATCAAGATAATATTTGTTTTTTCATATGGATGGCTTGTTTTGATGTGTTTGAGTTTTGAGTATTTTCCAACAATAAATAATGTTATAGTTGAATAATGGTCGGCTAACACATTAAAACATTTGACTTTAGTTGGGGTCGAAAGTTAACTGGGAGGTGATGCAAAACAGTTAACTAATGAACAACCTGGTTCTTGGTTTGCCACTTCACAGTTCAAACTAAATTAATACTCACTGGTTTTATTTTGGCATGTCTTCGGAAAACAAACAGCTTCCTGTTCCAAAATAAAGCATTTAATATGATTATACTAATAGAAAACTTTCTGATTATACATACAACAACAAAGTAGCATTGTATAAAAGCCTATATGATAAGAACAATTACTTCAAAAGAGAGATCCACATATAGACAAAATATGATATAAAGTTGCACACAACTCCGGTCATTAACAAAGGTGAGAACTTGTAGACAAAAGAAAGAATATTCAACAAAAGAGATATATGTATTTAATTGAACTATAAACAAACTTGAAACAAACATGGGAAATTATGAAATGGAACAAAACTTCGGCAGCCTACCCTTGGTGTTTTATAACTGTTGTTAATTTACATCAATTAGGATTTGTCCCTTATATACTCTTGAAAGTTTTTGGTTGCTATTTCTAATGATATTTTAAGACTCCATGAAGATCGACATTTTGTAGATCTAGTATCAATTTGACTTGGGAGTAAAGAATTTCATAAAATCATCAAAACTCTTGAAATATCAAAACCCTAAACTGATTCAGTATTTCATAAAATTTTGCTCAAAACTCTTGAAATCTCAAAACCCTAAATTCATTCAATGTATGGATGAAAAATGAAAATAGTACCACATCCGTCAAAATCATAGAGAGAGAGAGAGATCCAAATCGTGGTCTGTGACATCCAGTACCAGATCGTCCGGCAAGTCCGTACGGTATGTGTACTTTCAATAGTTACTATGTGTAAATACATGTTTGTGAACAGTACTTTTATTAACAGAATTCAAAATACAAGAAACAGTTGTACGTATTTATGTGTAAACTTAAATGCTGTAAGTACAACACTCATTATAAACAATAGTTGTTAGTATTTAGGTGAAAACCTAAGTACAGTTAACACAACTAATCAAGAGAAACAATAGTGTTCAAGTGAATAACAAGAACAAATCGGTTGCGATCTGATATCCATAGATGACAGGAATCAGATGGCTGGCAAATCAGTGTGAAAATGATGTGATAACAGGATGTTTAGTTGAGTCCGACAGTGAGGAAATACAGTTTAAAACAATGTTGCAGTGTTGTTTCAGAATAACGAACTGACAGTGTTTGCGTGGGTGACGATTCACACAAACATATCTGTGAGTTTAACGTTCTGAAATGATGACTGGAAAGTAGAAAACAAAAGTCAGAAAGCAAAACCATCATCGTGTTCGTTCGGATGCGATTCAAACGAATACGCGCGATGGTGACGCGTTCTGACGAAACGAAAACGAAATACGAAACGAACGAAAATAAATTAATAAAATAAAATAAATTATGTTTTACAATTTTGAAACTCATCAAAAATAATTAAAACAACCATTCTTTTATTTAAAACACGTAAAATTACGCGTAACGTTCCGGAAACACAACGAAAACGTGAACCGAGCAACCGAAACGAACCCGAACACCCCGGGGTATAAAAAGATCAAATGAGGAGTGTTTTTCTCATTTTCTTTCATTTATCTCTCTCTCTAAAACACTACACCTGGTTCTCTCTCTAGAAGAAAATCGCCATATCCAAGCTTCAAACTCACATATCTTGCTCGTTTCTTGGCCAAATCTTGTGTTCTTGGTGTCCACGCGTAGCTCTCAACCTCCTCTACAAGTAAGTACAACCGATCTGAGCATTTAATCGACCAAAATCAAGGTATCTAAGCTTGAACGTCTGAAAATTATGGTTTCTTTACATTTGTTAGACCCAACCGGTTTAAACCTACGTGGTGCTTGACCCCAAGCCTTCATTCCAACTTTGCCAAGGTTCGGACAAACCATGGGAAGGACGTGGGAGCTCTGGAACAAGCCGCAACTCCACAGGTTCGATGAGGAAGATGATAACGTTGCAGGTTCGCGAGTATGACTTAGCCGAACCTGTGAGAGTTGTAACTGAGGGCTTGGCCGAACCCTCGATCCCACGAACCTAAGGAGTTCGAACCATTTGTGCGAGCGAACCAAAGAACTACCATGTCCACTAACCATCCCCTTTGCCGAACCACCCCAAGGTCGCGAACCTATGTTGCCCGGAAAAGAGCCGAACCTATTGCATTTTTTCTGACCGAACCTTTCCCCATGTGGCGAACCCAACTACTGCCGAACCACCTAGCCGAACCATGGCAGCACCGAACCCATGAGAAACCATGCTCACGAACCACATGCAGTTGGACGAACCTTCGGATCTCACCAAACCTCGACCATATGCCGAACCTTCATCATTATCAGCCGAACCCTCAAGTGCCCCGAACCAGTAGTCAAACCCATGCATGACTCGCGAACCTCTCCTCATCAGCCGAACTATGTAACCTCACGAACCTAGGTTGACGGCTGAAAGGTTCGCTCGACCAGTTGTTCGGCCCATTGCTGTCACAGGCCCAACACTTTGTGAAGCCCACAATACTGCTTCGGCCCAGTGGATTGGCCCATAACACACATAATTCAGCCCACGGTTGCTACCTAGCCCAATCGAATTAAAGCCCATTAACTGGCCCAGCATATTAATCGGCCCATTTATCATGTGGCTCAATTCGATCATTCGGCCCACATAACAAAGATGATAAATCAATACTTGGAATCAAATAAAATGGATCATGTGTATGCATGATGGTCTAATACTACAAAGGTGGCAACATTTTTGGTAACTTTTATACATAACAACTAGTAACCACTTTCATATAATAAATGGTGACAAACGACTATCTAAAACCTATGTGAGAGATATTCAAAACATGCTAGTTGGTTTAAATGACTAAGAGAGTAATATGCTAGTTTGATACAAAATCTAAGTCTTACACTTAGAACTCTTTTGTCAAAACAATTCATCAAGTGGAACATTAAATCAAGAACAAGGCGTGCTAATCTAAATCAGTGTTAGTGATACGATAACAAGTAAATCAGGGCCGAATGATGACCACAACCCAAGGGCGTTAGCCAATCTTAGGGCTAACACCTACACGCACACAATCCACCTAGAACTTATATACATTAGTGACAAACATTGTGAAATCAACACAGGATCGTGAAATCAACAACAAAGTACAATCAAGAGCGCGTGCATTCCTTAATTAAGCTAAGTCAACCACTACAGCCGCAAGGTGAGTTCATATGCCCCTTTTCTTTAATCCTAACTGATTTTAAACTCATGGGGCTGAGAAACATGCTTACTTTTATTTATTTAAAAGTTTTGCTTAACATATTGCTTATACTTTGATTTAGATAATATTGAATTGCTTATTATCGTTTATCATTGTATGCATGCTTGTGTGATCATAATAAGACAGGAACAATTAGATGATTATGATAATATAATTTCATAACCCATCAATAAAATAGAATAATATCGTTGGAAGATTATATCTTACATCACTTATTTATTCTTTCAAGAACAAACATTGAGAAAATCACAGGAGAACATGATGACAAGAACAAAACACAAGAATGATATAAAGATAACACATCTTCTTAATATCAGTCCACACTAGAGTTAACTAAGTGTAATAAGACAAGTGCTTATAACACTTAGCTTACAACTCAATACATATTACAAGATAACATGGAACAACTATTGTCCACCACCTGAGTCGATTAAGGGTAGTAAGACTAGTTCTTACCATGGCTTAATGAACATGGTAACTATATGGAAAACAGGGAATGGTAATCATGAAACATACCTTCATGATAACAACACCATTCATACACAATTAACATAATATAATAAGACAAGTTCTTATTTAACCTTGTTAATAACAATGAGAACATACAACCATGAGAACAAATAACACAGATGAACACAATTACAATTAATTACTATTGAACTGTTGTATTATATCATTTCAATCATGTGCCATTTATGCAAATTGATCATTTAAGCCCCTTTATAATCGCTGACCAGTTAGTTTGACGTGACTAAACCGACGATAGCATAGTGGTACCATAGGTTTGACAAACCTCCGGCGAGTAGGTCGGTATGTTACTCGTAATTTCAATTGGCCGATAACGTATGACCGGTAAGAGGGCGACTTCAAGTCAGGGTCTGGAAAGTGTCACATGGTGATATTAATCTGCAGGGATATTGTAATTAATCCAGCGGGATCCTCTTGACTAGTTGGTTGAGAAATTGATCTTCTCTCATGTTCCACTACTGGTAATAGCTTCCGTTGAGGTCTATGGGAATACAATGCGATAGAGGTAAATCGGATGCATTGTAACCTGATTACGTGAGGGTTGTAAGGGATTCCTTTTAGGCTCTATGCATTTCAAGTTGAGAACAAAGAACCATTGGTTAACTTACACTCTTAATATTTAAAAGTGACTAACAGTTAACCCCACAAGTAACAGAATAATACAAGGATCAGATTTGATAAATCTAATATCCTAAATACATAAAAGGGTTATCAATACTTTGGTTTGATAATTAAACTTTTATTATTATATTATTCCACACATGATTTGACAGGTGATTAACAGATGAGATGAACAGGTGAAATGGGGATGGATATTTATAGTTGTATTGCAAGTAGTGTGGAGTTCTAGTAGTTATGTGGTGGGATGTTGGCTGGGGCTTGGTTCCCCTACATATGCCCTATATATAAGCATAATTACTAGGATGAGATACTACTTGTAAATATAACTATTGAGAGGCCATTGGGAGAATGGGTGAATCAAACAACATATAAGTGACAGAAATTACATTGTGATTGTGCATGTGAACAAATCAAAGTTTTCAATTACAAAATTTATGAACTCACCAACCTAGTGTTGACTTTGTTTAAATGCATGTTTTCTCAGGTGACGAACAAGTTTAGTCACCAGGATTACAGGGACCTAGCTAGTGGACTTTTAGAAGGCCTAGCTACTTTTGTGTTGCATACTTTTGGGTGACAAAACTATGAATCATCTTTTGTATATCTTGTACAGATACAAGATATGAACACATTGATTCTTTTGATTAGATTTACTTAGTTAAATTATGAGGAAACAATGTAATTTAACTTCGTAATTCTATTTCATTGTCATGTTAGCATTTCTCATTTATATCTCATGTGCTATGTAAACAATCGGATCATTTCGATTATCACAATGATATCGCGCCCCGGGAACCTTCCGCCCGACGGGAAAGCCGATCCGTTCCCGCCGGCTCGGGGTGTGACATGGTCGATCGTATTGCTGGGTTTGTCCATGTTCATGATCATCAAATAATCCTTGCCATTGTTGTTGTTGCCCTTCACCGAAACCGATAGTCGTCTCTGGTGTGGTGCCCAGAACGGCCATGCCGGAAATCGCCGCATAAACGAATCGTACATGAAGCGCCTAAAGTTATGCTCGATCGTCGTCGCCAGAATGCTGTAGGTTGATGCGATGTAGTCGGAGGAGAGTGGAAATCGTGGAGTCGGCGACAGTGAGGAACTGTGGTGGCAACGGTGAGGAGGAGATGAGAAGGTACATCTGGGATAGCAGTAGGAAATGAGATAGCAACAGGAAAAGATAAAATGGGTAAAAAGGTGAGTTGTACGTGATGCAATAGAAGTAGTACAAAGTGAATAGTGTTTTTCATCTAAGAAAGAAAGTTTGGTTTTTAATACATATATATATATATATATATATATTTGAACAGTTAAACGAGTCCTCGGACCCAACAATCCACGCACTGCGACCACAGACCGCTACCAACCCCCGTAAACATTTAAATCCGGGCGTTGGCGAGTGCCTAATCGAGGAACCACCACACCATTTAGGAGGGAACTCACACTAAGAAAACCCCTAGCTCTCCTAAAACATTTTTATGCTCCAAGTGAGACTCGAACCCAAGACCTTTCATTGCTGGTGATCAAGAAGTACCACTAGACTATAAACCCAATGGTGGTTATTAATATATATATATAATATAATATAATACATCAACACCTTGATTTTAGAAACCAATATGACTTGTTAACATATATCTGACCCATTATAACTAAGGATTGTGCTATTTGCACCATCATCTACATTAATTATGATGCACCTACATATTTAATGATATGACCGATGTCATTAATTATTAACATAATCATTTATTATTTATTGTATATCAAATTTATTACCTGTATATTAAAATTAAAAACAATATATCCTTATATATATATATATATATAGGGCAAGGTTCAAATGGTAACCCACTCTAAGTGTGTAAACCTATTAACTCATTTTGATTGGTTGTTAAAAAAAAGCTTTTTGAAATGTGTGGTCCATATTCAATCTGAAAAAGTCAAAAAAATATGTGGATGAGATTTGTTTAAGGGCATTTTAGACATTTGGTGAGGTTGTACTTGATTCCTTTTTTAAAAAAAGTTTACCCCCCAATTTTTTAAACACTCATAACTTTTATATACATTATTATTATTTTATAAAAATTTCACCATTAAATTTGTCACTTTTTTATCTTTAATTCAAGTATAATTTTTTCAAATTTTTTTAAAATTTTCGTAATTTTCACTGATGTAGCGACATTTTACACTGATGCAACGATGTTTTACACTGATGTAACGAAATGCATTTTTTTACACTGATTTGATGGGTGTACTTGATTTCTTTTTTAAAAAAAGTTTACCCCACAATTTTTTAAACACTCATAACTTTTATATGCATTAATATTTTTTTATAAAAATTTCACCATTAAATTTGTCACTTTTTTATCTTTAATTCAAGTATAATTTTTTCAATTTTTTTTAAAATTTTCGTAATTTGCACTGATGTAGCGACATTTTACACTGATGCAACAATGTTTTACACTGATGTAACGAAATGCATTTTTTTACACTGATTTGATGGGTGTACTTGATTTCTTTTTTAAAAAAAGTTTACCCCACAATTTTTTAAACACTCATAACTTTTATATGCATTATTATTTTTGTATAAAAATTTCACCATTAAATTTGTCACTTTTTTTATCTTTAATACAAGTATAATTTTTTAAAATTTTTTTAAAATTTTCGTAATTTGTACTGATGCAGCGACATTTTACACTGATGCAACGATGTTTTACACTGATGTAACGAAATGCATTTTTTACACTGATTTTGAAACATTTTAAAACGAAAAAATGAGATAAAATTAAGAACGCTCGAAAAAACATGTTAAACGAAAAAATGAGAGAAAATTACGAACGCTCGAAAACATTTTAAAGATGTTAAACATGTTAAACGAGATTTTGAAACATTTTAAACGAAAAAATGAGATAAAATTACGAACGCTCGAAAAAACATGTTAAACGAAAAAATAAGAGAAAATTACGAACGCTCGAAAACATTTTAAAGATGAAAAGATTTTGAAAAAACGAGAGAAAATTATTATATTTATTGTTCGTTATGTTGGTGTAATTACAAACGCTCGAAAAAAATTCAAAAAAAAATTGGCATGACTATTATGGAATTAACGAGAAAAATATAACGAGTTTAATGATGTAATTTTTATAAAAGAATAACATAGTATAAAAAAGTTATAAGTGTATAAAAATCAAGGGGGAAACTTTGATTTAAAAAAAGGAAAATAGATATTATATTTATGATGTGGGTGAAATCTGATTGGCTTAAATGTGTTAATAAAATGTCCATAATGCCCTCATAAAATCAAAAAGGAATCTATGATGTGTATGAATCTGATTGGCTCAAATGGGTTAATAGGTTACCACAAAAATGGTGGGTTCTTATTTGAACCAAATCCTATATATATATATCTATATCTATCTATACTATATAATAAATAAAGGTTTTGATATGACACTTGTCAACATTTTAGGCCATTTAAAAAAAATTTCCCTCCTCTCTCTCATCATAAATATTTCTATGCCATATTTTATTAAATTTTGATTTTTTTATCTTCTCTCTTTCATTGAATATTGATGATTTTATTTAACTTAGTAAATAATATGATTAAATTATGAATTAGTTTTTTAATTTTTTATAAAACGTTTTTAAAAAATATGTATTATGTTATTTCAAAAAATAATTTTTAAATTCAAATATTTAACATGTGTAAATGTTTAATACATCTATGCAAAAATATGCATAACTAATATTATTATTAATATAATCATGTAAATTTGAAAAGATGCAATAAAATTATTTTAATTATGTAAATTCATGAAGACAAAAATTATAAACTCACATTATTTTTTATTCGCAAACCCGTGTATTACACGGGTCTATAACCTATCTATATCTATATCTATATCTATATCTATATCTATTTCTATACTACATAATAAATCAAGGTTTTGATATGCCGCTTTTCAACATTTTAAGTCACTTAAAAAAAATTTTCCCTCCTCTCTCTCGTAATAAATATTTTATGCCATGTTTTTATTAAATTTTGATTTTTTTATCTTCTCTCTTCTATTGAATATTGAAGATTTTATTTAACTTAGTAAATAATATGATTAAATTATGAATCGTTCTTTTATTTTTTATAAAACGTTTTTGAAAAATATATATTATGTGATTTTAAAAAATAAATTTTAAATTCAAATATTTAACATGTGTAAATGTTTAATACGTCTATGCAAAAATGTATAACTAATATTATTATTGTTAATATAATCATGTAAATTTAAAAAGATGTAATAAAATTATTTTAATTACGTAAATTCATGAAGACACAAATTATAAAATCACATTATTTTTAGTTCGCAAACCCGTGTATTACACGGGTCTATAACCTAGTATATAATATAAATATCATTGATAACAAATACCACACATAAGGTATATATATATATATATATATATATATATATATATATATATTTTCTCTCAACTTTTTTACATAAGGAATTAGTTAGCAGTCTAGTAGATATAAGACAAATGGTAGTTGAATGAGACTTGATTAAAATACCTTATTTTAATTAAAATCAACTCTTATTTCATCAATACTAACGTAAAAACAAATTATTCTATTATATTTTTATATCAATTTTTTATTCTCGACATGTTTTATTTATTTTTATTTGTAAGTTTTTTCTTTATTTACAAGTTTAATTGAAGGTAGAAGCAATAAAAATATTAATTATCACATCAAAATTTTCAACTAACGAGATAAATGTTTTATTCAGAAAAACAAAAAAGTAAATAAATGATATAAAAAACATAAATCAGCAGTTTGAAATTTACATCACATCAAAAAACTTTATAAGTATTAACCATCAAAACCGGCTAAATGTGAAATTGTAGATTCATTTTTTATTAGTTATTAAATTTTTATTTTTATTGTTAAATTTTGTAGGATCAGATGTTCTCATTTGATCAATAATAGATTATAGCAGCGGAATTCAAAGATGAATTAGCTCAATATTAGCAAGAACAAAGTAAATTCAATCAAACAGTAAAGAACAAGTTTGTTATAGAAAGAGAAATTCTGCAAAAGAAGTAATTCATTCAATCGCACTAACTTCGTTACCAATACAAAATGTCAACTGCCCTTATATAGAAACAGTGACGTCTGATGATGTCACATGATGTTGACACCTAACAGACAAAAGATAACTACTGATTTAACTAAACTACTGAGAATGTCTACAACATCTGAAGACATTCTCTTACAACTACTGAAGACATAAAACTACTTAATTAAGACTACAACGTCTGATGAGTAAAATACTCATCAGACTTTTTACAAGTACTGAATGAAAACTACTGAAGACAAAACGAAACACCACAACATCTGAAGACTTACACTTCAGCTGTTGTATATAACTTCAGATCTTGTAACTTCTGCAAAGTGAATGTCAGCCGTTGTGTTCTTCTTCAGTTGTTGTAAGTGTTGTGAGACTTAGAGATTTTTCTGATCAGGCTCATTGGTTCTTTTAGTCCAACAAACTCCCCCTGAACCAATGCAGCCAAAAACCTCTAATTTATTGATTGTCTCACTTATTTTTATCCCAGGCAGAATGATTTGTCTTTTTCTTTGAGATCAGTATCAAAATGACCAGTTTAAGTGTATGCCTGATAATCAACAGCTTCTAAAAATCTAACAGACAAAATATGAGAGGGAACTCCATTGGGGAAATGGACTATGAGCATTAACCCCTCTCATTGAAGCTATTGATCATATAATAACCTGAATGACTCCCTGACATAGGCTTCAAGCAAAATTACCTTCTCTTCTGGAGTCATTTTTTCAGGTTCACCTTCAAAGAATGACTCAGGTCCATAATACTCAGATAAGTACCTGGCCGTTGTCCCATCATGTAGCTCCACTCTGGTTATCTCTCTGTAAACAAATTCATCTGGATGCTTCCCTTCCAGAAATAAGGGAAGCTCATTTTACTTAACTCCTTCCAGCTTTCTGTACACTAATCCTTTCTTGATCATCTTGTTTTCTATAAACTTTGGAGCTTTCAAACAAGAGTTGTACACACTCTTAAAATCACTAATTATCTCCCAAGGATCAAGTACAGACCCTAACATAATATCAGCACTTAATACCTTCTTGATCCTTCTGGCATAAGCAGCTGGAGCCTCTCTCTTGTGGATCCTGTTAATGATTCTTGGATCAGGCCACATCCTAATCTGTTCCTTCCTATACTGATATGTGAACCTCAGAGCATACAACCTTTGGGCTTCTTTCTTCATTGCTATAATGGTTGATGTCTGAGGATATTCCTTGTCAACCATTCTTAAGATGTGCTCATCATGCTTTTTCTGGTTCTCTTCCTCTTCAAGCTTAACTTTCACTGCCAACCTTTGAGATTCTGGTGTAATCTTTGGATGTTGTCCACTCACCAGAGGCTTTTCAGGCACATAGTTGGCAGGTAAGGTTACTTTCTTCTTTTGAACAACCAGTTCTGAACCAGTTTTTGATGATTCAGGCTTTTGAACTTTTGTTTTAATTACAGTGGAGATAGGAAGCCTGTCTTCCTCATCAGATTCCTCTTCTTCTTGAATCCTTAAGAATCTCCTTTCTTGGGAGGAGCACCAACATCAGCAACTTGAGTAGATAATTTGGTGAAAGGAGTTACTTGCTTTTGAACATCAGATATATCAATTCCAATATCTTGCTCAACTTCACCCATCTGAATTTGATCTTTTTGTGCTTGCATTTCCTCTTGTTCAATTTCTTGTGATTCAGAGGTTGTAACCTCTTCTGCTGTTACTTTCTCAACATTGTCCTCAACTTCTTTATCACCAATTTCTTCAATTCCCTTTTCCACATTCTCTATATTAACTTGCTCAACCTCCTCCTCAGCAACAGTATCAACCTCAGCAGGTTTATTCTTCTTTTGTCTCTTGTATGTAACTTGAATAGCTGGAGACCTTTCAGAAGCAATATCTTCATCTTCATTTCTTTGCCTTTTAGAAGCTAAAGCTGTGACTGAGTCTGTTCCTAACTCCCCCTTTTTGGCTGCATGGGAAGAAGGAGTGTAAAGAGAAGTAAGCTTGGCAGTCACAGCATCATCTACCATTTGCTGGATTTGAGATTGTGAGGGTAGCCTCTCATCAAGGGCTTGGGTGATGATTGTCTTTAGTAAGGGAGTGATGAGAGGTATAACAGTGAGAAGGGCAGCAGCTAATGCCTCTGGGGGCTGGAACCCAAAGGATTAGTGCCTGAAGCAGAGGCTGGTGGCTTGTTAAATTGTGGAGTAGAGGTGGAAGTGTTTGTGTGACCTTCAAGATTAGAAGGTGCAATCTGTGGGGTAATAGGGGAAGATGGACTTTTGTCCTTGGACATCTTGGTGAGTAGCTCATTGAGCCTACAGACCTCAGCCTCAAGGAGTTTGTTCTGTTGCAGAACATCAGCAAGGGTCCTTTGGTCATCATTAGCCTTGGCTAAATCATCTGACCTCCTGAGAGTATCAGGATCTACCTGAGTTGAGTGTGGCTCAACATGATCAGGTGCCCCTTTTTCTTGGAACTGGGGACTTCCAACCTCAGGGGTAATCCCTTCGTCAGTTGTTGCCTCTGACAGGGTCTTAGCTATGTTACTACTATCAATCACTCCAAATGATGGAGGTGAAGAAGTAGCAGCCCTGTCAGATATCAGAATCTCTCTTTCCACACTAGGAGATCTGATTTGGTAGTCAAAATCCTGTTGGTTATCAGAGACACTTTGATCCTCCCCCTCAATGTTGGAGCTAATCCCAGTAGTGATAGGTGTCTGGGTGGGGATAGGAGTGTTCAACTGATCCAGGATATGTTCAATGACAAAAGTTGGGCTTTGTTGGGTGGTTTCCATAGGATTTGGCTGTGAAACAAAGTGCACCCGGGGAGATTGGTGCTGTTCAATAGAAACCTTTTCAAATGAAAGAGGTTCTAGAAATGTGTCTGCCCCTTCAATGGTTGCACCAGGTTCCTGTTGAGAGGAAGCCTGGGCGGTTTGAGCTGGTGGAGTCTGATGGACCACTGGTTGACTACTTCCAGTGGCCATTTCATGCCTTGGTGAAGCATGGGCAGACTCAGGGGACTCATTTCCCTGAGCAGCCTTTTTGGGCTTTTTGGAGTGAGGGTTGGTGGGGACTTTAGATTTGTATTTAGAAGTGGAGACTGTGGGTTCCCTATGCTTGGGTTTTAGCTTTCGGGCAGCCTCTTTGAGAGTGAGGTTTGAGTTGTGTCGGGAATATACCTCCAACAGAACTGCTGGAGCAGATATCCCCTGACCAACAAGGCCACTGTGCTGTAACTGTTTTTCTATGATGGCCATGATAAATCGTGGATAAAGTAGCCATCTAGAAGAAACAGGCTTAGCAGCATGTTCAGTTAATTCTGAAAACAAAATTTGTGAAAAATTTAGTTTTTGAGATTCCAGAATTGAATACAATACCTGTTGCCACCTGGAGGACATCTGGTCCCATGAAGAAGATTTCGGAGCCAAGCAAATGTTGATCATGTGAAAGATCAGGCGCTTCGGATCATTGAAATGCTTCTTGTATAGAGTTGAATCGCTTAAATCACCTTGGTATTCATGACTTGTGAAACAGAGGTCAGTTAAGTTCTTTGGGAATTGCGTGACCAAGTTCGCATCATCAAGGTGGAGAACCTCCCTTAGTTCAGCTGGGCTGATGTGCACATTATGACCATTTACTGTTGAACGAAGAGATATCGCACCAGTGCCAACATTGATGAGTTCTACATTCATCCAGAATTGATGAATGGATTCGACATGAAGTGTTGGATTTATGAGAAAGGCGGTTTGGAATTGTGATGCATTCATTAAGTCAACTGCTTCATCAAACTTGGACCAGAAAGAGGATTTTGTAAGATAAGCGACGGAGTTATGACGAGGTTTCAGGTTCATCGTCGCCATGGATGCAAAGACTTGAGAGGAAAGATAGGTTTTTGAAAAAGGTTGAAAGTTCTGAGGAATTGATAATGAAACAACTGAAGAAGGTTTGAGTTAAATAGGGAAAACAACAGAGGTTGAAACATCTGAAGAGTAAAGTTACTCATCAGATGTTGTCGACAGATATTGCTCATCAGTTGTTTTCAGCAGTTGCTCATCAGACTTTGTGAAAAATATGTTCATCAGAACTTGTGAACATTTTGGTCATCAGACTTTGTGAAAAAGTTGTTCGTCAGAACTTGTGAACATTTTGGTCATCAGACTTTGTGAAAAAGTTGTTCATCAGAACTTGTGAACAGAAGTTGTTTATCAGTATTTGTGAGAAATGTGTGACCTTCAGTACTTAGTGAACCAACACCCATCAGTACTTGTAACTTAGAGTATTGGTAAAGGTCAAAGCTTTCCTTGAATCAGTACTTCTGATATTTATCAGAATTTACTGAAAATATCAAAAATTTCAAGGTAATAAAGAGAAAATTTTATTAAAAATTGAATATTTTTGGATTTTTGTAAAATTTAAAGTTTATTTATAAAAAAAAAAACCAAGCTATTCAAGTTGCAGCATACCAAGCCTAAGAACTAAATTTTGAAAAGTGGAGGTGTCTAAAGGCTTAGTAAAGATGTCTGCAAGCTCATCAGCACTAGGAACAAACTTTGGATCAATCAGACCCTTTTCAAAACAATCTCTTATAAAATGATGTCTGATCTCAATATGTTTGGTCCTAGAGTGCTGAACTGGATTCTTGACAATACAAAGAGCTGAGGCACTATCCATTAACAATGGTGTCTTAGACTCTTTGATGCCATAATCCAATAGTTGAGTTTGAAGCCAGAGAATTTGTGAAGTACAACTTGCAGCAGCAATGTACTCGGCTTCAGCAGTGGAAGTGGCCACAGATGTTTGTTTCTTACATTGCCAAGAAACCAGACAGTTTCCTAGAAACTGACACCCACCAGATGTAGATTTTCTTGAAAGTTTGCATCCTGCATAGTCACTATCAGAAAAAGCAACCAGCTTGCAGGAATGTCCAGTGGAATACCATATTCCCAGTGATTGAGTACCCTGTAAGTATCTGAAAATTCTTTTAACAGCAATCAAGTGAGATTCTTTAGGTGCAGCCTGAAATCTAGCACAAACACATGTAGCAAACATAATGTCTGGCCTAGATGCAGTCAGATACATCAAGGAACCAATCATACATCTATAAAGAGTTTCATCAACTGAGTTACCTTTCAAATCAGCATCAAGTTGTGTGGTGCTGCTCATGGGGTTAGAACATGGTTTACAGTTTTGCAAGTCAAATTTCTTTAACAACTCTTTTGTGTATTTGGATTGGTGAATAAAAATTCCATCAGGATTTTGTTTGATTTGAAGACCCAAGAAAAACTGTAATTCCCCCATGGCACTCATTTCAAAATTTTTGGTCATTAACTCAGTGAAATCAGCACACAACTTTGGATCAGATGAAGCAAATATAATGTCATCAACATAAATTTGAACAAGTAGCTTATGCTGTCCTACATTCTTTATGAATAAAGTTTTATCAATGGAGCCTCTAGTGAAGTTATTTTTGAGGAGAAAAGTGGATAGAGTGTCATACCAGGCTCTAGGTGCTTGTTTCAGCCCATAAAGAGCTTTATCAAGCTTGTACACCCAATCAGGATGTTTATTGTCCTCAAAGCCTGGTGGTTGGCACACATACACTTCCTCTTTTATTTTACCATATAAGAAAGCACTTTTGACATCCATTTGAAAAACTTTAAGTTTGTGTAAGGCAGCATATGCTAAGAACAACCTAATTGCTTCTAGTCTGGCTACAGGGGCAAAAGTTTCATCATAATCAATACCTTCTTCCTGAGAAAACCCTTGTACAACCAGTCTAGCCTTGTTCTTAATTATTTGACCATTTTCATCTGTTTTATTCCTAAACACCCATTTTGTGCCTATTGCACACTTACCTGGAGGTAGAGAAACCAGCTCCCAAACTTGTTGCTTCTTGAACTGCAACAACTCCAACTGCATTGCCTCCACCCAGCCATTGTCTCTAAGTGCTGTGTGATAGTTCTTTGGCTCTTGTTGACTGACAAATAGAGCATAGAGACAAAAATTTGATAGTTGACTTCTTGTTGAAACACCAGCAGAAATGTCACCAAGAACTTGAGATAATGGATGATCCTTCAGTTCTTGATATGGAATAAGATCAGTGCAAGTGTTTGCTGGAGGTCCAGATGCTGCAGTTGATGAAGATTCAGGGAACAAAGCAGCAGGAATTTCAAATGATTGAGAAGATGCTAGAATTTCATCAGCATTGGTATTGAGTGGAACAGCTGGAGCAGGAAGAGCATCAGATTTGGCAGATATAGGCAGATTATCACTGAATCTGAATAAATGAGTACTTTCATCTTCATCATCTTGACTTCCTTGTGTGGTTTCTGTAGAAGCTTTTGGTGGAACTGCTGTAAGTACCTCATCTGCTTCACCAATAGGCTCAACTGGGAATTCATGTTGCAAGATGTTAAGATCAAACATCTCAGCAGGATTTTGAGGAATGGAATCTTTGGGACATTCATTGAATTTAACATGAAGAGTTTCTTCAACAATCTTTGTTCTACAATTGAACACTCTATAAGCCTTGCAAGTTGAAGAATAGCCAACAAAATAACCTGCATCAACTTTGGAATCAAATTTAGTAAGTTGATCTTTGGTGTTGAGGATATAACATGGACACCCAAAAGCTCTGAAGAAGGAAATCAAAGGGGTTAGAGAGTGAAGTATTTCATATGGAGTTTTCAACCATCTTTGATTTACCAGAACCCTGTTTTGCACATAGCAAGCTGTGTTAACAGCTTCTGCCCAGAAGGTCAGTGGCAAACCAGAATCAGCAAGCATTGTTCTGGCAGCTTCAATCAAAGTCCTATTTTTCCTTTCTACAACTCCATTTTGTTCAGGAGTTCTGGGAATACTGTACTGCCTCTGAATTCCCTTTGACAAATAAAATTCATCCAAAATGTGATTTCTAAATTCTGTGCCATTATCACTCCTTACACACTTGACAGGAATAGAATATTGCTTTTCAACATACAACACAAAGTTCATAATAGCCTTGGCAACCTCACTTTTGAGTGCAAGAAGAAAGTCCAGACAAACCTTGAGTAGTCATCTACAATAACTAGACAATACTTCTTCTTTGCCATAGACATTATCTGAACTGGCCCAAACAAATCCATGTGCAACATGTTCAAACAACCAGTGGATTTGGAATCTCCAATTGGAGGAAAAGAGACTTTGTGTTGCTTTCCTTTCAAGCATGCAGTGCAATTCTCATCACAACTAAAATCCTTTAAGGGAAGACCTCTAACCAATCCATGTTTCACCAATTGATTCATGTTTTTGATGTTCACATGACCTAATCTTCTATGCCACAGATTGGATTCCTTGAAAGAAGCCTTAGAGAATAGACAAGGATGACCCTTAATAGAGATTTTCTTTGATAAATCAAAGGCATATACCTTTCCCACTCTGTTAGCCTTAAGGAGTGTATACTCATCTAAGACTTTGCCAATCAGAGGCAACACATCAGAAGATAAGATCCTACAGTCTTGCTTGGTGAAAAGAGAAATATGACCCTTATCACACATTTGACTAACACTCAGAAGATTATACTTAAGATTCTCAACATGATTTACATCATCAAACCTAATCTCACCATTTGTCACAACACCTTTCCCTATAATGTAACCCTTAGCATCATTTCCAAAGGACACAAATCCTTTCCTTCCAGTAAAATAGTTATGAAGGAGAGATCTGCTCCCAGTCATATGCATGGATCCTCCACTATCAACATACCAGATGCTATTTTGGCATGCTGAAGGACCCTGCATACATCAACACACTTAGTTAGACTTTTGGACCCAAACCATTTTGGTTTTGGGTCTGTTAACACATGATGAAACAGAAGTAACATTTTCAGTTGAAGCAACACTTGAAGTAGTCTTATCAGAAGATTTTGCCTTGACTTTTGATTTTGATTTCTTCTTGTGAAATGAACCAACAGATGCCTCTGCTAGATTAACTTTTCCTAGCAGTTGTTGCATCATTAGCATCAGTTGATTATGGTTTTGAGTCAAAATTTTGATTTCATCAGACACATCAGAACTTGATTTTTTATTTTTGTGTTGTATCATCTTAGTGTCTTTAATTGATGAAGAAACTTTCAAGTGTTGTTTCTCTGAATCTGGAACAATCCCTTTTCCTTTCTTGGATGTATTTGATTTATTTTCTTGTGAGGATTTTCCAGATTTTGAAACTACTGATGATTCAGGTACAAACTTGGAACTAAATTCATTTTTCATTTTGAGTATGTTCTTGTTTTTATGCTTTATTTTGTTGAATTTAGAACCTTTTCTGTACCAGCATTCATCAGTGGAATGATTAAACAACCTACAAATTTCACAAGGCACCCTCTTTTTCTTTTCCTTGTGAGTGTCTACAAGTACTGATGACTTAGATATAGATTTTTGTTCTTCAGAACATCTGAAGCATCAGTATTTGTAGCCAATTTGACAACAGCTGATGTGTTGACAACTTCTGAAGAGTTATTCTTCAGCACTTGTCGATCAACACATTCATCATCAGCAGTTGTTGCAATATCAACTTTTTCCACAACTGCTGATGAGTGACTCTGACTTATCAGAAGCCGTGCATCATTTTCTCCAATTCCATCCCCATCTGACTCAATCAGGTGTAAATTTAAAACATTTGAAACTTTTTCATCAGGATCAATCTCAACTAAGACACTATCCTGACATGTGTCATTCTGAATGACATTTGTACACCCAATTGAATAAGAATATGTCTCAATCTCAACATTTTCAGACTCAACACTGCAATCATTTGACTCTTCCTCAGATATGTCTACAGAATCAGACATTTCTGAAGATTTGGTGGATTGATATACCTTTCCCCATCAGACTCACAGTCAAAACATTTTGGTTTATAATCAGCAGGGGGGGCAGTGTGATTGTAACCAATTCCAAACTTAACATTTGAAGCTGACTGTTTGTTTAACAACAATTCAAACCCCTTACAGGACTCAACCCATTTTTCACAATTGATTTGGGTTGCTGCAAGTGTTTGCTTCAGATCATTATGCTTCACAAGCATGACTTCCACTCTAGCTTTTTCATCAGATAACAAACATTTGAGTTTATAAATTTCAGACTCTTTGTCATTTAAAGCTTTTTCAAATCAGTTTTGTTTTTAGCCACGGCCTTTTCTAATTCAAATTTCTCATTAATCAATTCTACATTTATTTCCCTAATGGAAGCAAATGCTGAAATGCATGACTCTGAACATAACTTTGCTTTTGATTCAGAAGATACCTGTGATGTTGAAGAAGAGGGACAAGAATTGTCAGTTGAATCAATAGCCATCAATGCAAGATTTGCAAATGGATTGTCTCCACCATGTGGACCAGCTTCAGAGTAAGGCTGCATGTTGAAGTCAGATAAGTCATCAGGTAGACTACTCCAATCAACTACTCCAGGAGTAAAGAAACTCTGATGCTGTTGTTGTTGAGATTGTTGATTGGTTTGAGATTTGCTAGGATCAGGAAGAGCAGGTGATTGTGGAGGAATTAATGCTGGAGTGTGAGTAGGTTGAGGCATGTAAAAGCAAGGATATGGATATGGCATAGGATTTTGTGGAACAAAGTGGGCTGGATAAAATTGTTGTTGACTGGTTCCAGAAGATTGTTGTCCTTTGTTTGATGTGTTATTGCTTGGAAAAGTCACAAAAGGTGCAGAAGAGCTAGATCCAGTAGATTTGCACTCTCTAGCAAAATGACCAAGCCTGTGACACTTATGGCATCTCAACTTCCCTTTGTCAAAACCAACTTTGGTTTTGCCAGATAATCCAGGGAATTTTCTTCCTGTTCTTTTGTAGAACTTTTGAGATCTGATGTTGATTAATGCCATTTGACTCAAAATGTCCATTTCCTCTAGATCATCATCTGGGATTCCTTTCAAGTCATCCATCACAAAACACAAATTATCACCATAATTTCCTGCATTACCATCAACTCCCACAAAAGCATGTTCAGTATTGTTAGTAGAAAAATCAATATGTTCATCATAAGAACATTCAGACCCATTAAACTCTGACTCTTGACCAATCAATGCAGTGTTACCAGGAACAAAATCATCAGCAAGTTTTCCAGATGAAGACAGTTTTCTCTTCTGTTCTACCTCTCTCTCAAAAGTTAAGAGTTTCCCATGGAGTTGGGTGAGAGATAGATTTTCTAAATTAGCATTAGAGCGTAGGACAATTGTATATGTGTCCCATCTCTCAGGCAATGATCTGAGAAATCTGTTATTCATCTGACTATTAGTATATTCCTGCTTAACCATTTTCAATTCAGAAATCAAACATGAGAACCGCTCAAATTGTTGAGTCAATGATTCACCCTTTCTATGAGAAAAGGTCTCATACTACTGAGCAAGGATTTCTCTAGTGTTTGCTAAAACCTCATCGGTTCCACCGAATTGTTCTTTCAGTGCAACCCAGAGATCATGAGCAGTATCATGATGCATTAAGCCTGAATAAATCTCATTCGGCAAAGCCATGGCCAGAATACCATGAGCTTTCGCATCAATTTCAAACAGTTTAATATCCTCATCCGAATACATATCAGAAGGTTTCGGAATCATGATTTTAGTTTCAGGATCAGTGATCATGGGTTTATACGGACCATGCACTACAGATTTCCAACATCCTGCACTGTTAATCGACAGGTGATGTAGCATTCTGCGTTGCCAAATGTTGTACTCACTCCGAACAAGCATCGGAGGCTTGGTTGCGGAGCCTGTATTGTGCGGATCATTGTTTGGAGTTGTCATGATTACAGATTCAAACAATTTCACACGAATTAATGCAAATTTCAATCAATTGATTCAAAACAGATTGATATTGAAAGACAAATCAACAGAAGTTAACAGAAAACTTCAATCTATAACAAATTCTTACTAATCGGCTAATTCGATCAACTTAGAGAACAAAATTTGAGCAGTTTCAGAGATCAATTGTTTAATCGATCAATGATTAACCAGCTCTGATACCAATTGTAGGATCAGATGTTCTCATTTGATCAATAATAGATTATAGCAGCGGAATTCAAAGATGAATTAGCTCAATATTAGCAAGAACAAAGTAAATTCAATCAAACAGTAAAGAACAAGTTTGTTATAGAAAGAGAAATTCTGCAAAAGAAGTAATTCATTCAATCGCACTAACTTCGTTACCAATACAAAATGTCAACTGCCCTTATATAGAAACAGTGACGTCTGATGATGTCACATGATGTTGACACCTAACAGACAAAAGATAACTACTGATTTAACTAAACTACTGAGAATGTCTACAACATCTGAAGACATTCTCTTACAACTACTGAAGACATAAAACTACTTAATTAAGACTACAACGTCTGATGAGTAAAATACTCATCAGACTTTTTACAAGTACTGAATGAAAACTACTGAAGACAAAACGAAACACCACAACATCTGAAGACTTACACTTCAGCTGTTGTATATAACTTCAGATCTTGTAACTTCTGCAAAGTGAATGTCAGCCGTTGTGTTCTTCTTCAGTTGTTGTAAGTGTTGTGAGACTTAGAGATTTTTCTGATCAGGCTCATTGGTTCTTTTAGTCCAACAAATTTTTAGATATACCAATGGTTATTTATTTAATTTAAATAAATGGTTATCATTTATTTAATTATATGTAATAATATAAAAATGAATGTTTAAGTTCAATGATTATGTTAGTTTTAATGATAATTGATAATTATTGATAGATAAAATTAAATGAAGAAAAATAATTGGGTGATTAAGTCAAATTAAGTGATTAATATAGTAGGTTGGTGTAATTAGAAAATAGAGTTGGTGCAATCAGACTCATCCTATAACTAATTATGACATATTTTGGTAAACTAAAGTCAATATTAGTTTAAAAGTCAAACTTAGTACAAAAGAGTCAACAATAGTCAATTAAACTCGAATTTGGTCAAACAAAGTCAATATGAGTTAATCAAAATCATTATTACTCAACCAAAGTTAAACTTGGTCAATTATATGCTAGCTCATAAAATTTAACACATTACAATTTAATGTAACATAATGATAGGCCAACTAAATTATATTAAGAGTTGTTTAGAACCTTAAGACCCATAAAGATATGAATACATGGGATTATAACTAATGATGACCTATTATGTTCAACCAAAGTTAAAATTTGTTCAACAAAAGTCAAACTTGCTAAAAGAAGTAAACTTTTATCAAGCTAAGTTGTATTTGATTAAACAAAGTCAATATTAGTCAATCAAATTATTTTTTGTTTGATTGAAATCAAACTACATCACTTACGTCAATAATATACACATCTCACAAATTATTTATAGTAGTTATTATGGCCTATAACAAAATATAGTTAATCACACCCTATAAGTTCTAGATCTTTAAAGTCTAAACGAGTTAAGCTTGAGTTACAAAAAAAATAAACAAGTAAAAGTCGAGCCTTGGTTAGTTTGTACCTGACTTAGCTTGTTTATATTCCTAATTAAAACAAACATCATCCTTATATATAATAACAATAAAAAAATAGAATTAGTAAAATTAGCACATGAATTCAACATCTAAAATGAGTGATTGTGTTTCAATGGAGCTTCATTCTTTTCCTTTTTTTCTTTTAGTATATTCTCTTTTTCACTACCATAGAGATCCATTTGATAATCATCTTCTAAGTATTTACCGATGGTTTTTCTTTCTTATTATGTAGGAAGTTTATTTTCATGGGTTCTTTGTCTCTTATTATTCATGCGTATTTTTATTGAGACTACTTCAAACATGTGGTCAAGAAGCAAGCACGTGTGATAAAAGCTGCATGGGATCAGTCATCCGTAACTCAACAGATTTCCTGGTCTTTTGGTTTATTTAATTTTTGAATAAATTAGACGTTGTACAACAACTTTATTCATGTTTGATAGGATAGGTTGGTTGTCTACTTTAGCTATAAATATTGTTCTGCGATGTACTTGTTTTGATATCAGTTTTCCATAAAATAATAGAAGCTTGAACCATCAGTGGTATCAGAGCCAGCCATCTCGCACCTGTCTCTCAAAACACCACCCTCACAGCTAACTACACACATATGGCCGAACCTACCAGTGCTCTTCCCACTCAACCCACTCCGATTCCCATCTTCTAGGGGGACGGCTATGAATTTTGGTCTATTAGAATGAAAACCATTCTCAGATCCAGAGATCTGTGGGATCTCGTCGAAACCGGAGTCAACACTGGTGACACGGATATAGCCTGACTTAGAGCCTCTCAAAAGAAGGATGCTAATGTAACGGCTATAATTCAACAAGCCATACATGATCAGCTCTTCTCTCGTATTGTTGCAGCCACATCCGCAAAGGAGACATGGGAAACCTTGAGGCTCGAGTTCCCGGGTGATGAACAAGTCAAGGCAATAAAGTTGCAAGGTCTCAGACGTCAGTTTGAAACTCTGAATATGAAAGAGGACGAAGCAATTAGAGACTATTTTTCTCGAGTCATGGGGATAGTGAGCCAAAAGCGCTCATATGGTGAACCTGTTCAAGATCAGACAGTGGTCGAAAAAATCCTAAGGAGTCTAAGCACTAGATACGACTATATTGTGCCATCCATTGAGGTCTCATTCGATCTCTCTAAAGTTAGCCCAGTAAAGCTGATGGGATCCCTTCTGTCACACGAGGCACGGTTGAACAGTCAGTCCAATGACAAAGCAGAAAAGGTGGAGGAGCAGACCCTCCAAGCCGTTGGTGAACCCAGCAATGCTCTCTTTGATGGTAATAACAATTACAG
Source organism: Mikania micrantha (assembly GCA_009363875.1). Classification (NCBI taxonomy): domain Eukaryota; kingdom Viridiplantae; phylum Streptophyta; class Magnoliopsida; order Asterales; family Asteraceae; genus Mikania; species Mikania micrantha. Next base: position 93,228,800 of record CM018691.1, on the reverse strand, counting down.
AAGGGGTCACGGTCACAAGAGGTCGCGGTCGTGGAAGGATTCCAGAAAGGAATAGAGGACCTCAATGCCATGTATGCAACAGGTATGGGCACCTAAAAGAAGATTGTTGGTTTAATGATGACAATCAGGTACAAGTTGCTGCAGCAGAAGAAGGCGAACACCATCAAGAGAAACCACCACAACAGCACCTGTTCATAACTCAAACTGATGAAGGAAGCAGAAACAACCACTTATGATTCCTCGACTCCTGGTGCTCCAATCACATGACTGGGTTAAAGGAACCATTCGTGGATCTAGATGAAACTTTCAAGTTGGACGTGAAACTTGGTGATAAGAAAAAGCTAAAGGTAGAAGGAAGGGGGAACAGTTCAGATCAGTTCTCATGGTGATAACTGCAAGTTACTTAGTGAAGTTTACTATGCTCCTAATCTTGAATACAACATGTTGAGCGTTGTCCAACTAATGAAGAAGGGCTATGTTCTTACCTTTGATGAAGGAAGATGTTAGATCAGAAATAAAACCTCAGGCAATGGATTAATGTCCATTAAAGTGTCCAATAACAATATGTTCCTACTAGACACAACAAAAGCCTCTACACTTGAAGCACCTAAAAGTTCGGTCTCCAATGCCACTTCAAGCCTATGGCACCTCAGGTATGGACACCTTCACTATCATGGTTTAAAACTTTTAGCTGACAAAGTCCTGGTACGTGGACTTCCTCTGTTATACCCAATGCCTCATGTGAAGGGTGCATCTTTGGAAAGCAACACAAAGCACCCTTCACCTCCAAGTCTTGGAAGGCCTCAAAAAGGCTTGAGCTTGTGCGTGCAGACCTCTGTGGTCCAATGCAGACTCCAAGCCTAGGGGAAGTCTCTACTATTTCCTCCTTATAGATGATTTTACCAGGATGTACTGGGTTTATTTTCTCAAAACCAAGTGTGAAGCCTTCGAAAAGTTCAAAGCTTTCAAGACATCAATGGAGAAGGAAAGTGAATGCTTCATCAAGACCCTGAGAACAGACAGGAGCGGGGAATTCTGATCAAAGGCCTTTGATGACTTCTGCAGAGCCAATGGGATCAGTCATCCGTAACTCAACAGATTTCCTGGTCTTTTGGTTTATTTAATTTTTGAAGAAATTAGACGTTGTACAACAACTTTGTTCCTGTTTGATAGGATAGGTTGGTTGTCTACTTTAGCTATAAAAATTGTTCTGCGATGTACTTATTTTGATATCAGTTTTCCATCAAATAATAGAAGCAATCTGTTGAGTTATTTCTCTTATTCTCTATTCTAAATATATTAGTTCTGAACCATCAATTTTATTATATAATGCATTCTAATTGTTTGTGAAAATGCCCCGGTGCTATTTATGGTGAAGTTTATGGGGTTTGTTAAGATGGAAGGATCTAAACTCATGTTCCGAAAATGATTATGAAGATGGAGCTTTTGGTGTTGCTTTCTTTTGATTGGAAGATGATTTTGTATCACCTCTTACATACGTTCTTTGAATACATCATGTGTGGTATTAGTTTAATGACTCATAATATGCATTACCTTGATCTACACTAATGTTTAATTTGATTTTCTTTCACAAATCTATTCACAAAGGGTATGGATATTCATGCTATAAACACACGGCCGTCTCAAGCTTTTTGGTGGTTCACAGCAGAATAAAAATTAAGGACCTTTTGCGACTGTAAACCAAAATTATTCTCTTGTTTGAGACACAAAAATACATATTATCATAAAGGATAAAATTACAAGAATTACGAATATTAAAACAAAAAGAATTTTTACCTTAGTCAAAATACGTTACAACTCAAAAATCAATTTACCCCCAAAATTTTGAGGCACTTATTTGTAAGGCCCTAAGATAGGCTTTTTTTCCCCTAAAGTGAGCCGGCCTTGTGTAAACATCATGATTAATTTTGATTTTCCCAAGAATTATGAAATGTATCTACATAGGGTAAATTTAAAGTTTTGTTATACTATATATGGCTATATATCTTCCTCTGGATGTTAATGGAATGAAGAGCGTTGATTATTTGTAAAAGATTATAGAGAGTTCTGTTGGATTTATATGTACGGACCCGATAAATTAACGTAACTAACCGAGCTATGACCCGTAAGAGTTACACCTTGGTCAACGAACATTAAATCCACTTAACTTGATTAACTGGTAATCACGAACGGATTTATAATTTATAATTGTTATAAATTTTATAAGTTTAATTATTTATTTAATTAAGCTAATGGTGTTGAACCTAAACTAAACGATTGGGCCTTAAGGCCCGAAAGTGAGTATTATAAGATTAAAAAGGAGATTAATCTTAAATTAACCCTACCCTAATTTTTCTTGCCGTAAGTCAACAAAGAAAAAAACATAAATTGTGGTTGTAGTTTTCTTGGGCTGGTGGAGCTGCTGTCAAAAGAAAAAAAAGGAAACAGGGAACCAATTTTTTTTTTGTTTTGATTTCTTGTTGTTGTAGAGAACTCAAGAAAAAAAAACAAGGATTTGTTTTTATTCCTTTTCTATTTGTTGCTACTGTCAAACATCACAAAGAAAAGGGAATAGTTCGTGATTTATGATCAACAAACCTAAACTATCTTCTGCTTCAATCGCGAACCAGGAACCCGTTCGTGCTCATGTTCTAGCATAAGTTCGTTGAACCTCGGTGTCTCAAACGGTTAATCATTAACCTAAAGGGTATAATCATTTCTCATCGGTAGATTATTTAGTTAATATTATATCCGTGTTTGTATGTTTGTAACCATGATCCTGATTGAGAATTTAACAGTGTTAAAGTTTGAAACTCTAATTACGCTGCGTTAAATTAAATATGGATTTAATATAGTAATTGGTCAAACTTGTTTTTACCTAAAAGTCAAACCGAATACCACCAATATTCCCAACAATGGTATCAGAGCCACGTTTACAACAACAACAACAACAACAACAACCTTACCCAGTATATTCCCACTTTCAGTAGGGTCTGGGGGGGAAGGATAGATACAAACCTTACCCATATCCCAATTGGGATAGAGAGGCTGCTCCGAAAGAGTCCCCGACTCAAAGTTATCGTTTGAAGTTGATCATCCCAATGATTTTAACGTTATTTTCACAAAATAATTGAAATAACGTTAAAATTAGTGCACTTTTACTTTTGCCCCTTAAGGGCTCACAAATATATACATGATATGCGTGCACCACAAATGGGGCGTTATCAGAGCCACGTTTACAACATGCAAATTGGATCCAGTCAGTTTAACCGGTTACATATCACAAACTCTAAATTGTTTAATATTTTGAGTTTCTGATCCAAATGTAGATCTGAATAATTATTTGGGTAAAATTATTTATTTGGTCAAAGTTATAATTGACCAAAAGAATTACCCAGTTTAATTATAAAGTTATGATTGAATATGTAAATCAGGCCCGACCTTGTGTTTGTTTGGTTGTTTAATTTTCAGTTTTGGTTTATTATAGTTTGGCCCATTTTGATGGCTCAAAGTTGTAATAGTATAGGGTTTGTATTTTCTCCTTATGTATTTCAATTTCTTGTAAATATTGTAATGACAAAAGACCTGAAGACAAAACTGAAGAATCAAGATCGATCAAGAAGCTCGGATTTGGAGGTTAGTGGGAGCAGCTCAAGATCACAAGATGCATTAGATTCATCATTGTGGTTGATTGTGTGTTGTGACTCCGTGACCTAGTTTGTTTTGCTACTTGGCTCTAGCAAAATCAAACACAATTTGGCCTTATGATTTACATATTTATTTAATTTGATATTGTGGTTGCTTTATCTTATAAATGTTATAACATACCAACCAAATACCAAAAAGGTTTTAAAAGGAGTTTTAAAACGTAATCGCAATAAAATGTCAAGTTCAAAAACTAATCAATTTTGCAACTTGTAAAAGTTTTATAAAACAAATGGTTTGTTTTAAAATATATAACCAATGAGTTTCTACAATCTAAAATTGTTTTAAAACTCAGAAACTTAATAGATTAACTATTAACTTTTGAATGGTATACAAGTCGCGACAAACTTAGTTTTAATAGGTTATTTAAAATTAAGTGTCCTGAGAGATGAAAGGGTTCATCACAAATGTCACGACATTAAAAATAGTAAAACTGGTTTTTACAACGCACGTATGATTAGATCATTCGTTGTGTTTGACTCTTATTCGGTAAACACTAAAATTGGATCCCATATATATATAAAATCAATAGTCTATGCTATCCTATTATAAGGGACACTTGGAGCATAATGTGAAACACCAGTGTTTGGAGCCACAACACCGCACTTGGTACGTAGTTTGTCCTCCAAGGTGCAAGAGATTCCGTTGACACATCCGGCTCTTCCACATGTACATGTTTTAGGATGACTATTACTTTCATATCTTGTTACGTGCCACAGCTGTCTGGAAATGAAAGTGAGCATAGATGAGGCTAATCGTACCACTAAATAGACAAGTTGTCTTAGTGGCCTCATACTTGAGAGTTGTGCATTTTTCACAATTGACAAACGTTATCAATCTACCTAATATCACTTACTAATGTTGTGTGCCACAACTGCCTTTAGTAACTGATACTGCTAGATTCTCAATCCTTATTCTAATTACTGTTAATGGGTCATTAATTAAATAAGGAATTAAACATTAAAATACTTATTATTTATTTTGTTTACATTAACAGATGTCTCATGAAAACAACTCCTCCTTCGCTCTCAAGTCCATACTTGAGAAAGATAAGCTAAATAACACCAACTTTCTCGAGTGGCATCGCAACTTGAAAATTGTTCTCAAGTTTGCGAAAAAGCACTATGTACTGGAAGGTCCAGTTCCTAACGAGCCTGAAGGTAATACGGATGCTGCACGTAAAGCCTGGGAAAAGCATAACGAGGATGCTATTGAGGTAGCCTGCCTTATGCAAGCCACCATGTCTTCTGATCTTCGGAAGAACATGGAAGACATGAGTGCCTTTGACATGATGCAGCAACTTACAGGCATGTTTCAGAAACAAGCCCGTCAAGAACGCTATGACACCATGAAGCAGCTTATCAGCTGAAAAATGCAAGAAGGCTCGTCAGTTAGTGCTCATGTGCTTACGATGAAAGGGTACATCGACCAACTGAGTAAACTTGGTTACCCCCTGTCAAATGAAATGGCAGCGGATTTCATCTTGAACTCTCTCCCAAAGTCTTACGACCAGTTCGTAATGAATTCCAATATGAATGCTTCGGAGAAGACTGTGCTTGAACTTCATGGGATGCTGAAGACGGCTGAGATGAATGTACCAAGAAAGGTCAATCAGGTATTGACAGTTTGATCTAATGGTGTTAGAAAACCCAATCCAAGAAACGGGGTTATAATAGCAAGGGCAAGAATAAAGCTATTGTTACTGCCAAGCATGCCACCAACAAAGCCAAGCCAATTACTAAAGCACCACCCCCTAAGGAGCGTCAATGCTTTGAATGTAACAAGATGGGGCATTGGAGGCGTAATTTCCCTGAATATCTGGCTAAGCTGAGGATGAACAAGGCCAATGGTGCAGGCCCTTCAGGTATCTCTATTTAAGTTATTGAACTTTTTACTGTTTCCAGCAACACATGGGTGTTTGACACTGGTTGTGGTTACCACATTATTAATGTCTTGCAGGAACCTGAAAAGTGGAAGAAGCTGAAACAAGGCGACATGGAGCTCATCGTTGGTGATGGGAAAAGAGTACCAGTTTTTGCAAATGGGACATATCATCTAACATGCCCTTCTGGCCTTGTACTTATTTTGAATAATTGTTTGTTCGCACCTGGTTTGACCAGAAACATTTTTTCAGTTTCTTTATTGTTTGAACAAGGATTTAAGTACGTTTTTAATGGTATTGTTATATCTACCTACTTAAATGATGTCTTTTATTTTGAGGCTAGACCTCGAAATGGTATTTATGAAATAGATGTTCAACCAAACAATAACATATACAATCTTTCTAAACGTATCAAATCTGGCATTAATGATACATTTCTATGGCATTGTAGACTTGGCCACATAAGCAAATCTCGCATAAAAAGGCTCCAGTCTGAGGGGATTCTTGAATTCACTTGACAGGACTCCTTTGATGACTGTGAATCTTGCTTAGCTGGCAAACTCACTAAAGACCCCTTCACCCATGTTGGTGAACGAGCAAAAGATCTGTTTGCACTCATACATACTGATGTGTGTGGTCCTTTCAGAACTATGTCTAGAAATCATGAAAGATACTTCGTTTCATTCATTGATGATTATAGTCGATATGCATATGTTTAAATAAAAGAAGCATAAGCATGAAACCTTTGAAAAGTTCAAAGAATTTCAAAACGAAGTAGACAACCAACTTGGTAAAACGATTAAGGCACTTCGATTAGATCGAGGTGGCGAATATCTCAGCTTAAAGTTCATCAATCATCTGAAAGAACGTGGAATTGTTTCATAGCCCACTCCTCCTGGCACACCCCAACTTAATGGCGTAAGCGAGAGGAGAAATCGCACCCTACTTGATATGGTTCGATTGATGATGTGTAGAACTAACTTGCCTCACTCCTTTTGGAGTTTTGCTCTTATGACCTCCACCCGCATTGTATATCTGGCACCGACTAAGAAGGTAAACAAAACACCATATGAGATATGGTTTGGCATTAAACCCAATTTGTCTTACCTTAGGGTAGGGGATACGATGCATATGTCACTAGGGATTCTGATGACAAGCTTGATCCTCAAGGCGAAAAGGTTGTTTTCGTCGGATACCATAATAGAAGCGGATATTATTTCTACCATCCTGATGCAAACTTGATTTCCATCAAAAGGAAGGGTCACTTTCTCAAGAAAGAATTTATTGATCGAGGAACTGGAAGCAATATTGTGGATCTTGAAGAAATTCGAGAACCGCAAACGACCGCTGACGAAGTCGGAACGTCTGATCAACAAGAATTTGTTGCTAATGAATCAGACATAAACACAAGCATTCGTAGAAGTAGCAGGACTCGCAATGATCCTCATAGATACCTTTGGCATCTTGATGGTTCTGAAGTCCTGGTAGTAGCTGAGCATGATGACAAACCTACTAACTACAAATCTGCTATATCAGATCCAGAATCTGCGAAATGGCTCGATGCCATGAATTCCGAGATGCAATTCATGCGTGAAAATCAAGTCTGTGACTTGGTTGAGCTACCCCCCGGTTTACGGGCAGTAGGGAGCAAATGGATTTTCAAGAGAAAAACTGACATGCATGGAAATGTTCATATCTATAAAGCACGGCTGGTTGCAAAGGGTTTCACTCAAACTCAAGGTGTTGACTATGGTAAACTTTTTCACCCGTTGCTATGATCAAATCGATCAGGATATTACTTGCCATAGCTGCATATTATGACTATGAGATATGACAAATGGATGTTAAAACTGCTTTTCTTAATGGACATCTTTCTGAAGATGTCTATATGGTTCAGCCTGATGGTTTTATTGATCCAAAATACCCAAGTAAGGTATGCAAACTAAACAAGTCCATTTATGGACTCAAACAGGCATCTCGTTGCTGGAATCTTCGTTTTGATCAAAAGATCAAAGAGTTTGGCTTCATAAAAAATGAAGATGAACCTTGTGTTTACAGAAAGTCTAGTGGGAGCACTATATCATTCCTCATCTTGTATGTGGATGATATACTGATTATTGGAAACAACATTCCTATGCTTAATGAAGTCAAGCACCGGTTGGGAACTTGTTTTGCAATGAAAGATCTTGGAGAAGCAGCTTACATTCTTGGAAAAAAATCCACAGAGATAGATCTAAGCGGCTTCTAGGGCTGAGTCAAAGTACATACATAGACAAAATGATGACACGCTTCAACATGGAGAACTCCAAGAAAGGGACTATTCCTATGACTAAAGGAACCGTGTTGAACAAATCGTAATCTCCTTCAACAGACATTGAAATTAGGCGAATGCAAGCAATTACATATGCCTCAGCGATTGGTTCTATTATGTATGCTATGTTATGCACTAGACCTGACGTCTCGTATGCTTTGAGCATGACCAGTCGTTTTCAGCAAAATCCTGGCATTGCCCATTGGACCGCAGTCAAAAACATTCTAAAGTACTTGAGAAGAACTAAAGAAATGTTCTTGATATTTGGAGGAGTGGAAGAAGAGCTCACTGTAAGGTGTTACACTGATGCTAGCTTCCAGACTGACTGAGATGACTCTCGCTCACAATCAGGTTTCGTATTCACTCTCAATGGAGGAGCTGTCTCCTGGAAAAGTTCCAAACAGAGAGTAATAGCAGATTCAACCACTGAATCTGAATATATTGTTGCATCGGATGCTGCAAAGGAAGCTGCTTGGATAAAGAAGTTCTTAGTTGACCTCGATGTGGTTCCAAGTATTCGGAAACCTATCCAGGCACATTTTGAGAAAGTTTCACTACATACGGGAAATAGTGGAATGTGGAGACATCATAATAAGCAAAGTGGACACAGATCAAAACCTAGCAGACCCGTTCACTAAGCCCATGACTCAGGAAAAGTATGATCAGCACAGGAATGCGATCGGGCTTAGATTTGCTAGAGATATGTTTTGATTTAGTATTTGGATGTACGAACATATAAACAGTTATACTTTTGAATTCACTTTTGATTTACTGGTTTAAATACAATTCTGAATTTTTTTGTAACTGTGTTCGTTTTTAATACGTTTAATCCATGAATATTGTATTCTTAATTATCCGTATTCAGTCAGACTCGTGAGAACGACTCTGAATTAAGACTATTCTGGATTTGGTCTCAAGTAGTTGACTACCAAATTCACAGACATTATTATGAATGATGTTAGATGTAACTTGCTTCAGATCATCTCCATGGATCTTAGTCATGAGATGTTTTTTAAATTGGTAAACTCATCTTGTATCCTCTGACCTGAGATATATACTAGAACTTTCATTTACTAAGGGACATTCTTTGATCATTGTCAACCGCTATCTCGTAACTGCCAGTCATAAAAGCTTTGATTGGGAATGGTTCTGAGGTTCAGTGGGAGTTTTATATAATCAAGATTGGGATTATGTACTCTTACATATTTCATGTAACAATTAGACATTATGGCGCCCTCGTTGATTCAAACTAGTGAAGCGTAAGGCCTTACCCAACCTGACTGTGTGTTTGATTGGACCTCTATGAATCTAAATCGAGAACAATATTAATTGAACGTCATATGAGAATGAATTAGATCCATGTCTCATTATTTCAATTGATGTCTTTTACAGAAAGGATAGATGACAATGATTATCATAAGTTTAGTATCCTGCTATAGTAGCACGATAATTTGGTTAATGACTTTAAAGTGTCATACCTTGTTAGTGGCAGTCATGTGCAGCTAGAGCACCACTGACTGTCTGCGTTAACCTTTTGTTGAAGTCCGTCCAAGTGGGAGACTGTTGGATTTATATGTACGGACCCAATAAATTAAGGTAACTAACCGAGCTGTGACCCTTAAGAGTTACACCTTGGTCAACGAACGTTAAATCCACTTAACATGATTAACTGGTAATCACGAACGGATTTATAATTTATAATTGTTATAAATTATATAAGTTTAATTATTTATTTAATTAAGCTAGTGGTGTTGGACCTAAACTAACCGATTGGGCCTTAAGGCCCGAAAGTGAGTATTATAAGATTAAAAAGGAGATTAATCTTAAATTAACCCTACCCTATTTTTTCTTGCCGTAAGTCAACAAAGAAAAAAACATAAATTGTGGTTTTAGTTTTCTATGGGTGGTGGAGCTGCCGTCAAAAGAAATAAAAAAAGGAAACAAGGAACCAATTTTTTTTTGTTTTGATTTCTTGTTGTTGTAGAGAACTCAAGAAAAAAAAAAAGGAATTGTTTTTATTCCCTTTCTATTTGTTGCTGCTATCGAACATAAAAAAGAAAAGGGAATAGTTCGTGATTTCTGATCAACAAACCTAAATTATCTCCTGCTTCAACCGTGAACCAGGAACCTGTTCGTGCTCGTGTTCTAGCATTAGTTCGTTGAACCTCGGTGTCTCAAACGGTTAATCATTAACCGAAAGGGTATAATCTTTTCTCATCGGTAGATTAGATTAGTTAATATTATATCTGTGCTTGTTTGTTTGTAACCATGATCCTGATTGGGAATTTAACAGTGTTAAAGTTTGAAACCCTAATTCCGATGCGTTATATTAAATATGGATTTAATATAGTAATTGGTCAAATTTGTTTTTACCTAAAAGTCAAACCGAATACCACCAATATTCCCAACAAGTTCAACTGAATTTTATAATAATGTTCAATGTAACTCATGTCACTTGTGTATGTATAATGTGCTGCTAAAATTTTTGTGTGATGCATATTATTAATAGTTGGATACTACGTGAACACAACAATCATTTTGGCAAAATTGGGTGGTAAGTAGAGGTGGCAATTTTACCCATATCAAAAGAAATGGATTGATTTGGGTAGACAAGTATAGTATAATGGGTTGAAATGGGTAACATAATAATATTGAATGGATTGAGATGGGTAGCACTTAAACACAATGCGGGTCAAGATAAAAAATTTGATGTGTCGGTTTATGTGTGTGTGTGTGTATAATGGTTCAACAAAACCGAGTAATAAAAACAGAAGTGTACCTGGTATATGCAGTATAGATTGGGTAAGACCGAGTATCAAATCCTAGGGACACACAATCTAAGAATTAACCCTAAATAAAGACAAAGATGTGACTAAAGAAGAAACTTACTAACTATGGAAATTGATTAGTTTTAGAAAAGAATTTTAATAACGAATAAACAGAGAAATAGGATAACCTCGACAACTGAAACAAATTAAGAATTTAAGAAATCAGATAAAGAAGGGTATTACCTAGACTTGGAATGCTAACGGTACTTTAACAGTTTCGGAAATAAGATACGGGATATAACCAGTCAATAAAGATATGACAACTCAGGGAACACTCAGAACCATTAGATCATAGGGTCAACGTCACTAATATTAAAGAATGTTCCAAAGAGTCATGTGAAAGATCCCCATAATGTGTAACGGATTACCTAGTCAGTCTCTCCAAACATAGATCATTTAAGGATTAGAAGATCGTATCACATGGTCAGAATCAACAATCTCAGTACATCAAAAGTGTAGGTATGTATATGATTCAATCAAAAATATATATGTTAATACCTTGAATCGCAAGGAATCATAAGGAATAAACAGGAAAACTCGATGATCACGTAATTCGCCCGAAAAAACCCTTAAAACCCTAATAATCCAAATTCCCTCACTTGATTATTATTAGGAATGATAATTCTATTGTTTATAATCCAATTACAGATAATATCCTAAGGTTCGATTGGCCAAAGCAAACCTTAATAGAATTAGATATGAAATCGAACCCTAAAACCGATAAAACCATGTCAAAATACGTAGTAAACAACCAAGACTCATCAATTGGAGATTATCATGCACTTATAAAACATCATAACATCAATAACAAACAAACATACACAGTATATTCCCACTGTTCAGTAGGGTCTGGGGGGAAGGATGGACACAAACCTTACCCCTATCCCAGTTGAGATAGAGAGGTTGTTCCGAAAGAGTCCCCGACTCAAAGTTGTCTTTTGAAGTTAGTCATCCCAACACTTTTAACGTTATTTTCACAAAATAAGCAAAATAACATTAAAATTAGTGCTATTTTACTTTGGCCTCTTGAGGGCCCACACACATATACATTATATGTGTGCACCGCAAATGAGGCGTAATATTAACCAATATTAATCATATATAATCCGATCATAATCATAAACAATCAAAATCCCATAAAAATAAACCCGAAAACCGAATAAAATTAACCGTTAATCATCCATATCTAGGTAATACAATGATTTTATCCAAGAAACATGTTTATAACAGTAATAATTTGAAAAACATTAGTAAACATGTCCATGGATTCAAGTACAAACGGAGAATAATCAAGAAAATGAGTAAAAGAACCCGAAAACGCGTTTTCGGACACTTTCATATGCGTCTGAGCCTCCCCCGAGCTTCCAATTCAGTCCCAAGCTTCAAAATCTTCAATTTTATGTTTCTTGTTCGTAATCAGCCGTCCAAGGTTGAATTACTTGCAAATTAGGGTTTTTAAATGCTTAAATATATGAAAATGGGCCAAAGGTTCACGGTTGGGGGTCCATGGCCTGGTCCAGAGTTCAAAACAAGGTCCAAAGGCTTGGTCAAAGGTCCAAAATGACCTGGTCAACAAGGGTCAATGCGAGTCAATAGCCGGTCAAAGGGCAAGGGGGCACGCGTGTCTTGGGGCTGGTCTCCGGGTCGCACGCGGGTCTTCTTGTGAGACAATCCGGGTTTCACGTGGGTCAAGGGTGATCCACGGGTTTTGGGTGGATATTTAGGGCTAAGATGGCCTTCTGTGGGGCTACCATGTGTCCCATGAGCTGAAAGTTTGCCAGAATTGCACAAATACCTCCTGGACTTGCTGAAATTCATTTTTAAGCTCCGAAACATGCAGAAAGGCCAGTTTTTAACCTCGGAACTTGTGAAAGTTATATTTTAGCTTCCAAACTTCATCATTCGGTTTGTTCATAATTACAAACGTTTATTTCGCGAAACCTATAAAAGTGACATTTAAAATTAAAATTAGTAAAAAGAATACAAATTAACTAAAAATCTAATGAAATGAGATAAAATACTATAAAATAAATCCTAAATGATGTGTAAATAACGACACATCAATGGGTAACCAAAAGCTATGTAAATGCAATAGATTCAAACATTTAAAAATGATTAATAACATATTTGATGAGAAAATCACTAAAAATTATCCGAAGGGACTATCTGTTTACTTATAAGTTATAACACATTTTTAAGTTAAACTAAATTGATGTTTTTTAAAAACAATCCATTTAGACCTGAATTGATTTTGCTTAAAACCCGTTCTGAGCCGCACCCAATCTGACCCGAACTCATTTTGACCGGCTATCCAACCCGTCCATTTTGCCAGGTAGAGTGGTATGTTATTGGTTGTGAATTCTGATCTATATAAGTTATTGGTTGTGAATCGTTAGAAATTCATACTTTGCTTCATAGTTTCAACATGTATTATATTGTCCTCCTAACCATGAGGTTAGCATTGCTAGCTTGATTTGTAATTTTAATCTAGCAACACTGCATGCAAATTTTAGGTTATATTGGTTCCTTTGGTTTAGTTTTTCTTAAAGGAGCTAAGATTAAATCCTCAAAAGTTAATTATTTGATATTGTAAAAGGACTAACATTTTTGTTGGATGGCTATTGGATTTGAGGAAGGGTAACCTGGGTTGGTTGAATGATGATTGATGACCAAAAAATAGATGAGATATAAGCAATGTTTTCAGAACCGAACCGGACATTGAACTGGACGTCTTACTGGTTACTGGTCGGACTGGATTCAATAACCGGATGACTACAAAAATATTTAAATAGCATAATTTTTATATGTAACACCCCGACCGATGGCGGAAATGTCGGGATGCCACGAGGGATGTGTAGATTGTTCACAAGCTCATGGGCATCTAAAATATCATCACATATCAATTAAATCAAATAAAGTAATTATCCAATAATCATGTTCGTCATGATTCAAGTACAACTATTTACACAAAAGATTAACTAAATTAACTAAACACTAGTCTTTAGTAATCCAGTTAATTTTAGCTAAGTCCGAGACCCTAAGTGATAATGTCCAAAAGATGTAGAGCTACCCTACTCTACCTACTTCTCTTCGTTACCTGAAACATGTAGAAAATCAAGTGTTAACTACGAAGTAGTTGGTGAGTAATCATAAGTTTTTCTTTCTTCAAAAGAGTTTATAAGAGTTTATAAGCGTTTATAAAAGTTTATAGTTTTTAAGAAAATACACATGTGAACCTGTGAGATAATCCAACTCTGTATACACCAACAAACACAACAAGTCAAATAATTCAAGTAATCACAAGCAATCATTTAAAGATAGTCAATCATTCTCAACCAAAAAAATCAAATCAACAATCATCAATCAACATAATTATCTCAAAATAAATAATCCACGGAGGACCTTAGTCAACTCAACCAACGGTGGAATCATCACGGAGAACCTCAGTCAACTCAATCAACGATGTTCCTGATAATCATAATCATCCCATAATGTTCTCAAGATAAGATACCACGGAGGACCTTAGTCAACTCAATCAACGGCAGAATCATCGCGGAGGACCGTAGTCAACTCGACCAACGATGTTCTTAATATGCATAAGTGTCAATACAGTGCACTGCGGAGGACCGCAGTCAACTCAACCAACAGTGGAATCACCGAGAAGGGCCGAAGTCAACTCAAAAAACAGTAATTTAATCATTGCAGAGGACCGAAGTCAACTCAACCAACAATGATTCACGAAGTTGTGATAATCCATGTCAATCCACAATCAATAATAATTCAATAATATGAATATCATATTGATAATCCAGGTTTCACCTATGTGTTATCAAAATCATATTCGTTTTGGTATACATGTTCCACCCACGAGTTTAAAAGTAAAAAGATTTAAAAAGGGGGTTATGAGAACTTACCTTGACTAAGCGGTTTGCTTAGTTCTTCAGTTATCGGGCATAGGGAACGGAACTTTTACTCGAATCCTACAAATTAAGATTTGACGATATGTTTGAGCTATAATTTATTATTTGATTGTTCTCTTTTGAATATGAGTTTTTAACTGAGTTCGTGTAGTGAGAATGACTCATTCTTGTGATTTTTTAAGAATGAGTCATGCTAATGAGTATTCACACGAATGAGTCATGCGAATGAGTGTTCACAAACACGAATGACTCATGCGAATGAGTCTTCACACGAATGAGTGGTTCGTTCTTATGAGCCATTCGCCTGAAACAGGTTTCAGCCATGGAAGATGACGATTTCAAGTTTTAGGCGTATATATAGTCGTTTTGAGTGGGTTTAGGTGAGTAAACTCATTTAGAAGGTGTATGGGTCGAAAAAAAGATGTTTTAAACCGGTTTAACTACGGTTTCGGTCGGGTTTGTAGAAAACCCTAAAATCCGAACCTAAAACTGTAAATCTACCTCGTTTGGCTTCGTTGAGCTCATTTTCTTCGTGGGTTCGTGATCTAGACGAGTGGAGGAGTGTTTTGACACCAAAATCAAGCAAAATGGTTGAGATTTGAAAGAGATCTCTAGAGAGAGAGACTCTAGAAAGAGAAAGTGACGGGTGTGTGTGTTTAGAGAGATAGAGAGGGCTGGAAATGTGGGAAGAAGAAGGTTCCTCCCCTTTTATACTCCCGGTCAATCCCGCTCGCTCGGTTACGTTTGTTTACGTGTTAATTATTTTTAGTTGCTAGGTTTTTATGAAATTACAATTATATTACGAAACATTTAATAAAATGATTTTATTTAAAATCGTTTAAGGTGTTTATTCCTAGTAAACGTTTTAAATCCTTTTTATTTAATTTAAATATCGTAAAAATATCATTTTAGTTATCTCGTTGAAACACGTTACTTACGTACGCATTTATAAAGATCGTCATCTTTATAAATACAACGTTCGTATCGTATTTCAACTTGATTTATGATTCATGGAATATCATCTCATAATATTATTCCTAACAACTGTATTCGTGTGAATCGTCACCCACACGAACACATTATTAGGCTAACATTTCTGAAATAACATTCACGTTGTAATTAAGTTATATTCGTGACCTCACCATCGCATAAATGTTTTCATTATCGCTTTCATCATTTTAATAAAATATGTTTATCAATTTTCCATTTTCCCAATCCTCAACCCCACTAAGTCATATCACTGACACATCCATTATAGACCGAAATAAGTTTATGTATAGGGCATACGTAGGAGTCGGTCGCAACCGATCCAGCCGCCGTCCCACCACCATTTCGATAAACCATGACCATGTGTCCTTAACTATATTTAGTGACCAAACCAATAAACTTTAACCATTCTAACCAAAACCAAATCATATTATAATTATTCAGCTGCATTAAACTCTGTGGTTCAGTTTAGTTATATTTCAAACCAAATTTCTCATGGTTTATGCATAATAAATATATGCTCTCATCAATGTATACCAGTGATAATACCATAAAATAAATAAAAAATTATCAAATATCATGTTTTATAAGTACAATTTAAATATGTGCGGACATACATGAAATACAGTGATGTTACATTATAATACCTTAAAAATAAAATTTTATTTTGTTGGGCTGACAAGAATTTATTGAGTTGTTGTTGGGCTTAATGGACTTCATGGGCTCTTTCGTAAATACATATGAAATGATCAGAGAGATTAAAAAAGATAGATCAGATATTTTTTACGATTTGAAGTCTCTAGAAAACTTTTCACTTTTCAGTTTTCATCTACTCTCTTCGTCTACCCTCTTTTAGGGTTTCTTGTTTTGATCAAGTTCAATAGATTGTGGGTTTCTTGTTTACATCAGAACTAGAGGGTTTTTTGTTCAGATCAAGTTCTATAGATTGTGGGTTTCTTGTTCTGATCAAGTTCAATAGATTGTGGGTTTCTTGTTTACATCAGAACTAGAGGGTTTTTTGTTTAGATCAAGTTCTATAGATTGTGGGTTTCTTGTTCAAATCAAGTTAAGTAGATTGTGATTTGTAAGATTATTCAGATTTACTCTTTATTTTGTTGTTTTGAAGATCTTTGTATTTCATCAAAGATCTTGAGTTGTATGAAGTTTATTTCAAGGAGTTTGATATTTTTGGTTTTATCGTTGCCCCTAATTTTATCTCTTTCTTCTTTCTTCATTCTCCTACAAATAAGATCCAAGTTGAATCTCTAGTCAATATACAAGTTTCAACTAGAATCGTGAACCAAATGTGAATTTCCGGTCGGACCGCAATCCCGGTTCTCCGGTTTAACCGGTCGGAATGATAACTGGGCGGTCCAAACTAGAGGGGTTAAGAGCATCTAAATGAACCGGATTTGCAGGTGGTTCACGGTCCGACCGGTCCGGTCCGACCACGAAAACATTATATAAGAGTACCATTCTTATCACAAACTCAACTAACCCTATAGCACAATCATATCTAATAGTAACATTGGGACTGGTACTTTTACATTTATAATTTCCTTAACATAAATAAAATTAAAGTTCAATTACTTCCTAGAGTCGGGTTTTTAGTAAATAATGGGTTATTATACATCGTTAGCTCTATGTCATGTTATGAAGACTAACATGAAGAGACGTACTCAAACTTCTATTATTTTACACAATATGTAATCATAGCAAATATGTAAGAATTTGTTAATTGTATACTTTATGATTTTTGACCAGAGTAGTACACGAGTTTTTAGGCTAGCTATATTAATATAGAAATAGCGAGAATTAAAGAGAAGATTAGTTATGAACTTATGATCTTGTACTAGACTACGTGAGTCAGAGTTTAGCACCGTAAGTAGGGGCGTAAACGAACATAGCCGACTAGTAAAATACTTGGAATCGGCTCGGCTCGGCTTGTTTACGCCCTAGTCATAAATATGTGAAGAGTCTCTAGTTTGGATGTATCTTTACTTTTATGATTGGATTTACTGTAAACCCATTGTGATTCCATCAGTATTGAAGACTATGTTGAGGTTATAAATATGTTTGATGTTGTCATGGTTCTTGTTAAAAAAAAAACAATCGATCCAAGATTATGTAATTAGAATATGTCCACGACGTATGTTATCGTCATTCTCCCACTTGTTTCTCATGCGGGTCTGTTTTAGAGTCTCATCATCTTTATTATTTGCTTATAGAATTGGAGTACTCAACACGTACACAACTTTTAATGTAGTCTACTGAAAATGCATCTTAGAATTTTATCGAATCGTGTATGAAATCACTATTCGAAATCAATATTTAAACAAAGGATAATCCAATAGATTGAAATCACTATTCGAAATCAATATTTAAACAAAGGATAATCCAATAGATTTTTATGAGATATGAATTTTGTATATTCTTTCTGCGCCTCAATTTATGTGCTTAACACCAAGAAGATGACAGTTATTTTGCGATTAACAACCGCTAGGGGCTCTACCGCTTGGACCCTGCCAAGGGGCGGCCCCCTTAACCTCCCCACTTGGCCAGAAGCTTATAAATCTTAAAAAAACATTTATTCCACACTTTCAACTCTTTAAGATTACCTTACTTCCAGTTACACTAAAATATACAATAAATTGTGTTGTTTGATTTCTACACATGGTTCCAGAGTGGAATTCAATCTCAATCGATACTAATGATTGCTTTTTGAAATCCTTAACAAAAATGTCTCTGATATCAATAATCAAATTGATTCCTAGAAATAAAGAAGAGGAATGTGACACCATTCTTTTGTCAAGACAAAAGAGATGAGTGTGTTGACCATGGGAGTGTGGTTGTGGTATTGCAGGAAGTGCAACAATACCACTTCATGTTTGTGAGTACCACATAGAGTGAAATGATACTCTTAGGAGTAAAATAATGTAACATATGACCTTACCTAGTTGGGGGAAAGTGTTTATGTTAGCTTGACAAAAGAGGATGATGTGGCACCTGATACCATAGGTTATATCGATACAACAAGGTGAGGGTGAACAACTTCTTGTCCAGACATTGTTGTGTAACAATTTTTTTAACAATGCTTTTATTTTTCTCTGATTACTAATAACTTACGTTTGTTAATTTATTAAAAAAAAAATCTAAAACACACATTGTATATATATAGTTTCTGTTCAATTCAAGTGCCTTGAGAGAAAATTTGGACCGTTTAAAATGGTTGAGAAATAAATCTCAGCCGTGTAAATTCAATTTAGGGGGTAGTTATGAAAACAAGTTATCCCTACTATCCCATTTATCCCAGTTAAATAATTGCTATTTTTTTGTAGAATAAATTTTTACTAAATTAATTCGATTATACCATTGTACCTGGTCACCGGATGGGTATGAAACTAGTTTTATTTACTTTTAATAAACATTCTGTCTAAATTTTACCAAAAACCAAGTTATATTCACATAAAATATTTTTAGGCTCGCAAGTTACTTTGACACGTGATTAAAACAAGATCTTGAAGGATTCTTTTTTCTTTGTTAATAGATGATGTCATGATGATAATCATTTCTTTCTTGACAATAAGAAAATGTAGCCTTATTTTATATTTTTAAGTTTACATCTCTTGATAGTGAATTTTATTTTTAAAGTTATTATTTGTTACTTAACATTTATTTAATTTATTTTAGTTTTAGTTTTTAAAATAAAGTTTAGGAATTAGGGATAATTACTCCACCTCTCAAACTCGATATAATCATGATCTGAATCAATTGGGAGGAGTTGATGTGACATACTCCCACACTTAAACACTATCCCACAGGCTTGATAACAACTCAAAGAAGCATAAATCATGTAACTCACCCCTGAAGGTGAACGTTGTCCCCTCCACTGCCTCCGACCAGAAACAGCGAGAGAAATCAGGAAAACTCCTAGAAAAGAAAAAAAAACGAAAAAAATACAAAAAACGAAAGGAAAAAAAGCGAAAACAAGCATATAGCAACATTTTTTGTCACAAAATGTTACAAATAAGTTGCATTAATTAAAGTTACGTTAGCTTAGTGCAATCTTTTTATTACATAATACAACCTTTTATATAGAGTTGTGTTTAACAATATTGCATTTGAAAAAAATTGCATTATATAATAAAAAGTATTGCCTTAGGCTCATTTTGTTGTAATGGCTTTTGAACATTAGAAGAAATGTTGTAATAATTATGAAAAACGTCAAAGTTATGCATCTAATTAGGGCTGGTAATTTAAGACACGAAAATGTTAATTAACATGACAATACATGATTTTAACATGTTTCGTGTCTAAAACAGGTTGACATGTTAAGATTGTTTATTTTCGTGCCTAAATAGATAAAAACTCGTTAGCATGTTAAAACATGTTTATAATTTAATCTTAAAATAAATAGTGTAATAAAATGGTGGGTAGGCGATAACTTTTTAAAATTTATAATTCACTAACGCAAGTTTCGTAATAGGTTTCTTAACTGGTTATTTATTGTGTTAATTATTAATAAACATGTTATTTCATGTTGTCATTTTTATAAATAGGTTGTGTTTGTGTCAACCTATTTCGTTTTTTGCATCTTAACGTGTTGTGTCTTATCATGTCGTGTTAAACTTGTTACTACAACACTAAATTTTAATATCATTGTCTAGTAAATAGTAATAAAAACATAAATAGAAAGGGCATTTGTGAATGACATATGCCATGTTTTTGTTACCGGATCGGTTCAACCAGGAACCGTAGACGACGGCGGTCCGCTCATGCTTGTTAAGACCACTTCTCAAATAACCAGCCGGTTAAGAACAGTCGGCGGTTGAACCGGATAACCATATTAGAGGTTGAACCGGATCTTTATGCTTCTTTTATGGTTTTTTTTAAGATGACTAAGGTTTTTTAAGCGCAAACAAACAAGGCCCAAATCTCCAATAAATGTTCCGTTCTACTCTTACGACGGTGGAGGCGAAGTTCTGGTGAGTTGATCTTGAGGCAGGCGCAGCGACGGAGCTTGGTTGGGAAATTTTTAAAATTCGAAATACATATTAATTTTTTGAAGCGAGAGAATGAAAACACTATTTTTAACTAAAATTAAACATTTCGGCTAAACTATTATCACTTCAGAAAAAAAGCCTCCCCAAATTGGCCCCAATCAAGCTTCACTCATGAACAGGTATTAGATCTCTCAAGAAAATTAAAAGAAAATTCAAGAAGAAACAAGAATATTATGATCTAAGAGAAAAAGGAATGGTAACCACACAATTTTTAAAGAAAACTAATTATTAAATTATAAAAGAAAAAAAAATATTGAAAAGTGAAATGATAGTTGATAACACTCCACATAATTTGAGTCTACTAGCTTTGAGTTTGAAAAGACAAAAGTATTTTAAAAAATTAATATTATTGTTTTATTTTATAGCATTCAATTTGTGATGTTTCTTTTATAATATTGTAGTTTTTATATTTTTAAAAATCAATATTATTTATAATATTATTCTGTTCTTAAATTTGGTCTAACCGATTAGACTGGTCCAACCAGTAACCAACTAGATGTTCGGTTCGACCTCCCGTTCATTTATGAAAACATTGTAAACATGCTTTCTCTCTTTTAGTTGAGAGTTTAAGCTTACAATTTAAAATATATATATATATAGGGCAAGGATCAAATAAAAAGTCAATTTTGCCTAAGAACGCTAAAAAGGATTTTAAAAATCCCTAAAACCGACCCAAACGAACTCCGATTGAATTCATTTCGATGTTATTGGAACCGTCTCATCGAACCCTACAATATTTGCTTTTTAGTTTTATCTTTAACAACTAGTTTTAGAGTTTGGATTTTAGGGCATGTTTTTTTAACTTTTAGGTTTTATCTTTAGGTTTAGGATTTGTTTTTATAATTTTGGTTTCATTATTAGGGTTTATTGTTTATGATTTAAGGTTTAGGTTTTAAGGAATTAGAAGCAGGTTCCAATGATGTAAAAATGAATTCAATCGGAGTTTGTTTGTGTCGGTTTTCGAATTTTTACACATCCTTCTTAGCCTTCTTAGGCAAAAAAGACTTTTTAGGGGAACCTTCCCCTATATATATATACTAAACAAATTGCTGTTCAGGAGGGAGAAAAACAAATGGCATGGCTGTAATTAAACACGGTGGCCTTTTCATATAGATTTAGCAGCTAAGCAATGAAATCCTTCGTCAACAAGAAAAGATGGCACCAGAAACCGCCGCAATCTGCCGTTATGAAAAAAAAAATAAAAAGAAAGAAAAAAATCAAGCCGCAACCCGAACCCATAAATTGCCACGTGTCAAAACTCCCGGACCTCAAAAAGCCACGAATCCATCAACATGGGACACGTCATCCATGTTACAGTCCAGATATTTAAATTTAAGGAAAATATAAAATAATGCATTATTATTTTATTATTATTATTGAAGTATAATTTAGATATGTCTAGAGAAGGCTATAAATATCTCAAATCAGTTTGACTCCCATCATTTTCTTTGCGAATCTGCTTTCTGACGTTTGATAAATCCAACAAATAAACCGTGAAGATTCTCTCATCTTTATCCCAAAATCTCTCCAGGATAAACACCATTTTATATATTTTGGACACGAAGTTTATCGAATAACCAATTGTTGATTGTTGTGAATCGAAGTAGCTTTTGATTCGTTGTTCATGCTTCTCAATCGGTATGTTTATGTTTGATTTCGGTTTTCATATTGATTTTTGAGTTGTAATGTGTTGATGATCATCCAAAATGCCATTGATTCTAAGAAATGTGGAATTCGTCTCGATTTGTTTGGTTATGTGGATGATTTATGCTAATCTGTGAGTGCTGGCTGTCCTCTTCGATCTAAATTTTCACATTTTGAAATCTCGATCGAAACCTAGCTAGAAATGCTGAATAACTTTGGGTGCAAGTAAGCTTTCGCGCCAAATTTAATTTTTACATTTTGATATTAAAAAAAACTTTTGCTTCTTCGCCAAGTAAATTTGCTTAATCAGAGAAATCCTAAATTTCTAGCGTTCGTTGTGGTTGTGGTTGATGTTCTAGGCGTACTTAGTGTTGTTCTGTATGTGTTCTTCTGCAGGAATTCAGAAATTGGTGTTTCTAAGCCACAATTGAACACAGTTTCTTCATCAATGGATTGCTTCAGGAACAAGAAACCTCGAAGCAGGCGTGACGGACCAAAGTGCGTAGCGGAAACACTCGCGAAATGGAAGGAATACAACAAGAAAATCGATTTGTTGGATGAAAATTCAAAACCCGTACGAAAAGTTGCCGCCAAAGGGTCAAAAAAGGGCTGTATGAAAGGTAAAGGTGGACCTGAGAACTCGAGATGTAACTTCAGAGGTGTGAGACAAAGAACTTGGGGTAAATGGGTGGCTGAGATCCGGGAACCGAACCGTGGCCGGCGGTTATGGCTCGGGACTTTCGGGTCTGCGGTCCAGGCGGCCCTGTCTTATGATGAAGCAGCCCGAGTCATGTATGGGTCTTGTGCGCGTCTCAATTTGCCAAACTGTCGTTCGATGACCGAGTGCACTCAGATGGTGTTTAATGGTGCGTCGAGCTGTGACTCGACCACGACTTGTAGTCATTCAGATGACTCCAAACATGGGTTCGATAGGAAAATGGTTAAACAGGATGAAGGTGAATCGAATAGTGGGCCATTGATCATGGTTAAACAAGAGGTCAAAGAGGAACCGTTTGAAGAAGAAGAACCAATTGAGATGAAAACTGATCTTGATTTTCAAAACGTTTATTATGGTAATGATGATATCTTTGATATGGAAGAAATTCTTGATCAAAT
Organism: Mikania micrantha; assembly: GCA_009363875.1. Lineage (NCBI taxonomy): Eukaryota > Viridiplantae > Streptophyta > Magnoliopsida > Asterales > Asteraceae > Mikania > Mikania micrantha. The sequence goes on along the minus strand of CM018691.1, from coordinate 93,205,344 downwards.
GACGGGCCACACAAATGCAGGAATTGGGTTGGAACGGGTCGGGTCACATGAGTCTTGGTTAAAGAACGAGCCACATAACCAGGACCACGGGTACAATCAGCAACAAGATATTTTTGGTGGGTCAGCAGCAGGTTTTGGGTTGGGTTTCTTGAACCCAGAGCAGGTCAAGGTGGACCAAGACGACTTCCAGGAGCTCAACGACATGTGTTGGCTCGAACCGACGCAACAAGATGTTTATGGGGTTGCAGCAGATTATGGGTTCGACTTTCTGATGCCGGGTCGGCCTGAAGATTGTAACTTTGCGTTGGATGAGTTGGGGTTCCAGTTTGGTGGCTGATTTGGTGCCCGAATGAAACTAATCAATGTGATCATGGAGGATTTGTATGAAGTGATTGGAATAAGTGGCCCTCGTTAGGGATGAAGATATATGGCTGAACACAATATATCCAGATATGTTTATTCTTCTAAATTCAGACGATTGCAAAGCTAAATTTTTAGGTTTTATGTTATGAATTCAGATGTTTGAAGATAAAAAATTTAGTTTTTTTTGCTTTGAATTTAGAAGTATGAAGCCAAAATTTTAGTTTTTTTCTTCTGAATGCAAACGTTTGCAACTAAAATTTTATGCTGAGGATGTTTTTGTATAGTTTGGAAACCTGAAATAAGCAGTGGTAATTATCAATGTTATGGTGTTATTTTTTTTTAAAAGCAAATGCAAGAATCTATTCTGGTTGTAATTAGGGAAGTTGCTAAATACCAAATATGCTTTAAAATTTGTTTGTATTTAATAAATTACATGATCAAACTACTTCCGTGAGATCTAATAACACAGAGGGTAGATCAGTGTTGTCTGGTATCATCAATGAATTTACTGTTGCTTCGGATTTAGGTTAGAGTTGAGATTTTTTGGATATTTTTTAGGTGACCTAAAGACTAATAGTGGTTTGGGAGTTTCTTTTGGAAGCTAGGTCTCGTGGACTCCAACACCACCTTCATACTTGCTATCAACGAATGAATGGGAGGTGTCATGTGTGTAGACTTCCGCTACTCCATGAGCTACTTCAAGTAGCATAAGTCTAGACACATGGCACCTTTCATTCGATCATTGGTTGGATCGTTAATTAATAATATAAATAAATATATTTGTTTTCTATTATAATCAGTAACAGGTCAAACATATCTAGTAATTTTTTGTGTGCTTTTGTTTTAATAAGTCAATGTTACAATTTCTGAATCATAATATGTCCATTAGTTACGTTAAAACCCGTTGGCCCGCATCCATCCTGACCAGTTACCCAACCCGCCTATTTGATAGACTTGACCAGCTTCTTTAATTGGATAGAGCTTCTTCTCATAAGACTTGTTGTCAGTAGTGAGAAAAACCTTGCTTATCTATCTTTAGAAAAAGGTTAGAGAAAATGATAACTAGATTAATGTCTTATGTCTTCATCTGTTATAACCTTCAAGGAAGATGCAAGCTGAACAGATGATAAGACGATGCACCATTGTACTTCTTTCCAGTAGGGAATTGAATGCATTATAACTCCTTCTATCTAGCGCTCTCAAGATGAGGTAACTCAAAGCTTTGAACGGATCCTGCCTATTTTCCTTCTAGTGATTAAAGTCTTCTATTTGTAGTTTTGAATCTTTCTATGGGTTTCTTTACCCTTCTCTAAGAAGCTATAGGATTGTGTTGTGAGGGAGGACCTCTAATGCTTCCTCATTACTCTTCTAGTATCGTTTTCATGTCGTATTTCACTATACAAAAACATGTTTATTTATATTGCAAAACATATACAAGATGCAAACTTGTATATCTAGTAGACTTGATTTAAATGCAATGTGATATTATTTGTTTATATGCTTTTGGATTATGATGGAAGTCGTTCCATACATAAAACATACTAGTAAATAAGTAGAACAAGAATGTTTGATACATTATTCTCAATGACTTAGGTCCTTGTGTTAAAAAGGTAAACGTTATACTATCGCAAACTAGTAATGTACATGCTTAATCAAAGACCTAGCTAGCCTATTTTATATCGTTGTATGATTACTTGTTTGGAGACTTGGTTGATGCTTATACTTGTTAAACTTGGAGTCATGTATGCTTTTAAATCTAGTTCTATATAGTTTATTAATTTGCCTGATTTTATAAGTATTATATCAAATTGTATGATATGCGCACTAATTATACAAATAATTGACCAATTTAGTTTACACGTTTAGACACGACATGAATCATGTCTTAACAAGTTAAAACACATGTTATCTTGTTATAGATTTGTTTAGACCTATTAACATTTTCAAAAATAATTAAATATAATTACATCTATATCTATATCTATATACTCTCTAATAAAAGAGTAAATATTTTACCATATGTCACAATCTTACAACATTATTGCCACTTGTCACTTTCTTACACTACAAGTGTCACTTGTCAATCTCTTATTATTTAACTTAATTCTCTCTCTTATTAAATAAAATTTTCTTTTATTAAATAATTATAATATGAATAACTAATATATTATTTATCTTTTTATTATAAAACACACTTAATGATGTTTTTAAACAATGACATTTTTATAAACAAATGATGTTTTTTAATATGTTTTTAAACAATGACATTTTTATAAACAATTGATGTTTTTTAATTTACTTATAAATTAAAGTAATAAAAATGATAGAGAAAGTTACACTTTTGGTCCGTTATGTTTAACGTTATTTTTAAATTGATTAAGTATAAAAATTAAATTTATATTATTGATTTTAAAAGTATGTTTTTAATATAATACTAACTGAAGTTTTTAACATCAATTATTTCAAAGATATTAATTATTAAACATTAAAAGGTCATATATTATTTGTAAATGATTAAAGTTTTTAATTATTTTTTATCACTTAAAATATTTATTAATATGTAAATTAATCATTTTATATGAAAATATTATTTTATAATTGCTAAATTTCCATTGCTAACTATTTAATATTTTATATTAAATCCGGGTAATACACAGCTTAATAACCTAGTAACTAATAAAGTAAATTGCAAGACCTTACGTGAGTGTGTGGGCCGTGTGACTCCTTCAAGTTTGAATATTTGAAATTCATTTATCCAGAATCCTTCAGTTCTCACGTTTCTACTAACCCTAGTGTCCCAACATCCTGTCATCGCCTTAATGTCCTTGTTGGTGCTTTTCACCGGTGCTCGCCCTCTTAATTTGTTACTGCCTATGCTCCAGCCCGCAATCCTCATCGCCTCTCATCCCCTCCCCCGCAATCCTTACCGCCTCTCATCCCCTAGCCCGCAATCCTCACCAGCGCTTGCCCCTTCATCGGCTCTCCTCACCACCTCTCCACCCCTAGATGGTATGCTTTGGAAACTCTTTTTTTTCTTCAGTAAATATGTTTTTCTTATCATGTCTTTAAACATGTCTTATAGTAGAACCAGTTTTAAAACACGTTCGTGTTCATGTTCATGTCTTATCGTGTCATGTCTAACATGTTATGCCAGATCTAGTGAAGACTGGGTGAAGACACAAGATATGATTAGTTGACTTAGTTAATTGTTTAAACAATGTTCAGTATATCCTTTGTATGTTTGATTTTGAATTCTTGTAATGATTTGGTTGTTTGTCTTGAATGAATGTTTGGATTATATAAAATGGATGTCTTAATCATTTAAATTTTTAAATAGCACCATAAACTATTGAGCAATCACAAATCACGTCCCGACATATTCCGTCTTCAGTTGGGTTATGACATCAATGAGTTTAGACATTTTGATTTTCATTCCTTCTTGCCCATGTTTGAAAATCAAGAGCAAAAAGGAGCGAAAAAGAATACCTCAGTGAAGGATTAGCAACAAAGGGTAGTGGATTAGATGCAAACTTCATAATAAAAGCATGAAAAGAACAAAAAAGATGGTAGAATTTGGATGATGAAAAAATAAAAAGAAAAGGACATTTAAATTTGAAAAAAATGGAAACCGCAAAATGACAATTGAAATGATAGAAAATGATTGAACTTCTATTAAAACTTCCATACTAAACATTCAACCTAACATTTCTTATTCCAACATTCAACATTAGACATAACAATCATAACTCAACATTTCGTGACAAATTTCAACAAAAAATAAATTGTTTAAATTATAGCTAGCTCCTCTAATTCTAGCTTATGTCTTCCATATCTTCAGTTTCCTGTCACACATGAAAAATACATTTAGATCAAATATTTGCATAGTTGGTGAGCACTCATACAAGTTGTAATATATATATATATATATATATATATATATATATATATATATATATATATAAAGAGATGCAATACAAAGTCTAAATGGTTATAAGCCTAAGTCTATGTTCTTACAAGTATTCTAGAAGCATGCTATACCTAAGATTTCATAACAAGTCATCACAAGTATTTTGTCATTCAATCATATATAAGTATCAAGTTCTTTTCAATGGTCTTTGTTGACCGACGTCGAAGTACCGATCAAATAAGAGTTTATGAGTGTGTTCCTAGCTACCTTAACTAGTAGGGTAAGTAGGGTGTCGAACCACGAAGAGTTTAGGTGGATGGTGTATCGTTATTTGATTTAACCTAACTTAACTAGACAAGAAATTGTAAAATTGATTAGTAGTTGCTTGAATTTTAGTAAAAATGTGATCTTGTAACAAATAAACAATGAAAGCAAATTGATTTTAAATTAATTATGAAAACGAATCACACCCGGGATGTGAATTAGAAGGAAAGTAGGAACCTTTATGACTTAATTGCTCAAAACAATCACATAGACATGATTTGTTACTTTTCGTGTGAACGGATATTCATAAGTGGAAAACCTAATTTTAGTAATTAATTGATGAAAACCAACTAATGTTAATCCTAGGATACCAATTACCAATACCAATTTGAAAGTTATAATCCAATTGACATTCAATGTTTCACAATTGTAAACTGAAAAATGATGAACATTCAATCGAATCAGAAAAGTCAAATCATGCGAATCACTACGAAAAGCAACATACAAACAATTAAAAAGATAGAAACCAACTATTGTTTGTAGTCAATTACAATTAGAATCATAGAAATCCCCAAACCTAACTAACCATTCACCCGGGTGTGATTTCAATGGAATTAGCCTTGCATCTTCAATCGGTTGTGTGCTATCATCAATTCAGGAATCACCGTGGTGTTTGGAAAGTGTTAATTGATGAGTTCCTAAGCCTTAGAAACTCCCTAGAACCTCCAAAAGTCGTCCAAGTCGAAGATTTCTCAAAACCCTAGGTTCTTGGGCTTAAATAGGTGGCAAAACGTGAAAAATCCGGGTTTTGGGGTGCCCCGGCGTATCATACGCCTCCCTCTGGCGTATGATACGCCAGCCTTGATTTTCCGGGTTGTTTGGCTTTGTGATACGCACCTAATACGCCATTTTGGGCACCCGGCGTATGATACGCTGGGTTTTGGCGTATCATACGCCACTGCCGACCTCATAGTTGGATTTGTCTCGTCGAGAAACGCGGTTTTCATATATTATGGCTTCCGTAACTCCTTTCCTAGCTCGAGATATGATCATTTCAATTTCGTGACTTTTGCAGGCTGATTCTGGTCCATCTGTTAACATTTCCATCTAGTTAGCGTTTTCGGACATCCTTTTAACATGTTTTACCTGCAATTTACAAACGTATGTCAAAGTACCATTGTTCTATATGAAATGAACATAAAAACGTATTTTTAAACTCTTTAAAATACGAAAACCATAACCCTATCATTTGTCCTTTACAATTGTCCTCAAACATGTAATATAACATAACTTATAAATCAAGGTTTGCAAGACCTTAATGAAGTTAGTTAATTTACAAGTTTACAAATGTACTCAATTCACCTTTTTTAGCACAAAGACCAAAGTCTAAAAGAAGAAGGTATCTAACCAGTCTTAGGCTACTTTTGTGTATTATGAATATGCATACAAGAATTCTATGTCATCACATGTTCTATCATCCAAGTAAAGCCAATGTACCAAACTAAGTGGTTGCATCATATTTTGACTATAAGAATACATTGATTTGAAATAAGACATATGTGACATCCCCAAAACTTATAAAAGTAAAAAGGGAAGTATGAGAATAACTCACATGTCAAGCTTTGATCTAAAGAAGTTCTTGAGTAAGGATGAAGGTTTGTGAAGTCACAATTCACCCTATATTATAATATGATTTTGTACAAGTTCTAAAGTTCATGTCTGAACCTAAAAAGTCTATGTCTTTCCTAATGGATTTTCCAAAAAGACAATACTTAATTTAGAATTCCTAAATCCCATTTTATAATTTTTAAATAATTACAAAATAAAGGTCATATAAAAAATTTTGTGTAGATTATAGAGTAAACTGCAATTTGCGTCCATGTGGTGTACTAAAAATATCAACTTTCGTCCCTCCCGTCTAATTTTTGCACTATGAGTCCCTATCGTTGTTAATTCATTCCAATCATGTCCCTCCCATCTAACTCCGTATTATTTCCGTTTGCCAGAAAGCGTACATCGGTAATTTGTTAATGTTTTCCCTAATTCCTTATCAGCACCCCTAAAACCTTACACATATATCGAATTGCATCCCTAAACTCGTAGCTTGAACTCTCGAAATTTCGATTATGATGTCCAGTGGTATTTGGATGATTCGATCTATGAATGAAGATATTGACTTACACGAATTTTAATGTAAGTTTCCCTTGTTGCTTTTGCATTATACAATATTTACAAATTACCTAAAAAGATATTGCTTTTCGATTATGTGTTTTGCATCAAATGATCCTACGAAATTTTGTTCGAAAGTATTCCACAGTGATGAGTTCACTGAGGACCCTGGTAGGTCATACGAACATGAAAAAATCAATATCATTGATAATGCTGACATTGAAAACTTTGGTATGGATGTGCTCGAAGAAATGGTAAAGACAATTGGTTATCCATGTGACATGGTTTTTTATTTCTATTTTAAGATACCTTGTATGTCTTTAGATTTAGGTCTTAAGCCACTTGTAGAAGATGCTGATTTTGAACGTATATTTGAGTATGTAAGAAGTGGTGTTAAAATGATTCAAATATATGTTGAACATGAAAACATACATGTTCATAATAAGGAAGATGATCTTGATTTATGTGATAGTGGAGATAGTGAGGAAGATGACCCTAATTTCTATGTCGATAAACATAATCTCCTGTTGAATGTAGAAGTTGATATGGAAGAATTTCGTTCTGTTGTTGATGATGACGTTGAAGAAATGGATGATGAGGATAAGGTTTCTGTTGGGGATAACACTAATCTTGACATTGAGGACTTTGAGAGTCATAGTGAAGATGACGACCAATGTATTGATTTCAAGAAGAGGTTGAAGAGGATAAGGAGGCATGCAAAGTGTATTGGAAAAGATTCTTCAAATTTTCCATTTACCTGGGGCAATTGATAGAAGAAAAGAAGAAGATCAATGAAATGGTTAAATCTTATGCATTTGAATGTAGAAGGCAGGTGAATGTTGTCAATAATGATATTCTTTGATTTAGGATTGTGTGTTTGGGGACCACTCCCATATTGAATACTCCATCACAAGCTGAAGGCCAAAATTGGAATTCTGAAAAGGTGGTAGGTGGGTCATCTTCCTTTGGAAATGGAAAAAAATCAATACCCATTAAAGTTAAAAATAAAGTTAGTAACACACACTAAACATAGCTGCCCATTTGCAATCCAGATATCAAGAAGAACAACTGATGATTTTTGGTGTGTGAAGACAATTCAGCTGAACCATAAGTGCCTTCAAAACCAGAGATGTTGGGCTTTACAGTATGAGCTACATAGCCGATGAGATAGAGACAATCATCAAAAGCAATCCAGAAATACCAATCCAATCCATTCAAGACCAGCTACAAAAAAAGCACTAGGTACAGGTTTCAATTCACAAAGTGTGTAGGGCTAAGATGATTGCCAAAAAGAAATTGTTTGGTGACTACAAAGACCAATATGGTTTACTTAGGGATTACTGAGATGAAATTATTAGATCCAACCCTGGTACCACAGTCAAATTTGATATGGAACCTGATTGTAATCCTACCAATCCCATGAGGCAATTTTGAAGAGTTTGCATATGTTATGGTGGTATGAAGGAAGGCTTTAATTTACTTGGAGGAGAAATAATTGGATTGGATGGTTGCTTCATGAAAGGTCCTTACCCAGGCCAGATATTAAGTGTAGTAGTTATAGAAGGGAATAATGGTATTTATCCAGTGGCATTTGCACTTGTTGAAGCTGAAACATACCATTCTTGCTTCTGTTTTTTAGAACTACTTAAGGATGATCTTAACTTACCTGTTAATTTCACATTCATCAGTGACCGGCAAAAAGGTAATTTACATTATGTTTTTAATTAACATGTACATTTTCTTATTAGTGTTTGCCTTTTGAAATGCTATGTAGGATCTTCTTCCTGCATTATCCAAGGTGTTCCCAAGTGCTGAACATAGGTTTTGTCTTAGACATATACATGAAAATATGAAAAAACAATGGCGTGGAGACATTATGAATAACATGCTCTGGAAGTGTGCTGATGCTACTACCGTTCCTTACTTTAACAAGGCAATGGAACAGGTAAGGACTCACGACTCAAAGCTTTATGATTGGCTGAAAGAGATTCCACCTAGTAGTTGGTCCAGATCTCATTTCTCAGTGAGACCAAAGTGTGATATTGTTTTGAACAACATATGTGAGGCGTTTAACAAGCAATTGGCGGGAGAAAGAGACAAGCCTGTAGTAACATGTTTAGAGTACATCAGGGAATACATGACTAAAAGGATTGTCAATGTTCACAAAATTCAAGCCAGGAGAACTGGGATGAGTTTCTTTGAAGGCAGGAGAAAGATTTCGAGGAAGAAGGAATGACGAAGGGGAGAGTTCCTGGAGGGGAAAACAACCATATAGACCTTACAAAAAAATCGATTTCCCTAATTTAACGGAGGGATCCTTGCAGGTGGCTGCTTAAGGCCGAGAAATACCTCAGGTATTATCAAATACCCGATGAAGAGAAGGTAGAGATAGCCTCAATGTACTTAGAGGGTGATGCCTTGGACCTCTATTCTTGGTTTTCCAATGACCAACCCATCACATTCTTGGAGGAATTGGTTCAAGCTTTTTCCAAAAAATTTGGACCCGCAGAGTACCAAAACTGGGATGAGTTTCTTTGTGGTATCAAATAAATAGGGACAGTCCAAAAATATCAGCAAGAGTTTGCAACGAGATCCTCTCGGGTTTCCAATTGGCCGGACCATTGCCTTTTAGGGGTATTCCTAAACGGACTTAAGGATGAACTAAATCCAATGTAAGAATCCACAAGACATGTACGGTGTATAACACCATGTTTACTGGATTTTGAGTCTAAACTCGCAGCCCCCAGACCCGGCAAAATTGGTTCCAGGAGTCAAAATTCAAAAAAACCCAGCAAGAGCCCAAACCAGTGGCTTTCAGCCCATCACAAACATCAACTCAGCCCAAAATTAGACCCCGAATCTCTGACACGGAAAAACAAAACCGATTCTTGAAAGGAGAATGTTAGAGGCGGAGCAGGTCATCGATGTAAGACTGGTGACAGAGCTGCCAAATTCTGATCAAGAAGAAACAACAGAACTCAGTATACATGCTATCTTAGGGAAGCCACACCATACTACTATGAAGGTCACAGGTAAGTTGCACTCCACTGAAGTTTTAATTTTAATTGATGTAGGGTCCACACATAATTTCATTTTTGATGTTTTGTTGAGTGAACTCAAACTGGTATCTCATTTAGTAGCGCCATTTGGTGTCCAAATTGGTAATGGAGATGTGATTCGATTCTGCAACATTTTAAAAATCTCCCTATGCAGGTCCAAGAACTGAGAATCACCCAAGATTTTCACCCATTTTCTCTAGGTGGTGCTGACCTTGTTTTGGGCATTCAATGGTTAGCCACATTAAATATGGTTCAGGATAATTGGAAGGAGATGTTCATGATTTTACAATAGATGTGAAGGAATACAAGTTACAAGGAGTCACGTTTCGTCCCCAAAAATCATCCATTTTTCAATACTTGGCTATTGATCTAAATACCTTACCCTAGATACCAACTCCATTACAGCCTACTGTTAACCACTAAACGACTATTTTTGAAGAACCCCAAAACCTGGCCCCAGTTAGATCACAAGACCACTCAATTCCACTGTTACCAAACTCAACTCCACCTAATATTCGTCCTTACCGATGCCCCCACTCCCAAAAGACTAAGATAGAAAAACAAGTGGAGTAGTTGTTGGCAGCTGGCTTCATACAACCAAGCACCAACCCTTTTTTTAGCACAGTCTTATTGGTAAAAAAGAAGGATAATACGTGGCGAATGTGCATCGATTACCGGGCCCTTAACAAAATCACTATAGCTGACAGATATCCTATACCTATCATTGACGAGTTACTTGATGAATTATATGAAGCAAGGACATTTTCAAAACTCGATTTAGGATCAGGATATTATCAAATCAGAGTGACAGCCCTTGATGTTAAAAAAACAACCTTTAGGACCCATTTAGGTCATTACGAATTCAAGGTTATGCCTTTTGGCTTAACTAACGCCCCTTCCATATTTGAGGCTGTTATGAACAATTTATTTCATCCCTATTTATGTCGTTTTATACTTGTGTTATTTGATGACATATTAGTTTACAGCTCAAGCATGGAACAACACAAGTCCCATATGGAGCAGACCTTAAAACTACTGCATGACAATCGATTCTTTGCCAAAATTTAGAAGTGCTGTTTTGGGCAAAAATGAGTTGTGTTTTTGGGTCATGTCATTAGCTCAGAGGGAGTTAGTGAGGAAGAAGAGAAGATTTCAGCAGTGAAGTCATGGCCCATACCTTCAAGAGTGAAACAAGTGAGGGGTTTTCTTGGATTAACCAGATATTATAGGCGTTCGTCCGTAATTATGGACTTATAGCCCGCCCACTCACTGCTCTAACCAAGAAGGAAGGATTTACATGGTTGGAGGATGCCCTTAAAGCTTTTAAAAACCTAAAACATGCACTGCTAACTACACCGGTTTTGAGGCTCCCAGATTTCTCTAAACCCTTTGTTATCGAATGTGACGCATCATCAGATGGGGTTGGGGCGATATTATCACAAGAGGACCATCCCGTGGCTTATTTCATTAAGGGTTTTCCCCCTCTAAGCGCTTTAAATAGGCTTATAATAGGGAGCTGTTGGCCTTAGTCCTTGCGGTTCAAAAATGGAGCCATTACTTGCTTGGATGACATTTTGTCATTCGCACCGATCACTATACCCTTAAGTTCTTATTAGAACAACGCATCACCACTACTAAACAGCAAAGGCTTCTGCTAAAACTCATGCCAAAGGCTTCTACTAAAACTCATGCCCTATGATTTTTCAATTGTTCACAAGGCTGGGAAAGAAAACAAAGGGGTAGACGCCCTGTCTCGTTGACCTCACTCGGGAGAATTATTAACACTTATTATCCCTTTTTTTGTTGAGGTAGCTGATATCAAGGAAGGGGTGAAAACATATTCATTTACTAAAGAGCTTATCAAGAAGGTGCAAACAGATCCTAGCTTTTGTATCATCATGGGCGGATGGTGATACCAGATTAACACACTCTCAAACTCCAGCTGTTACAAGAAGCACATGATACTCCAATTGGTGGTCATGGAGGTTTTTTAAAACCTACAAAAGACTCTCTTATCGTTACTATTGGCCAAAGATGAAACATGATGTCAGGGTGTTTGTACAACAATGTGTAATCTGTGAAACAAAGTATGAGACCTTGGCTCCAGCAGGATTACTTCTACCCCTACCCATTTGTAACATCCCAAATTTTCTAGTACAAGTTATTTGAACTTACGAATGCGTGACGAACAATTAACTTGCTAGAAAAGGGACGGAAAGATAACCAAGTAAAGCTTAGAAATCATGTACTCGAAATTCCAGATTTCGTGTACACCAAATTCGAGTACACATGTTCTCGAAATTTCCCAGATTTTGAGTACAGGGACACGCCTATAAATAGTAGTGCCTTGGGATATGTGCGAACCTTTGGCTGAGCACACTCTCTCTCGAGTACACGAAGTTTAAGTCCAAGAATTTCAAGAATCAAACTTTGATCGACCAAACGAAGTAGGAAACGCACGGGATTTTACCAGGAGGATCAGCTACCTTCAAGTAAGTGATTCTTGTATAGAAAGTTAGATTTTTATACAAAAGTTAGGATGGTTAAACAAAGGGTGAACTTATGCATAAAGCTCACACCTTTATGCATAAAGTTCGTAACTTTGAGGTTCCAATACGTTGGTGACAACCAAAGGAACCTAGAACTAGCTCCCCAAAGTCTTAGATGAATTTCTGAGATGTTTAATGACGAAATGATGAGTACACGAAATCGTGCACAAGAGGGTACTCGAAATTATACATGATTATTTCGAGTACAAGTATTTCGAGTATGTGGTGATTTCGAGTACACCATTGGGTTCGAGTACACAGGGATGTTCGTGTACACAAGGGGGTTCGTGTACCTTGGGTATTTCGTGTACTGGTGTTTCGAATACTCATGGATTTCGTGTACATGAAGACTTAATGAATTTCAAGGGTTTCGAACACTTAGCTAAGTGTTGAGAACTTGGATTCAATAAGGGGACTAGTAGGCTATGAGGACTTAGAATAATTTCTAAGTCTAAGTATGTGATGTGATGGTATGTGATGATATGATGTAACTGATATAGGTCCTTAAGGCCCTAGCTAAGGAGTTCGGCTAAGGTTAACAGGAGTCTACTGTCAGGTGAGTTCTAGACGCCTTATTCTATGTTTAATGTTTTGGGCTGACATACATGCTTATTGTTATGTCTATGATGATATGTGCCTATGATGATAATGAATGAATGATGTTATGCCCTAACCATGTATGCATGTTAAGGTGATAGTATGATTATTGCATGAAAGTATGCTAAGAATGATGAATGCATGTTAGTAAGTTATGATGATAAACTAAATGATAACATGCTATGATGATAAATAGGGAGGTATGTTATGATGAAATCCTAGGTACACTATGATGGAAGTATGATGTTATGATGATTACATGCTAGCAAAATGTGTTTATGTTGCCATGATGAATGATATGATGATGTGCGGCTAGCATGACATGTGCATGGTACTAGGATGTTATGATGACATGATACTAGCATACCCGGTATGAGAAATCCTATGTTATTAGGATAATGATACGATGTTATGATGAATGATGATACGGTGCTAGTGTATCATGTCATGATGAAGGATGGTGGCTCCAGTACTTGTTACTGGGTAAGTATGGTTGCTCCAGTATTTGTACTGGGTAAGTATGGTTGCTCCCGTACTCGTTACGGGGTAAGTATGATGTTGCTCCCGTACTTGTTACGGGGTAAGTATGATGTTGCTCCCGTACTTGTTACGGGGTAAGTATGATGTTGCTCCCGTACTTGTTACGGGGTAAGTATGATGTTGCTCCCGTACTCGTTACGGGGTAAGTATGACGTTGCTCCCATATTCATATGGGGTAAGTATGGTTATGGTTGCTCCAGTACTTGCTACTGGGTAAGTATGGGTCTGCAGAACGCTTCGGCGGGACAGACCAACGGTTATGGAGCCTTGTGCCGGCATAAGCCCACTGTTCGTATGGTAACAGTGGAACGTATGATGATGATGATGTAAGGATGTCATGTGCTAAGGTTATGGACTATGTGTACGAAATGATGTGTATGTTAAGTATGTTTAATGTTGTTTTATGAAAACTAGAACTCACCAGCGTAAGCTGACTTGATTTAGCATGTATGTCAGGTTGAAGGTATGATATGAGAAGGCATGGAGCTCGGGCATAGAGTCATACGATCCGGTGGTTTTTGGCAATCCGATGTGTTTTTGATACAGACACTTTATTGATTTCTGTTTATCAAACTATGTTTACAATTCCGCTGCATGATTATGAAAGTTTTTAGTTTAAGAGCTATGTGTTATGATGAAAACCAACCTCTGTGAGGTGCCCGGTTTCGGGGCCTCACAAGTTGGTATCAGAGCCATAGTTTGAGAGATCTTGGCATCCCAAATGCCAAGACTTAAACTGAGAATGGGATTAATGGATGCGGATTGCCAACCACGGATGACGGATGCCACGAGTTGAATGTTTATGTATGAGTTAAGGGTTAGATGTAATGTTTTGAAAGTAGTTAGTGTCATGCACATTGAAGAGATGGGATGGGAAACGTTTAGAGCCTATGAGTTGGGTAAATGGTTAATAACACTTGATCAACGTTGTTAACGATTTACAAAACTTATTCCGTGCTAAACTGATTCCTATGCTGACTCATCAATTGTTGCATTATGTAGAAAGTTAAGATGGCCGGACAAAAGGGTAGACCGCGAAAGAAACCACAGGTAGCTGAAGAACCACATGTCGAGGCTGAAGAACCCGTCAACGCAGACGACCACGAGCACAACGAGCAACCTGAGAATGAAGACGAGTTCACTCTAGAGCCTATCGTGGTGAAGGCTATTTCTGATGAGGTCTGCAAGATCATGGATGAAAAGATGCCAGCAATGATTGCTAAGGCACTGAAGGATGCCCTAAAAGACAAGTCTGAAGGAACTAAAGAAAGCACCAAAGAAGATGAGGTAGTGATCATCGAGACGAAGAGCGGCGACTCTATGACAGGGAAACTGAAGGGCTGTGACTACAAGTCCTTCAAGGGATGTAACCCACCGACCTTTGATGGGAAGAAGGACGCAGTGGCCACCTGCCACTGGATTTCTGCGATGGAGGCTGTTATCTCCATCAGTGAGTGCCGAGTTGACCAAGCTGTCAAGTTTGCAGCTCACTCTTTCGTTGAGGAGGCACTTCACTGGTGGAACACCGTCAAGCAATCCAAGACTAATGAGGATATGGAAAAGATGACTTGGGAGGATCTCAAGGAACTGGTCACTAAGCAGTTCTGTCCCAAGAATGAGTTGGATAAGGTTGAAAGGGAGTTTCTGGTGCTGAAGGCGGGAAGTCTGAACCACAGGCAGTACACCTCACGATTCAATGAGATGGCAAGACTTGTTCCTCACTTGGTTTCTACCGAGGAACGTAGGGTGAAGTTGTACATGGAGGGTTTGCCTCCGAAGGTTCGGATACATGTGAAGGCGAATGCTCCCAAGACTTATGACTCCACTGTGGAGCTCAGTGGCATAGTTTGGGATGATGTTAAGTCAGCCGAGCCAGCCAAAGAAGAAGCAAAGGTGAAAGAGTCCTCCGGGACTAAGAGGGGTCGAACAGACCAACGAAAGTTCTCAAGCAAGAAGGCTAAGCGAGAGGAGATGGGCCGATGAAACAAGTGTGGGAAAAGCCACACGGGACAGTGCCTGGTGGGCACTAATTTATATTTCAGGTGTGGAAAGACGGGGCACTTTTCTAGTAGTTGCCCGAATGCTACTCGATGCTTCAACTGCAATGGATTAGGACATATGTCCAAGGATTGCAAGCTACCACGGGCCGATGCTTCGGGCTCGGGTAAGAAAGAGGAGAAAGGAAAGGAGAAGCAGAAGGCTAAAGCACGAGCCTTTACGATGACGAAGGATGATGCGATTGTGGACCCGGACGTGGTCACAGG
Source organism: Mikania micrantha (assembly GCA_009363875.1). Lineage (NCBI taxonomy): Eukaryota > Viridiplantae > Streptophyta > Magnoliopsida > Asterales > Asteraceae > Mikania > Mikania micrantha. The sequence goes on along the minus strand of CM018691.1, from coordinate 93,189,632 downwards.
TACCTTTTCTATCAACAATATTCCTGCTTCTGTATTGTTTGATTCTGGTGCCAGTATGAGTTTTGTGTCTTCTACTTTCTGTGATGGGTTATCTGGGAAGGTTAAGAAGATAGATCGGGTATTTGATGTAGAGACGGCTATTGGTAAGATGACCAGGGTGACTGAGGCTATTGATGACTGTTATGTTGAGATAGAAGGTCATAGGTTCCCTGTCCGATTGTTTCTTATTACCTTAGGAGGATTCGATGTGGTTTTGGGTATGGACTGGTTAGCCAAATATGAGGCTAACATTGTATGTCGACGAAAGATGATACGTTTACGTGCGATGGATGGGAGCTCCGTGACGGTTTATGGTGATAAAGCGATGTATGCGCCAAAGATCATTTCGATGATACAGGCTGATGTTATGATGCGACGAGGGTGTGTAGCCTACTTGGCCTACGCGATTGAGGAACGTACGGATACGAGGACGATTGATGATGTTCCCGTGGTGTGTAACTTCCCCGATATATTCCCTGAGGAATTGCCTGGATTACCACCCGAACGGGAAATTGAGTTCCAGATCGACTTAGTGCCGGGGGCACAACCCGTTGCCAAAGCACCTTACCGTTTAGCTCCAACCGAGATGAAGGAAATGATGACCCAGCTACAAGAACTCCTTGATAAAGGTTTTATACGACCGAGTGTCTCTCCGTGGGGAGCACCGGTGTTGTTCGTTAAGAAGAAGGATGGAAGTATGCGTATGTGTATTGACTACAGGGAACTGAATAAGTTGACCGTAAAGAACAGGTATCCTCTACCTAGAATTGATGACTTGTTCGATCAATTGCAAGGTGCAAGCTGGTTCTCAAAGGTAGATCTCCGATCCGGTTACCATCAGTTGAGAGTTCGAGAGCAGGATATTCCAAAGACTGCTTTCCGTACGCGTTATGGACATTACGAGTTTCTCGTTATGTCGTTTGGATTGACGAATGCTCCCGCAGCATTTATGGATTTGATGAACAGGGTATGTCGACCGATGTTGGATCGATCGGTGATAGTGTTTATTGATGATATTTTGATTTATTCAAAGAATGAGGGAGACCATGCTTGCCACGTACGTGAGGTATTGGAGATCCTGAGGAAAGAGAAACTTTATGTTAAGTTCTCCAAATGCGCTTTCTGGTTATGAGAGGTACAGTTTCTGGGTCACGTGGTGAACCCAGAAGGCATTATGGTGGATCCAGCTAAGGTTGAAACGATTATGAAATGGAGTCCTCCAAAGTCACCGACAGAAGTACGCAGTTTTCTTGGTTTGGCTGGCTATTATCGGAGATTTATTCAAGACTTCTCCAAGATAGCGTCGCCACTGACGAAGCTCACGAAGAAAGACGTAAAGTACGAATGGGGTCCAAATCAAGAACAAGCGTTTTCAGTGCTGAAGGAGAAACTTACCCAAGCTCCTGTTCTAGCACTGCCGGATGGGAATGATGATCTTGTTGTGTATGCCGATGCGTCACGACAAGGGTTGGGATGTGTACTAATGCAAAGGGGAAGGGTGATAGCTTATGCTTCGCGCCAGCTAAAGATTCATGAGGCTAACTACCCGACCCACGATCTTGAACTCGCTGCAGTAGTGTTTGCATTGAAAATATGGAGGCACTATTTGTATGGAGTAAGGAGTACCATCTATACCGACCACAAGAGCTTGAAGTATTTCTTCGAGCAAAAGGATTTGAATATGAGGCAGAGACGATGGCTTGAGCTGTTAAAGGATTATGACTGTGATATTCTATATCACCCGGGAAAGGCCAATGTGGTGGCAGATGCTCTGAGTCGCAAGACTGATCATCCTGCCATACGAGTAAAATCGTATAGTTTGGTGATAACGCCAGACTTTCTGAACGAGCTCAAACAGGCGCAACAGGAGGGATTGAAAGAAGAGAATGTGGGTTTTGAACGCGTCTTCGGACAAGTCAAGAACTTGGAAGACAATGACCATGGGATAAAGTTACGATTCGGTCGAATGTGGGTGCCCAGAAATGGGGACATTCGAGCGAGGATTTTAGATGAAGCCCACAAGTCACGATACTCGGTACACCCCGGTGCGACGAAGATGTATCAAGATCTTCGACAGGATTATTGGTGGCCGGGCATGAAGTTTAATGTGATGCAGTATGTGAACAGGTGTCTTACTTGTGCGCAAGTGAAGGCTGAACATCAGAAACCCTACGGATATGTGCAACCTCTAGAGGTACCGGAATGGAAATGGGAACACATCACCATGGATTTCATCACCAAGCTACCGAGGACAGCTAAGCGGCATGATACCATATGGGTGATTGTGGACCGACTGACGAAGAGTGCACACTTTCTTCCTATCAGGGAAACGTATACGTCCGAAAGGTTGTCTGAGTTGTTCGTAAAAGAGATTGTGACCAGACATGGAGTTCCTGTCTCCATTGTGTCAGATCGAGATACGAGGTTTACTTCCAGATTCTGGAAGCAGTTTCATGATGCTATGGGAACGAGGTTAAATATCAGTACCGCCTATCACCCTCAGACTGATGGACAGTCAGAAAGGACTATCCAAACGTTGGAGGATATGCTTAGGGCGTGCATTATCGATTTTGGAGGAAGCTGGGATGACCACTTGTCACACCCCGAGCCGGCGGGGTTGGATCAGAGTCCCCGTCGGGCGGAAGGTTCCCGGGGCGTGATATCGTGGGTGATAATCATGATGATCAGATTGCTTACATGGCATCAACGTTTAAGAATAACTAAAGCACAATCAAATGATATATAGGATTACAATAGCAATGTTCTGCAATTTAACTAAGTAAACCTAACCAAAAGAATAATGTTTATATCTTGTATATGTACAAGATATCAAAAGTAATATATATCATCAACAAAAGATGTACTTCCCAAAAATCTACTAGGTCCTCTATCTGGGCAGTCTAGTATGCAAATCCAAGAGCTTAAACTTAACCATGTCCTTCACCTGAGAAAGCATGTAAAAAGACCAAGTCAACACAACGGTTGGTGAGTTCATAAAGTTTATAAGTTTAAAATAGTTTCACAAACCTCTTTCGGTAAAACCTTAACCTCATTAACTCCACCTGTAATATCCAAGTCGGTATGCTTATATATAGGGCATATGTAAGGGAACAAGCCCTAGCCAACATCCCACCACATACTAACCCGGATATGACATTGTTGTTAATAATAATTAAGCATTTTACCTACCAATAAATCCAATCCTCGTCAAAGCTTTTGTTATCCATTTCAAAGTTTTCATGTCTATTATATTCATAAGTGTTAGTCTCTCATCATGTTTATCAAGCATCATAGATTTACACACACATAGTTTAGCAATTACACATCTCCTATAAGCAGACAAAAGCTCTGGAATACCAGAAGTTTAGCAATTACATGTCTCTTATATAGATAACAGCTTAGCATTTATTAGGTTCATGTTTAGCATTTACATACCTCATATAAGCCGACAAAAGCTCTGGAATACCAGAAGTTTAGCAATTACATGTCCCTTATAACCAGGTAATAGCCCCGTAACGTTACGTTTATGTTTAGCATTTACATACCTCATATAAGCCGACACAAGCTCTGGAATACCAGAAGTTTAGCAATTACGTGTCCCTTATAACCAGGTAATAGCCTAGAATCGATACTTTCATGTTTAGCCTTTACATACCTCATATAAGCCGACAAAAGCTCTGGAATACCAGAAGTTTAGCAATTACATGTCCCTTATAACCAGGTAATAGCTTAGTATCATTATGTTTATGTTTTTACATGTATCTCACCCCATAGGTACAAGCTCTGGAATACCAGAAGTTTAGCAATTACGTAGACTATGGTTAGATACATGTACAATGTTTCATGCACAAGTAATAATTTCCAAGCATAAAGTTTCAAGTATTCAATCATTGATTCATCATGTATATCATATGTTTATTTCAAGTCTCATATAATAGCATCAAGTCTCATGTAATAGCATCAAATCTCATGTAATTGTATCAAGTCTCATGTAATAGCCTTAAGTCTCATGTAATAGCATCAAGTCTCATGTAATGGCATTTAATCTCATGTAATAGCATCAAGTCTCATGTAATTGTATCAAATCTCATGTAATAGCATTAAGTCTCATGTAATTGCATTAAGTCTCATGTAATTGTATCAAGTCTTATGTAATAGCATTAAACAACATTTCAACAACTTATGAAAATGTTTAACATGCTTCTCAGTCCCGAAGTAAAACAAATAAGTTTGAAAGGGGACGATGAACTCACCTGACAGCAGTAGACTCTGAACCAAAACAAGTAGCAAGTAGCAAACAAGACTTCTAACCGGTTCCTATATCATGGTAATCATACATATAATAAGATTTCATTTATAATGTTTTAGACTTTGATTGATTGATCGACTTATGTTAACCGGTTGCCTTTTGTTCTTGTTGGTGATTACTTCTTGAGTAACTCGTCCTCGTGTTTAAAAGTGTCGTATGAATTTGAAGGATATGATTGAATCGTTTGAATTAACACTTGATATATTAAAAATACGTGTCATGTTATTTTATACATACACTTGTTATGCGTAATAAATAACATGTAGTTATGTCATTCAAAATCCTTGCTCACATATTTACTTAAAAATATGTAGATGTTTTAAGCCCTTGTAACCAGGACATAATCTTATCCTTAAATTAAGATAACTTAATTAGAATAAGAGTAGTACTCAATCACTAAGATGAAATTAGGGTTAAAATACCCTTATTGATCTTTTAGGCTTACATGATCATTTGTAAGTTCATTATTATGGAACTTGGAAATCCTTAGGTTTTGACCTCATATATGGACTAAGCAACTAATATCTACAACCCTTGGTAGTGGGTGTGGGTCGATATTGGTAATATAGATCACCTAAGGTTTATGGGAACCAATCGATATTAGTGATATCGATGGTCCCTAGTTTCACCGATATTGTTTTGTTTAACATTCAAGGTCCATGTTTAATTGTTCTAATTCCCTTGGTTTATTTTATTAAAACATGTTTATGTTTTAAAATGGTTCTATGTAATTACATGGCTGCGTTAAGCACCATTTGAGCTGAAACATGGATCCATCAACATTAATACCATCGGTGTTGAATAAATTTGATGGCTTTTCTCTGATTTTTATCACTTCCTATTATATGGTCTAAACCAATCACTGCCATTGATTTACTTGGCTGATAACAATTGTTAGAAACTTGGGTCGGTGGTCTTAATATGTGCTGGCAGAGCTACATCACTTGGTGGGATTAATGTATGCATGGGGGTCCCTTCGATCGTAATGATAACGATGGTTCCCATGGCCATTGATATTGTGGTGAAATTTCTTCCATCTTTATTCTAACTAGTTCAATTACGTTTAGATTCCAGATTTCTAACTTTCTATGTTGCTTCAAGATCCTACTAAGAACGGTTGGGGATGGGTATGTTTGATCATGCTCACCGGTTGTACAACATCACTCCCATTGATACTATAAGCTTAATATCGATGAAACCCCTCACCGAGGCTGTTAGACTCGACTGAAACCAGCCCCTGTTCACTTGAATTAGCCACCCTTAAGTGTTTAAAGAGGTTCTAAGTCAAAACAGGTCCAGCGAAGATAGTAGATTCGCTATAAACTTGAGCAACCAGCACATACCCATCGTTATTCTAGAACCCAGCTTATCATAAACGATTTTTTTTTTTATTCCCACGACCAACTCAAGTTCAGCCCTGCTTATAATACTTTAATTCACACATCTCAAACAAATTCCCAGGTGATTACCAGCCCTCTAGTCGAGTTTAGAAGCTGTAAATCAGTTTTCAAAGTGAAGAAGATGATGAATAGTAACATACCTTCAGTGCAGTAACTTCTTTCTAGGATTCCGACATGAATACTTTGAATCAGCTCCGATCCATTGTACTTTCAGATTCCCCTCGTCGAGCCGGTCGTTTTGATATATTATATGCGCGATTTGGTGTAGAAACGAAGAAGTTATGGTCGATTTAGTGTGAGTTTTCTAGGGTATTAGAAGGTTGGACGGGAAAGATGAGAGGGAGAGTAATAGAGCTGCATATTTTTAGAAGAATGGGGGGGAAATAAAGTCTTTTATGCCCCGGTTGGTTCCCCGCGAGTTCGGTCTCGCTCGGTGTCGGTTTCACGTATTTTTACGCGCGTTTTATTACGGATACGTAATTAAACTTTTTAGATTGAAATTTAGATTTCTTTGATTATTTTTGATAAGTTTCAAAATTGTAAAACGTAAAATATTATATTTTACTTATTTTTACTGTTTCGTTCGGGATCAGACTGTTAAACCTCGTTATTTCGTTATTTAACGTTAATTTCGCGTAGTTTAACAAAAGTAGTTAAACTTAAATCTTTTTAAGTGGGATTTACTAATAAATATTATTTTTATTATTTTAACGTTCGTAATCGTTATTCGTTTTCGTTATCGTTTCATCAGATCGCTTCGCCATCGCGCGTATTCGTTCGAATCGTCATTCGAACGAACACGTCGATGGTTTGGCTTTCTGATTCTTGATTTCTATTGTTAAGTCATTATTTCAGAGCGTTAAATTATCAGAATTATTCGTACAGATCGTCACCTATACGAACAACTCGTCGGTTTAGCATTCCGTAACAATAACCGTTATAGTTTCGTTTTGTTTAACCTCACATACGTTTATGCAAACTAATATCACATCAAGTATTTATGTTTCAACACTGTGTTGTCTGACATGTTTCAGACTGTTAAACCCTAAGGTTTAAGTCAGATTCAGACAATCGTTTAATAGTTTCATGTTAATCAAATGCATCAATAGTCTAAACATAGTTTCTCGTAATGTGTACCTGAATTACTGTACATGTCTACTGTTGCGATCACTGTTCCGGCACGCGTCCGACACTGATGTTACAGTCTCCCCTTGTTAGAGAAATTTCGTCCCGAAATTTATTATTCGGTACGACTTCCTCGGCAAAGAGTTGGGGATACTTGTTTCTCATGTGATCTTCACGTTCCCAAGTAAACTCAGGTCCGCGCTTTGAGTTCCAACGAACTTTAACAATAGGAGTACGGCTTCGTCTCAGTTGCTTGACTTTGCGATCCATAATCTCCAATGGTTCTTTAACAAAACGTAAGTGTTCATCCAATTGAATCTCTTCAATTGGTATGACAAGAGTTTCATCAGCAAGGCATTTCTTCTAGTTTGAGACGTGAAACACGTCATGTACACCACTAAGTTCATCTGGTAAGCTCAATCTGTATGCTACAGGACCAATACGTTCGATGATCTCGAACGGTCCCACGTATCGTGGTGTTAGTTTGCCTTTCTTCGCGAATCGAACTACGCCCTTCCATGGGGAAACCTTTAGCATGACACGATCTCCCACTTGGAATTCCTACGGCTTGCGTCGTTTATCAGCATAGCTCTTTTGTCTATTTCGTGTTGCTCGTAGCCTTTGTTGTATCTGAGCGATCTTGTCTGTAGTTTCTTGAATAAGTTCTGGCCCAGTGATACGATTATCTCCTACTTCCGACCAACAGATCGGTGACCGACATTTTCGACCATAAAGAGCCTCAAATGGAGCACAACCGATGCTGCTGTGATAACTGTTGTTGTAAGAGAACTCGATTAGTGGCAAGTGAGAATCCCAATTACCACCGAAGTCTAGAACACCAGTTCTTAACATGTCCTCCAGGGTCTGAATAGTACGTTCGCTTTGACCATCCGTTTGTGGATGATAAGTTGTACTCAAGTTTAGTTGTGTCCCCAGAGATTTCTGCAATGATTGCCAGAACCTTGAAGTAAATCTGCTATCACGATCTGAAATGATAGACAATGGCACTCCATGGCGTACCACTATCTCATCGATGTAAAGCTTTGCTAGTTTATCCATCGTGTAAGTTTCTCGCATTGGTAAGAAATGAGCAGACTTGGTTAATCGATCAACGATAACCCAAATGGTATCATGTCCACTGGAAGTGCGGGGTAGCTTGGTAACAAAGTCCATAGCTATTTGTTCCCACTTCCAAAGTGGAATTTCAGGTTGTTCCAGTAAACCAGACGGTTTCTGGTGTTCTGCCTTTACTGTAGCACATGTAAGGCATCTACCAACATACTCAGCTATGTCTTTCTTCATACCCGGCCACCAATAAAATGCACGTAAGTTTTGGTATATTTTATCAGCACCGGGATGCACAACGTACTTGGTCTTGTGTGCTTCATCAAAAATAAGTTTCCTTAACTCATCTACTGCAGGAATCCGGATACGATCCTTGAAGTAAACAAGTCCATCAGGTTTTGTTTCCAAATGTTTCTCCACACCGCAATCAAGTTCTTTCTTCAAGTTTTCTCGTTCAATCACTTCTTGTTGTGCTTGCATGATGTTGTCGTGTAAGCTTGTCTGCACAGTTATTCCCATTGCTCTGACACGCAAGGGTTTGACCCGTTCCTTCCGGCTCAAAGCATCAGCAACAACGTTTGCCTTGCCCGGATGGTACTTGATTACGCAGTCGTAATCGTTCAGAAGTTCAACCCAACATCGCTGTCGCATGTTGAGTTCCTTCTGATCAAATATGTGTTGCAGACTTTTGTGGTCTGTAAATATGGTACACTTGGTCCCATACAAGTAATGCCTCCAGATCTTCAGTGCAAACACCACTGCTCCCAATTCCAGATCATGAGTTTTGTAGTTCTTCTCATGAATCTTTAATTGTCTCGAAGCGTAAGCAATGACTTTGTCCCGCTGCATAAGTACACAGCCAAGTCCCTGATGGGATGCATCACAATACACAACAAAGTCATCACAACCATCTGGGAGAGATAAAATAGGAGCATCACATAACTTTTGCTTCAAAGTTTGAAAGGCTTCTTCTTGCTTTTGCTCCCAAATGAACGGATCACTTTTCTGTGTTAGCTTCGTGAGTGGCAGGGCTATCTTAGAAAAGTTCGATGAACCTTCTGTAATAGCCTGCTAAACCTAGAAAAGAACGTATCTCCGTAGGTGTCTTCTGAGTGTCCCAATCTTTTATTGCTTCGATCTTGGCAGGATCAACATGAATTCCCTCACTGTTTACAACGTGGCCTAGGAATTGAACCTCTTTTAACAAAAACTCACACTTAGAGAATTTGGCATAGAGCTTCTCTTCCTTTAACAGTTTCAAGATCGTTCTAAGGTGTTGCTCGTGCTCTGCTTCGCTTTTAGAATAGATCAATATGTCATCAATGAAAACAATAACAAATTGATCTAAATACGGCTTACACACACGGTTCATGAGATCCATGAAAACTGCGGGTGCATTCGTCAAACCAAAAGGCATCACCATGAACTCGTAATGCCCGTATCTGGTACGAAACACCGTCTTGGTACTCTGAGTTGATGATATCCGGAACATAGATCGATCTTCGAAAAGTGTTGAGCTCCTTGCAATTGATCAAACAAATCATCAATCCTCGGCAGTGGATACCGATTCTTGATGGTTAGTTTGTTTAACTCCCTGTAGTCTATGCACATCCGAAAGGATCCATCCTTCTTTTTCACGAACAAAACCGGAGCTCCCCAAGGTGAGTAGCTCGGTCGGATGAAACCTTTATCAAGCAGCTCCTGTAGTTGATTAGATAATTCCTGCATCTCCGAAGGTGCTAACCTATAAGGAGATTTAGCAACAGGCGTTGCTCCAGGAATCAGATCGATACGAAAATCTACCAGTCGCACAGGTGGCAAACCAGGTAGATCCTCCGGAAATACTTCAGGATATTCCTTCACTATCGGTACGTCTTGTATTGTTTTTTTGTCTTTGTCTTTCTTTTTTTTTTCAGTCATTGGATCAGTCCAACAGCTCCTTCGACACCAGTAAAGTTTGGAGGCTTGCATCCTACAAATGACTTGTAGGAGCAGTCAGAAGTAGTGCCAGTGTTTTCGCTAGCTTCTCCCGTAGTGTGGCCAGAGCTGTTGTCGTGGCCTAGGATCCTGTTTATCATCTCTGGGATGACATCTTTAAGTTGACTCGTCAGTTGGCTGCTTAGCAGTGTTGCCAAAGCAACGGTAGCAGGATCAAGAGCTGGACCCGCATTCGGGTTCGGAGGAGGGTTTAGTGGAGGAGGAGGAGGTGGCGGTGGTGAATCTGGTGGTGTAGGGTCGATGAGTGAGGTGCTGAGTTTTGTGGCGGTGGCGGCATAGGTGGTTGTCTTCTAGGCGGCATTCTGATCATAACCAAAAGGAATTGGTTAGTAAAGTGATCGAATACAGAAGACACAATGCAAACATAAGTCCTATGTTCTCTACATGAGGGTCCCTAAGTTATAGTCTAGGCCAAACCGTTTAAGTAAATGACCTATTATTCTCTATAACCTTGAGCTCTGATACCAATCTGTCACACCCCGAGCCGGCGGGGTTGGATCAGAGTCCCCGTCGGGCGGAAGGTTCCCGGGGCGTGATATCGTGGGTGATAATCATGATGATCAGATTGCTTACATGGCATCAACGTTTAAGAATAACTAAAGCACAATCAAATGATATATAGGATTACAATAGCAATGTTCTGCAATTTAACTAAGTAAACCTAACCAAAAGAATAATGTTTATATCTTGTATATGTACAAGATATCAAAAGTAATATATATCATCAACAAAAGATGTACTTCCCAAAAATCTACTAGGTCCTCTATCTAGGCAGTCTAGTATGCAAATCCAAGAGCTTAAACTTAACCATGTCCTTCACCTGAGAAAGCATGTAAAAAGACCAAGTCAACACAACGGTTGGTGAGTTCATAAAGTTTATAAGTTTAAAATAGTTTCACAAACCTCTTTCGGTAAAACCTTAACCTCATTAACTCCACCTGTAATATCCAAGTCGGTATGCTTATATATAGGGCATATGTAAGGGAACAAGCCCTAGCCAACATCCCACCACATACTAACCCGGATATGACATTGTTGTTAATAATAATTAAGCATTTTACCTACCAATAAATCCAATCCTCGTCAAAGCTTTTGTTATCCATTTCAAAGTTTTCATGTCTATTATATTCATAAGTGTTAGTCTCTCATCATGTTTATCAAGCATCATAGATTTACACACACATAGTTTAGCAATTACACATCTCCTATAAGCAGACAAAAGCTCTGGAATACCAGAAGTTTAGCAATTACATGTCTCTTATATAGATAATAGCTTAGCATTTATTAGGTTCATGTTTAGCATTTACATACCTCATATAAGCCGACAAAAGCTCTGGAATACCAGAAGTTTAGCAATTATATGTCCCTTATAACCAGGTAATAGCCCCGTAACGTTACGTTTATGTTTAGCATTTACATACCTCATATAAGCCGACACAAGCTCTGGAATACCAGAAGTTTAGCAATTACGTGTCCCTTATAACCAGGTAATAGCCTAGAATCGATACTTTCATGTTTAGCCTTTACATACCTCATATAAGCCGACAAAAGCTCTGGAATACCAGAAGTTTAGCAATTACATGTCCCTTATAACCAGGTAATAGCTTAGTATCATTATGTTTATGTTTTTACATGTATCTCACCCCATAGGTACAAGCTCTGGAATACCAGAAGTTTAGCAATTACGTAGACTATGGTTAGATACATGTACAATGTTTCATGCACAAGTAATAATTTCCAAGCATAAAGTTTCAAGTATTCAATCATTGATTCATCATGTATATCATATGTTTATTTCAAGTCTCATATAATAGCATCAAGTCTCATGTAATAGCATCAAATCTCATGTAATTGTATCAAGTCTCATGTAATAGCCTTAAGTCTCATGTAATAGCATCAAGTCTCATGTAATGGCATTTAATCTCATGTAATAGCATCAAGTCTCATGTAATTGTATCAAATCTCATGTAATAGCATTAAGTCTCATGTAATTGCATTAAGTCTCATGTAATTGTATCAAGTCTTATGTAATAGCATTAAACAACATTTCAACAACTTATGAAAATGTTTAACATGCTTCTCAGTCCCGAAGTAAAACAAATAAGTTTGAAAGGGGACGATGAACTCACCTGACAGCAGTAGACTCTGAACCAAAACAAGTAGCAAGTAGCAAACAAGACTTCTAACCGGTTCCTATATCATGGTAATCATACATATAATAAGATTTCATTTATAATGTTTTAGACTTTGATTGATTGATCGACTTATGTTAACCGGTTGCCTTTTGTTCTTGTTGGTGATTACTTCTTGAGTAACTCGTCCTCGTGTTTAAAAGTGTCGTATGAATTTGAAGGATATGATTGAATCGTTTGAATTAACACTTGATATATAAAAAATACGTGTCATGTTATTTTATACATACACTTGTTATGCGTAATAAATAACATGTAGTTATGTCATTCAAAATCCTTGCTCACATATTTACTTAAAAATATGTAGATGTTTTAAGCCCTTGTAACCAGGACATAATCTTATCCTTAAATTAAGATAACTTAATTAGAATAAGAGTAGTACTCAATCACTAAGATGAAATTAGGGTTAAAATACCCTTATTGATCTTTTAGGCTTACATGATCATTTGTAAGTTCATTATTATGGAACTTGGAAATCCTTAGGTTTTGACCTCATATATGGACTAAGCAACTAATATCTACAACCCTTGGTAGTGGGTGTGGGTCGATATTGGTAATATAGATCACCTAAGGTTTATGGGAACCAATCGATATTAGTGATATCGATGGTCCCTAGTTTCACCGATATTGTTTTGTTTAACATTCAAGGTCCATGTTTAATTGTTCTAATTCCCTTGGTTTATTTTATTAAAACATGTTTATGTTTTAAAATGGTTCTATGTAATTACATGGCTGCGTTAAGCACCATTTGAGCTGAAACATGGATCCATCAACATTAATACCATCGGTGTTGAATAAATTTGATGGCTTTTCTCTGATTTTTATCACTTCCTATTATATGGTCTAAACCAATCACTGCCATTGATTTACTTGGCTGATAACAATTGTTAGAAACTTGGGTCGGTGGTCTTAATATGTGCTGGCAGAGCTACATCACTTGGTGGGATTAATGTATGCATGGGGGTCCCTTCGATCGTAATGATAACGATGGTTCCCATGGCCATTGATATTGTGGTGAAATTTCTTCCATCTTTATTCTAACTAGTTCAATTACGTTTAGATTCCAGATTTCTAACTTTCTATGTTGCTTCAAGATCCTACTAAGAACGGTTGGGGATGGGTATGTTTGATCATGCTCACCGGTTGTACAACATCACTCCCATTGATACTATAAGCTTAATATCGATGAAACCCCTCACCGAGGCTGTTAGACTCGACTGAAACCAGCCCCTGTTCACTTGAATTAGCCACCCTTAAGTGTTTAAAGAGGTTCTAAGTCAAAACAGGTCCAGCGAAGATAGTAGATTCGCTATAAACTTGAGCAACCAGCACATACCCATCGTTATTCTAGAACCCAGCTTATCATAAACGATTTTTTTTTTTATTCCCACGACCAACTCAAGTTCAGCCCTGCTTATAATACTTTAATTCACACATCTCAAACAAATTCCCAGGTGATTACCAGCCCTCTAGTCGAGTTTAGAAGCTGTAAATCAGTTTTCAAAGTGAAGAAGATGATGAATAGTAACATACCTTCAGTGCAGTAACTTCTTTCTAGGATTCCGACATGAATACTTTGAATCAGCTCCGATCCATTGTACTTTCAGATTCCCCTCGTCGAGCCGGTCGTTTTGATATATTATATGCGCGATTTGGTGAAGAAACGAAGAAGTTATGGTCGATTTAGTGTGAGTTTTCTAGGGTATTAGAAGGTTGGACGGGAAAGATGAGAGGGAGAGTAATAGAGCTGCATATTTTTAGAAGAATGGGGGGGAAATAAAGTCTTTTATGCCCCGGTTGGTTCCCCGCGAGTTCGGTCTCGCTCGATGTCGGTTTCACGTATTTTTACGCGCGTTTTATTACGGATACGTAATTAAACTTTTTAGATTGAAATTTAGATTTCTTTGATTATTTTTGATAAGTTTCAAAATTGTAAAACGTAAAATATTATATTTTACTTATTTTTACTGTTTCGTTCGGGATCAGACTGTTAAACCTCGTTATTTCGTTATTTAACGTTAATTTCGCGTAGTTTAACAAAAGTAGTTAAACTTAAATCTTTTTAAGTGGGATTTACTAATAAATATTATTTTTATTATTTTAACGTTCGTAATCGTTATTCGTTTTCGTTATCGTTTCATCAGATCGCTTCGCCATCGCGCGTATTCGTTCGAATCGTCATTCGAACGAACACGTCGATGGTTTGGCTTTCTGATTCTTGTTTTCTATTGTTAAGTCATTATTTCAGAGCGTTAAACTATCAGAATTATTCGTACAGATTGTCACCTATACGAACAACTCGTCGGTTTAGCATTCCGTAACAATACCGTTATAGTTTCGTTTTGTTTAACCTCACATACGTTTATGCAAACTAATATCACATCAAGTATTTATGTTTCAACACTGTGTTGTCTGACATGTTTCAGACTGTTAAACCCTAAGGTTTAAGTCAGATTCAGACAATCGTTTAATAGTTTCATGTTAATCAAATGCATCAATAGTCTAAACATAGTTTCTCGTAATGTGTACCTGAATTACTGTACATGTCTACTGTTGCGATCACTGTTCCGGCACGCGTCCGGCACTGATGTTACACCACTTGCCATTGGTGGAGTTCTCATATAACAACAGCTATCACACTAGTTTCGGAATGCCCCCATATGAGGCGTTGTACGGACGACGATGTAGAACCCCGGTATGCTGGGGTGAAGTTGGACAGAAAGAAATGGGAAACAAGGCTGCTGTGATTGATATGGCAGAAAAGCTACGGGTGATAAAAGCACGTATGAAGGCTGCACAAGATCGCCAAAAGTCCTACGCTGACAAGCGCCGGAGACCGATCGAGTTTGATGTTGGCGATCGAGTGTTGCTGAAAGTATCACCATGGAAGGGAATCATTCGATTCAGAAAGCGAGGCAAGTTGAGTCCGAGGTACATTGGACCATTTCCGATAAAAGCAAGGGTAGGGAAAGTCGCGTATCGACTGGACCTACCAGAGGAGCTGAACGGGATTCATCCTACCTTCCACGTGTCACATCTTAGGAAGTGCTTGGCAGACGAGCAGGCGCATGTTCCTTTGGATGACATTGAGGTAGATGATCGACTGAACTACATTGAGGAGCCAGTTGCCATTGTGGATACAAAGGAAAAACAGCTACGGAATAAAACGGTTCGTCAAGTAAGAGTTCAGTGGAAGCATCGGAAGGGTTCAGACACGACGTGGGAATTGGAAGACGAGATGAGGAAGTTGTATCCTTATTTGTTCGATGTGTAACGAGGCAGGTTTCGGGACGAAACCTATTGTAAGGAGGGGAGACTTGTAACATCCCAAATTTTCTAGTACAAGTTATTTGAACTTACGAATGCGTGACGAACAATTAACTTGCTAGAAAAGGGACGGAAAGATAACCAAGTAAAGCTTAGAAATCATGTACTCGAAATTCCAGATTTCGTGTACACCAAATTCGATTACACATGTTCTCGAAATTTCCCAGATTTCGAGTACAGGGACACGCCTATAAATAGTAGTGCCTTGGGATATGTGCGAACCTTTGGCTGAGCACACTCTCTCTCGAGTACACGAAGTTTAAGTCCAAAATCAAACTTTGATCGACCAAACGAAGTAGGAAACGCACGGGATTTTACCAGGAGGATCAGCTACCTTCAAGTAAGTGATTCTTGTATAGAAAGTTAGATTTTTATACAAAAGTTAGGATGGTTAAACAAAGGGTGAACTTATGCATAAAGATCACACCTTTATGCATAAAGTTCGTAACTTTGAGGTTCCAATACGTTGGTGACAACCAAAGGAACCTAGAACTAGCTCCCCAAAGTCTTAGATGAATTTCTGAGATGTTTAATGACGAAATGATGAGTACACGAAATCGTGCACAAGAGGGTACTCGAAATTATACATGATTATTTCGAGTACAAGTATTTCGAGTATGTGGTGATTTCGAGTACACCATTGGGTTCGAGTACACAGGGATGTTCGTGTACACAAGGGGGTTCGTGTACCTTGGGTATTTCGTGTACTGGTGTTTCGAATACTCATGGATTTCGTGTACATGAAGACTTAATGAATTTCAAGGGTTTCGAACACTTAGCTAAGTGTTGAGAACTTGGATTCAATAAGGGGGACTAGTAGGCTATGAGGACTTAGAATAATTTCTAAGTCTAAGTATGTGATGTGATGGTATGTGATGATATGATGTAACTGATATAGGTCCTTAAGGCCCTAGCTAAGGAGTTCGGCTAAGGTTAACAGGAGTCTACTGTCAGGTGAGTTCTAGACGCCCTATTCTATGTTTAATGTTTTGGGCTGACATACATGCTTATTGTTATGTCTATGATGATATGTGCCTATGATGATAATGAATGAATGATGTTATGCCCTGACCATGTATGCATGTTAAGGTGATAGTATGATTATTGCATGAAAGTATGCTAAGAATGATGAATGCATGTTAGTAAGTTATGATGATAAACTAAATGATAACATGCTATGATGATAAATAGGGAGGTATGTTATGATGAAATCCTAGGTACACTATGATGGAAGTATGATGTTATGATGATTACATGCTAGCAAAATGTGTTTATGTTGCCATGATGAATGATATGATGATGTGCGGCTAGCATGACATGTGCATGGTACTAGGATGTTATGATGACATGATACTAGCATACCCGGTATGAGAAATCCTATGTTATTAGGATAATGATACGATGTTATGATGAATGATGATACGGTGCTAGTGTATCATGTCATGATGAAGGATGGTGGCTCCAGTACTTGTTACTGGGTAAGTATGGTTGCTCCAGTATTTGTACTGGGTAAGTATGGTTGCTCCCGTACTCGTTACGGGGTAAGTATGATGTTGCTCCCGTACTTGTTACGGGGTAAGTATGATGTTGCTCCCGTACTTGTTACGGGGTAAGTATGATGTTGCTCCCGTACTTGTTACGGGGTAAGTATGATGTTGCTCCCGTACTCGTTACGGGGTAAGTATGACGTTGCTCCCATATTCATATGGGGTAAGTATGGTTATGGTTGCTCCAGTACTTGCTACTGGGTAAGTATGGGTCTGCAGAACGCTTCGGCGGGACAGACCAACGGTTATGGAGCCTTGTGCCGGCATAAGCCCACTGTTCGTATGGTAACAGTGGAACGTATGATGATGATGATGTAAGGATGTCATGTGCTAAGGTTATGGACTATGTGTATGAAATGATGTGTATGTTAAGTATGTTTAATGTTGTTTTATGAAAACTAGAACTCACCAGCGTAAGCTGACTTGATTTAGCATGTATGTCAGGTTGAAGGTATGATATGAGAAGGCATGGAGCTCGGGCATAGAGTCATACGATCCGGTGGTTTTTGGCAATCCGATATGTTTTTGATACAGACACTTTATTGATTTCTGTTTATCAAACTATGTTTACAATTCCGCTGCATGATTATGAAAGTTTTTAGTTTAAGAGCTATGTGTTATGATGAAAACCAACCTCTGTGAGGTGCCCGGTTTCGGGGCCTCACACCATTCCCAATCAGATTTGGGAAGATGTCTCTATGGATTTTATAGTTGGGTTACCACTATCCAGGCGTTTTGATACCATTTTAGTTATGGTGGATAGTTTAAGCAAGTATGCTCACTTCATTTGCTTATCCCATCCCTATACAGCTAAAGGAGTAGCAGCTAATTTTTGTAGGGAAATAGTCAGATTGGATGGCTTTCCAAGATCCATCGTTTCTGATCGAGATGTAGTCTTCCTCAGCAACTTTTGGCAAGAATTGTTACGATTAAGCCAAACGAAACTAAAACTGAGTACAAGTTATCACCCTCAAACAGATGTCCAAACAGAAGTTCTGAATCGCTGCCTCGAAGCCTGCTTACGTTGCTTTGCTAGTGAACAACCAACCAAATGGAGTACATTCCTGCATTGGGCAGAATACTCATATAACACGGGGTACCACACGGCCACCAACACCACTCCCTTTTTTGTTGTGAATGGACAAGAGCCTCCTCTATTGTTCCCCTATGCCGCAGGAGAAACAAAAAATGCAGAACTTGAACAACAGCTAGTTCATCAGGATGAGATGATAAAGCTTGTTCGTCAAAACCTACAAAAGGCCCTAGACAGAATGAGAAACCAAGCAAACCAGAAGCGACGTGAACTCACGTTTTAGGTGGGGATTATGTCTTCTTGAAGATCCAACCATATCTCCAAAAGACTTTGGCTAAATGTCGTTATGAGAAGTTGTTTCCAAGGTTTTTTGGCCCATATCATGTCAAAAGTGCAGTGGGTCCAGTCGCGTATGAGCTAGAGTTACCACCCGAAGCAAGGATTCACCCGGTATTTCACATTTCGATACTTAAACCCGCCCATGGCTCCTTTTCCTCAACACCAATTATCCCATTACCTATCACCAAAGACTGGAAATTGATTTACAACCTAACTCAGTCATCCCTCATCGTTGGGTTCATGAAGCTGGCCAACCTGTCCTTGAATTATTGATTTCATGGTGTAATCATCTGATAGAAGAGGCAACATGGGAAACCTATGTTCTAGTGGCTGAACAATTTCCTTAAGACATTTTACCGGGAGGGAAGTAATGTTAAAGATCAACCATTGAAAGTGTACACAAGAGGGACAGTTGTATTCTATTTTTGGAAGCTGGCTGGATCCTCTCGGTCAAATCACTGATTGATTTGAGACAATCAATATAATTGATAATCAACCAGGAAATAAGGAATATTGCCCTTTATTTATGTCTTTAATTTCAGTATTTTATTAGTATAAATTTGCTGCTAGTTTTTCATTTTTGGTATTGAGAATTATTTATGGTTTTCTTGTTCTTGTAATTGGAGACCATACCCTTCTCGAATTGGGTCACTATCCTCTGTTTTCTAATAAAATTCAGCCTACTTTCTTCTTCTTAAATTATATACCTATCATAAACCTTAAGCCTTATAGGTATTCAGCTGCTCAAAATGATGTTATTGAAAAATTAACTAAGGAATTGTTGGATTCGGTAGTTATTAGGGACAATTCAAGTCCTTTTGCTGCTCCAGTAGTTTTGGTTAAGAAAAAGGATGGGTCTTGAAGGTTTTGCATTGATTATCTCCAGCTTAATGATTCTACAGTAAAAAATAGCTACCCTTTTCCTTTGGTGGATGAGTTATTTGAGGAATTGGGACATGCAGTTGTGTTTTCTAAGCTGAATTTAAAATCCGAGTATCACCAGATTCGAATGAAAGAAGAAGATATCTATAAAACTGCATTTCGAACTCATGAGGCTTGTTTGAGTTTGTTGTTATGCCGTTTGGTCTCACGAATGCTCCGGCTACTTTTCAAGGGTTGATGAATGATATTTTCAAGGAATTTTTAACGAAATTCATATTAGTATTTTTGATGATATATTGGTCTTTAGTAATTCTTTGGAAGATCATTTGAAGCATTAACAACATGTGTTATTAGTTCTAAGACAACATCAATTGTATGCTCGTCGATCTAAGTGTACGTTTGGGGGAACTAAAATTGAATATTTGGGTCACATAATTTCAGAGAAGGTTTTTTCCACAGATCCGAAGAAATTGGAGGCCATAAAGAATTGGTCAATTCCTACTGATGTTAAACAATTGAGGGGGTTTTCGGGGCTAAGTGGGTATTATAGAAGATTTATCAAAGCTTATGGCATTTTGGCTAAACCTTTAACAGATTTGTTAAGGAAAGGAGAGGTTTCAATAGAACGAAAGAGAAACTGAAGCTTTTAACAAGTTAAAGATGGTACTCTCTAATCCACCAATATTAGCTTTACCCAATTTTTTTAAACCTTCAGATTGGAAACTGATGCGTCTGGGAAGGGAATAGGGACTGTTTTGATGCAAGAGGGTCATTCGATTGCTTTCATTAGCAAGGCACTATCTGCTAGGCAACAAGCACTGTCCGTATACGAAAGGGAGTTATTGGCCATTATTTTTGCAGTCAAATATTGGCATCATTATCTTGCAATTGGCCATTTCATTATTAAAACGGATCAGAAGAGTTTGAAACACTTATTGGAACAGAAAATTTCAACTCCTTTACAACAAGTTTGGTTGTCTAAGCTGATGGTTATGATTTTGAGATTGTGTATAAACATGGAAAAGATAATGGAGCTACAGATGCTTTAACAAGAGTTCAATCTCCTGCTTTAATGGCTTTTTCAATAACTACATTTGATCCTTCTTTGTGGGAAAAAGTTAAAATGTCTTGGGCTGGTGATGCTAAGTTGAGTAAGATTGTCACAGACTTACAGAATGGGATAGTTTCTTCAGAATGGGATATTTACAAACTGATACTTTTTTATGTCATTCAGATGCTGTGAGTGGACATATTGGGGTGCAGTCAACAATGCAACGAATCTGCTCACTATTTTATTGGAAAGGCATGCACAAGGACTTAGAAATTTGATCAGAAGTTGTGTGGTGTGTCAAAAGGCTATGTATGAAACAATTCCATCACTAGGGTTGTTACAACCATCACCTGTTCCAACTCATGTTTTTTCGGATATATCTATGGATTTTATTGGGGGCCTACCAAAGTCTGGTGGTAAGGATTCTATATTTGTAGTTGTAGATAGGCTTACCAAATACAACCATTTTATGGCCTTATCGCATCCGTACTCAGCAGCACAGGTTTTCTTAGATCATGTATTCAATTTACATGGTTGGTCTGATTCTATAGTCTCCGATAGAGATCCTATTTTTATTAGTCGATTTTGGAAGGAATTTACTGCTTTACAAGGGATTCAATTGTCAATGTCAACTGTGCTTCATCCGCAAACAGATGGCCAAACAGAAGTAGTGAACCGTTTCCTGGAAACTTATCTAAGGTGTATGGTGATGGATAGACCTTCTAATTGGATAAAATGGTTGTCATTGGCAGAATTTTAGTACAATACCAATTTTCATTAATCATTAGGAGTTACTCCTTTTCAAACCTTGTAGGCGTATCCTCCACCTTTGTTTGTACCGTACATTCCTAAGGATGTGAGAGTAGCAACAGTGGATGAAATGATGTTGGATATAGAGGAAACAATTAAATTTATGCGTTTTTCTTTGATAAGGTCTTAGAATCAGATGAAACAAGTGGCTGATAGACGTCGAAGTGAAAGAGAATTTCAAGTTGGATCATATATTTATGTGAAGTTGCATCTGTATGGGCAGTCTTCTTTACGAACGACTCATTTTAATAAGTTGGGTCCTAAGTTCTTTGGTCCTTTTTCTAGCATTGGAAAAAATAGGATTAGTCGCCAATAGGTTGGATCTTTTAAAAGATGCTCAAGTGCATCTAGTTTTTCATGTTTCTTTGTTGAAGTTGGCTCGAGGAGATACTACTTAGTCAGTACCTTTACCGAAGGGTCATCGATTTTTGTTTAAACCGTTAAAAGTGTTGAATCGAAGATTAGTGCGCAAGGGACATCGGGCATCAGCTGAAGTTTTAGTTCAATGGAATAATGTGCCCATCACTGAAGCTACTTGGGAGAATGCAGAGGAACTATAGATTCATTTTCTGGATTTTATTTTTTGAGGTCAAAAATCTTAGTATGGGAGGGGTATTGATACCTCAAGTGTTGAACACTAAACCCTAATAGTTCAATTTTACCATCATCTTGTGAACCCAGATGTTCACCCCTTTTGGGTAGCTTTCCCTGTGCTACTGCTTGATCGGTAAGTTTGTGTGCCAGCCGGATGGTGGGTTGGATCAGAGTTGGGTCAGATGTTGTGATCATGCTTTGGATCTGCTTGGGCAGTCCACTGATGAACTGCTCGATCTTCTTGTACTTTGGGGTCACCATTCCCGGGCATAGCTTACACAGTTCATGGAACCGTGTGCAATACTGTTCAATCTCTGAGCCCACCATCTTGTGAACCCAGAACTCCTCCTCCAGCGTTTTGATCTCGTTTCTTGGGCAGTACTCTTCCTGTAACAATCTGGTGAAATCTTCCCAGGTCATCGAGTTGGCACTGTCTAAACCCAGGGTCTGGACATGGGTATTCCACCATGTGAGGGCCGGTCCCTCAAGAATACCGGTCGTGAATTTAACCCGGTTTTCATCCGCACATTCACACATTGAGAAGACGGATTCCGCCTTCTCTACCCAGCGGAGCATTCAGACAGCTCCTTCTGTTCCCTTGATCTCGTTTCTTGGGCAGTACTCTTCCTGTAACAATCTGGTGAAATCTTCCCAGGTCATCGAGTTGGCACTGTCTAAACCCAGGGTCTGGACATGGGTATTCCACCATGTGAGGGTCGGTCCCTCAAGAATACCGGTCGTGAATTTAACCCGGTTTTCATCCGCACATTCACACATTGAGAAGACGGATTCCGCCTTCTCTACCCAGTGGAGCATTAAGACAGCTCCTTCTGTTCCCTTGAAGGTGTGAGGGTGACCGCTCAGAAAGGTCTTGAAAGAGCATCCCTTGTTAGTGCTGCCTTGAGACCCTGTTTGTTAGTAACCAATGTCGCGTGTTAATGATGGTGTTAGCTATACTATGTTAGTCAGGTTAAGCAAATGTTAGTACCGTTGTTGGTTTCGCTCGTTTCACTGCGTAATCTGTTCGCTTCGTAGTCAGCGATTGCTTTGCTAACCCTTCGGTCAACCATCATCTTGATGGTTGCCGATCTAATTGGTCGTTTGTGTTGTCGAGTGTGCGTTCTTCCTCCCACCATTGTTAGTCTCTATACAGAAGGGATAGAGTGTTAGTCATCATTGGATAGAGTGCCAGTCAAGAGTTATGTTAGATGTCATGTTAGCAAGCAATCATGATCAAGATACACAATTAAGAAAACAAAACATCATTTCGTTAATATCAGCTTGGAGTACAATGATTTTCAAAATAAAATGCTACCATTACGATTCGTATAAGCACATCCCGCTCATCTAGGCGTACAATCAAAATAAAATAACTAAAATGAAACAACCTAACTAATCTGAAGCAATCGTAGAGTGTGAATCTCCAACGTCCGCGGGACCGTCATCCTCGTCCTCCTCAGGATCCTCGTCGAAGTCCCCTCTTCGAGGTCCTCCGCCTCGAATTGTGGCTCCTCCTCTGGCTCAGGCTCCACGATGAACTTCCCTACCCAGGAGTCCTGGATCATCGCATGGTTTTCTTCTATCGTGACCTCTATGGCAGCTAGTCGTCCGCCGTGCTCCTGAACCACTGCGGCGACTTGCCCCTTGTTGTTCTTCTAACTGTGTCGTCCTAGTTCGTATGTCCGCGATCTCGTTCACCACTTGCTCCTGCAGATAGTTCACCTGTCCTCAGAGGTGTTGTTTCTCCTCACAAAGAACTCTAACCTCCTCTACCAACTCATGCATCCTCCGAGCCTCGCGGGCCGAACGGGCGATATGGGCTGCGAAAGCCCGCTCCAGTGGCACGCCAAGTGCCGGTAGTCGGTGAGCGTTTGGCGCATCGCTCATCAGTCGAGGAAGTGGTACTCGCTCCTCCTCGATCCAATCCCAAACTGTCATGAGGTACCAGCTCCATGATCTAGCACGCCTCGCCAGTCGTACTCTTTCGGTCTCCTCAGCGTCCACTCGGGACACGATGTCCCGTATCCTCTGTCGTTCTTCTTCAGTTAGCTCATAACCTGCGGGGCGTGTCCCCGTGTTCCTCCCTGCGTTGTTGTTGGCCATCCTGTAATCTTAGTTCAGTAAGTAACAGATAACAATAATAACATATTATTGTGCAATGTCTAGGTGTAGGGTATAATGTTGAGCAATGGCTATAGTCTAAGTTTACTATATGCAAAGCTAGTTTTCTATAACCAAGGCTCTGATACCAGTCTGTCACACCCCCTCCCACATGTGGTGTCAGTTCACATGGGTATGACGTGGCCAGAATCACAGCTCATGGTCATATAGAACGACTCTATATGCATTTCAAAATACAATGTTTATCACAAACACAACCAAATAGTTTATAAAATAAGGCAACGGAAATATATCAGTTATGCAGATGAAAATAAACTGTTGGACACTACATTGTTTTAGTACATAACATAACTAAAATTTGTTTGTTTCAAAAGACACGGTAATGAATGCATGTAATCCTATGCTCTTTCCTGAAGTGCATTCCTGTTCCATGTGCAGCAAATTACCTGAGAATACATGTTTAAAAAGAAAGTGTCAACACAAAGGTTGGTGAGTTCACATGTTTTGATATACATAGATAATAATTAGAAATCATGTGTCATGTTGTTTATCAAATGTTAGTCCCGAGCCCTAGGCTCCATGTGTCAGTGCATCACTACCGAACTAGACTTATTAGTCCTTGCCTCTGCCATGTCTCGTAAGAACAATGTCAAGATAGGTCGAGATTTCACGTGTCCCGACCTTCAGTCAGTATTGTGTGACGTGGGGTTCGTCGCACCCAAACAAATCTATTCAAACTCACCTCGTTGTTTGTACATTAACGGTAAGACTTTGCGAGGGCTTGTGATGATTACAACACTTATGTTTGTCTAATAAACCAGCATACACAATATGTTTGTACAGTAATAATGTTTGACTCAATTCAACATGTATTCTCCCCCTATTTGAAAAGTTTGTAAAAGTGTTAAAGAGGGGCCGTAAACTCACCTTAGCGAAATCAGAGAATGCGTAAGCTCCTGCTTCATATACGTGCCAGTCACCGGCTACCTATATTGTATAGCTTATGTGAGTTCATGTAAGTGACCGTGTTCATGTTCGTGCTCAACAACCCTCGGTTGTTATGTTTGTCTGTGTCGGTCCACATTGACCGTGTTTGCTCGTGTTTGACCGTGTCAAGTCAATGACGCGTTGGTGAACCGTGAGTTGGTGGTAACTCGTGTAACATTCGTGATTGTGCTCGTTGTGTGCAAAACTTGCAAATCGCGTTCATGGACAACTTACTATTTATAGTAAGTTTCCATTTTTAGCAATTTCCATAACACATATCGTTTTAAAAGTTCTAGCATGCTTTTTAGTCCTACGTGATCATGTTAGCACATAACACATTGTTGCAAACGATCACATAGCATATAAATCGTTCTTACTCATAAAAGTTCCCTAAAAAGGAAAGTTTCCATATCTAGCATGATTAACATCAACAATCATCAAACTTCTAACACAATAATCCCATTACATCGTGTGAGGTCATTTAGCACGTTTAAATCATGCATCACATTTCAATATCGAGTTTTACAAAATAAAGTTACTATAAATAGTAACTATGATAAATACTCATCACATGATTATTCTAACATTCCTAAACCATTTTCATATCACATAACATCATATTATATCATTAATCATCATCTAAACATACTTATTTCACCTAAATCATCACCTAGCAAGATTTAGGCTACAAAAGTTACTATAAATAGTAACTAGGTCCAAAATGACCCGAAACAAATCCCAAATCAATTTCTTATGTATCATATCATCATATTATCGTACCAATGGTATTTCTATTCACATCCATGCTCACATTTTCATCAATATCATCGTATTGTAACATAAAAGTTACTATAATTAGAAAGTTCATCAACTAACCATATTTTGACCATTTTAGTGACTACAAATCATGTGACACATTACCAAGATCATCAATAAACATGTATCATCATCAAAAATCATCTAACATTCACTAGATCATGCATGCATGTCGATATTTTGATCATCCATGAACAAGTCATGCATTACACATACCCACAACATCATGGATCATCACATTTCACCATTTAATCATTCTAGATCATCCTTATTCATAGAAAAATCAACAAATCCATATTCGAGTTACTAAAAATTCGTGCATGTAAGGTTTGAGTGTGTGCATGTGTGTTTCAAGGCTTGCATGTGTGTGTAGAAGTGTTTTTAAGCTACTAGAAATGTAGAACTACCTTCTAAAGCCTCAAAAAACTGAGATGATGTCACACCCCCAAATTCCCACATGTGGAGTCAGTCCACGTGGGTGTGACGTGGCCAGGATCGTAGCTCATGGTCATATAGAACATCTCTATATGCGTTTTCAAAATACGTTGTTTGACATAAATACAACCAAACAGTTTAATAAATAAGCAGCGGAATACTATAAGTTGTGCAGCGGAATAAAATATGTTTTAACATGCAGCGGAAAATATGTTGTTAGACATTACATTGTTTCAAAATACATAACATAAATAAATATTGTTTGATAATAAGGACATGACATAATGTATGCAGTTCCTATGCTCGTGCCCTTAGGTGAACCCTTGAGTCCATATGCCTGTTAGTTACCTGAGAATACAAGTTTAATAAAAAGTGTCAACACAATGGTTGGTGAGTTCACAGGTATTGATATAGATAGATAGTAAGAAATCATGTGTCATGCTGTTTATTATAATGTTAGTCCCGAGCCCTAGGCTCCAAGTGTCAGTGCGTCACTACCGAACTAGACTTGTTAGTCCTTGCCTCCGCTATGTCTCGTAATAACATAGCAAGATAGGTCGAGATTTCACGTGTCCCGACCTCCAGTCAGTATTGTGCCACGAGGGGTTCGTCATACCCAAACAGATCTATTCAAACTCACCTCGTTGTTTGTACATTAACGATAAGACTTTGTGAGGGCTTGTTACGATTACAACACTTAATGTTTGTCTAATAAACCAGCATACACGTAAAATGTTTGTACAATAGTAATGTTTGACTCGATTCAACAAGTATTCTCCCCCTATTTGAAAAGCTTGTAAAAGAGTAAAGACAGGCCATAAACTCACCTTAGTGATGATCGGGAATAAATGCGTAAGCTCCTGTGTGGAAAGCGTGTCGGTCACCGGCTACCTATATCGTATACCATATGTGAGTTCGTGTAAGTGGCCGTGTTTGTGTACGTGCTCGTGTTTGTGCTCAACAAACCTCGGTTGTTATGTTTGTCCGTGTCGGTCCACATTGACCGTGTTTGCTCATGTTGGTCCACATTGACCATGTTTGACGGTGTCAAGTCAACGAACCGTTGGTGAACCATGTGTCGGTTGTGTTTCGTGTAACATTCGTGGTTGTGCTCATCGTGTACAAAATGCGCAAGTCGCGTTCATGGACAACTTACTATTTAAGCAAGTTCCCATTTATAGCAAGTTCATAACACATATCGTTTTTAAGGTTCTAGCATGCTCGTTAATCCTACGTGATCATGTTATCACATAGCACATTGTCATACGTAGTCAAATAAGCATATAAGTCGTTTTTACATATTAAAGGTTCCTAAAGAGGAAAGTTTCTAAATTTAGCATGCTCATCATCGGAAACCATCTAACTTAGCATGCAATAATCATATCAAGTCATATTAAGTCATTTAACAAGCATGTAACATACATAACATTCCTAAATTGATATATTACAAAATAAAGTTACTAAAGATGGTAACTATGACTAATATCCTTCAAATGATCATTCTAAGCATATCTAATCCATCATTATATCAAATATCATCATATACAACCATTTAACATCACCTAATCATGTAAATCTAGACCAAATTATCATCTATCAAGATTTAGGCCACAAAAGTTACTAAATATAGTAACTTGGCCAAATATGACCAAGATCATATCCCAAATCAATTTCTAAGCATCATAATCATCATAATATCATCATAGTGAAAAATTTACATACATGCATGTTCATAATTTCATCATCATCACCAATTTGTAACTAAAAAGTTACTAATATTAGAAAGTTATTACAAATGCTTATATTTTAACCATCTAGACAACACCAAATCATGTAGTATCATCAATAACATCAATAGACATTTATGAACATCAAAATTCATCCACAACCATTAGATTATACATGCATGTTAACATTTCATCCTTTCATATACAAATTATGCATTTTACAAATACACATCATCTTGGATCATCAAGATATGTCACCAAATCATTTTAGATCATCATTATACATACTAGAATCAGCAAACCCAGATTCATTTATCACAAAATTCGTGCATGCAAAGCTAGAGAGCTTGCATGTGGGTTTTGGTGCTTGCATGTGTGTGTAGAGGTGTTTTTAAGCTACAAGGATCACAATACTACCTTCCAAGGCTTTGAAATATCTGAGATGATGTGTTCTTGGCCTCACAAGCTTCTCGACAGCAAGGATGTGTAGCAACAAGGTGGTGATGGTGATCTCCAAGCTCCTAGTTGGATATCAAGCTTCAATCTCCAAGTTCTTGAACTTCCAAATGGTCTCTAATTGTGACATTCAGTAGCAGATAGTCCGGAAAGTCCGTACGGTATGTGTAATTTCACTATTTATTATGTGTAAATACAGGTACATGCACAGTGTTTGTATTAACAGAATTCAAAATACAAGAAACAGTTGTACGTATTTATGTGAAAACTTAAACACCGTAAGTACAACAACACAAGACAAACAATAGTTGTTAGTATTTAGGTGAAAACCTAAGTACAGTAATACAACGAATCCAGACAAACAACAAAGTTCAAGTAAATAACACAAACACGTCGGTTGTGATCTGATATCCATAGATGACAGGAATCAGGTGGCCGGAAAATCAGTACGAAAACAATGTGAAAACAGGATGTTAGTTGAGTCCGTTGGTGAGGAAATACAACTCAAAGCACACTTGCAGTGTCGTTTCAGAATAACGAAATGACAGTGTGTTTGCGTGGGTGACAATTCACACAAACATATCCGTGAGTTTAACGTTCTGAAATAATGACTGGAAAGTAGAAAACAAATATCAGAAAGCAAAACCATCGTCGTGTCCGTTCGGTTGACGATTCGAACGAATACTCGCGATGGTGACGCGTTCTGACGAAACGAAAACGAAATACGACACAAACGAAAATAAATTAAGAAAATATAATTTTATATATTTTTACAATTTTGAAACTCATCAAAATAAATAAAACAATTCTTTTTGTTTTTAAAACGCGTAAATTACGCGTAACGTTCCGGAAACACAACGAAGACGCAAACCGAGCAAATGAAACGAACCCGAATACCCTCGGGGTATTTAAAGCCTAAATGAGGCCTTTTCTCTCATTTTCTACCATCTACTCTCTCTCTCTCTCTAACCCAATTTCCGGATTCATCCTCTCACCACCATTTCCAACCTTCAAAGCTTCATAACTCACTCTTTTCTTAACGAAATCGGGCGTTCTTGGTGTCCACTTGAAGCTCTTGATGTCCTCTACAAGGAAGTACAGCAGATCTGAGCATTTATCCCGTTGAATTTGAGGTAATGAGCCACAAAGTCCATGAAAAATTAGGGTTTTATCATATTTTTGTCCGGCCATACACACACATTCTCAACCGGTGTGAACTCGTACATACCTGTACCCTACACCCCTCAGAACTAATTATGGTGTAACAATAGCAAGATAGCAGCCCTACACCCGCTTCCAGTTCGATATGGAAGATGATGCTGTAACAGGTTCGCACGATCGAAGTGCCGAACCTGCATGGGTTTGGCCGAATCTTTCTACAGTCCCGAACCTACATCTCCTTGGTGGCGAACCTAACATCTATCCTGGCCGAACAACATGGCGAACCTTTGCACATGAGCCATTAGCCGAACCCTAGCTGAACCACACAATCATTAATAGCCGAACCAGTGGGACACCCACGAACCTGCATCTCTTAACCATAGTAGCCGCGAACCCTGCCACCTTGAGCCAGAAGCCACGAACCTCCTCTACCATGGGAACCACTGTTGACGAACCTATGGCCTTAGGCGAACCCGTATCGTTTCAGACGAACCTACAGCAGGAACGAACCTTTGATCGAACCAAGACATGGCCGAACCTCACTTGCCACGAACCATGGTTGACCGCCGAATCTATCTGGGCGAACCTGTTGTCACACCCCGAGCCGGCGGGGTTGGATCGAAGTCCCCGTCGGGCGGAAGGTTCTCGAGGCGCGATATCATGAGTGATAATCGTGATGATCAGATTGTTTACATAGCATCAATGTTAAGAATAACTAAAGCACAATAACATCAAGCTAGGATTACAAAGTTAAATTACATTTGACAATGTTCAGTAATTTAACTAAATAACCTATCAAAAGAATCAAATGCATCAATCTTGTATCAGTACAAGATCTCAAAAGTGATTTGCTTCTGTAACAAAATCTGTACTTTCCAAAAGTCTACTAGGTCCTCTAACTGAGTATCCTAGTATGCATTCCTGAAGTCTGAGCCTATTCCTGTGCATCACCTGAGAAAACATGTAAGAAAACAAAGTCAACACAATGGTTGGTGAGTTCATGTAGTTTTAGTATTTGTAAAATAGCTTTTGCAAACCTTTTAGGTAAAACCTTAACCTCATTAATAACACCTGTATCATCCAACTCGGTGTGCTTATATATAGGGCATACCCCTGAGTCGAGCCTACGACCCGTCCAGACGCCGTCCCACCACATACTAAGTCGCATAGGACATTGCTATTAATGATAATTAAGCATTTTTACCTACCCTTCGATTCATTTCTCATCATAGCTTTAGTTTACTGTTTCAAAGTTTACAAGTCTATAGCATTCGTATGTAATAGCTTCAATATTAGCTTAAAAGCATCATGTTTAAAAGTTTATGATATTAACCCAAAAGCATTCAAGCATCCCCTCGGTAACAACCTTAATCTCATTAACACCACCTGTATCATCCAACTCGGTATGCTTATATATAGGGCATACCCCTGAGTCGAGCCTACGACCCGCCCAGACGCCGTCCCACCACATACTAAGTCGCATAGGACATTGCTGTTAATGATAATTAAGCGTCTTACCTACCATCTATTTCGTTTATAGCTTTAGCATTGTGTTTAAGTTTATAGCATGAGTGAACATTGAGGAATCACTGTATGGCAAGCACTGAATGGCCATCAGTCTACTCCTCAAGTCATGACTATGAAGGTCACCCTATGGCAAGCACTGAGAGGCCGACGGTCTGTTCCTTCAAGTCCCAACTAAGTAGAACACCCCATGGCAAGCACTGAGAGGCCAATTTAGTATGTTCTATCATAGTTAATAGCTTTAGCATTCAAGTTTATAGCATTTAAATAGTTTAACAACCGGTGAGGCAAGCACTGAGAGGCCAAACCGTTGCTTTTGCATGACAAGTTTATAGCAATCAAGTTTAACAACCGGTGAGGCAAGCACTGAGAGGCCAAACCGTTGCTCTTGCATGACAAGTTTATAGCATTCAAATTTTAACAATCGGAGAGGCAAGCACTGAGAGGCCAAACCGTTGCTTTTGCATGGCAAGTTTATAGCATTCAAAGTTTAACAACCGGAGAGGCAAGCACTGAGAGGCCAAACCGTTGCTTTTGCATGGCAAGTTTATAGCATTCAAAGTTTAACAACCGGTGAGGCAAGCACTGAGAGGCCAAACCGTTGCTTTTGCATGTCAAGTTTATAGCATTCAAAGTTTAACAACCGGTGAGGCAAGCACTCAGAGGCCAAACCATTGCTTTTGCATGACAAGTTTATAGCATTCAAAGTTTAACAACCGGTGAGGCAAGCACTGAGAGGCCAAACCGTTGCTTTTGCATGACAAGTTTATAGCATTCAAAGTTTATAGCATTATGAGCACTTCAAGCATTTCGAGCATTTAAGCATGATAAGCATATAGTATTTGCATTGTAGCATTAGCACATGGCATTAGCATATAGCATTAGTGTCAAACCTTAGCATGTAGCATTAGCATTAAGCATTTGCATGTATCATTAGCATATGGAATTTGTATTCAAGCTTTAGTGTCGAGTATGTAATTTAAGCATATTGTTTATAGCGTAAGCATTAAGCCACATAGTTTATAGCATAAGCATCAAGAGTGTAGTTTAAGATTATAGTTTATAGCATAAGCATTTAGCATCTAGTTTAAGAATATAGTTTATAGCATAAGCATTAAGCATCTAGTTTAAGAATATAGTTTATAGCATAAGCATTAAGCATCTAGTTTAAGAATATAGTTTATAGCATAAGCCTTAAGCATCTAGTTTAAGAATATAGTTTGTAGCATAAGTATTAAGCAATAAAGTATAAGCATCAAGAATAAGTTTAAAGAATTTTTATAAATCATTTGTTTAAAATGTATAACATGCTTCTCAGTCCCGAATTAAAATCAAAATAGTTAGAAAAGGGACAAATGAACTCACCTTGTGTCCGTAGTAGTTGACTATGTATAACAAAAATATGCATGCTCTTCGTTTGCACTTGTTGTGATGTTCACGGTCCTGTATTGATTTCATAGTGTTGTAGCTTATAAGTATAAGTTTGTAAGAGTTGGTTGTGTGTGTAAGTATTAGTGTTAGCCCTAAAGTTGGCTAACACTAGTGAGTCATGGTCTTTATTCGGCCTCGGTTTTTATGTTTCTCTTGCATTACTCGTGACAACTCGTTGTACTTTACAACCCAAGGATATTCCTAAATATAACTTAGGTTTTTGTAATAATCTTGATATGTTCCCTTTATGATCCTTTGCTAAAATGTTTAATTTATCATAGAGTGTATCATGTCATGAAAATTGATACTCAATTTAGTTTCTAGTAGTTCATTTCACTATCTTGTTGTAACCTAATGATCACCATACTAGTTATTTCATTAAGTTAGTTTACTTGTTTTGATTCCCCAAACTTAATCATATGGGCCGAATAGAAATGAGTTGGGTATTAATCAATTGGGCTTAGACTACCAATAGGCATCAAATGTTAATGGACCGAATTAATTGTTCATTGGGCCGGTTAAGTGGCTTATGGTTTTCGAATGTGGGCCGACTCAAGTGATATTGGGCCAGTCTACTTGGGCCTCGGTTTAGATTAATTGTCTATGTCTCAATTAAATGGTTATGGGTCGTCGACATGCTAGTGGGCTGGCTAATCATGGACCAATTGAGTGGGCCGCTGGCATCTCAAGTCTGCCCAGCGAACCTTCAGGTTCGTGGGGTAACATGGTGTAGCCATGGTTCGTGAATCCAGGGGCACAGCTTGCAGGTTCGGTAATGGTTCGCCGATGGGAAGGTGTAACAACCGGAAATTTTATAAAGCCCATTAATAAAAGGGCGAAATTTCGGTGACCGTTTATGTTCAAAATTTATATAAACGTTCGTAAAGTAATTATGATCAAAAGGATATAAACGATAAAAATATCTGATAATGTATGGACACATTATAAAGTCTATTAATAACGTGAAAAATTTCTGTGACCGTTTGAGTTCGTAATTTTTATTGACGTTCCCGAAGTGATTACGATCAGATTAATATAAACGGGACCGTTATATGATAAAGTATGAACACGATATATCGTGAATATTAAAAATATGTGATCAAAGTAGAAGGGGGTTTTAAAAATAAAACATCAAAGTTCAAGGGCCTAAATGAAAAATTGAAATTAAATCAAAAGATGTTTCATGACTTTGTTAAATCATTTTGTAATTGTGGCCGTAATTCATCCCTTAAGCAAAAAGAAATTTCGAATGGATTATATTTAGCCACGTTGATTGTCTTGAGCAAGTTGAGTATACATATGGACAGATCGCATTCTCAAGTTCTCATTTAGAATTTTCTGACCGACTTATTCATCCTAAGAGCAGAGAAGAGGATCAAGAAGAATCGATCAGACCAGTTAATATCAACTACACACATCGTTAAGGTATGTGTTTATGATTCTCATCTCGTGTTAGTTTAGTCTTGATTGATTAAAGGGACCAACACCATGTTTAGATAGAGTTTTGGTTTTGTATGATGAACATGAACTTGATCCGATTGAAGCCCAATTACATCTAGATAATGATCAGGTTTTCATGAGTTTTATGAGGGTATAATATGTATACTCTTTTGGTTGCCTTAAACTCATGTATTATGCAGTAAGTTTAGCAACGCACTAAGACGAATTAATTAAATAAGAGAATACGCTTATCTAAGCCGAACAAATAAGTAATTTTTAAGCATAACAAGATTCTAGAGATAAAAATGGTCAAAATGAGTGGAAGCGAAATTTTGAAATAAAGCTCCGATTGAAAGTTATGACATGCCGAAGTTTCGAGCGGTAGTCGCAAATCTGAGCATCTTCATAATAAGTATTATAAATTGATCTCAAGTTATTATTAATTGAGATAAATAATATTAAGTTTATAAAACTCTTCGGGTCGTTATAGCAAGCTAAACACTTGTATTTGAGATAACTATAACGTACTCGTTGTGCTACCGGGTTAGAAACCCTGAAAAGAAGGTTTATATTATATGATAAGGTTATAATTATGATAAAATATCCATATTAATAGGATATCATTCTGAACGTGAGAAAGTAAGGAAAGGAAGAAAGCTAGCAAATTGTGTTTTACTAAGCTCAGGTGAGTTCTTATAGCCCTGTTTTAAATATTTTATCATTTTGGGCAGATATGCATGTTATAAAGTTATTTTATACAAATAATTGTATGTATGTATAAAGTTAGTGCATGTAAGTGATTTTAACCTGATTATGGTCAGGTAAAGAGTGTTTACAGACAAAGAATATTTACAAATAAAGAATGTTTACAGATAAAATATCTTTATAGATAAAGAATGTTTTAAAGAAAAGAATGTTTTAAGTCTCAACTGCGGTTGAGAAAGAAATGATTTTTGTAAGACACTCGGCTGAGGTCGAGGAGAAAATGTGTTATGAAAGTCCCGGCTGCGGTTGGGCAAAACATGAGCACTGCGGTGAAAGGAGCCGCTTATGTGTATAATGGTTTAAATGATTTAAACCATGTTATGATGTATGTTAAGAAGTCTTGTACCGGTATGAGCCGTCAATTTCGGTTGATGGTTAAAGAGTCCTGTGGAAACATAGGCCTGCCGACTGTGTGTCGCCAGTTCAGTTAAAGAAATCTTAGGCATGCTTGAGTTATCAGCTGCGCGTTGATAGTGTTAAAGAAATCTTATACATGTATGAGTTATCAGCTGCGAGTTGATAGTTTAAGAGCCTTGTGCTGCACAAGCCTGTTTGACTTCAGGGTCAGCAGTTGACGGTGAAGTTCCTTCGCTGTATGAATGATGTTATGATGATATGTATATTATGTAAGTATGTTATGATGCTATGTGTGTGATGAAAGTATGATATGAGAACAGGTATGTTATGTATTTAAATTATGTCATGTGATGACATGAATGAATAAAGATTTTTCTAAGAAATGAACTTAGAACTCACCAGCATAAAGCTGACTTGTTTTACATGCATATCAGGTTGAATAGTGTGAGAAGAGAGACCAGGAGGGCTCATGGCATACGTTGAAGACTACCCCTGGCATAGACTGGCTATGTTATAAACCTAATAAAGATATGAGCTATGTAATAATGTTTGTTTAGGTTTGTATAATTATGTATGTAATCACCTAAAATTCCGCTGCTATGATAATGTAAATATGGTTTAAGGACTATGGGTATGAGGTTTGCCAACCGAGGGGCACGAGGCCTCTCAGAAGGTCCGGCTGGCCCCAAGGTTGGCCAGCAAGGTTCGGCTATAGCATGAGAAATCAGCAGGGTTCGTTTGGTGCATGGGTGCAACAAGGTTCGTTGGGGACCAAGGGTTCGGCTCTGGGTACCAGGTTCACTGCTGGTTCGCCCTTGGGAGGGTTCGGCCAACTAAAACCCAGAAAAGGTTCGGCCACCTGAAGGTGAGGGTTCGGCCAACCTTAAACCGCGAACCCTGGCCTTCCGTCATCTTCTACATCGGACCAAGT
The DNA here is from genome assembly GCA_009363875.1 of Mikania micrantha. Classification (NCBI taxonomy): domain Eukaryota; kingdom Viridiplantae; phylum Streptophyta; class Magnoliopsida; order Asterales; family Asteraceae; genus Mikania; species Mikania micrantha. Next base: position 93,153,770 of record CM018691.1, on the reverse strand, counting down.
AGTCACAGGTTGTTCCCGAGGTTCACTTTTCATGACAGTAGGTTCCAAGATGGCGTGGTGTTCGAACGAAGGTGGCCTAGGACCGGTTTTAAAGGTGGTGTTCGAACAAGCTAATTAAGATAATGAAAACCCTTATTTTTCGGACTTTCAAAGCTTCATACCTCGAAAATGGCTTGGCAAACACTCAGATCGGTTGTACTTCTATGTAGAGGATGATCGTAGCTACGCGTGGACACCAAGAACACCAAGTTTCGTTGAGATTTGAGCTCGATCTTGAAGGTAGAAAATGGGAGCTTAGAGAGAGAGAGAGCTGACGGAAATGAGAGCTAGAGAGAGAGTGATGTGTAAAAATGAAAGAAAAGCCATTTCTTGGTGTTTAAATACCCCGAGGGTATTCGGGTTAGTTTCGGTTGCTCGATTCGCGTTTTCGTCGCGTATCCGGGTCGTTACGCGCGTCTTTCGTAAATAAAGTAAAAATATAAAAAGGATTATTTTTAACGGTTTGGATGTTATGAAATTCTAATAATTCAATTAAAATTCGTTTAAATAAATTTATATGTCGCGTTTTATTATTTTTCGTGTTTCGTTTGTTTGTTTCGCGCATTAATAAAATAGTTTAGTTTAATTTATTTATGATGAGTTTCAAAATTGTAAAATAGGAAATATTATATTTCCTTAAATTTATAATCGTTCGTATCGTTATTCGTTTTCGTTTTCGTCAGATCGCGTCGCCATCGCGCGTATTCGTTCGAATCGTCATTCGAACGAACACGTCGATGGTTTGGCTTTCTGATTCTTGTTTTCTACTGTTTAGTCATTATTTCAGAACGTTAAACTATCAGAATCATTCGTACAGATCGTCACCTATACGAATAATTCGTCAGTTTAGCATTCCATAACAATAACCGTTAAAGTTTTGTTTTGTTTAACCTCACATACGTTTATACACAATAGTATCATATCAAGTATCTATGTTTCAACACTGTGTTGTCTGACATGTTTTCTGACTGTTAAACCCTAAGGTTTCAGTCAGATTCAGACAATCGCTTAATAGTTTCATGTTAAATCAAAATGTATCAATAGCATAATATAGTTTTCACTTAAAGTGTACCTGAGTTACTGTGAAATCTACAGTCCAACTTACTGTTCTGGTAACGGTTTCGGCACAGATGTTACACCTGTGTATCCCAATAGAACGAACCTCTTGATTGGATATGGTAGCCGAACCTGGGAACATCATAATCAGGAGGTTCGCTGAAACCATGTATCTTTCCTTTCGGCAGCCACCATCCAATTGGCTAAGTGAAATCAATTGGCCCACACTTGCTTTAGGCCCAACAGAACCATGCAGAACCCATGTGATTACTTTGGCCCAACCGTGTGGCCCACACCCATAACATTTCCTTTGGCCCATGGGACTCCTTCAGCCCACAACATCACCTCCGGCCCAATTACACGTTATTCGGCCCAAATGATTTTCGGTCTACATGGGTTAAATTAAAACAATCACTTGAATCAATTAGTTTTGATACAAAATTGCATGGGAATTCTTGACATTTTAATACAAAGGTGGTGTTAGGTGTTAGATAATTTGATAAAAATCTAGACACTATCATTTCAAGTATAGATTAACTATATACGAAAAAAAGGGATTAGATTTTTAGGCAATTATCACTCAAGCTTTCTAAAAAGAGATTAAGGACTTCAAATTCTTAACTTGGAAAGATTAAGTTGACTCTTAGAATTATCTTGGAGGCTAACTCACTTATTTTATTTGGTTAAGTCAAGTGAAAAAGGAAATCAATAACAATATGTGCTAAACTTATCTTAAAGGGGGTTAAGTGAAAGCCTAAGCTATAACAAGTAAATCAGGGCCGAATAACGAAGACCAAGCCCGAGACTCATGAGTGATAACCAAGTTAGGGATAACACGTACACGCACACGAATTCCTACTACTTATACTTATAAGTTACAATAACATGAAATCAATACAGGATCGTGAATACACAACAAATACAATCAAGGAGCGCGTGCATTCTAGTTTAAGCTAAGTCGACCACTTCCACAACAAGGTGAGTTCATATGCCCCTTTTCTTTAATCTTAACTAATTTTAAACTCACAGGGCTGAGAAACATGCTTAAAGCTTTTATATACTTAAAAGTTTTAGTACAACGCATTGCTTATATTTTGATTTAAATAATATTGATTATCTTCATTATCGCTTATCATTGTATTCGTGATTGTGCATAACATATCTGGAATGTCTAAGATGATTCATGATAATATAGCGTCATGAGTTCATCAACACAATGGAATATTGCATGTTGTAAGATTAGATCTTATAATACTTTATGATTCTTACAATGGGAAAATCAGGAGATAACATGAGATAAATACCAATAACAACAAGAGTGATAATCATGACAACATACTTTCATGATGAGGGAAGCATTAACCACATTTATAACATCGTGTCATAAGACAAGTTCTTACAACACGTTGTTACGACTATAGAGGAATACATAACATCGCGACAACCTATGAGACTATTAGTTGCGATATCCGGGAGGACATCATGATAACCTAGATTCTAGATGTCACCTTCCCCCCCCCCATATATATACTAACATTGTATTATAAGACATGATTTTATAAGAAAGTGTTAAATATTAAAGTTCCTAGCATTGTGTTCATTTCATGATCAGAACATACTTAGGATGATATCATGACATCGTATATTCCTAATATCACCCAATTGTTGAGTAAAATAAGTGTATTAAGAATTGATCTTATAACGCTAAGTTTATAATATGAAACTATGTGATTGTGACTACGTGTATAGGGAGTATACTTACATGAGACTATATGAGACTATGTGATGAGACTATATGAGACTATATGAGGCTACGTGATGAAACTATATGAGACTATATGAGATTATGTGATGAGACTATATGAGGCTACGTGATGAGACTACATGAGACTATATGAGACTATGTGATGAGACTATATAAGACTATATGAGACTATGTGATGAGACTATATGAGACTATGTGATGAGACTATATGAGACTACGTAATGAAACTACATGAGACTATATGAGGCCAGATGTGACTAGGTGAGACTATACGATAAAACAAGGTGAAATCATGCGAGGAAATGAAATGGATATCTATAGTTGTATTGCAAGTAATGTGGAATTCTATTAGTTATGTGGTGGGATGTTGGCTACGGCTTGTTCCCTTACATATGCCCTATATATAAGCATAATTAATAGGATGAGATATTTCTTGCGAATATAACTATGGAGAGGCCGTTGTATGAATGGATGAATCAGACTACTTACAAGTACCATATATGACATTGTGATTGTGGGTGTGAACAAATCAAGGTTTTCAATTATCAAACTTATGAACTCACCAACCTAGTGTTAACTTTTTTAAATGCATGTTTTCTCAGGTGACGAACAGGTTTAGTCATCAGGATTCAAGGATATAACTAGTGGACTTTTAGAAGATCTAGCTACATTTTGTGTTGATTACACTTTTAAATGACAAAACTATGAATCAACTTTTGTACATCTTGGGCAGATACAAGATAGAAACTTAATGATTCTTTTGGATAGATTTACTTAGTTAAATTATAAACTTACATTGTAATTTAACTTTGTAATTCTATATCATATGTCATGTTAGCATTTCTCATTATATATCATGTTCCATGTAAACAATATGATCATTTCGATTATCACAACGATATCATGCCCAGGGAACTTTCCGCCCGACGGAGAAGTCGATCCGTCCCGCCAGCTCAGGTTGTGACACTAATGGCTTCCAGGGAGTTTTCAGATGAAGATGACGAAGTGTAGGTGTCTGGGAATCGATAAATGAGATGGTAGGGTGGCTGTGAATGATTGTGTCTTGGTTTTATAAGATTTTTGCGTGTTGTCCTCATCGCATACTGCCGAGAGGGGCAAAAAGATGCTCGGAATACCGCGAAGAAATTCGGGAATTCAAATTCCCCGCCCACTTGTCGCGTACCGCCATGGGCTTCTCCAAGGTCCTTGGCGTACCGCGACGAGTCCCAGAAGATCCCAATAGGCCCAATTTCAATGGTTTGACTCGTTCTTCGCCGTTTTCACGCTTACGGACTATCGTTCGGCCTCGTTTGAACTTCTAAGTTCAATGTTTGAGGGTTTCATGAGGTTTCTAGTGTTTTGTTACACGATGTGCTAAACGTTCACCAACGTTCGTGTTTTCTTAGACACGTGTGTGCGTGTTGCGATAATTCACCGAATTATCATGTTTGTGTCAGTGTTCGTACAGTAATGCCACGTGTCACACTAAATTAAACTAATTCTAGTGCCACGTGTACAAATATCAATTAAATAAATATTTAATTTAACAAGATGCTGACCTGGAATTTACGGGGTGTCACAAATGATGGTCAAACAGCAGCTGATGGAGATTGAGAGAGGCTGGAATCGAGCAACACGGCTGGTTCAAGCTTGGTGGTGTCTTGGTGTGCTCCTTCTTTGCTTTAAGCCTTCAAATCTTCTCTCCCAAGCTTTCAAAGATGTAACAATGGTTTCCATAGGTTCTAAGGGTGATTTGCAGGTGGAAATGACGAGCATGGAGGGTCTGGAACTAGAGAAGTGAAGTATAGGGTGGCTGGAAATGATTGTGTCTTGGTTTTATAAAATTTTTGCGTGTCAGACTCTTCGCGTGCCACCAAGAGAGTGAAAATAGATTCTCGGCGTACCGCGATGCTTTTTGGGAATTCAAAATCCCCGCCCCTTCATTGCGTACCGCCATGGGCTTCTCCGGGGTCCTTAGCATACCGCGACGAGTCCCTGAAGAGCCCAATAGGCCCAATTTCAATGGTTTAGTTCGTTTTTCGTCGTTTTCTCACTTATGGACTATTGTTTGACATCGTTTGAACTTTCAAGTTCAATGTTCGAGTGTTTCATGAGGTTTCTAGTGTTTGGTTACACGATGTGCTAAATGTTCACCAACGTTCGTATTTTCTAAGACACGTGTGTGCGTGTTGCGATAGTTCACCGAATTATCGTGTTTGTGTCAATGTTCGTACTGTCATGCCACGTGTCATACTAAATAAATTAATTCTAGTGCCACGTATACAATTATTAATTAAATAAACATTTAATTAGAACAAATGTTAACCTGGATTTTACGGGGTGTCACATATACTAAGTCTATGGACGAACTTAGAGTGATCTATGGGGTAACTTAGATCTAAGGCAAGCAGATATAAGGACCATTATAGTAATGAAGCTGTAATAAAAGTCTACGATAACATCGAATTAATAGACTATATTAGGTTCTACTTAAACAAATGTGTTTCACTTTGGTTAATAACCATTCATCTAAGTATTAGGAACAATTTTGTTAGAAAATAAAATGTGCATTAGGAATGTAACACATCACCTTTGGACAGAAGTGAGACATTGTAAGCATTATGCACATGTTAAGTTCGCAAACATATATGTAACACATCACCTTTGGGCAGAAATGAAACATACATGTCTTAAGGCAAATAATGTCATGTGAATATCTAATATTTAAGGATATGCACAAGTAAGTGACAATGCTTAATAAGACTCAAATAATAAGATGTAACACATCACCTTTGGGCAAAAGTGAAACACTTGTTATTGAGTTTAAGCAAATTTTGTATTTTAAGGTTTTGTAAAACATAATAGATTAAGGTTTTAACAAAACAATTTATTATATCTTAGCCCATAGTTAGCGCGGATCGAACTCCGCGGTGAGTTCGCTGGAAAAGAAAATAAAAAATTTTAAGGGTTAGTTCTCAGCAAGAAAACTTGTTCTCGTGTAAGGAATTGTTTTCGGTCAAGGAAGCTGTTCTCAGGTAAGGAACTTGTTCTCGGTTAAGGAAAACAGTTCTCGGTAGAGAACTTTAGTTCTCAATGGAGAAAAATTAGTTCTCGGTTTTAGTCAATAACTGTTATTTTTGGATAGGATTTTTCAAAATTTTAACATATTTCGTAAATTTTGTAATCTTCCAAAATTTTAGGGAAAACACAATTGAAATCTTGATTACATCCCAAAATAAGGGGATTTTATGAAAAAATTTTGAAGAACACGAAGAACATTCAATATAAAATTCTTAAACCTTCATAAAAACGTGATATGTAGGAATCGATTAATCAACATATCGCTCTGATACCACATGTTGATCGATTCCTTTGATTATAAACACATGTATATACGAAAAACTATAACAATAATATGAGATTAGATGAAACCTGTGAATCCAGTGAAAGTGTTGTTGATTCCTGACATCGTTCTTGACAGCACCGGATTGAGTGGGTTTCCGTTTAAGGTGTATGGTTACGATGGAATTGAGTGGAGAGGCTAGAGAGGTTCTCGAATCTAGAGGGTTAGGGATTCGGTTGTGATGTTAACATTAGTCAATATTGAGAGCCTTTATCTCCTTATATACACCCAAGGCGAAAACCTAATTAGGATAATAAGGGTAATTATGTCCATCATATAATTACCTATCTAGGTGGGTATTTAATTAATTGATCAATTAGATAAATAATCATAAGTGCCACATAGTAAATATAATTTAGTCTAACATGATGTACTCGCAAACTGCAGACACCGACGGAATCACATCAAGTATGCGTATGAATACTGAACAAATGACTTGAAGAGTTGAAGAAGAAACTACAGAAGGGACATCACATATTCACATGTGGCAATTTGAAAAGTGGTTCGAGTCTATGTTTCTTAAACCACATTATTACAATATATAAAAAGGCAAACGACATCATTACGAGTGAATAGTAATAATAATTAAATATTAATAATTATATAATATACAAACTTGGTCAAAAAAAGCGGCGGCTACAAAGCCGTAATTACAATAATTAATAAAAAATAAGTATTATATAATATTAGTAATAATTAAATAATTTATTTAATACTAATATACTAACCAAAGGCTTCTAAGCCTAATGGTACCTCCTTTATTTCTCTATTAGAGGTCTTAGGTTCGAATCTGGGCCAAAGCATATTTGCTGAGGCAAGCTCAGAGGGTTTACCCAGTTGTGAGATTCATCCTTGGTGGGCTTGGGCGTACGCCCCAGAGCGTCAAATCCGAGATGACGGTTGAAATTTCGTCTTCGTTGTCGTCGTACTAGGCCGTTAAAAAAATATACTAATATACTAATTGCTTTATAATAATTAATTAACTAATAGTCAAAACTTTTTCACGCGTTTTGATTTATTGTTTTAGGATAGATTGACAGCCGTTGCAACCAGTTTTTTGTCTAGGTTTTGATATTCATGATGTTGTTACCACGACAGGATATAGACTCAAAATTAATTAATAATAGTAATTGTTAAATAATGATTAATTTGTTACCGTATTGTTTATTCGTCTTATGCTCGTGTTTATTAATGTTATTTTTTACAACTAAGCACGACATTTTTTTATTATGGTGTGACAGACACGTTTATAATGGCTACACTTTAGGATTTTGAGTCGGAGTTACAAATGTCGTAACGTGTTTTTATGTATGTGTTTTGGATACACGAGATGGTGCATGTGTACTTATATTAGAAATGGTAACAAAATTTCCTGCCTCATGGTTTTCTAATATAGAGTTTTTGACGTAGTTATGTTTATTTTTATGTTTTTAGAGGTGATTTCTTGTAATAGTTATTTTAACTGGATGGAGACTCTAGCAGTTGTGTCTATATATTCTAATTTTAGAGCTAACAATTAATCTGTCACTATTCTAGGGCAATGAGAGAATGAAATTTTTGACGCATGCATAAATTAAATAACTAATACTAACAATACTATTAAATAAAAATAATAATTAAAAAATAACATTAACAATTCTTAAATTAAATATTGATACCAATTAAAAAAATAGCAATTTTATAAATGCAAACCATTTGTTTCTTGTTTTGATTATATAATTTTTCACATTGTGCCTATTATCGTGATTAAATGCCCATATCAAGGGACGATTAATATTTTTGATGTTGTTACTGCAATCATAATTAGATTTCAATATATATATTGATATAGTAGTATGACTTAATATATTATTTAACATAATTTTAAATGATTAGATATCGTTTTTTTTGTATTAATATGGGGTTAACGCGGCAACGCGCAGTTAAACCCCTAGTTTTATAATTATAAATGATTTTTTGATTTAAAGTATGATTAAAATATTAATCTAAAATTCAGAAAAGTTCAAACTCAAAAAAAAAAAATTCAAGATACTATATGTACATAATAATTAATTGACATTCATTGTTTGTATATTTTGTTTTACCCAAATATAAATAAACAAATATTTAATTAAAATAATAAATCAGATTCTAATCTTAAAAAATAAATAAATCCAAACTCAATTATGAAAACTAAAACAAATAAATCAAATAAATATTAAATCAAAATCAATGTAAATCAATTTTATAAACCAAAAAATATTTTAATGTAATATTTTTTCTTTTATTAAAAAATGAATTAATATTTAAAATTAAATTCTTTAAAAAACCTTTAAAAAGTAAGGTGTAATTAGAAAATAGGGTAGGGTATGATTATACCGACATGAAATATACCGACGTGAAAAATAGAAAGTGTAGGGTGTAATGATACCGTCATGAAATATACTCAAATGAAAATAGTTTATTTAAGTTGTTATTTATTAATCTATATATATCCAACTTATTATTTTTTAAGTAGGATTGCTTGTTGTTTTTAAATAAATTGAAATTTATTTTTATTTTATTCGTTTGAGAATTTTAAAAATATATTTTACTTAAAAGATTGAAAGAAGAAAGGTTAATAAAAGAATTATAGATAAATTAGTAAAACATATGCTAACATGAATTTTTTAATTAAGTAGTCGATTTTTGTAGTCTTATAAAAATTGAAAATATTATATTTTGTAAGTAAAATAAATAAATTTTAAAAATTACTTATGAAGAAGAAAAGTAATTGTATATGACAGGTCTTACATATGCGATTTAATTGTCTAGTAACAAAACTCACTCAATGCAAGATTTAACCTCGTATATATAATGTTTAAAATTTTATAAATAACTCAACCGCCAAAATCAATATAAAACTTTTACACACATTGTGGAATGATTGTTAATTTTTAACTTACATTTTTGTTTAATATCAATGATATTTATGTAAAAGCTAATGGATAACACTATGTTTCATAACTAAGAACAAGACAAATTTTAATAAGTTTAAAAAAACATAAATGCGCAATGTAAAAGACGTTAATAGAAAAAAGTAAAACTAAAATATTAAATTAAGATCAATGATAAAGTTTTAGCATTTTAAAACAACTTTTATTAGATTAATAAATAATTAGAAGTTTTTAAAAAGTAAGGTGTAATTGAAAATAGGGTAGGCATATTTGTACCGACATGAAATATACCGACGTGAAAAAACAGAAAGTGTAGGGTGTAATGATACCGTCATGAAATATACTCAAATGAAAATAGTTTATTTAAGTTGTTATTTATTAATCTATATATATCCAAAAATTATTTTGTAAGTAGGATTGCTTGTTGTTTTTAAATAAATTGAAATTTATTTTTATTTTATTCGTTTGAGAATTAAAAAATATTTACTTAAAAGATTGAAAGAAGAAAGGTTAATAAAAGAATTATAGATAAATTATAAAACATATGCTAACATGATTTTTTAATTAAGTAGTCGATTTTTGTAGTCTTATAAAAATTGAAAATATTATATTTTGTAAGTAAAATAAATAAATTTTAAAAATTACTTATGAAGAAGAAAAGTAATTGTATATGACAGGTCTTACATATGCGATTTAATTGTCTAGTAACAAAACTCACTCAATGCAAGATTTAACCTCGTATATATAATGTTTAAAATTTTATAAATAACTCAACCGCCAAAATCAATATAAAACTTTTACACACATTGTGGAATGATTGTTAATTTTTAACTTACATTTTTGTTTAATATCAATGATATTTATGTAAAAGCTAATGGATAACACTATGTTTCATAACTAAGAACAAGACAAATTTTAATAAGTTTAAAAAAACATAAATGCGCAATGTAAAAGACGTTAATAGAAAAAAGTAAAACTAAAATATTAAAATTAAGATCAATGATAAAGTTTTAGCATTAATAATATTTACAATATAATGTTTAAATTCTAATTGTAAAATATTATTTAGGTTTTATTAGTCGTGTGATGCTTAATAAATAATTAGAAGTTTTATAAAAAATGACGGCGTTAATTAATGAAAGAGAGCGTTAAATTGATGAATAAGTGAATGCATATTTGTTGCTTGAGGAATATCAAGATATAGAGTAAGGTGTAAATAACAACATTATTTACTGATAAGCCTGTGTTGTAAGGCGTATACAAGGTCACTTTAATGTTGAAAAAAATGGCAATTAATGATTAATCCTTTTATACGCCTCGTATAATTTTATTATTTTCCCACAACCAAAAACTATTTTGTACATATTACAAATTTTGATATGTATAAAAGGGATAAGAAATCGAACATACACGTTAATTTAGGCCTTAGCTCGTTAAAAGGACTAAAAAAATATTAACTTTTGAAGGTGAACTTGGTTTTGTCGTGAATGTTATTAGAATAAATATATGATTTAAATATATATCTTATTTAATTTATTCTAATAACATTTTACAAATATGTCATAGAAATTCTAAATAAATATATGATTTAATTTAAATAAAAGATAAAATTGAATTTATTAGAATAAGGCTACTTAAAATTTTTAAGATCTTTTTTATAGAGATGATAACATATATAGTGTAGTCACACATAGAGTTAAGACTGTCTGATGTAGGTGGATGGCAGCCTTAGGGGTATTGTGTGATAAAAACTTCTAAACTAGGTTAAACAGGAAGTTCTATATAGTTATAGTTTGACCAACTATATCTGATGGACTTAGACTGTCAGGCCATAAAAAAACGCTTATTATGTATGTAGTAGAGATGTGGATACTCATGTTGATGAGTGAGCACATAACAATAGACATGAAAAGAAATGAGGATTATAAAGATAAGTTAGGAGTTTCTTGTATAATGGATAAGAAACGGGAGAGAATATTAAGATGCCTAGGGCATGTGAAGAGGAGACATTCATCAACACTAGTTAGAGTAATAGATGCTCTCACTATAGATATAGGGAAATGCAGATGCATGATCAAACTGACTAGATTTGATGTGATTTACTAGAGTTGCATCTATATAAGGACATGACACATGATAGTAAGACAAATGACTATATTTAAGAACTTTCAGAGGAAGTGTTGCTTAGATTTCTTGTAGTGGCTCTAATTTCATTACACTTCCGGTAAATTTTTGTATGTCATAGCTGTTGGATCAGGATGTGGCGATTTTAGCCATGCTTAATTATTGATTAGAGTCAATTGTTTGATTTCGTTGATTATCTACCTATCAATTCTTGATCTTGATGACTTTCTTACTAAGGAAGGTTTTCCTAGGGTTTTCAAAAAATCACAAGACAGAATAAAACAATCAATAAAATCCTTAATTATTCAGAAAATGTCGGGGATTAAATGCCCAACAATTACAAGGGTGACGTCACCATGATAGTGACATCAAACAGAAAACTTAACAACCACGGATATATAAAAGTTACAAGTACTAAATAAAGAAATACATAACAACTGATTGATTTTTACATACAATAACGTAATAAACCTAAACTAAAGTATTCAGTGGTTCCAGTCTTTAGTCTTCCGTTCTTCTTCATCAGCTGTTGTATTCTTCGATGCTTGATCCAAGGTTGTTGATCCATGGTTATTCTTCAAAGGGGCTTTGTGGTTGGGGTTTAGGGGTTCGTTATCCGTGGTTGGGGACCAAGGTGGGGTTTAGGGGTTGTTTATTCGCGGTTGGGGTTTAGTGGTTAGCGATAAGGGTTCAGTGGTTATTTACAGTGGTTAAGGCCAAGGGATTAATGGTTAGGTTCAGTGATTATTTAAAGTAGTTAAGGTTAAGGGTCTAGTGGTTAGGTTCGATGGTTTTTTATAGTGGTTATGGATCCATGGTTGGGTTCAGTGATTATAGCTCATCAGTCCTTATTTTCCAACAACGTCTCTCTAGACTGATGAATCCAAAACCAATTATTAAGATAACACTTTATTTGTCCTCTAATATCCAAAAGAAACTCTTCAATGTTGGAACTTGACTTAGCATTTTCCAACCTTGTAGTCAGCAATAATCTAAGGTCTTCCTCTGCTAAGTCCATTTTTGAATACCAAAAGTTGAAATAAGTTCTTGATTTGTTATATCTTTTAATTACAATGGAGTTTGACTTCTCCACAAAATGCCATCTCTTAATCCATGATTTGGATTTAGATACAGAGTGTTGTGACTAAGAGGGAGGAGTTGGCAATTGCCTTATTTGGACTGTGCACCTTTTGAACTGAGAAAAAGGTGGAGGAGGAGGAAGTGCCTTGGGTTGAGGCAGATGCAAAATTGTTTGCCTTTTTATTTTGGTTTTTGTGTTTATTGTGGTCCTGGTGAGGGCATACTTTTCAGGCTCATATCCATAAAGCATATCAGGTTTATAATCTTCCTCTACATAACTAAAGAACCTATAATTATTGCCCACTTGCTCCTATAGTGGATCCATAGATCCACCTTGAATCAGGTGATATATTATGTTGTGAGGGGTGAGTTCTTTGGTTTCCATTATTGTTGAGACTTTCAAGGGAACAAGGGTAGAAGAGGTTTAGGCAGTAATTTGAGATAATTTAGAGTGCTCCTTATTAGCTCTACTAAATTTGAAGAATTCATCATACAGGACCATGTCTCCCCATATCTTGATGACATTCCTTGTACTTGCATTCATCTAGGAGGAACTTTGTAAAATTTTTGTATTTCCACTTGGTAAGACTCCTCCTGTTGTTGATCAAAAATGTTTATTTGATTTTGATACGTTTTCAATAACTCATCTTCTGTCAGCCTTATGGCTTCAAGGTCACCTAGCATCTTCTTCCCCCTTTTATCCTCTTCACCTATTTGTTTCTAAATTTTCTTCAATGGAAGGGATCTATCTTTTATGAGAGAAATTTTGATTGCTAGGAGAGGAACTGGAAGGTTGCTCAGTTGAAATATCAACTGGCTTTATTAAGAATGTATGCATGGGTGTTCGTACATGTATAGGTTTTTCTACAGTGGTTTGTGTATAGGGAGTATCAAAATCTTCATCATCTAATACCAATATTCTTTTCTCTGGTATTACTATATTAGAGATGATATGGGTTTGTTGTCATCTGAGTCTGAATCAGATGAGAAGGTTGAGTTGGTTTTTGTACAGATATGGGGGTTTTCTTTGCAATGATCTTTTTCCTTCTTGCAAAGGAAAGCTTTATTTCAGACTGAGGTTTGGGGGGGGGGGGGGTCCGGCAGGTTTTGAAATGTCTTAGATATGGTTTTTGGTGAAGGAATTAGGGAAGGTGGTTTTGAGGTATCTATAGGTATTGTTGTGTAGGTGAAGTGTTGTTGTATTATGTACAGGTGTTGTGGTTGAGGTATGTACACGTGTGTTGGTTGAGGTATGTACAAGTATGTGTGCTAACGTATGTAGAGGTGTGTTGGCTAAGGTATGTACATGTGTAAAATGTGGTTTGTATGGCTTTATTAGGTGTGGTATTTATAGTTTTAGTGGGTTTGGGTTTAGGTTTAGGTTTCCTGGTCACACCAGAGTTACCTGTCTCCGCCTGGGTGTATGTTTCTTTCACTTCTGGTCCAGGCTTGCCAAGGCAGTCTCAAATTGAAACTTGTGATCCAAGGTAACATTTAGAAGGGCCTCTTAATTCTTCTTCTTGAGAGCTTTCATCTTCTGCTTATCAGACTCACCCAAGGCTATCTTAGCCTTATGAGCAATAGAAAGGAACTTCTTTGTCACCCTCTTTTTTGGCTTCATCACCGTGTTCTTTGAACCATGGGGGGATGAGGAGCTATTACAATAAGGTGCGATAAAAATAGCATACTATGCACAACCTCATGTTTGAGGGATTTTCTTTTGCTGTCAACAGAGATTTTTAACATCCCTGTTTCCATTTTATGGGTGTAAAAAATCTTGGGTAAAATTATGAAAGAATGAATTTAATTTGGTGGAGAGAAGTGGGTTTAACGCATCTCAAAAATATTTGGCTGAAAGGTCAGGAAGTGAGGAGGTAATATAGCATTTGGGCGACCTTCAAGTGAATGTGCCTGCATTGGGTTGGATTGGGATTGCAGGTAGGGCTGTCCAAAAAGCTCGAAGCTCGGATTCAGCTCGTAGCTCGTTTGGAAAAAGCTCGGATAAATCTCGGCTCGAATAAAACTCGTTTGTAACCAAGCCGAACCGAGCCAGCTCATTTTGTAACAGAGCCGAGTCCGAGCTAGGGAAGGCTCGGCTCGTAGCTCGCTCGTTGCTCGGCTCATATGCTCGGCTCGTGGCTCGGCTCGTTTGTACAACATGCTATACTAAAATATAAAACTATAGGGTAAATTTCACTAATAAATATACTTTGGTGTTATTTTTTAATTATGTTAAAAAACAAAAATAAAAAAGATAAAAGAAAAGAGGACGGAAATACGAAATGAATCTCAATTCTCACGTACTTCACTAATTTCTAATTCCTAAATCATATTTTTAATTCCTAGTTCCACATATTCACGCCTCTTCTCTTATATAAAAACCAAGCCAAAAACGAACAGAGCCGAGTTGAGGTGAATACAATTCAAATATTAAATTTCTTAAGTAAAAACTGAGCCAAAAACGAGCAGAGCCAGCTCGGTTAAAAACAAGCCGAGTCCGAGCCAAGATTTCAGGCTCGGTTTACAATCCGAGCTGAGTTTGAGCTGACCCCTGGCTCGGCTCTGTTCGGCTCGTGAACACCCCTACTTACAAGTCCTTCTCATTTAAAACTTTTGTGACCAACTAGTGAGTTTAGCTACATTAGTATGAAGATTATTTACACTGGACATCAATTCCTTTATTTTATTATGTAATTCATCAATCAACAATGATATCATCTAAACCCCTGATAGATTTGTCAGTTGAAACATGACTTGGGTCCATACCAAAATTGTCATACACCCCTTGTTCTTGGTATTGATGGCCTCTATCGAGTGGACTTCATCAGTCATTGCCGTAAGTGGAGTCTTATTGCTTGATCCACCCTTGTGATGTTCAGTTGAACTATCCCATGAGGTGGATGCTCTTTTTTAATCTGGGCGCCTTTTTGGACTAGCTATGAACCTTGATCTCATCATCATTTCCAAGGTGTGATGATTTATCAATCTAGGCCATGGTAATCTAGTGTCACACACCAAGCCGGCGGGCTGGGCCGACTTTCCAATCGGGCGGAATGGTCTTAGGGCGCGATATCGTGTGATAATCGAAATGATCAGATTGTTTTCATGGTCATGATATATAATGAGAAATTCTAAATTGACATGGACATAGAATTACAAAGTTTAATTGCATCAATCATGTTCATAATTTAACAATGTAAATCTACCAAAAGAATCATAAACTACTCTATCTTGTATATGCACAAGACATACAAAAGTGATTCACATGATGTCATCAAAAGATATGCACAAAAAAGTAGCTAGGTCCACTATCAAGACCCACTAGCTATATGTCCTGAATCCTGGTAACTAAACATGTTTGTCACCTGAGAAAACATGCAAGTAAAACAAGTCAACACGAGGTAGGTGAGTTCATAAGTTTGGTAGTTTAGAAATTTTTGAAATTTGCCATTCTCAAGTCTTATCCCTAATCAATGTCTTCTCCTTAGTTTCCAATACAGATAGAGTCACATTGTCACACCCCAACCGACGGCGGAATACATCGAGGCGCGAATGTGACTGCTCAGTAGCTCATGATCAACTAAAACGTTTCATAATTAATGCAACCAAATTTCAATGTCTTACGATTCAAAGTAAACATAGTTCAAACAAACAAAGTTCAAATAACTAAAGTTAAAGTCTAAATTATTATTAAAGCTCTAAAGTCTAAGCATCTTATGTGTTCATCCCAAAGTTCTCTAAGTTGCACCTGAAACATGATAAAGTTGAAAAGGTCAACTACAAAAGTAGTTGGTGAGAATCATAAAGTTGACTCGATAAATAGTTTAATAGTTCAAAGTTTGAATCATGTATCATAAACATATCAATGGATAAGGCTTAATCTGGAAACATACATGAAGCTATTGTAGATCAAATCTTAGTTAACCAAGTTAGGCATAGTAATACAGACTATCCTTATAGTTCCAATAGTTCAAATTGTGCACAATAGTTCAAACATACAAAGTTCAAATAGTTCAATACTTGGTAACTAAGTGATCACCTGCTGGGTGGAATGGTCAGTTCAATAGCTATCATCACAACAGTCAGGCTAATATAGTTGATGATCAATGCAAGTTTCGAGGATAGTTCACATGTAGTTTGGGACATAAGCTCAAATCAAAAGATAAAGTTCATAGATACAAATTGTTCAAATAGTTAAAGTTCATGTTTCATCCCTGATGTTTTGAAAACAAAATAAAAATCAAGAAAAAGGGAATATGAAACTCACCTGGATAAGATGAATAACTAGGTTGCAAGCACATGTTGTATATCCAAATTTGCGAGAAATAATTCCTCACAACAAACCTATAGTTTCAAGTTCATAGTTCTCTAAGTTCAAAAAATTTCTAAATAAAGTTCTAAGACATCTAGGTGCTAAATAGGTTTGAAGCAATCAAAACTAAATTAGATGTTTGTGTTGATAAATACGACAAGTTGTAATTTTAGTTAAAAATAACTATTATAAGTTAAGAAAACAATGATCTAAAATTCATAACTTAAATATTCTAGGAATAATTAAAAGTTTAAGTGTTATACAAAATGCGAATGATTGTATAAATTTCCAATTAGATTAGCAAATACAAAATCTTAGGTGTTTTTATATGTTTTAATATAAGGTTTTTAAGTTACATTAATTGCTATTTGATTAAAATAAATTTATTCAAATAAAAATATTTCATGTTATAAATAGTTATTTCAGAAATTAAAATTATTTTTCTGAAATTTTATAAGATAAATAAATGTTTATGTATGTAGATTTATAATAATTATATATCAATTTAAATGGCATTTTTATTCAAATAAAATATTTTTATTCAAACAAAAATATTTCTGAGTTTTTTTGTATCAAATAACTTACATAAAATTTTTCACAATTTTTGAATGTATTTTAGTATATTTAATAAGTTATTTATTTAGTTTTATAATGCTTTTAAATCATGATAAATAGTTTTCAAGCATAAAAATTAAAAAAAATATATATCAGGTTTATAAAAGTTCTAAAAATAATATATAATTTTTCCAGAATTTTTATAATAGTTTAAGTATTTTTAAGGGATTATTTATGCATATATTTAGTACTCTTAAGTTAAATTAAATAGGTTTACTGCGTAAAAAAATTAAAATAAAAATTTGTGTAGAATATAAAGGTTACATAAATATTGTGTAATTTTTAAAGAATTTTTAAAATAGGTTTGATATGTTTTTGTGATTTAAATAATTATTAATAATCATAAAATACAAGTTTTATAATTAAATAAAAGGGATTTTTTTTACTAAAGTTTTTTTTTCTGAGTTTATAAAATAGATCTAGATATTTTATAAGAATTTTTGTAAAAATTTTCAGATTTTTAAAATATGGTAAATAGATTAAAAGGAAGTTGCACAAAAAAAAATTGTTCGGTTTAGGATTCGAACCTGCGACCTATACCTTGAATGGGCCAAGTTCAAACCATCTTACAAACCAACATTTTGTTGAAAGATTTCAGATTAATTTTATTTTATCTTTAAACTCAATTTCCCCCAAATCTAAAGAACCCTAATTCCTAAATCGATCAAACGAACGTTTAATCTTCGAAATTGTTAAGGGGCTATTGTTCTACGACAAAAACCGATTCAAAAGGTGTATTTACTTACTTGTTTTGCTTGAGTTTTGAGCGTGTTCTAGTTCTAGAATAGCTTCTGTAGTTCGTCGATGGATTCCCGATTCCTGATCGATATGAGAGCAAATTGAGAGTATGGTTTTGTTGTAAATGTGAAAATGAAAGAAAGCCCTATGGTTATCGGTTGAAATTTCATTCGAAGGGTCAATTTGAGGTTTAATTGTTACGTTTTGGGTGAGTAAAGTCCGTTTAAATGTGTTATTCATCATAATTTAATCGTGTGGTTACGTTAGAATTACGTTTTGGCTCATGGGGGTTTAAAAACCATTTTGAATGATGCATTAAAACCGATTTTTTTGAGGCTAACCGGAGCTTGGTCGGTTCTCCGGTGGTTTGGCCGGAATCCATGGCTGTAAAAACGTGAGGAGAGAGGGGGGTTTGCTTTCCTAATTTGACACTTTTGGTCCTTGTGGTTCTCTTTTGATCATATACAAGTTAAATTCCATATTTAAAGTTTCCAAAACTTATCTTTTCATCCCTATAGTTTTGTTTAGCTTATGTTATTATTATTGTTTTTTTTAACCTTATACTTTATAAACCTATTTTTATAAAGTTATAGTATTTCTATACATTTCGAATTTATTCCATCGATAATTTTATAAAAGTTATATAATATGTATATATATACAAATATAATTTTTGTATATCTATATATATATATATATATATGATATTTCCACGTAATCATTTTATTAAAGTTCGTCGTGATTGCAATTCGAAAATATCGTCGGAATAATTACCAGAACTTCTCGAATATTACACACATTCAGTCAAGAAATGTTTATATATATGGCATACGTACCAACAAGTGGAGCCGCCAGCCCAACAGACAATTGACTGAATAAAACACCACCTGTAGTGTACTAGGGTTAACAAAATTCATCCACACCATTTGTTTTCCCCATATGTTATGATCACATCCTACAATTGATGTATAGAAATAATGTTTTGTAAAGTATTTACTACCACAACATAAGTAATGGTGATCCCTTAATGTTTTAAAGATACAGATTTTATTAAATCTTAATCTTTTAATTGTATTCTCAAATGTAGAGTGTACTGTTACTCACTTCTGAGTTAGAAATGACAGTCAACTCATTTTATGTATTCCCACAATTGATGAATAAAGCATAAAGGAGACCACATTGTGGTCAACACCAAGTCAAACCACAATGTATCCAATTTATCCTTATTCATTTATAATCCCATCTTTTCAATTTTCTTCACAACGATCTGTCACCAGCTAATGACATGATGAGGTCAGTCGCTTAGTCTTGTCAGTCTACAAATCAGATGTGGTAGATTTATTACCAATTTTTGCTTCACTAATATCACCCATGTGGCCGTTTACCAAACCTGATTGTTGCCGCCCTGTTACCAGTCATACGATACCAGCCAAATGTCATTTACAATACGCATAACGTACCGACCTCACTCGCCGGAAATTTGTCAAACTTATGGTACCACTATGTTACCGTCGGCCTGACTTCTGCTACTTAATGGTAAACGAACTAAAAAGGGACGTAATCCCCTTGAATCTCAATTGACACATGATCACAGTGATATAATACAAGCAGTCTTACTAGTAATCAAATATAATGTTATGTTATCATCTCATTGTTATAAGTATTTTGTCATCTCAATCCCATTGATATCTCAAAAGCATTTAGTGTTATCATGACATTGTGTTATCATGACAATGTATTACTTGTCTTTGATGTCCCAAAATCATTGTTATCAACTCTTGATAAATCACATTGTTATAAACATTGATATAAAATAGATATATATAGATGTATTTACAAAGGTATAACCCTTGTTACATCATTGTTATGAATCATCTATAAATGTACTGAAACCTTTTTAAAAGGATTAAGCATGCTTCTAAGCCCCGCATTTGAAATCAAAAAGATTAGAAAAGGGGCAAATGAACTCACCTTGGTGTTGTGTTGGTTGACTGTAATAAAGAATGCATGCGTTCTTTGATGTTGTATTGTATTGTATTCAAAGCCCTGTGTTTGATTTATTTGAGGTTCACAAGTTATAAGTATGGGTTCGTGTTATAAATAACCCTAATGATACTTCAATTTGTTATACTCTTTATTGATTATTTTACTTTAACCTAAAACATTACACTCATGAGATGTTTTAAAACCATTAAGACTTTCTATAGTTATAAACTTATAACAATGATAATATGTGTTTGTTTCTCAAATGCTTCTATTATTAGTTTAAAATCAACTAAGTAGATTTAATCAAGTTATTTATCATTTATCATTACCATTCATTTCATTATGAGAGTATTTTATCAAAATTATGAATAATTTTTAAGAAAATGTTTCCTTTAAAGGACTTAGAATTGGGTAGAACTTGGCCGGTCCTAATCCAATCCATTTTTATTTATTTCTTGTGTTTTGATCCTTTAAATGCATTGGTAATTAGTCTTATTGTAGCAATATTCACCTAGTATTATATTAACATATTAGTATTAATGCACATTTGTTAAGGTCATGAGACCTTGTATCGATTAACACATGAACAAACCTTAACCACCCTTTACTGATACTACTTCCATTAAAGCATCTCCATGACCTTTTGTTTGTTTATTATCAATTGATTCTTAGTTTAAATAACTTGGATTTTATGGCTGGTTAGTAGCATCAATGAATCAAGTCAATGGGCATAGCATCGATTTTGTTAATCTTGATGCACACTTAGCCGTTTTCAAGATGGGGGCCATCGATAGTATCGATGGCTGCCCAATATTGATACCCAGCTCCCCAAATCTGATAATATCGAAGGATCTTGAGTTCAGAACACTTGGACTACATTCTTACGTTAATATCGATGGTCCTTGTTTAGTTTCGATGGCCCCCTTATCGACCTAAGTATGGAAACTTGAAGCAGTCTTCCATCGATACTATGGTTGCCTTTGTTGTTTTCCATCGAGATTGAGGGCATCGATATTGATAATATCGACCACCCTTTGGTCAACACCACTTGGAGACTATCGAACTTATTATGTTAGATAGAGGCTGGGTCCATGATGTCTATCGAAATTAATAAGTTCGATGAAAGTTGTTGCCATGTTTTTAGAAGTCATCGATACTATTCTGGTGGAATTTTCTTACATTGATACTATGTTTCCAGGTTTTTTCGACCATTTCCAGCCTTTGAATCATTATTTCTATCCATTCCAAGTGTTTTAGACCCATATTCAAGTCCTTTTATGTTCTTTGAGGTGTTTAAAACCGGTTCGAAGTTCAGCAATCCGGTTTTGAATGAAAACCCTAAAAACGCAAGTTTCACTAGATCTTTACCTCGTTTTGTTGGTTTCAAGCCCCGATCTGTTGTACTTTAGTGCGCTTGATGTTCTAAGGATCGTTTTGGTACCAAGTTTGCTTGATTTGGTTGAGTTTTGAGGTGGTTGAGTGTTTGAAATTTAAAGAGAGAAGCTAGAGAGACAAAGCTCCGGGACTGTAGAGAGAGAGTAGTAGTTGGTTGCATTTAGTGAGGGATATGAGAAACTAAGGGTTTATATACCCTGGGTCATTTCGGTTATGTTCGGTTTGCTCGGTTTCGTGTTTACTTATCGTTTTTGGAACGTATATTTAAAATACACGTTTTATAAAAGTGATTTCATTTTAATTCTTTTTAGATTATGATTCCTAATAAATATTTTAAATTTCTATTTACAATTTTTAAAGTTTCGAAAACGTTTATTTTAATGGTTTCATCAGATCATATCACCTTCGCGCGTATTCGTACGAATCGTCACCCGAACGAACACGACGATAGCTTTACTTTCTGATTTGGTTTTCTACTTTACAGATATCATTAAGAACATTAAACCCACAGATATATTTGCGCAAATCATCACCCACACAAATACATTGTCAGTTTAATATTCGAAACGATATCAGATTTTGTTTTGGATTTGATATTCTCACTGATGATCACTACTTGACTTACTGTTTCACTTGTTCTCCTTGATTTCTTATTGATTTTACATTGTTTTGTCGATTATTTGATTCATGTTATTTAGGGATTCAGATCACAACCAAACTGCTACTATCATTTGACTCATGATGATTTGTTATTTCACATGTAATACTTGTTTGTTGTACTCACAATTGTCATTGCATTCACCAAATTGTTATCACACAATAGTTATTTATAGAAGTAATCATAGAATAGTCATGAAAGTACACATACCGTACGGTTGTCAGACGATCAGGTACCAGTTGTCACATCTAGGGCTGCTCATATGTGATTGTAGGTATAGGAGTACCAAGGGCCCAAATGCCTAATCAATCTCCTAGAGAACTAGACTTATGTCTATGGGGTCATGTTGGGTGTCAAAAACAGAAATGTCCATGGGAGAGTGGAATTCCAACTAAGTATCAAGTGATACTTCAGTTGTTATTGTGGTTTCCCTTTGTTGTACAACATCTTCCTGTTGAGACGATTGATGAGGAGTTAGTTGTGAGTGAGATATGGGGTCCACCTGATTGGATCTTTCAGGTTGCAGAGTGGGGAAAATGACAGACTCAGGTTTCTTGACCTCCAGAGGGGTTGATGGTTAAGGTAGCATGATATGAGGAATTGGTTAGAAGGTCGACGATTTCATCATAATATGGGTACTCAGGGGATTTGGTTAAGTAAGCAATAAGGTTATGAACAGATCTGATTTTCAGAGAAGAGGACAACATTGATGAAAGAAACAAAGCTTGAAAGAACTGAAAGTTGCAGGAGAGAAACATGATTGGTGATGAAGATGTTTCTCACGATTTTAGGTTAAGAGCGGACGAACAGGGAACGACGGATATAAATAGGGCAAAAACGGAGGGTGTAACAGCGGAAGGTCAAAGGTTGGTCAAAACAACAGAAGGTTATGACAGTGGAGTGTTATAACGGATAGTTGTAAAAACGGGGGGTCGTAACAACAGGGTGTTGTAACAATGGATGTTTACAACTGTGGATAGCGTGTAACAACGAAACGTTATAAATTATGGGCTCTAACCGCGATTAGGATTAACCACGGATGAAGGAACACGCATATGTTGTTAAATCAATCAGTGGATTGACATTTTATTAATTTTATTTTCAAAGAGAAAAAACAAAATCAAAATAAAAATATAAAATAAAAAACTTTATTTTGATCAAAATTTTGCAGAAATTTAACTCATATCCATCATGCCAAGTTTGGTAAAAAAAAACTATGAAAAAGTGGCAGAATCCAATGGTTTAGTGAAAATATCTATAACTTGATCAGTTGTTGGGATATGTTCAGGAACAATAAGTTACTTACTTTTCATAAAAGTACCTTATGAAATGGTATCTTATTTCAATGTTTTTGGTTATAAAATGATAAACATGATTTTGTTTGTTATGTTCTTGGTTGATTCACTGTTTATCAAAAGAGGGTTCTTGAGCTCAATTATTCCAAAGTCTAGCAACTAGTATTGAAGACAGAGTATTTGAGTTGTGTAGTGGGCTACTGCAATGTATTCAGCTTCTGTAGTGGAGTTGGATAATGAGGTGTACTTCTTGCTTTGCCAGGAAACCAAACAATTAGCAAAGAAGTGGCAGCCTACAGAAGTGGATTTCTTTGTAAGACAACATCCTTTATAGGAGCAAAAAACTTACAGGGTTGATTAGAAGGATACCATATACCAAGTATAGGAGTACCTTTAAGGTATCTAAAAATCCTCTTTACAAATGATAGGTGGGATTGTTTTGGTGATAATTAGTATCTAGGACAAACTCATGTAGCATACATGATGTTTGGCCTTGATGCCATAAGATACATTAGAGATCTAATCATACATCGGTAGCGGGTTTGATCCACATATTCACCATTTTCATCATGACTTATTCCAGGGTCAGTTGTGATAGAGGTTGAAATTATTTTACAATCAGTCATGTCAGTTTTATTAAGAAGATCATTTATGTATTTTGACTGATGAATGAAAATGTCATTTGAGGTTTGGTGAATTTAAAGACCTAAAAATGTTTTCAATTCATTCAAGGCACTCATTTCAAACTTTGATGACATAATTTTTGAAAATTTTTCACACAAGGCAGAATTGGATGATCCAAAGATAAATTTATCAACATATATTTGGACCAGTAAAGATCTTTTCCAATTTTCTTTGTGAACAATGCTTTATCAATTGTCCCTCTAGTAAATTTATTATCCAATAAAAATTGTGAAAGGGTATCATACCAGGCTCTTAGAGCTTGCTTCAGACCATGCAGTGCTTTGTCTAATCTACAAACCCAATCAGGGGGATGGACATCATCAAATCTTGGAGGTTGACAAACATAGACTTCTTTTATTTTCCCATATAGGAAGGCACTCTTGATGTCCATCTGGAAGACCTTTATTTCGTGGGAGACGAAAAATGAAAGAAATAGTCTGACAGATTCAAGTCTTGCAACAGGGGAAAGTGTTTCATCATAATCAAGACCTTCTTCTTAGCACTAATCTTGACAACCAATCCGGCTATATTTTTACTACAATTCCTCTATCATCAATTTTATTTCTGAACACACATCTTGTCGGATATTTTCCCTTAGTGGTGGACATAGAGTCCAAACATTCTGTCTTTTGAACTATAAAATTTCTTTTTGAACTACTTCAACCCAATTATTATCCTTCAAAGCCTCTTAATATATTGAAGGCTCAATTTGGGATAAGAAGACAACATGAAGACATTGCTACTTAGCTTCCAGTTTGAACTTATTTATTCAAATTACCTAGGATTTGTTCAAGTAGGTGGTTTATGTCATTAGGAATTATACCCAGAAATTTATTGGAAGAAGCATCATTTGATGATGATGAATCATTAATTGGATAAGCATCTTCTGATGAAGTACTTATTTGGGAGTTATCAACAACATGTGATGAGGTTGATGAAACATTTTTAGATGGAACTTGATGATTTATTATGTGTTGAGGAAAGGCGAAGGACATAGGTGATTCTGAAAAGTACTCAATAGATGAAAGATTTTCAAGAGTTGGGGAGATTCAAAGAGAATTGGTGTAGTGGGTGCAAAAGGAATGTATGTAAGATCATCAAGATCAAACAAATCTTCAGGGGTAGCAAGAAAGGATGGAGATAAAAATTCAAGGAATTTAACATCAATGATTTCTTCAATAATCTTGGTTCTTATATGCTTTTGAAGTGCTGGAATATCCTACAAAGTATCTAAAGTCTACTTTTGCAGCAAACTTAGCCAATGAATCCTTTATTTAGGATGTAGCAGGGATATCCAAACACTTTGAAGGAGGAAATCAAGAGCTTTATTTTGTGAAAGACTTCATAAGCAATCTTGTCATGTATTTTCACAATAACTGTGTTAAGAACTTAACAAGTTGTATTGACTGCATTAGCCAAAAGGACGGGGGTAAGCTAGCATAAGCTAACATGGTTCTTGCAACTTCAATGAGTGTCATATTCTTCCTCTCAATAGCACCATTTTGAACAGGAGTCCTAGGAACACTTTATTGTCTCATTATTCCTTTTGAAGTGCGCAACTTATCAAAAACTTCATTCTTGAATTCAGTATCATTATCACTCATTGTTTTAACTAGAAGGTCAAACTGCTTTTCTGGTTGAGTGATTAAGGCTTTTATTTTCTCAACAGTCTCATCTTTGCTAAGGAAGAATATCTAGTAAAATCTTGAAAAGTCATCTACAACAACTAAACAATATTTTTTCTTGGCCAGACAAACAACTTTACTCGACCAAAAAGATCCATGTGAAGCATTTGTAGACAAGCTGTTGCTATTGACTCTTCAATGGACTTATGAGAAACTTTATGTTGCATTCTTTTCATATAAGAGGAACACTGACCTTCAAAATGGAATTCTTTAGAAGGTAATACTGTTACAAGAGAATGAGTGGAAAGCTTATGAAGAGTGTGGTGGTTGATATGGCTAAATCTTCTGTGCCACTGTTTAGTCTCAAAAGATGAAGCTTTGGCTAGAAAATAGGTAATGTAACGTTTAGGGTTTTCTGTAATTTTATTAGTGTCAAAATTTTAATAACTAAAAGTTCAAGGTAAAAGACGTAGTTGATTCAAATTAAAAAGATAATAAATGACAAAATATATATATTTATCTAACTAATATAATAAAGGAGCATTTTTAGGAGACACATGTCGTCTCCTAATTAATTCTGAAAAAAATTTCCCCGCCTTTCTCTCCTAATAAACACTAATATTTTTTAGTAATTAAATTAAACAATTGAAGATTTATATTTTCAATAATTATATTATTAATAGGATTAAATTATATGCGAACTTAAAATATAATTTATAATTATTAAATACTTATTATTATTTGTTATTTATTTATATCTTAAAAAACATTTTTTTTATAAAAATTTTATATTTATTCAACCCATGTAATACATGGGTTTCTAAGCTAGTACATATATATATATATATATATATATTAAGGTTTGGCTAAAAAGTCTTAAAACCATAAAAAGTGTGAGAAGTAATATAAGCCATACACCTGTATTTTCCAATGTTTACAAGATATGGGTATTAACGTAATTTGTTCTCATTATTGTTAGCGGTTATTTTGGGAAAATACCATGATTCCCGCTAAAAAAATTTTAAAAATCCAAATCAATTATCGATTACAAGAAGAAATCACATATTGTAATTGATTATATGATTCTAATTTCATCTGGCGAATTATCGTTTAGTTTTTTTGGGGGTAACAACGTGATGGAATCGAACACAGAAGATACGCAAGGTTATGGTGTTTTTCAGATTGTATGGTGTTATTTCGTATGTTGTTTGATATTTCGTTTTAATGATGCTCTGTTTTTTGATATTATGGTGTTTTTCAAATTGTATGATGGTTTTTCAGATTGTATTGTGTTTTTTGGATTGTATGGTGTTTTTGAATCCAAGTATTACAACTTATTTTGAATCCAAAAGCCCTAATCATCATGATATTTTAAAAATTTTATGGTGTTTTTTTTTAAAAAAATAATGCTCTGTTTTTGATTGTATACATATGTATGGTGTCTTAATGGTGGTTATATACGTAGTTTAGAGTTTATGGTGTTTTTCAGATTATATATTTGTTCGGATGAAGTCTTTTATAAAATAAGTCAAATATTATGTATTTCAAATAATTTTATGTGCTAAGGTTTTTTAACGTGAACTGAGAAGTTTAAAACGCCATAAAATTTAACGAATGTTCAAAACACCAATAATCTCACAACTAAAATTTAACGAAGTTCAAAACACCATAAAATCTAAAACGTCATAAAATTTAACAGATGTTCAACACCATATATCGGGATAGATCAATAAGAAATACATTATAACACCATATGTCACACCCCGAGCCGGCGGGGTTGGATCGGAGTCCCCGTCGGGCGGAAGGTTCCCGAGGCGCGATATCGTGGATGATAATGGTGATGATCAAATTGTTTACATAGCATCAATGTTAAGAATATCTAAAGCACAAAAACATTAACTAAAATATACAAAGTTAAATTACAATATCAATGCTTGATAATTTAACCAAGTAAACATATCAAAATGAATCATAAGTTCACTGTCTTGTATTCGTACAAGATATCAAAAATGATTCACAATGATCAACCAAAAGATGTGCTTTCCAAAACTACTAGGTCCTCTAACTGAGCATCCTAGCATGCAATCCAAATCCCTAGCTTAATCCTGTACATCACCTGAGAAAGCATGAAAATATAACAAAGTCAACACAATGGTTGGTGAGTTCATATGATTTTGGTATTTGAAAATAGTTTTGCAAACCTTTTAGGTAAAACCTTAACCTCATTATCAACACCTGTATCATCCAACTCGGTATGCTTATATATAGGGCATACCCCTGAGTCGAGCCTACGACCCGCCCAGACGCCATCCCACCACATACTAAGTCACATAGGACATTGTTGTTAATGATAATTAAGCATTTTACCTACCATTCCCTTCTATGATCATATGAGATTTAAAGCACTCTGTTTAACGGTTTATGATATCAACCCAAAAATGTACATGTTTCCCCCTAGGTAACAACCTTAATCTCATTAACATCACCTGTATCATCCAGCTCGGTATGCTTATATATAGGGCATACCCCTGAGTCGAGCCTACGACCCGCCCAGACGCCGTCCCACCACATACTAAGCCGCATAGGACATTGATCTTAATGATAATTAAGCGTTTTACTCCTAACATTACCCCATTTATTCTTCAGTTCTTTGTTCCTGTATATACAACAATTTGAAATCTCTATTGATTCCTTAAGTTCATCACACAAGTATGATCAACCACCACAATTGTACAACAGTGAAATAAATGCTTAAATAAATAAATAAATAAACATTTGATAAAATCTAAGTCCTAACGATTGGGTCTTGGTCATACTCGAGTAGACTACTGTAACAATCAGGTACTTAGTAGTAAAGGAGATCTGTAAATATCATCAAGCATGCGACCTATACTCAATCAGTCTAGCTAGGACATCTTTTGAGTAATAGGATTTTATTGACCGTTATTGACCGTTCACATGCTATCTTTGAATATTTCCCAGATTTTCCTCAAAATAGTTCTTTGTAAATAGTTCGTTAGATTGTTAGTTCTTTGACAACACCCTCTTGAAATAGTTCTTTGAAATAGATCTTTGAAAATAGTACTTTGTTTTAGATCTTAGTTCTTTGAAAATAGTTCTTTGATTCACGAAGTTATTTACTCATGATGAATAGATAACTTGTTTTAAAATTCAATAAACAGTTTATGTCAGGCCCCGAAACCGGGCACCTCGCAGAGGTTGGTTTTCATCATAACACATAGCTCTTAAACTAAAAACTTTCATAATCATGCAGCGGAAATGTAAACATAGTTTGATAAACAGAATTCAATAAAGTGTCTGTATCAAAATCATATCGAATTGCCAAAACCAACGGATCGTCTGGATTGATGCCCGAGCTCCATGCTTTCTCTTATCATAGCTTTAACCTGACATACATGTTACATCAAGTCAGCTTACGCTGGTGAGTTCTAGTTTTTCATAAAACATCATAATCGTTTAGTGAGTTAAACATTTTAACATGAAAGCGTTATATCATACACATAAACCATAACACATAACCATGTCATCATCGTAGCCATATAACCATCGTCATCATCGTAGCCATATAACCATCGTCATCATCAAAACCACTGTCATCATCATGAGCAGTGGGCTTATGCCGGCACAAGGCTCCATGTTTATAGTCCGATCGACTCTCTCCATGTTTATAGTCCGATCGGCTCTTACCATGTTTATAGCCCGATCGGCTCTTACCATATTTATAGCCCGATCGGCTCTTACCATGTTTATAGCCCGATCGGCTCCGTGTTTATAGCCCGATCGGCTCTTACCTTGTTTATAGTCCGATCGAATCTCGTGTTTATAGTTCGGTCGACTCTGTGTTTATAGCCCGATCGGCTCTTACCATGTTTATAGTCCGATCGACTCTCATTTTTATAGTCCGGTCGACTCTGTGTTTATAGCCCGGTCGGCTGTTCATATCCTGATGTGTTCAGGTCATCGTCCATACTTACTAGTACTGGTACTAGTACATCATGCATACATATCCTATAACATGTATAGGAATTCATCATAACGTTCTATCATCACATACATTGCATACAAGCATCATAGCATATTATCATACATCATGGCATCATGTAGTGCTAGCATCATTTCCTCATTCATACATCATGGCATCATATTTTCATATCATGCTAGTCTATAATCATCATTCAACATTCATGCATCCTAGTATTCTAGGACCTCGTCAAAGCATCTATTAACTATTGTCTCAGTTAACATCATAATGCATGCTCTCATTAACATGTTATGTCATCATAACTCATTTACCATGCACGTATCATACCTTAGCATATTACCAGACACATTTCATCATGTGAAATACATATTCGTACATACATCATCATGGCATAACATCATTCATTAATCATCATAACATAACAATAAGCATGTATGCCAGCCCAAAACAGTAAGTGTAAATAGGGCGTCTAGAACTCACCTGATAGTAGACTCCTGTTATCCTTAGCCGAACTCCTTAGCTAGGGCCTTAGGGACCTACATTAGTTGCATCGTCTCATTACATACCATTCTTAGACTTAGGATATATTCTAAGTCCCCATCACTACTAGCTTCCCCTTTCTAACTTCCCGTTCTCGAAACTTAGCTAAGTATTCGAAACACTTGAAGTTCATTAAGTTCCCATGTACACGAAATTACAGAGTTCACGAAATGGCTGGTACTCGAAACCATCACATGTATTCGAAATAACCTGTGTATTCGAAATACCCCTTCGTATTCGAAATAGTCTTTGTACTCGAAATGCCATGTACTCGAAATGACAATGTACTCGAAATGACCATGTACTCGAAATAACATGTATTATTTTGAGTACCCTCTGTACATGATTTCGTGTACTCATCATTTTCTTCATGAACATATCAGAAATTCATCTAAGACTTTGGGGAGCTAGTTTCTAGGTTCCTTAGGTTGTTACCAACACACTGGAACCTCAAAGTTCCGAACTTTATGCATAAAGGTGTGAGCTTTGTGCATAAGTTCTCTTCCATCTAACAATCCTAACTTTTGTATAAAAATCCTAACTTTTCAGTTTGGATTACTTACTTGAAGGTAGATGAGCACTCCTGTAGATCCTCGTGCGTTCCCTCTTCCGTTTGGTCGATTAAAAGCTCGATCTTGAAGTTCTTGAGCTCCAACTTTGAGTACTCGGGAGAAAATGTGCTTCAGCCAAAGGTTAGCATGTTTCCCAAGGCCTTACTATTTATAGGCAGTGTCCTGTACCCGAAATATGAGGGATGTTCGAATACAGAATTTCGAGTACAGTGTACTCGAAGGCCAGACTTCGAGTACACGAACCCGAGGCCTTAACATTTTATTTTTCGCCCATTTCTCACAAGTTAATTATCCGTTATCCATTCGTAAGTCCAAATAACTTGTATTAGAAAATTTGGGATGTTACAGTTTACCTAGACAAAGTCTAAAATAAACAGTTATACATGATAAACATATACTATTTAAAAGCATTTAAGTAAACAATTTAATTAAAACAGTTTACGCATGCTTCTCAGCCCCGCGTTTTAAAAACAAAAATGTTTAGAAAAGGGGCAATGAACTCACCTATGTTGCTGTGCACTTGAACCACAAAAGATATGCGCGCTCTTTGATTGTTGCCTATGTATCTTTGGCACCTTAGTTGTTTTAAGAGAATTCGAAGGTGATGAGTATTTATAATAGACGCGTCTAGGATTTTAGTCTCGGTGTGCAACTAAGTGTCCTATGATACTAATGTGTTTCTAAGATTCTATCTAGTTAATCTAACATATTACCCGTAAGTAAACTCCTTTATCTCGCATTATTAATTACAAGTCTTTAATTAAAACATTCTTAAGTTAATAAAATTTAAGTTGAACATTTATCTAGAAAAACCTTTTATTTTAATTTGAGAACAACTTACAATTTAATTTCTTTTATGAAAAACATAATTAATTTAAGAAAAATGTAATTAAACATGATGGGCTTATATCAACCCATTGGGCCACCCTTGGGCCCATTATTAGACTTTGATTGTCCCATGATTCTTTGATTAACTCGTTGTATAATCCATCCTAGATAGTTCAGATAACTATCCAATGTAATTATATACCCATGAAATGTCTAATTGTTGGATGTTGGTTATGAAGTCAACATCCTTATTCTTAGTCACTGTTTCGATCCATAGTGTATTCCTCACTATAATATTAATAGTTTAGCTCAATGACCTTCGATTGTGTTAGTCTAAAAGGATAACTACAACATTCATGTTGTAGTTTAACCCTTGCTTATCTAAGTATTTGCATTCTAAATCCATAACATAAGGGATTTACAACTTGTTTTCCTTATTTGAAAACTCTAATTCATGATGTCCTTTAAATAAGCTCTTGTGTCTTTAACCAACCCGCATCCAAGGTTGAGTCCCATTGTTACTAATAAAGCCCTTAGTTTATTTCTTCATGATTAAACTCTAACCACCCTTACCTTGGTAACCTTTATACTTGATTTTTGGATTTCCCAAAATGAATGACATGAGATGAAACCCTAGTTTCCTCCCATGCACACACACACACCATGCACACACACTTAACGGTTTTCCCCATACATGTATCTATCCAAATGGTGCGATTGCAATAACCACTTAGCCGAAGTAGGTTGGCCGAAGTAGTGCCTTGGCCGAACCAACCTTAGCCGAATAGGTGTTGGGCCAATCGAATGGACAGCTTGGTCAACAATTGGGTCGTATGGGTCTTTGCCGAAGGTGATTTGTCGAATGAACCATACCCCGACCGAATGGAGCTCCCTAGCCGAATGAGAAGTGGTCGAATAGGACCTGCCCCGATCGAATGAGGATCGAAAGGCCTGGTCCGAATGATGGATATGCCGAAAGAAGGCCTCATCGAATGGGCTCATTCATAGGTGGCTCAGCCGAAGGAACGGGCGAAAGAGTGAAGTTATTCGGCTCATGCTGGTTCGGCGAATGGGGCTTGGTTCGGTAGAAAGTCATTCGGCGAATGTGGGTTCACCCTCATTCGGCGAGCTGGTGTTGAGGCCATTCGGCCGTTCGAGGAAACTAGATGCAGCTAGGGTTTTCAAAGCAAATCGACTAAGTATGGTGCTAACACTTGTTCCTACATGTTCTAACAAGGTTTAGTGAGTGTTTCTCTAAGGTTTTATGTGACCTAAACCGGTTTGTAAGGAGGTTCAAGATAGGGTTTGAAAACCCTAAAAATCGTGACATAAAACTCGATTTTACCTCAATTCTGATGGATAAATGCTTAGATCGGTTGTACTTCTGTGATCTACAAGTGATGGGGGTCGTTTGGACACCAAAATGGCTCGATTTCATGGAGAAATGGAGTAGATATGGTGATTTCTTCTAGAGAGAGAAAGTGACGGTGGTGAGGTTGAAGATGAGAGAGTTATGAGGGAAATGAGGGTTCAAAAGCCTCATTAAAGGCTTTCAACATACCCGGGTGTTCGGTCTCGTTCAGTTTTGCTCGGTTTCGTGTAAAAGTGTCAGTTTCGTTTCGTTCTCGTAACGAAACGTCTCGGTTTTAAAATAAGGTTAATAAAATTATTTTAGGTTGTGATTCCTAATAAATTAACTAAATATCTTCTGTTTATTTCAAATTTTCGAAAATATTTAATTTTCTGTTTAATAATCGAATAGTACAGTCGTCGCGCGTATTCGTTTGAATCGTCATCCGTACGAACACTGCGATAACTATACTTTTCAATATGGTTTTCTAATTATCGGATATCATTCAGAACGTTAAACTTTCAGATGTATTCGTACAGATCGTCACCTATACGAATAATCCGTCGATTTAGCATTCACATAACGACATACGTTTATACATAATAAAATCCTAACAAATAATCACATGATGGTTCTGTATTGCCAGGTAATTATCTGACTGATGAACCATGTTTCTGAAATAATTTCGAAACTGTGCTATGACAACATAAAATGATAATGATATGTGAACATCAATTGGTTTATGTACTTGACTCACTGTTCATGTTACTGTGTTGATCACTGTTCCGGTGACGTTTTCGGCACTGATGTTACACCATAACTTGACAAAAACACCACAAACAAAAAAAACACTATAAAACTATGAAGGTTGCAGTTTCTGTTTCATTTTCAAAAAACACCAAATTACGTTTATGCCTATCCCGTGACTTTCAAACACCATACTAATTATAGAATTGCCACCGTGCAATTCTGACCGTAAAACACCACAGATCTACGTTCAGGATTGCTTCTCACGCTTCTCATGGTTTTTATCATTTTTAAAATATCCCTCCCCTATATATATATATATTTTTTAAATTATAAAACAATTAAAGGTTTAACTAAGTTAATCTTTAAAATATAATATTCATTATGCAAAGTTGTTACATGCATATAGAATACGAACAATATAAAAGTATATAATTATTAAAAATAGTTATAAAATAATGTTATGGATGTATAACAAAATGTATGAATATACATATATATATATATATATATTATAAACTTTATATATGTGTTGTGTGTGTGCATCACGTGATAAAAGTTGTTTCGTATACGTATAATTATATGCACATAACAAAATTATATTGGTATTTACAATAAATATAATTGTGGTTATATAACCAATACACACACACACATAATATAAACAAAAGAGTTGAATAATTATATTGATTGTATAATTAATTTAACTTAGTTAAGATTTAAAAATTATAAAACTTTTACAAATAATTTTATTTAAAGTTATATATGTAAAAAAAAGTTTCATCAGAGAAAGTTTTAGCAAAAAAATATCAAAAACTATAACCAAGAGGGGGTAAAATGCAAAAAAATGGAAACTTCCTTTCTCCTCCTCCCTCTCTCTCCCCGTTTTTCCGGCGAGGCTACCGGATTCCAGCTAGGCTACTGGCGAGCCATGAAACGCCTCAATAACGCACCGTTTTGAACAGGCTTTTAATGCATCATGACTCAAACGTCAATCCTAACGTTTTAAACTCATAAACACTTGATAATAATCATGTTTAATTCGGTTTTTATTATCTCAAAACCGTAGAATTAACTCACCATTAAACTCGATCTTCTCGTACGAATTAAACAACAAAAGCATAGGGTTTTTGCTTATTTCTCCATTTCGAACGAAACCATACTCAAAATCTTCTCTCAAATCGACTCCAACTCGAGGAATAATATCAAGAACGACTGAACGGAGGTTAAACAAGAACTCGACCAGATCTCAACTATTCCAGGTAATCCTAGTGTCTATAGACTCGTTTTAGGTTGTAGATCAAAAGCCCTAATGTTTTCATTCCTAACAAGCAGTGTGTTAATCGAATTGGGGGCGAATCAAAATTAGGGTTCATAAGGATTTTAAGAACAAATAGTTTTGTGTATAACTATATTCAAAAACAAACTCCTTCAACGCACCACACCGTCAGCCTAGCGGTAAGCCTCCGCCGGCTGAGGCGTATGGTCTTGAGTTCAAGCCCGGTCGGGACCGGTTTTTGTGTTTTGAAAACTTTTATTTTTATTTTACTATTCATACTGATTCCAAAAATTCTAAAAAAATTCACAAAAATCATAAATTATATTTTAAACATTCTAGAAAATTTTTAATTTTTTTTTCAGATTATATTTTAATTATTTTGCTATTTACATTGTATTTAAACAATTTTAATTACACTAAAAATACGAAAATTTTTAAAAAAATTTGAAAAATATACAAAAATTATAAATTATATTTACAAATAGTCTGGAAGTTTTAAAATGAATTTTTGTATTTTATTTTATTAAATTCAATATTTAATTGTTAAAATAAACTCTAAAAATATAAAGGTTGTTTATAAAATATTACAAAAAAAAAAAATTCAGAAAAATTATTTTAGTATTCTGAAATTATTTTATGAAATATAATTAGTTTAATTTAGATAAATTCTTTAATTAAAATAAAACTCAATTTAAACTTGTTTTAAAGTTATAAAAAGTAAAGAAAATACATAAACATATATTTTTTTGAATATTTTTAATTAAATATTATGTAATTATTTATAATTATATGGAATAATGTTTTATATGATCATTTTAAATAAAATATTATTAAGATTATTTTTAAGGTGTTAAAACTTATTGAAATTCATAAAATTCAAAGAATTGAATTATGAAAACTTAAATAAACAATTTATTGTTATATTCAAATAAAATATTGTTTAATCAATATTTAGACTTTTAAGATTATACTTGAACTTTAGAACTTATTAGATCAATTCGAATACTTATACAATCCATCCCTAATATAGGGTGACTTGTACATCTCAAAACTTATATCTTCATTCAAGAACAACTTTGGAATATCTAAGACAAGTGAGTTTCTTATACCCTCTCTTTACATTTTTCATAATTTTTGGGATGTTACACATGTCTTATCATGCAAACATGTTATTCTTTGAGTCATATACAAATACAAGGATACAATACTTTAGTTTAAGATAGAATTAGATTTGAATGTTATGTTTTGCCTACTTGTTTGTATATCTATGTGCTATTACTATTGGGATAATCATATACAATACATTAGTACTAGTAGCCTTTGATTAACATGACTTATGTCATTGTTTATATTGAAGGTGAAATTGCCAAAAACATTTAGTATTACTAGTAGCCTTTCATTAGTGACTTTGTGTCATTATGTTAGAAAGGTGAAATTGCCAAAAATCATATCATCAAACATTGTGGAGTACATATATATTTAGATCAATTCTCATTAGACTATTGTTGCATCTTATTTTATATATCTATATATCAACTGTATGAGATTCTCACCAACTATACAAATAGTTGATCAAACTCTATTTTACATGTGTAACATGATTAGTGAAAACATGAAGACAAACATAGGATTTTGGACTTAGTTAATTCATAAATCAAACATTGTTTTTTATTTATTTTGTATGTTGAATTCTTGTAATGTATTTTGATTCTATGATTGTTGAATGAAATTGTAATATCAATGTTTAAATAATGAAACTTTGAAGTAGCACCATGAGCTTTTGGACAATTTCAACTCATGCCCTGACGTGTTCCGCCGTCGGTCGGGGTGTGACAGGTAAGTGTTGAGGTATTGGAGTCTGTTGTCATTTCAAAAACATAGACATTTCTTCTTCTCTTAGTTGTTAAGAGAGTGTTGGTCAATCAAGGCATTTATTTTGGTGTTTATTTCTAGAGAAAAAAATTTTGCAACTCTCTTTGGTGAAGAATCAGTAATTTTTGTCTGCAAGTTGAGACACACTCAACATATTGAACTTGAGGTTCTCTACAAGGCTAACATCATTAAAGTGCTAATTCTCACTAGATACAGTTCCAGGCCCAACAATCCAACCTTATGCATCATTGCCAACAGATACGGATCCTCCACTCTTCGGTGTGAAATTGAGATGTACATCCTGTCATATGCTGAGGGCCTACACTGTGTACATACCATAGATTATTTAAGCATGGAGTGTTGGATATTGGATGTCCGATTAACGATAAATTCAACGTTGCTATGAAATGTATGATCCAAAGAGTTACACTTTGGAAGACAACGAATTGGTGTTTAATTGTTAAACATAATATACGATCGCAAACTATCGGTTTTAAGGATTTGGTGATATTATTATTTATGAAATAATAAATCGGTGGGTATTGATTATAGAGATAATGAATTCAATAAACAGATAAAGTTTTGAACTTTATAAAAGGGTTGATTATTAATTAATTGTTAATTAATAATAGATGGATTAATTAAATAAGTTATGTTTAAATTAGTTAAACATTAACTGTTTAATAAAAGTAACTAATTAATTGTTAATTAGTTATAAGGAGATTGTAGTAATTAAAATGTTTAATTACTAAAGGGTTTAAAAAGGTATTATTTAAAAGGGTTTTAAATAAAATAATACTTTTATAACTAATGGTTTTGACTACCCACAAAATGTGGATCTAGAATTTGACAAATTCTAGAAACCCTAATCCTCCTCTTTCCTTTCTTTGTGGAGCCGTAAACCATCACCACTAAATAGTGGTTTCGTGGCTGCCACATCTAAGAACCACCGAAGCCACCTTCTGCCAGCAAAGAGCCACGCCGGGCCGTGCAAGGGGCGCACCAGGGCTGCAAAGGGACCGCGACCAGGCTGCCGGGCAGTGCCGCGCCACACCAAGGGTTGCGCCCAGGACACCGACAAGGACTGGTTGCCCTAGACCGAGCCGAGCCGTGACTGTCACGAGCACCGAGCCAAACCGTGGGCTGAGCTGCGAGCCGAACCGAGCCAAAATTTGTTTTGGACCATTTCGGAGTTTCGTGTGACGAGATCCGGATTCGGGTGATCGTATTGTGTCAACTAGCGAGACCGTTGCCGATCCATCGTGTGGATTTGGAACCGCTTCGTAAAGGTCGATTTCTAAAACCCCCTATGGTTCTGTTATTTAATTTAATTGTTATTAAAACAATTTAACTATTTAAATCCGGTTATAAAGTTTAAATGCTTCCGCTGTGTTGGATCTGATCTAACCGTTTAAATCCGGTTTTTTGAAAACTGATTTTGGTCTATTAATACGATTAATTGAAAACGATTAAATGAAAAGTAACATAGAATTCCCAACATGAAGATTATTTAAGCATGATTGGGGGTTCAAGGGTTAGTTATTCGTGGTTGGGTTTTAGGGGTTTTTTATCCGCGGTCGGGGTTCAGTAGTTAGGGCTAAGGGTTTAGTGGTTATTTACAATGGTTAAGGCTAAGGGTTCATTGGTTAGGTTCAATGGTTATTTACAGTGTTGAGGATCCATAGTTAGGTTCAGTGATTATGACTCATCAGTCTTTATTTTACAACAATAGTCTTGTTGCATTCTACGTTTATGTTTGGTGTATGGCAGTACCTATGATGCTACATACTCTTTAACTAATATTTTATTATAGATGGCTTTTTATTTTTGTTTGTTTACTACTGTTTGTTGGTTTGTTATTTATTTCCGAGCTAATTTTTTCTAAAAACAATCTCTTTTTTTTTAGTGATATAATAGTAATCTTATTGGATAGAATGATTTTATTTTTGTCAAATTCTTTACTAGTACGTGGTTAGAATTTCACAAATGATCTAGTTATTTGCAATGCCCTTACAAGTCACAACACGAAAACGCTGTGACTTAATTAAACTTTTTTTATTCTGCAAGTAGAGACAAACTTACCAAGTATATTCTTATTTTTCAGTAAGTTTAAGGAAGCATAAACACAAACTTTACAACTATCTCAATTAAAATAGAGAGACTGCTTCGAAAGATTACCGGGTAAAAAAATTGAAAACTTGAAAGGGTAAAAAGATTGAAAACTTGAAACTATACGGGTGACGGTGTTAAACTGTTAATTAAAACATACTTTAAAAACAAAAGGATTCGTTTAAATACTATATTCCCAAACCCTCCCTTCCTTCTTCTCCACCGCCGTTGCCTGAATAATAGAGACATGGCGTCAACGGAATCTTCGAATCCAAACAGAGCATTAACCAATACTCGTTTTTCCGACCTCAATCCGCCTCTCTCCGGCGAAGTTCTTAACGCTCTATCCTGTTCAGGATTTGAATACTGCACTCCGGTTCAGGCAGCCACCATACCGTTGCTGTGCAGCTACAAGGACGTCGCCGTCGACGCCGCCACCGGTTCCGGAAAAACCCTAGCATTTGTTGTTCCACTCGTCGAAATACTCCGCCGCTCAACTTCTGTTAAACCTCACCAGGTATCATAAATATTCATCGTAGGTGCATCAAAACTAAGCATTTTGTGGCCAATCGTTGGTATTCTACTCTTAGTTGAATTTAGCTAAACTTATTGATTTGATTGGTGAAAAGAACTGTTAATGAGGGAGAACTGGCCATGAATTCGATGTTGTAGAGAAGAAAATTAGATGTTTTTATTAGCTATGTGAAAACAGATAACAAAATTCGACCCACAGCTCAGGGTAGGCTCAACTTTTGAGTCTATATGGAATCCTTAAGTTGGGCGTTTGATAATTAAAGTACAATCCTGATAATTACTTTGTCCTTATTACTGGATTAAACTTGAACATAATTCACAAATAAACACGTTGCACTGGAATCACCATATTCTGTTACATTGCAATATTGTATTGACAATTTGTTATGAACAAGTAAAGTAAGTTAAATCAAGAAAATTTAACACAAATGTATGAATCAACTGTATTATTGGAAAGTATTTGGAAATTTTTAGGTCTCTCAGTATCTGATGTTAATGTTTACGGATGTGTGCCTGTATATAACTAAGTTTTTGTATCTGATTTCTTTAAACTCATTGAATCCAGTTTACATATACACAAAACTTGGTCTATAAACCTCCAAATACACAAATTGAAGAAGTGAAGCCAAATATCATTGCCACTCACGACTATAACCCTGGCCAAAACCTTAACACCTTTTTGGATCCCCCCTAAATGTTTGGGGCCTAAAGAAATTTTTCTCTCTATATAAAACATCTTAGATATGTCTGCTAGTCTGTTACAACTAGCTACTCTCAAACTTTATTTTAAAGGAGTAATGCGAATGTTGTAGTGATTTCTTTTATGATCATGATATTGAAGGTAAAGAATATGTGTTGAGCTGGCGAATACCCTTGCTTACAACAATTGTAGTTTTTGTTCAATGAATCAAATTTTTAGCCTAATAAAAATGCAAAGTAGTTTGATCATTGCTTGTGTTGGGTTTTGTGGAAGTTTTGGCTAAAATCCAAAAGGGGCAGCTGACCCTAACCCTAGTGGGTTTAAATTAGGCATGGTGTCTAATTTAAGTTTTCTTGTTCTCTAAATTTTTCTATCATTATAAATAGATGTCTAGGCACAGTAATTTCTTGATTACTTGAATTAAAAATACATCGCTAATTGGAAGCTGTGGACGTAGGTCACATCTTTAGAATCGCGTTAAATCCTCACATCCATTCTTGTTATTTGTTTAAATTTTGTGTGCGAGTGTGTGTTGATACCATAACAACTGGTATAAGAGGTTCGGGATCTTGATTGATTAAAGTCTTCCTACTTGTTTCTTGAATAGCCAAAGACCTGTTTGAAGTTCAGTCAGTTGCTGCCATCAGAAAACACCACACGATCACCGTTGTTCCTTGGAATTGCCACCGCTGCCACCCTATAGGAATTATGGTTCCGCTGCTGCCGCAGGTTTCCGATCACTTAACCGCTGAAAGAGCTAGGGTTTCATCTGTCTCAGTTTCTGCCGGTAAGCTGCACAGTTGGGACTGTCGAGCCTTCGCCAAAACCTGCTGAATAGCCAAGTCTATTCTACCAGGTCGCTGCTTCCGTGATCCGTCTCTGTCAGGACAGTCACTAGGGTGTTTTCAGATTGCTGTCATTCCACTGGAACCGCTGCTGCATCAGCAGGGCTTTGCCCGTAACTGCTGAATTGCTGCTGTTCCAACAATTAGCCTGAGCTTAGGTTTTGTTTTTCGCCCTGTTTTTGATCTGTTGCTACTGAAGTACTGATAATTGTGTTTGATTGTTCAAAAAATGTTTAATAGAACAATTGGTAAGTTAAGCCTCTGCCACTGCTGTGTTTGTTCTATGTTTTTCAATTTCACTTAGATTAGTTGTGTTTAAGTAGCCATTGTCATGGCATGAGTTGGAAAAGTTAATATTGAGAAGTTTGATGGACAATGCTTTGATTTCTAGAAAATTCAGATAGAGGATGTTCTATACTTGAAGGATCTGTACCTGACGCTAATCGGAAAGAAATGGATTAGATGTCAGATGAGGATTGGGCTATATTGGACAGAACAGCTTTTGGAGTAGTCAGGCCTTTGGTGGCCAAGAGTGTGACATTTAATATTGTGAACGAAACGACTACGTGTGGTTTGATAGAAGCTTTGTTAGGCATGCATGAAAAGCCATTGGCTAAGAATAAAGTGTTTTTGATTCGATAGTTGGTTAACACCAGGATGAGAAATGAAGCTTTCGTTGTTGTTTACTTCAATGAGTTAAATTCGATCATGACTCAATTAGGATTAGCTGGGATTAAGTTTGATGATGAACTTTAGGTGTTGTTTTTATTGCCTTCCTTGCATAAAAGTTGGTCTCGAATGGTGACAACAGTTAGTAGTTCACTTGAAACTATCAAGTTTATTTTTGAAGGAATTTGGGACTTAGTTTTGGGTTAGGATATTAGACATAAAATATCAAGGGATTTTTCAAGTTCATTGTTATCAAGGATAGAGTGAGAAGAAACGAAAGGGAAAATCACCAGGGCAGAAGGAAAAGCAAATCTAAGAATCTGAAGGACGTCATTTTTTGGGATTGCAAGCAAGATGAACACTTTTGAAATCAGTGCCCAAATGCTAAAAAGGTGAAACAGACGAAACATGTTGCAGATGGAGAACACTCAGATGACACCCTTTGATTTGTATCGTAGAGACTAGAAAGTATTGATGATTTAGGGATAAAGGATTTTGGTACATCATTTCAGGCCATGCATAGCTTGGAGAGAATGAAGAATCTAAAGATTGGAGACTATGGTAAGATATAACTCACGAACGATGATATTTTGGATGTTACAGGCATGTGGGATGTTGACATGGAAATTTCAATGGGAGCCACTTGGAATTCAAAGTCATTCCATGCCTGAGAAGGATGCTTATCTCAGTTGAGTAGTTGGATGATCATGGACTTGATGTTAAATTTTGTGGTGAACAGTGGACGGTAGTTAAGGGAAACCTAGTTGTTGCACATTATAGGAAGAAGGGTTTTCTGTACAGGGTCGAGATACCTCCAAAAGGAATGAGTTTAATTCTGGTGAAAGAAAAGGTCCAACTTAGAGAATCTCTGGTGCAGAAGAGGGTTACCTTTGCCAAGGATGAATGAACGGTTAGCACGAAAAGGTTTAGTTAATCCTCGCAACAATAGAAGCACAAGATATTAATGGTGGAAGATTTCGCAACAATAGGAACCGATTTCGCAACATTGGGAGCACAAGGATGTCAGTGGTGGAAAATTTTGCGACAATGGGAGCACAAGAATAGATTGCGTTTCATTTGCAATTGTAGTTACAGTTCCATAGTGGGTTAGGAGAACCAGTAAACCGTCTATAAAAGTCACTCCTGATGATTGTTTGCTTGAAATGGAGAGTGTGGGTTCTCAATTTGTCTCAGATTCAATAGATTACTAGATGCGTTACATTGTGAGCAAGTTGAGAAAGGGGAGAAAAGTTGCTGACAGACAAAGTTGTGATTAATGAGTGGAAGCTCAGTGTACCTTCAATGGACCTTCATGTTATCTAACGAGAAAGCCGTTGCAACTAGCATTTAGAAAGAATTACAAAATGTGAGATGGATTGGAGAGCAATTTGAAGATTATCAAAGCCTCCAAATGGGAGATTGTTGGGTTATGTAAAGGCTTTGGCTAAAATTCACAAGGAATTAGCTTGCCTAACCTAGTAGGTTAAATTAGGCATGCTGTCTCATTTTGATTTTCTTGTTCTCTAAGTTTATTTATCATTAAAAATAGATAGTTAGGTCTAATTTTCTTGAGCATCTCAATTAATAATATATCACTAGTTGCAACCCATAAACGTAGGTCACATCGACCAAACCATGTTAAATACTCATATTCATTCTTGTTTACTGTTTAGCTTTTGACTGTGTGTTCATCTCTAACAACTTGTGTGTTTCATTGTTATAGGTCCTGGGGATCATCATATCTCCAACAAGAGAGTTATCATCACAAATATTCCATGTTGCACAACCATTTATTTCATCACTTCCAGATGTTAAGCCTATGCTCCTTGTTGGAGGAACAGAAGTTAAATCAGATATGAAGAAAATAGAAAATGAAGGAGCTAATTTGTTAATAGGCACACCTGGTAGACTACACGACATAATGGATCGTATGAATATCTTGGATTTCCGTAACCTTGAGGTAATTATCTAAGTTGTGTTTTATTTTCTATTGTTATTTAGACTTTAGAGTTTTGACTATAGTTTTCTCTTAGAAAATCCGATTCAAAACAAATTTTGTGTTTACAGATTTTGATTTTGGATGAAGCTGATAGACTACTAGATATGGGGTTCCAGAAGCAGATAAATTCTATAATTTCTTGCTTACCGAAGCTACGTAGAACTGGTCTTTTTTCAGCCACTCAAACTGATGCTGTGGAAGAACTAGCAAAAGCAGGATTAAGGAATCCTGTTAGGGTTGAAGTTTCTGCAGAGACCAAATCATTAGGATGCTCTTCATCAGAACACACAGCCTCCTCAAAAACACCTTCAGGTCTTCATATTGAGGCATGTATCTACCCAAAGTTTCATACATAAGAAATTAATGAAGTAAGGTCATATCCAATTCAAGTTAGTCTATTGTTGAAATTGCAGTTTATCAAATGTGAAGCAGATAAGAAATCATCACAGCTAGTGGACTTCTTCATCAAGAATAAGTCTAAAAAGATGATAGTGTGAGTTTATTATCATATTCATATGCTTTCTGAGAAAAGAACTATTTGTTATAATATATAGTTATTATGAAATGATTATTCTTTGTGCAGCTACTTCATGACTTGTGCTTGTGTGGATTATTGGGGTGTTGTACTTCCGCGTCTTGCTGCTCTAAAAGGGCTGTCTATAATTTCTCTTCATGGGAAGATGAAGCAGGTGAGTTGATGAATCTATTGTGAACACATACTAACTGGCTCATCATTAAAAAAAATCAATCTTTTGTAGCCTTTTGTTTTACACTTCTTATTGTCTTTTTCTAGTCAGCAAGGGAGAAAGCTTTAGCATCATTTACATCTCTTTCAGATGGCATCCTTCTGTGCACCGATGTGGCAGCACGCGGACTTGATATTCCAGGC
The DNA here is from genome assembly GCA_009363875.1 of Mikania micrantha. Classification (NCBI taxonomy): domain Eukaryota; kingdom Viridiplantae; phylum Streptophyta; class Magnoliopsida; order Asterales; family Asteraceae; genus Mikania; species Mikania micrantha. The sequence goes on along the minus strand of CM018691.1, from coordinate 93,109,143 downwards.
GTTGATTGCATTGTGCAGGTCAAACACTATCACAATCATTTCAACTAACTGATTAATTTGTCATTTTAACTTAAAAACTTGGGATTTTACATTTACTGATCTTCCATATGTTGCTTGCAGTATGATCCCCCTCAGGATCCTAATGTGTTTATTCATAGAGTTGGCCGGACTGCTAGACTAGGACGAAAAGGAAGTGCCATTGTTTTCCTTTTACCAAAGGTTTTGAGCTAAATTTTTCTTTATTCACGTTACTATATAGGTGGTTTTGTTAATCTGAACAGGTTTGATTAAACCAGGCAAAATCTGCCTGGCCGAGACGGATTGTATTGAGTCTCTTCATTCTTTAAAAGCTTATACATAAAAAAACATGTTCCAGAAACAATATCATGGGGTGGTCGGGTCGACTAATATGCATAATAATTAGGTAGCATCCATACTATCTGCAATTTAAACACCGTAAGAAGTTTAAAGAAGCAATCTCAAATGCCTCTTATTTTTTTATTTCTTTTTTAAACCTGATTAACCTACTGTACTTAGTTTTAGCCACATTTTTGGTCCTTTTTAGCTATTTATTTAGTCTACCTGTTTGAGAAGTAGATGGACCCATTTATAATTGAGTGAGTGTCTGAACTCTGAATTGTCACCTCTATTTTCAAATTTTGTTGGTTTTTTGCAGGAGGAAGCATATGTAGATTATTTGCGTATTAAAAGGATTCCAATTGAAGAGAGAGTGTGTTCTGAAGAGGTGCCTGATGTGGTTCCTCATGTAAGTAGCACCTCAGAAATCTAAAAATTTACAGTTCAGCCTTCTATCTTGGTTTAATAGCATGTGGTGCTCCATGCGTATTGATCTTGAAAGTCTATACGCGATGCCCCGCATCACACATGCAAGGTGTTCGTTATTAGAAAATTACTAAAACATTTTTATAGATAATATTTTAAATTGTTAATATTTGAACACTAAAATATAAGATATTCTCATTATCACCTGTTTGATTTGTTCAATTTAAGGTTTAGCTTGTTCAACAACTGAAACCCATTGTTCAATCAATGGTCAAATTTATTTAATCGATGGTCTAACTTGTTCAAATACTCAAACCCATTGTTCAATCAACCGTCAAGTTTGTTTAATAAATGTTCAGAGTTTTTTCAATCAAATTTGAAAAATTTCCAAAACTCAGGCCTATTGCTTTTGATGGTCGAATTTGTTCATATGTTGGTCAATTGTCGCATTCATAACACATTAGACTGCATTAACCTCATCACATGCGCTTCGACCACATCATGTGCTTCTCTCATTATGCATTCTTGATGTGTGTATTTTATAATCAAGCTTCTATCTGTATATTTTCTATGTAAGAACTTTACAAAAAGACCTTTTAACCTTGTTTTTTCAAACACAATTGTTGTGTTCAGATACGTGCTGCTGCACAGAAGGATCGTGATGTCATGGAAAAAGGACTAAGAGCATTTGTATCGTACATTCGTGCTTATAAAGAGCATCACTGCAATTTTATACTAAGGTTGTTTATTTGATTCAAATGTGCTCCATTATGTGTGTGATACATCTTCTTTTCTAGTCTGAGTTTTTAGCCAATTCTAAATAATCAGATGGAAAGATCTTGAGATAGGAAAATTGGGCATGGGATATGGCTTATTACAGTTACCTTCAATGTCAGAGGTAAAGATAAACTCACTTTCTACCGATGGTTTTATTGCTGTTGAAGATCTGAACCTTGAGGAGATCAAGTTCAAGTAAGTTTTATATATATATACGATATTATTGTGAACAAATAATAACTCATAGATAGAGCAATAACCCATTAACTCAAATCTAATGCCTAATCAAAAAGTTGAGTGTATAGGATTGTGCCACGTGTCATGTTTCAAATTTAAATACATAATGGTATTTTAGTCATTTGCATCATTTTAAAAAGCTGGAATTAATTTGATGGTGCCATATGTCACCTTCTAATATATTATAATATATCTACTTTTTTATTTAAAGTTTACCCCCTCTTTTTTTATAGATCCATAACTTTTTTATCCTATAATATTTTTATTATAAAAATTGCACCATTTATTTTTCTCTTTAATTCCGTTATGTTCTTGACTGCGTTTTTTTTTTAATTTTTTTCGGATGTTCGTATTTACAACAATGTAACAAATATCAACATTACACATTATTTGTAACGAATTGTAACTAATTTTGGTTTATATTTTCGTAAATTAAATATGGGTTACGTTTAGGGTGTAAACGAGCCGATCCAATCCAATCCCGAGCTCATTACGGCTTGAGCTCGGCTCGTTTAGACAAAATAGCTCGTTAACACCCCTAGTTATGTTGTATCATTTATTTATTTACAGTGATGTAACAAATATGGTTACATTGTTGTAAATAAATATGGTTACATTGTATCAATTATTTAATTACAGTGATGTAACAAATATGTTAGGCTCACTTTAATTTACACCGTTAACGTAGTTCATTTTTAATTTACAACAACGTAACTTAAAATTCGTTACAATTCATTACAAACAATGTGTTATGTTTATACTTGTTATATTGATGTAAACAAGAACATCCGGGAAAAATAAAAAAACCTAGTCAAGAATATAACGGAATTAACGAGCTTGGGATCGGCTTGGCTTGTTTACATTCCTAAACGTAACCCTATTTAATCTACAACAATGTAAACCCAAATTCGTTACAACTCGTTACATTGGTGTAAATAAGAACATCCGAAAAAAAATTAAAAAACCTAGTCAAGACTATAACGGAATTAAAGAGAAAAATAAGACGAGTAAAATGGTGCAATTTTTATAAAAAAAATATTATAGGATAAAAAAGTTATGGATGCATAAAAAAAGAGGGGGTAAACTTTAAATAAAAAAATAAATATATTATAATATATTAGAAGGTGACACATGACATCACCAAATTAATTCCAGCTTTTTAATAAGGTGCAAATGACTAAAATACCCTTCTTTATTTAAATAAGAAAGATGACACATGTCATAATCCTATACACTCAACTTTTTGATTAGTCATTAGATTTGAGTTAATGGGTTATTGTCTATCCATGAGTTATCATTTAAACACTTCCCTCTATATATATATACACACACTTCTATTTGCCAATTGGAAAGTATTTCTACTATTGGGTTGCTAATTAGTTTAATTTGAATTTATATATTGAGTAATTATTCATATTATTATGGCTTTTGCTTTGAATGTTAACCAAGTTCTGATAAGAAAACAAAATTTTTGAAAATCCAATTAACTGGACAAATTGATGACTTGGCGGACATGATGTTGATTGTTTTGTCCATTTGTCACAAAGATGAAGCAAAATAAAAGAAATTGGGTAATCTTATTGAATAAAAAACCAATATTTCAAGCTTTCTTTTAGCAAGGAAATTTAAATTTGATGGGTATTGGGGATTACCAAATTTCCAAAATTAATACATTGAATTTATAGGACTAAATAAACGCTTAAGATAAGCCAAAATTGGGGAAAGATACGTCTATGACAACATCAGGGTTATAGATGATGGAATTTGGATCTGAGAGCCAGGAAAGTGTCCGGCTTGTTGAGATGTTTATATCCATATCTTATGGGCCTTCAAATGGAACGGAACTTAAGCGTGATATAAGTATAACCCTCGTTAGTGGAGTTGTTCAAATATGATCCGTACCACCTTTTGATGTGACACCTAGAAACTAAGCCTGGTAAAATGGGTGTGCCGGGTCAGGTAATGCATCAAAATAGGTTTGCGTCAGGATGAGTATTGGTTTGGATAAGTTTTAAGCCAAATCAGTTTAGGTCTAAATGAGTTGTTTTTAAGAAACATCATTTAGTTCTAGTTAAAATGGTGTTATGAGTAAAAAAATAATTTATTTTCATAATCTTTAGTAATTTTATCATCAAATATATTATTGTCAATTCTTACTTGTTAGAATCTTGTTCATAATCTTTACTAATCTATTATATTCTCATAGTTTTTCGGTTACCCATCTTGACCCGTATTGTGTCAAGGTGTTACTCATCTCAACCCGTTATATATTATAATGCTATATATTTCAACCCAAAATACAATAATTACTCACCCAAGTCAATCCATTTATCTTGCTTTAGGCTAAGATTGCTAGGTCTACTAGAAATGGTTTAACTTGAGATTATTTTAAAAATCAAATGCATTATTTGACATTTAAATCTCACAATAGCAAATAACATCACCTCAATTTTGATAAAAAAAGAAAGAATACTTGTTATTTGGCTGAAATTAAGGTTGATTACCCAAAACAAGATGAAAACTAAGGTTTGGTAATTTTTTTAGGGGCTTTTACATATCCTCCTCCTAACTTGTAAAATTACATATTTCCCCAAATCATGCTTTATTAGCATTGTACATTATGCATTGAAAATTTGTACCTCAGGGAAATATGTAATTTTCAAGTTAGGAAAGGGAAATATGTAATTCTCCCATTTTTTATCCTACCAATTTATATAAATTTGTACCTCGGGGAAATATGTAATTTTTCAAGTTAGGAAGGGGAAATATGTAATTCTCCCATTTTTTTATCCTACCAATTTATATAAAAACAAATAACAGGGATATTAGCCGTTGTAATCGTCTAAGCATGTATGCAATAACTTAACAAGTAATATTTTTTTGAACTTGTATTGTTCAGGGATAAACACAGAGAGAAACAAAGAAAGAAAAACTTGCTAGTGAAGAAAGAAATGAAGCAGCAAGAAGCCAAAACTCATAAAGCTAAAGAGAAAGCGAAGAACACTGTTACTGTCATGAAGAAGAGAACAGCCAAGCAAAGACGTGCTGTACAATCAGCTGAAGATGATGAAGAACTAACCAGAGAATATCGTCTTTTGAAAAAACTAAAAAAGGGTGTTATTAATGAAAGCGAATATGCAAAATTAACCGGAACCGAAGATTTGCTTTGAGCCTGTGCTTGGCAATGCTTGGCTGGTTGTATATTTAGTCCTCCGGAGAAGATGGTTGATCAAGTATAAAAAGCAAAGTACCAAATGCAGTAGCGGTTAGTAATATACTGATATGATGCAGTTTTAGGTGCTACCCATGATGAAGCAATCACTCAAGTGGATCAAGAGAGGACTTGTTTTTACTAAGCTTTTTGTCATTATTAACTTTTGTAACTTTAATTGGATTTAATTATTTACACAATTTTTTTAATTTAGCACTCCATCAACACTATACGTCTTTTATAGCTTATACAAGGCGTATGACCCCCACTGACATGCATTGTTTTGACAATGATGGGTCTCGTACATGACCTACATGCCTCTATATACAAGGCGTATACGAGGTCAATCATTAATGCTAAGAAATTCTGACAAATAATAATTGGCCTCCTATACGTCTCGTAAAGGCATATACGAGACATATAGAGAGTATGAAGCTTGAATATTGGGTGTTTGAATATCATGACCCTTTTAATTATGAAAAATATGGCTCTTGCATTCTACAAGCATGTCTAATAGCAAGACAATGTTTGTTATTAAGCATTTTTTTGTCAACTTGTGTATTGCTTTCATTCATAACTTTTGTAAAGGAAATAACGAATGCATTGGCATATAATATCTGATGCAAACTGAAAAGGGTGATTGGGGTGTGCAATATTCGATCTCGAACAATAAAGAGAAGAAATGATGGAGGCTTGAAAATGAAGGTGTCAGCAGATGATCATGGGAACACGTACAAGCGAGATTTGACTTACAATGATGATTGTAAACAAAGTGAGAAATATACAATTGAAATTAAAGGGTTGTTTGGTAGATCTGAATCATTAAGTGCCGAATGGTTAAGATGTCTGAATGGTTAAGAGGGTTTAAACCATTAAGTACTGAACTGAATCATTAAGAGGTAATTTAATTTAAACCAAATGCGCTGAATGGTTAAGTGCTGAATGATTAAGTGCTGAATGGTTTCATTAAGAGGTAAACAAACAACCTATAAGTGAAAATCAAGTGTTAATTAGTGATGATTATAGTATTATACTACTGGAACGTTCTTGTCAATGTAAGTGAGATGGGAAAATCACTACACAATATTTGACTCATAACCTCTCAACATAATCATTGTCATTTATCTCAACATTCATATGTTGCAACAAAAAAAAACAAAAACAAAAACAAAAAAAGAAATGAGACGAGAGTAAAAAGAGAGAACTAGAGATTTCATGATGAAGCAAGAGAGGACTGTTTAAATGTGGTTTGAGGATGACAAAAGGTAACCTACAATAAGGAAGAACTCTACAACTAGGGGTGCACAAGCCGATTTTTTATTGGAATCGGAACCGGTTTAAACTGGTTCTAGTTTTGGTCAACAAAGTCAAGAACTGGTTCCGATAAGGTTTTTGTTTTTGATCTAGTTTTGACCATATTTGGTTGGTTATGATTCTAGTTTTTGTCGGGTAAAGGTGTAACTGATTCCGATAATTCCACATCCGGTTCTGGTTATGATTTCCGTAAGAAACTGGAACAGTCTGTACTCGTTGGTTCGGGTTGGATCAGTTTCGGTTATAGTTTAGGTGGTTGGTTCCGGTTCCAAACCAAGTATATTTGCCCAATTGCCTACCTCTATCTATAACCATGAACAATCAAAGTAAAACTATCAGGATAAGGCAACAATATCTTTCTTAATTACCAATAGGCCAGATTTTTGCACAAGTTCAGTGGTGTGAAAGAAGTCTTAGCCGCTTGGGTAAGAATTCCAACAATCAACAAAACCCTCAAACAACATATATACAATTCCAAAACATATCATAATGTGCTTCAAACAAATCATGATATTCCAAACATCAAACAACAAATGCAATCAATTTACAATATATTACAAGAATCAAAGGCATAACATTGTCAATGTGTTGTTTCCACCCAAATGCATTAAAGCATCTTAGTTTCTTAGTCGTCCACACTCATGTGATTGTTTCGACTTATTATTTTTGAATATATGTCCGTACACTTGTGGATTAAGTCAATTCATGACCAATGTAGGTGTTCACACTTTTGTAAATCATCTCAAATCATAAGTTCAAACATAGTTATCACACATTGTGAATCATCTTGAATCATTAATTCTTGCGTAGTGTTTACACTCTTATAAATCTCCTCAGTTTATAAGGTTAACATGTATGTTCACACACTTGTGGACCATTCCAACTTGCTCCAATCATATCCATAAGATACATTCACATGCTTGCAATTTCATTACAAGTATAATTTCACCCAAACATATTCAAATACAATATTACATACAATTGTTGAACATGATGAGTTGTCCCGTAATAAAACCAGTTGTTGCTGATACCTTCTCCTCAGCTCCTTCTCCTTCTTCTATAACGTGAGCTCTGAGAAGGAAGAGATAGGAGGGTACTATGGAGAATGTGGTCAGAAATCCATAATAGAGTCCGACCACAACGACCGAATTAATTATTTTTATGCATAAGGATACTAGATTACCTCGTAGAAAAGATTTCAAAATCATCACAAACCTCCCTTTTTCTTTTCTATTGCAATTTCTGGATTATTATATGATGATTTTGAAACTTTCCATATATAGAAAAGAAATAGAAAGAGATAAACTAGAAATGACATATGTTATGTTAATGACACCAAAAGGATATTAAATGAATGTAATTGGGATATGGATGGAATATAATAAACTAGAGCCACTTTGAGTTCCCTATGAAATGAGGCATGGAGGGGATCCATTACGAATAAGTTTCGGGAGTTACGAAATGAAATTCACGATAGGAGTTCATAAAAAGAATGTCTACACCTTTGTAGATCATTCATAAGCAATATCATATCTAAATGACATTCAGCTACTTGCAATATCAATACAAGTCAACATGTTATATTTTTTTAAACACAATTAAGTATGTTACAAATGCATTCCATCTATCAAGTTCATGATAAAGATTCATTAATGAACGTCCACACACTTATGGATCATGTTAAAACATAATCAAATCATACATATGCAACTTCAATAATGTGTTAGGTGACAGTGACGGAGCTTGAAAAAAAGCTCGGAGGGGGCCGAAGGATTTTTAAGAAGAAAAACGGAGGGGGCCGAAGGATTTTTAGGATGAAAACAAAGGGAACTGAGAGATTTTCCAACGAAATACTATTATATCTACCATTTTGAGCGAAAATACAGGGGGGCCGGGGCACCCCCGGGCCCCAATGATCCTCCGTCCCTGTTAGGTGACTTACAGTGTCTTGTTGGATTGTTCACAATTACAAGTTCCTTTATAGGTCGATGGTTTTACCTTTACCTCTATTGTGCCCCAGCCCCAATGATCCTCCGTCCCTGTTAGGTGACTTACAGTGTCTTGTTGGATTGTTCACAATTACAAGTTCCTTTATAGGTCGATGGTTTTACCTTTACCTCTATTACCACTTCCTAGATTAAACATTACTATATATACATTTATGAAACGACATCGTTACGAGCGAATATTAATAATAATTAAATAATGATTATTATATATTATATATTATTAATATTAATTAAATATTAATAATTGTGTAACATAAGATGTTGGTCAAAAAAACGGCGGCTACAGTAGTGATAATTAAATATTTTATTATTTAATTAATACTAATATACTAATTGTTTAATAATAATTAAATAATAATAATAATAATTAATTAACTAATAGTGAAAACTTCTGAACACGTTTTGATTTACCGTTTTAAGATGAATTGACAGTTGTTGCAACCAGTTTTTTTCTTACGTTTTGATATTTGTAATATTTTCACCACAACATGATTATAATTATTATATAATATTAGTAATAATTATTTAATTTATTATTTAATAATAATATGCTAATGGTTATGTAATAATTAAATAATATTAATAACTAATTAACTAATAGTCAAAACTTTTGCACACGTTTTTATTTATTGTCTTATGATGGATTGACAGCCGTTGCAACCAGTTTTTTGTTTGCGTTTTAATATTCGTAATGCTGTCACCACGGCATGATGAGTCTTAAAGGCGGCTACTAGCCATAATGATAATTAATAAATATGACTTGTTTATAAAATATTAATAATAATTAAATAATAATAATAATACTAATTAAAAAGTCAAAACTTTAGCACACGTTTTTATTTACTGTTTTAAGATTGATTGATAGCCGTTGCAACTAGGCTTTTGTTTACGTTTTGATATTCGTGATGCTGTCACCACGACAGGGTGATAGACTCAAAATTAATTAATAATAGTAATTGTTAAATAATAATTAATTTGTTACCGTTTTGTTTAGTCGTCTTATGTTTGTGAAGAATTTTGGATAGTAGTCATTAGTATATTAGTTTAACTAAATGGTCGCATAATTCTGCACTTTATTTAAGAGCCTATACACATCAGTACATTATCGAGCATTTATATCATTTTGTTCGTAAATATTTTTTAAGCAAGTTCTTTATTCACAGTTTGTGATATTCTTTTGACACGGTTTTAGGATATGATTTTTAATTACAATTTATGTTTTACAAGAAGGTAACGATTTTTAATCTGATTCAAGTTTTGATATTTGAGATTTTTTATCCAATTAAATACGGGCTTACCACCGCAATGCGGCGGGTAAAACCTTAGTTATACATACAACCAAGATTTAAATTCAAGAACACGCGACATATAGAAAATCTCATCTTTAACTCGTTTGACCCATTTCCACTTCTAATAATCCTCACATGATGGTGATGAATCAATTTCTAATCCTTTTAATGTACAATTTATTATATTTATCAAATGCTCAATTAATACATTTCATCATCTTATGTGTAGATTATTCTACACATTCATCATCATTAGTATGCATTACCCATATCCAATCCAATACTCAAGGATAATCAAAATCCCATCTTCTATTGTTTGCATATATATATATATATATATATATATATATATATATACTAGGTTAAATCCTGTGTGTTACACGGGTTGAAAACTGATATATTATATATACTTTTTTAAGAAAACTTGTTTTAAAAATATTGGTTTTTCAATAAACTTATTTTTTTTATAAAACCTTTATTTTTTCTGAAATTACACATTTAAAATATTTCTTTTTTTATTAATTCTAAGTTTTAGAAAAATATTCATATTTTGTGAACTTTTTTATGTGTTTTTTTAATAAAAAGACTCATTAGATTTATAATTATTTAATAAAATAGAGAATATACTTATCATTTAATATGTGAGAAAATTGATGGAGAAAATAAAAAAGTGACATGTAGCAATAATGGTTTAAAAAGGTGACATGTGGCAATAGTATGATAAGAAATTGACATGTGTCAAAAAAGATGTTTTTTTATTAGAATAGATATATACTGCATGCATGTTTTTCTAAAACATCATTTACACAACTATTCACAACCTAATTCATATATTTACGAAATTTTACAAAACTCATAAGAAATCCCAAAACCTTGACGCTCAATTTGCGATGCACACGTATAATGTATATATGTATGTGTGGGCTCTCAAGGGGCAAAAATAAAATTGCACTAATTTTAACGTTATTTTATTTATTTTGTGAAAATAATGGTTAAAAGTGTTGAGAAATGATTAACTTCAAAACCAATGACTCTTTCGGAGCAGTTTCTCTATCTCAACTGAAATAAGGTAAGGTTTGCCTTTATCATTCTCCTTCAGACCCTACTGAAGAGCGTTTTATACATGGTAAATTTGTTTGTCTTAAGAAATATCAAAACCTACATCAAATTACATCATCATTCTTGCAACAAAGATGACTTCACGTTGTTTGGTTGAGTTTCAAATCTTTTCTACTACCTTTACACCCATTTTCATATTTATACCCATCTTATATATCCACATGCATCAACAAGTTGATAAAAAGAACTTAAATTACTTAATCAAGTGTTAGATGATAAAAGGGATGATGATTATACTCTAAGCTCGAAATCAAACTCAAGGTTAGCAATAGCTATCATTTTTTGGATTTTAGTGGTTTCTCCTTTTCATCTTCTTGTTCTCGCGAGACACACACGCAAGTTAGGAATTTTGACTAATTTTGACCCAGTATTTCATTATTTTCATTAATCAAGTTTCATGTATTTTCAAATTCATCCCATCTGGTTCTTAACTAGTTTACAACTCACTTTACCAAATTAGTTATTGTTAATTATATAATCCAATATTACTTTAGCATTACCAACAGTGACGGATCCAGAAATTTTAATTTCCATAGGGGACGAAAATTTGTATGCTTGTTTGATGATTTGTTATATAATAATTTTTTTTCTCCTCTATTCAGATCGAGTTAGGTCGAATATGGCGAGTGTCGTTAAAAAAAATAATTGAACTAAACTTCATATATAAAATCATAATAAAAATATAATAAATCTAAGGTTGTTCTTGTGCCTGACAAAATAGGCGAGTTGGGTAACGGGTTAGAACGGTTGCATGTCAGGATGAGTTTTATGCAAAATCAATCTAGGTTTAAATGAGTCATAAAAACATCAATTTCTAGTTAAAATGAATTGTAACTAAACAAATAGTTTAATTGAATAATTTTTTGTGATTTTCTCAATAAATATATTATTAATCATTTTTACCCGTTTAAATCCTCACATAATTTTTAAGGTATTAATCTTGACCTGTGTTATGTTAAGGTCTAACCCATTTCAAACCAAAATACAGTATTTGTTTGTTCAAATATACCTATTTATCTTGTTATATACCTATTTTGAGTTGAACTGTTCAAAAAGAAGGCTGAAAACGCTCTCCGTACAACATCTTGAGAAACGCCCCAAATAACAATTTCCGATAAAAGAAGGCGGAAAACGGTAACCTAAAGACGGCCGGGCACTGCCTTCGCGACCGCCCCCACCCCCGCCTGCCGGCCGCTCGTCTTCTCGCTCTAGCCTATCTTCTTGCTTCTCGCCGATCTACACGACAAAGGTAATCTCTCTACCTCCTTCTCTTTCCGATCTTCACGACAAAGGTAATCTCTCTCGAGATCAGTCTCCCCCCCTCCCCCCTTTCGTCTTCATCTTTAACCTCCACATCTAGCCGGCCGGCTGGGAAAACGGAACCCTAGAACCTAACCACCCACCGCTAAACTTCTGAAACAAAAAAATCCCACCGGTCGATCACTATTAACACTACCCAACCACCACCGCTGCCGCCAGGAAAGCCAGACACCACAACAGCAGGAACCACAGGAACCTCAACCCAACTACCCACCTCTGCCTCCAGAAAAGTCGGAGACCACAACCATAGGAACCGTACGGACCACCACAATCTGTGTTTTTTTTTGGGACCACCATTGCCACCTTGCACCCACCTGGCTTCCCCTTTGTTGCTGTTTTGAGTATTGCAGGTTAAACTAGAAGACAGGGACAAAAACCGACCAACTAGCAAGCTGCGCTTGGAGAAACCCGCTGTGAGATTGTTCCTTTTCTTTTCCCGTTATACTACTCCCTATCCTTCTGACTATTACTGTTGTGCAGTGTTAACGACTGGTGTGGTAAAAAGCAGTATATTGTGACTATATATGCGCTGTGAGCTACGGTTTTTTTTTTTTGATTTTTGAGTGCTTGTTTGACTGGATATAGGGCCATAGTCTGTGTGTGAGTGTTTTTTTGTGACCTATTTGTGTGCATCATTACTTGTGGAGATTTGTATCTGTGATTTGGCAGCATAGCTGGGATAGTACATTATGATACTTTGAGGTCATGTCCAGGGAGGAGAGGTGCGGGTAGAGGGAACAATAGGTTGAGAGAGATGTTGCGCATAGGGTCATGGAACATTGGAACCCTTACCGGAAGAGTTTTGGAGCTAGTGGATGCACTCAGAAGACGCAAAGTCAAAGTTGCATGCCTGCAGGAGACAAGATAGAAGGGAACAAAAGGAGCAGAATATAACGGATACAAGTTATGGCACTCGGGATCTAATGGAGTAAAGAACGGAGTGGGATTCTTAGTGAGCAGAGAACTTCAAGACCAGGTAGTGGAAGTAAGAAGATACAATGACCGGATCATGATGCTGAGGATGGTGATCGGGGAGGAGGCGATAGCAGTAGTGACTGCCTACGCACCACATGTTGGGTTGGGAGAGAATGAAAGGAGGGAGTTTTGGGATTGCATGGATGAAGCCATGAGAAACATTCCAAGAGATGAGAAGGTTTGTATAGGAGGAGATTCAATGGACACATTGGAAAGGATGAAGACGGTTTCCCCATGACCCATGGGGGTTTCGGTTTCGGATCACGTAACGAGAATGGGGCAACACTTTTGGAGTTTGCGGTGGCCCATGACCTAGGCATCATAAACTCCTTTTTTAAGAAGAGAGATTTACACCTGATCACGTTTAGTAGCGGAGGACGAGACACGCAGATTGACTACCTAATGATGAGAAGATCGGATCGTGGCAGGTGGTGGGACTACAAGGTATTCCCGGGGGAAACAATAGTGTCGCAACATAAACTCTTGGCAGTGGATGTTATTATGCGTAAGAGGCTCGTAGACGGGAGGAAGAAGAACCCCCAGATTAAGTGGGGCGCCCTAAAGGGAGAAAATATAACATTGTTCAGCAACAAGGTACTCGAAGAGAGACATACCAGTACATGTGAGGATGCAAATCAGCTGTGGGATGAAATGGCATAAAAGGTGACTAGAGCAGCAAAGGAGACACTTGGGATGACAACAGCTAGCAGAAGTGGCCAGAGGGAGTCTTGGTGGAGGAACGACGAGGTGCAGATTAAGGTTAGAGAAAAGCAACAGAGACGAGGTACAAAGAAGTGAAGCGTGACGCAAAGAAGACAGTTTCAGAAGCTAAAACCAAGGCATACATGGAGATGTATAAACGCCTCGAAACAAAAGAAGGGGAGCACGCCATGTTCAAGATTGCAAAGGCTAGGGAGAGAAAGAGGCAGGACCTGGGAGTAGTGAAGTTCATAAAGGGAGATGATGGACGAGTGTTGGTGAAAGAAGGTTAAATTAAAGAAAGATGGCACACATACTTCCACGATCTTTTCAACAAGAGCAACTACCAACAAGAAGATGGGGGGAACCCCATGACCACAAGAACATCCCGAAATAACTACTATTGTAGAAGTATCACCAAAGAAGAGGTTCTTACAGCTCTCAAGAAGATGGGTAGGAGGAAAGCGGTAGGACCTGATGATATTCCCATTGAGGTATGGAAATGTTTGGGGGATAAAGGTTTGGGGTGGTTGACAATGTTGTTCAACATTATACTCAAAACAGGTAATATGCCAAACCAGTGGAGAAGTAGTACTTTAATCCCTATATACAAGAACAAGGGAGACGCCCAATGTTGTGAAAACTATAGGGGGATCAAGTTGCTGAGTCATACTATGAAACTCTGGGAAAGAGTGATCGAGACAAGATTGAGAAGCGAAACCCAAGTTACGATAAACCAATTTGGATTTATGCCAGGAAGATCGACAACGGAGGCAATTCACATTCTGCGTAGACTAATGGAAAAATGCAGAGAGAAGAGGAAGGACTTGCATATGGTATTCATCGACCTTGAGAAGGCGTATGACAGCGTACCACGACAGGTGATGTGGGATATCTTGGAGAGTAGAGGTATTCCCCAGAGGTATATAAGGGCAATCAAAGATACCTATGCAAATGCAAAAACTAGTGTGACAGCACCAGTGGGAGATACAGACTTCTTCCCAGTGGAGGTAGGACTACATCAAGGATCGGCATTAAGCCCCTTCCTTTTTGCGGTTATTTTGGACGAGTTGTCGAGGTCTATCCAGTCTCATGTTCCATGGTGTATGCTTTTCGCAGATGATATAGTCCTAGTGGCGGAAACGAAAGAGGAGCTAAACGTCCGTTTAGAATAGTGGCGAACCGCTCTAGAGCAGAGAGGCTTACGCATAAGTAGGACAAAAACTAAGTACCTTCATTGCCATTTTAGCTGGACAGACGGGCAAGACGAAGCTGCTTAGCTGAATATTGGAGGCCATGAGGTGCCAAGGACGACAAGGTTCAAGTACCTAGGATCGTTTATACAAGACGATGGCGACATTGACAGTGACGTAGTTCATCGGGTTCAGGCAGTTTGGAGGAAGTGGAGAGTATCAACGAGCATCATATGCGACAAGAAGTTCCCGGAAAAACTCAAAGGGAAATTTTACAGAGTGGCGATCAGGCCAGCCATGATGTACGTCACTGATTGTTGGCCGATAAAGAAGAAGAACCAAACCAGAAAGCTAGAGACAGCGGAGATGAGGATGCTGAGATGGATGTGCGGACATACAAGTCTTGATCGGATAACGAACGACGTATTCCGGGAAAGATTACAAGTGGCAAACATCTCGGACAAAGTTAGAGAAGGAAGATTGAGATGGTTTGGGCATGTCAGAAGAAGAAACCAAGGGGCGCCTGTTCGGAAAGTAGAGCTTCTCACGGTTGAGAGGAAAAGGGGAAGGGGTCGACCGAGGTTGACATGGGACGAGCAGATCAGACAGGATTTGATGATGCTACAGCTTTCCGAGGACATGATCTATGATAGGAGTAGGTGGAGACGTAGAATAAAGGTTCAAGATGCATAGAGTCTTTCATAGGTTCCTTCACATAGGGGGTGTTAGATGTTGTGATGTCTTGTGTCATTTCTGGTTTTCATGATTGTTATGACATTATATGTGTTATATGCTGGTTTACGGGATGGGGGGTTGGACTGCTTCTGTCGCATCCTTTTCTTACTTCTGGGATTCTTGATATGCGTTTATATGTGTTATATGTTGGATCGTGGGACGGGAGGGAGGTTTGTGTGTGTTATCTGTAAGTGTTTGCTTGAATACTTTGACTTGTGCTAGGTTACCTCATAATTGGCGGTTGCTTTGTTTTTGTTGACTACCATGAGTAATGTTGACCTGTATTTCATTCTTTTCATGCATTGGTGCCTCTTGAATATACTCTATGCTCTATACTATATGTTCATGCTTGTTGCTATCTGTGGTGTTCATAATGTGGTAAAATAATAATAATAATAATAATAATAATAATAATAATAATAATAAAAAACTTCTTTGAGACAGGGGACTCTAACGAAGCAGCCTCTCTATTCTACTTATAGATAGGGGTAACGTGTGTCTTTATCCTTCCCCCTAGACCCCACTCTAAGTGGGATTTTACTGGGTACGCTTGTTGTTGTTATTGTATCTTGTTATGGGTCAATATTGTCAAACCTATATATTTACAGGGTTATATTTTTTAATATATATCCAAAACAACATCTATGGAGACTTTTTTTAGTAACCATTTCTCAAACAAAAAAAAACAAGGGCAACTATCACTCAATTCTTATCACAAGCCCAATTATGCAAATTTAAGTGATGTGATTGCAAACTATTAATGGGTCAATTACGATTTTAACATATACATAATACAGAAAAAAAAAATTTGAGGGTGGCTACCCCCTAGTTTGAGAGTGGGTATGCTGCTACATAATTACTATGCCTGGCAAAATGGGCGGGTAGGTTGGGTTGGGCAACGGGTCAGAACGGGTGCGAGTTATGATAAGTGCGGGTCAAGACTGGTTTTAAGCAAAATCCGTTTGGGTTTAAACGGGTTGTTTTAAAAAAATCAATTTCGCTCAAGTTAAAATTAGTTGTAACTAAACAAGTCGCTTATTTGAATAATTTTTAATGATTTTTTTATTAAATATATTATTGATTATTTTTACTTATTTAAATCCATTATGTTCACATGGTTTTTAGGTTACCCATCTTGACCCGCTTTGTGTTAAGGTGTTACCCATCTCAACTTGTAACCTCACTGTACTTCCGGTTGTCCGTACATCCGTACATCCGTACGATTGTACTGTTACGACCGAAGATTTATTATTTATTAATGATTATGAATTATTGATTGTCATTATTGATATCATCACTATTTCTGGTATGCATGTTATAATATATGATACGCGTAAACCATGGGAAGTTTAGTTGTAACCCAACTAAACAGAACCAGAGAGTTTATCGCAGTGCTATAACTGATGATTATGGATTATTGGTTTGAAAATGGCATTGGGTTGAACTGGGATGAAACTGGGAGTTTGTTATGGTATGGTTGCTAAACGTAGTCAAGGACACATGGTCATGGTTTATCGAAATAGCGGTGGGACGGTGTAGGGGAGGTTGCGATCTACCTCTGCATATGCCCTATACATATGCATATTTCGGTCTATCATGGATGTGTCAGTGACTTAGTTTAGTGGGTCTTGGTTTGGGAATGATAATATTAAAGTTAATAAATAACGGAAATTAATTACGCGATGGTGAGGATACGGACGTTATTTAAACGCGAATATTAATTCAGAAATGTTAACTTAATAGTATGGGGTGAGGAATGTATAGGACCTAGGAATAGTTAGCTAACACTAGTTATGACCAACTAGGACACTTAGAATAATACTAGGCAAATTTATAGACATTATGAGTTTAAATAACAGATAGGAAATAAATATAGTTCGTATATGTAATCCTAACTGTTTAAAATAAACTCAATTGACCATTGTTTGTATGACTTACGTTGTAAACGGTAGTAACATGTTTCTAATTTCTCAGAAACATGCCGCCTCGCCGTCACAACGAAGATGACTCAAACAGTGGGGATGCTAACAACGGTAATGCCAACTCCGGCATACAAGAGTTAGCCACACTTATTTCTGGATTGGTGAGCCAACTGACTCAGGCTAACCAGAATATCAATCAGAACCGAGGTGGTGCAAACCAGACAACTTGCACATTCAAACACTTCAATTCCTGTAATCCCCTGAAATTCACGGGTGCTGAGTCGGCCACTGGTCTGCTGCAGTGGTTCGAGAGTATGGAGAACACCTTCATCAACAGCGAATGTCCCGAGAATCTGAAAGTCCGCTATGCCACCAGTGTTTTCCAAAAGAGAGCACTGACTTGGTGGAATGGGGAAAAGCGAACTAGGGGAGTGGATGCTGCACTCGCACTGACGTGGACTGAGGTCAAGAACTTGATGACCACTGAATTCTGTCCTCGAAGCGAGATGAGGAAACTGGAAACTGAGTTCTGGGAACTCAAACAAGATAGTGGCGAGAATGTCATCTATAATACTCAGTTTCATGAGTATAGCTTACTGGTACCTCACATGGTGACACCTTTGGAAAGGGCGATTGAGAAGTATATCGGCGGGCTGCCGGTGCAGATTCAGGATACAGTCTACGGGAGCAATCCCAAAACACTTGAGGCTGCGATCCGATTATCTGCAACTCTTACTGACAATCATGTGAGGAATGGAACACTCACTAGGAAAGGTTACAAGAAGACTGACACCAAGACTACTGCAAAGGAAGTCAAAGCTGAAGTCAAGTCTGAAGCTGCTAGTTCATCCAAAAGCAGCAACAAGAAGAGAAAGACCAGAAACTTCATGGTCACTGCTCCTGCTGCTAAGTCTGCGCAGCAATCATCAAACAATTCAACTGCCAGTAATTTCACTGGGAACACTCCTCAGTGTAACACCTGCCGTTATCATCACGCACCAAATTTGCCATGTCGCGTCTGCAACAACTGCGGCAAGTTTGGTCACTTTGCTAATGTTTGTCGGAGTGCACCGCAAGCACAAAGGTTGCAACATGCACCGCTTGCACTGCCAGCTCCTCATGCACAACCTATACCAGCTGTACCCGTTCGCCAGGTACCTCAGGCGCAGGCAAGAGCCTGTTATGAGTGTGGTGAAGTGGGTCATTTCAGGAATCAATGCCCAAAGTTGACCGGGAATAATCAAAGGGTGGCAAGAGGCTGGGCTTTTCAACTGAATGCTCCAGCTGCTCAAGCCAACCAGGATGTGGTCAACGGTACATTTCTGATCAACAACTCTTATGCATCTATCTTATTTGATTCTGGTGCTGATAGGAGTTTCGTTTCATATGATTTTGAATGCTTGCTTGGTAGAACACGTACATACTTAGATAAACCGTTTAACGTGGAAGTGGCTGACGGAAACACTATTGATATTGACACTATTATCGTTGGATGTACGGTGAACTTAAATGATCACGTTTTCCCAATTGATCTTATACCTATGCATCTTGGTAGCTTTGATGTTATCATAGGCATGGATTGGTTAGCCACTCACAAGGCGGAGATTGTTTGTCATGAGAAATATATTCGTATTCCATTACCTTCGGGTGAAACTTTGAGAATATTTGGAGAAACTGCTAGTAAAGGTCTTAAGCTGATGTCATGCACTAAAGCACATAAGTACCTTAGAAAGAAATGTATAGCCTTCTTAGCACACATTGTGGAGAAGAAAGAGAAAGAAAAGAGAATTGAAGATGTTCCGGTGATACGAGATTTTCCAGAAGTTTTCCCAGATGATTTGCCGGGTCTTCCACCAGAACGTCAAGTTGAGTTCCGAATCGACTTAGTACCTGGTGCGAACCCAGTCGCCAAAGCTCCCTACAGACTTGCGCCTTCGGAGTTGCAAGAATTGGCGAGCCAGCTACAAGAGCTGACTGACAAAGGATTTATTCGCCCGAGCCATTCACCATGGGGTGCACCGGTCTTGTTCGTCAAGAAAAAGGACGGGTCATTCCGAATGTGTATCGATTACCGCGAATTGAACAAACTCACAATTAAGAATCGATATCCACTGCCGCGCATCGATGATCTCTTCGATCAGCTCCAAGGCTCGGCATGGTTTTCAAAGATCGATCTTAGGTCTGGGTATCATCAGCTTCGCGTACATGATGATGATATTCCCAAGACTGCTTTCAGAACAAGATATGGCCATTATGAATTCCTGGTAATGCCCTTCGGCCTTACCAACGCACCTGCGGTTTTCATGGATCTCATGAACCGTGTCTGCAGGCCATACTTGGATAAATTTGTGATAGTATTCATTGATGATATTTTGATCTACTCAAAGACTAAGGAAGAACACGAGAAACACCTTAAGTTGGTTTTGGAGATCCTAAGAGAGGAGCGACTGTATGCCAAATTCTCTAAATGTGAATTTTGGCTTAAGGAAGTTCAATTCTTGGGGCACATAGTCAACGAATACGGTGTTCACGTGGATCCTGCAAAGATTGATGCGGTGAAGAACTGGAGTACACCGAAGACACCGACGGAGATTCAATCGTTTCTTGGACTTGCCGGTTACTATCGGCGGTTCATATCGAACTTCTCCAGAATTGCTGTTCCTCTCACTGCTTTGACTCAGAAGAATAGGCCATATGAGTGGGGACCAAAGCAAGAAGAGGCATTTCAGACTCTGAAGCAGAAACTTTGTGATGCTCCTGTCTTGACACTGCCTGATGGAAATGATGATTTTGTAGTTTATTGTGATGCATCCAACCTAGGTCTCGGTTGTGTTCTCATGCAACGGGGAAGGGTTGTGGCTTATGCATCAAGACAATTGAAGATTCATGAGAAGAACTACACTACACATGACTTGGAACTTGGTGCAGTCGTATTTGCTTTGAAGATATGGAGACATTATCTTTATGGCACTAAATGTGTGGTGTTCACTGATCATAAAAGTTTACAACATATTCTCAATCAAAAAGAGCTCAATATGAGACAACGGAGATGGGTTGAACTGTTAAATGATTATGACTGTGAAATTCGCTATCATCCTGGTAAAGCGAATGTAGTAGCAGATGCGCTTAGTCGCAAAAGTCAAGTTCAAATCCATAGTGTCCGAGTGCAGACGAACCTCCGTAATGATGTTCTCACAGCCCAACAACTCTCATTAGCTCAGGATAACTTGAAAAATGAGATGTCTTGCGGGGCTGAAATTCTATTGGAAACTAAGGATGACGGTTTGATGTATTACTTGAACCGGTTGTGGATACCGAATAGAGGTGATCTTAGGGTACTGATCATGGATGAAGCTCACAAATCTCGTTACTCAATCCATCCGGGCTCTGATAAGATGTATCAAGACCTTAGGGGCTTGTACTGGTGGCCTGGAATGAAGAAGGATATTGCTGAATATGTGTCTAAGTGCCTTAACTGTGCTAAAGTCAAGGCAGAACATCAGCGACCTTCAGGATTGTTATTACAACCAGAGATACCGATGTGGAAGTGGGAGAATATCTCCATGGATTTCATTACTAAACTTCCACGGACCGCGAACGGTAAAGATAGTATCTGGGTAATTGTTGATAGATTGACCAAGTCGGCCCATTTCTTACCGATACGCGAAACTTACCCTGTGCGGAAGTTAGCTCGTATCTACATTGATGAAATCGTTAGCCGACATGGTATTCCCTTAAGCATAATATCGGATCGTGATGCTCGCTTCACGGCACGATTTTGGGAATCACTGCATGAAGCCTTTGGAACAAGACTAGATCTTAGCACTGCTTATCATCCTCAAACGGATGGTCAAACGGAGCGAACGATTCAGACATTGGAAGACATGTTAAGGGCTTGTGTCATCGATTTCGGTGGCAATTGGGATAGCCATCTACCATTGGTTGAGTTCTCGTATAACAACAGTTATCACGTGAGCATTGGTATGGCACCGTTTGAAGCTTTTTATGGCAGGAAATGTCGGTCACCTATTTGTTGGACCGAAGTCGGCGATTCGCAGAATACTGGTCCATAGATTATTCAGGAAACGACTGACAAGATCCGCCAGATCCGCGACAATCTGTTAGCTGCTCGCAGCAGACAGAAGAGTTACGCGGATAAACGAAGAAAACCTCTAGAGTTTGAAGTGGGAGATATGGTATTGCTTAAAGTGTCGCCTTGGAAGGGCATTGTTCGATTCGGAAAGAAGGGGAAGCTTGCTCCACGATATGTTGGCCCTTTTAAGATCCTTGAACGGATCGGGAAGGTTGCTTACAAATTAGAACTTCCTCCTGAACTTAGTAATGTGCACCCGACGTTTCACGTGTCCAATCTGAGAAAGTGCTTAGCTGATCAGGATCTTCAGGTACCACTCGACGACATACGCATCGATGATACCATGCATTTTGTCGAAAAACCAGTGGAGATAATGGATCGTGAGGTTAAACAGCTCAAACGCAGTAGAATTCCAATTGTCAAAGTACGTTGGGAATCGAAGCGGGGTCCAGAATTCACATGGGAGCGGGAAGATCAGATGAAGCTTAAGTACCCACAATTATTTATTACGGTCACTCCAAGTTGAATTTCGGGACGAAATTCCTTTAACTAGGGGAGACTGTAACCTCACTGTTATGAATTATTGATTGTCATTATTGATATCATCACTATTTCTGGTATGCATGTTATAATATATGATACGCGTAAACCATGGGAAGTTTAGTTGTAACCCAACTAAACAGAACCAGAGAGTTTATCGCAGTGCTATAACTGATGATTATGGATTATTGGTTTGAAAATGGCATTGGGTTGAACTGGGATGAAACTGGGAGTTTGTTATGGTATGGTTGCTAAACGTAGTCAAGGACACATGGTCATGGTTTATCGAAATAGCGGTGGGACGGTGTAGGGGAGGTTGCGATCTACCTCTGCATATGCCCTATACATATGCATATTTCGGTCTATCATGGATGTGTCAGTGACTTAGTTTAGTGGGTCTTGGTTTGGGAATGATAATATTAAAGTTAATAAATAACGGAAATTAATTACGCGATGGTGAGGATACGGACGTTATTTAAACGCGAATATTAATTCAGAAATGTTAACTTAATAAGTGTATTCACGTGGGTGACGATTCACACGAATATAATTATTAAGAATAATATTCTGAAACAATATTCCATGAATCGTAAATCGAATCGAAATACGGTACGAGCGTTGGATTCGCAAAGGTGACGATCTTTACGAATACGTACGCGAGTAACACATTTCGATAAGATAATTAAATAATATCTAACGATATTAAATTAATAAAGAAAACTAAAAATATTTATTAGGAATTACAACCTAAAATGAGTTCGAATAAATTAATTATTAAATCATTGATTTAACGAAAATAAACGGAACCGCATATTTAAATGATTTCTTGAAATTAGTTTTATTACAAAGAAAACACGTTATTTAAAAAGACTTTAAACATGTTACGAAAGGAACCGTGTAAATTATTAATGATGAACGCATATTAAACAAGATTATTTTGCGAAGTAAATATGGTCTAAAATAAATTTAATTAACGAAGCCTTATATTTAAACATTTTATGTTTAAATATGTTTATGTCTAAAAAAAACCGAGCAATTTATTTATTTTGATTATCGCGATAAAAACGAGACCGGACACGGTGTAAGAACACACATAATAAGAAAGAATTTCATTCTTTCTTCTTCATTTCACCAACACACTCACTCTCTCTCTAAAAACACACACATACTTCTCTCTACCTTCTCTCTAACCTATCTCGTTCGTTACCCGACGGATCCAAGTGATTTTTGGCTCTAAACGACCGCGTGAACGAAAGCTCCAAGAGGATACGAAGAAACCCGGAGGTTGGCCACGATTTGAAGGTAAGAAACCCATGTTACTTTTCGGTTTTTGGTTTGAAAACCCTAATCGGGCTTAGATAGTATATTGTATAAGAATTATGGTTTGTAACGTGTTAATCGGATTATTATTGAGTTGAGGGGAACTAGAGACGACCCTAAGCTTGTAGGATGCGATGAAGATGATGATGAAACGAGTTGCAGGTCCACGAACCTGCAAGAAGCTGGCGAACCCTGGTTCAGCCGCCACTAAGGGAACGAACCTTCAAGGGAAGGGAAACACTAGTCACGAACCCTGCCCAGCGAACCCTTGGTCATCCTTAGGCCACGAACCATCAGGAGTGGGCCGAACCCCAGCGAACCTTGTCCTTTTCTGTTGAGCAACGAACCTAGGAGGAGATACCACCGAACTCTTGGCCGAACCATTATGGAGCCGAACCCCGGCTTAGCAACAACCCGAACCCTTTTTCTTCACTTGGCCGAACCTAGGTTCATTGAGTTAGAAGGTTCGCTGCCCTATTAAGGGAAACAAACTTGAAATCGTTTAATAAAATGGAGTAGGAACAATTGGGGGACATGGTTCTTATATAGGTCCATGTATATACTTGTGCATGCGTGGGGAACCTAAATTATCGTGTTATAATTAAGAATAAGGTTCTAATAAAATAATTTGCAATATATTGTGAAAGTTATGAAAAGGAAACTAAGTGATTTTCTAATCTTACATATATTGTTTTACAACGAAGTTAAATGGTGAAACCAATGAAGGTACCATGCATGCATGAGAAATTACAACAAATACCACCTTTTACTTTATAATTATAACACCCAATATTCTAGAATTTTATGCATAAAGAAATGGATGATTAAGAGTGCTTATGATATACATAGGTAATCTCTTAACATGGTTGTCAATTCAAACATATTCGAAGCTTGACAAGCCTAAACTATATGATAATGAGAGTCATTATAAAATTGCTAAGTATATTATTTTAACTTAGAGTAAACCAAATAGGTTAAAGAATACTGAGGAGTTAAAATGATTATGAATGAGCACTTACTGTTAGTGAAATACATAAACTTATGAACATGAACGCATATCAAATTACAGATCTTTGAGTTGAGTTACTTACGCGAGCGCGCACAATACAAGAACATTTATACTAAGGACTTCAGGTGAGTTCTCATAACCTCCCTTTCTTTAAACTGTTTTAGTTTTAAAACTCGGAGGTGAAACATGTATACCGTTTTAAATATTATTTTGATAACACAAGGATAATACATGTTTATCATTATGATATTCACTATTATGAATTATCATTATTATGGATTATCACTGATTATTATAAATCCGTGTAAACATTGTTATTGACTTCGGTTAATAACAAAGATTACATGTATTGTCTCATACTCCGTGAAATCATTACTTTTAACTTCGGTTATTTGTTTTGACTTCATGTATTGTCACGTGGAGGGTTTCCACATCCGTGAAGTATTGCTCTTGACTTCGGTTAATTGCTTTGACTTCATGTATTGTCACGTGGTTAGCGACCACTCCATGAATCATGTATTTAACTTATGTTAATTACAAAATGATCATGTATAGTCACGAACATTATTGGAGAATATAAATGATGTGATTGGTTGATTTGTTTGTGGACTGATTATCTATGTTTGATTATGATTATTTGAGATTGATTATAACTGATTGATTATGTGATTATGTGATTGTGTATGTGTTTGGTTGTTGAATGGATGGATGTGTGTTGGATTATCTCATACAGGTATTCATATGGATTTTCTCAAGGAAATCATAAGTCTTACACTCGTTTTAAACAAAGCATTTTATTAAACTATTTTAAAACACCAACTTTTAAACTCATTTTTCTAAAACATTTTTGAGTATAAAAACTTATGATTACTCACCAACTACTTTTGTAGTTGACACTTGATTTTCTTACATGTTTCAGGTGATGGAGACAAGTAGGAATGAAGAGAGGATCTCTTCTATTTTGGACATCATCATATAGGATCTTGGACTTAGTTAATTAACTAAATTTCTGGCGATTAGAGTTTAGTTAGTTTAACTAATTCTTTTGTGTAACTAATGTACTTGATTCATGATGAACATGATTTTTGTGTAATTATTTTGGTTGATTAAATGATATATGATGATTTGATTTAGATGCCCACGAGCTTTTGAACAATCTACACATCCCTCGTGGCATCCCGATGATTCCGCCGTCGGTCGGGGTGTTACACAACTCTTACTATGTCATAATGTTACCTATTTCAACCCAAAATGCAATAATTTGTCCATTACGTAATTACTTAATATGGGTTGTTACATGAACCCATCTCTTTCATCAAGCTCATGAATCTTGGCATTAATTCAAATGATTAGGGACAAAAAGAAGCTCAAGAAAACCGAACGGGTGCGAACAAACTCCCATTATTTGTCGTCCCAATCGATTCCCCTGGTGCAGTCTTGAACAACTGACCAGGAAATTGAAGACATGATGAAAATTGGTGAGTTTCTTGGGCTCAAGATGGATGAATTTGGAAGTCATCTGAGCTCCATGATCATTGGTGATGGTGGCATAATTGTTTCCTAATGAATTAGGTGTCCTTAAATGTAAACAGGATTAGAGGCCAGAAAAAATGTCATTGGAGTTGTAACCTAAAACGGGCTCATAAGAACATTTATATCGCCATCCAAGAGACATAATTGGAGGTTTACAAAAGTATTCAAGTTCATAATTTATGAGACGGGAGACTTCTATTGATGCAATTGGGGTAAATGTTATTTCATGCAGGTATGTGAGATTCACGAAAACATGATACGAACCTAATACGAGGTTTAGTATGAATGGGTTCGTGGTGGTTTCTGGTTGAACCCACAAACCATTTATGAGGCCCCGATCCCTGGCGACCCCACAGAGGTTGGTTTTCATCATAACACATAGCTCTTAAACTAAAAACTTTCATAGATAGAAGCGGAATTTAAAACATAGTTTGTCAAACATGAAATAATGTCTGAATTAAAACATAATTGATTGCCAACACCACCGGATTCTCTATCTTGATGCCCGAGCTCCACGTTTCTTCTTACCATAGCTTTAACCTGACATACATGCTAAAATGTCAGCTTACGCTGGTGAGTTCTAGTTTTCATAAAACATCGTAAACATTTTGTTAAGTTAAAACATATTTAACATCATTACGTTCACATAATCCAAAACCTTGTCACATAAACATCCTGATCATCATCATACAACCACTGCTACCGAGCGTTCTGCAGATCCATACTTACCAGTAACAAGTACTGGATCAACCATACTTACTCCATACGAATATGGGAGCAACCATACTTACCCCATACTAATATGGGAGCAACATCATACTTACCCCGTAATAAGTACGGGAGCAACCATACTTACCCCATACGAATATGGGAGCAACATCATACTTACCCCATAACAAGTACGGGAGCAACCATACTTACCCCATACGAATATGGGAGCAACATCATTCATCATGGCATCATAAACACATTATGCTAGCATCTAATCATCATAGCATCATACTTTCATCCTAGCAGCCGAGGATTTCATCATAGCATAACATCTATAATTATCATCATAGCATGTTATCATACAGTTCATCATCATAACTTACTAACACACATTCATCATACTTAGCATACTTTTATGCATAAATCATACTAACACATTAACATGCATTCATCATCATGGCATAGTCACATAACATCATAACATATTAACAGTATGTATGCCAGCCCAAAACATAGTTACACATAACTTGTTAAAGTAGGGCATCTAGAACTCACCTGATAGTAGCTCCTTGTATTCTTGACCGAACTCTTAGCCAAGACTTAAGAACCTACATCAGTACATCGTCTCTTTACATTACTCTAAGTTGAGTACACTAAGTTGTGTACACTAAGTTGAGTACACTAAGTTGTGTACTCTAAGTTGAGTACACTAAGTTGAGTACACTAACTTGTGTACTCTAAGTTGAGTACACTAAGTTGAGTACACTAAGTTGTGTACTCTAAGTTGTGTACTCTAAGTTGAGTACACGAAGTTGAGTACTCTAAGTTGTGTACACGAAGTTGAGTACTCTAAGTTGTGTACACGAAGTTGAGTACTCTAAGTTGTGTACACGAAGTTGAGTACTCTAAGTTGTGTACACGAAGTTGAGTATACTAAGTTGTGTATACGAAGTTGAGTGTACGAACTTGAGTACACTAAGTGAAATTCACTAACTCGAGTACTCGTCTTTTCTTCATAAAATATATTAGAAATCTATCCAAGACTTTGGGGAGTTAGTTCTAGGTCCCTTATGACCTTACTAACGTATTGGAACCAAAAAGGAACAAACTTTCTGCATAAAGGCGTGACCTTTATGCATGTTTTTCCTTTTGTTTAAAAATCAAAACTTTCATGCATCAAACCCTTACATGGTGTTAGATGATCCTTTCTGTAGCTTCCCGTGCGATTCGTCCTTCGTTTGGCCGATCAAAAGTCGTTTCTTGAAATTCTCGAACCTGCCCTCTTTGAGTTCTTGAGAGAGAATGCTTCCAACCAAAGGTTAGCGCATTTCCCAAGGCACTCATATATATAGGCAATGTTCACGAAAATGGAGTACACGAAGTAAACTTCACGAAATTGTGTACTCTAAGTGGAGTTCACGAAATTGAGTACACTAAGTTGAGTACACTAAGTTGTGTACTCTAAGTTGTGTACTCTAAGTTGAGTACACTAAGTTGAGTACACTAAATTGAGTACTCGAAAATGGAGTTAGTGTATTTCCAAATTTCGTGATCTTTTGCTTGGTTGGTTTTTCATCTATTGCCGGCAAGTAAATTATCCGTTACCCATTCGTAAGTTCAAATAATTTGTATAGAAAATTTGGGGTGTTACACCATTTTAACTAAACAGGTTGAATTTGTGTCAAACTAGGAAGGTTTATGAGTTGACCTGTTTAACCCATTTATATGTATTTAGTTATTTTTAATTTTATATTATGTTAATTTTATTGAGTATTTAATATTAAAAGTCTAAACTATTGAGATTTTATAATTAAACATCATATTTTTTGTATTTGTATTTTTGTTATAAACTTGCATTCTTAAAATTACTAATATCCTAAAAAAACATAAATACAAATTTTCATGCCAAAAGAATCGTGTTTATGTCAATCAGCGAATATTCATCTCGTATTCAGGTTCATATGTATGACAAATTGCAGGTTCATGAGGTCGATTTTGGGATCGGGGGTGGCAGATAGTTAGGGCCGGGGGGGGGGGGTTGCTCCCCTGTTTTTTCCCTCCGAAGTATAATTTTATGCGTTTTTCGTCAAAAGGTACTTACTTTTTATATGGGCTCATAAAGGATGGGTTCTATCATGAGAGGCTCTGAGAAGGGGCAAACTCGACATCCATTTAGGGCCCATTTCTTATAAGGGTATAAAAACTTTAAAAATTCTTTTTATATTATATACATTTACTTATATTTAAAAATATAAAACCAAAAAATCTCAAGCTTATAATTTGCTACGGGCCTTTTTTTCTTAGCTTGTTCGGGGCACTTGAATTATTAGGGCCACCCCTGCGTTATATGACCATTTAATAAATAGGTTCTTGGAACCTCTTCCTTCTCCGCCTATAACAAGCAATTCTAGATTCAAACGGCTATCCGCTGATCAGGCTGCTCTACTTATAAAACCTTTATCACTAGAAGAGAACAAAGGCCAATATAGGACTAGCCCACTTGATAAAGGCTTACCTCTTATAATGGAAGGTCATGGTTCTAACCTATGTAATTGTGTAATTAGTTTGGAGTAGTTTAGGATGAGACAATCTTTTCCGTTCAAAAAAAAAATAGAAAAGAACAAAGAGGTGTGGGCTTGTAGGGGTGCCAGGCCCTCATGGCTTCAAGCCTTCAATTTCACATTTGTGAAGCGTTGACGGGATCGCTTAGTAGTCGATTATAAAATCAAGATGAACCATTTCCATTTTATGTGCTACATAGGTAATGAATGTAACTCATCTTTCTTGGAAACTCATTGGAAACATAAAATATTTGTTGCACACGGTGGCAGACCCATAATTTTTTTCATGGGGGCGAACTTTTTTTGTGATCGTTTGATGATTGGTATACAATAAATTTTGTTCTCTTTTGTTCAGATCAGGTTAGGTTGAATCAGGTCGGGTCAAGTTAAAAAAAGACAATCAAACTAAATTACATATATAAATTTCATATATAAAATCATAAGAACATCTAAAGTTGTTCTTTTGAATGGCAAAATGGGCGTGTTGGGTAACAGGACATAACTTAGAATAGGTGCGGGTCAGGATGAATGCAGGTTCGGATGAGTTTTAAGCAAAATCAATTTGGGTTTAAATGAGTCATATTTAGAAAACATCAATTTCGTTGAAGTTAAAATGAATTGTAACAAAACAAATAGTTTAATTGAATAATATTTAGTGATTTTCTCATCAAATATATTATGATCCTTCTTACATGTTTTAATCCATTATATTCACATATTTTTAAGTTACTTATCTTGTTATAAGTCAAGATTATCAGGTCTAATTGTTCTTTATGTGGTTTTATTTTTTAAAATCTATCCAAAACATTTATGGAGACTTTTTTTATGTAACTCTTTCTAAAAAAACAAGTACGAGCATCACCTAGATTTTCATCACAAGTCCGATTATGCAAATTTAAGGAGGGCGGTACAAAATATTAAGAAGGTCGGTCAAGATATTAGGCTGCAACATGCACTTTGAGATCAACTATTGATATATATTTATTTCAAACTAGGGGTTTACCCGCGCGTTGCCGCGGTGGCGCGGTAACCCCATATTAATACAAAAACGATATCTGATCAATTAAAATTATGTCAAAAAATATATTAAGTCATACTACTATATCAATATAGATATTGCCGCGGAGCGAAAAGGGTTTTTCATGAGATGGGAAATGAAAACTATTAGTTCCACATGAAGTTTGTGAATAAGTGATTGTCTGATAATGAGCAAGGAATATCCGTCTTTCTGCTAAAGAGGATGTATTGAAATCGCTATTTTTTTTAATTGGTATCAATATTTAATTTAAGAATTATTAATGTTATTTTTTTAATTATTATTGTTATTTAATAGTATTGTTAGTAATAATTATTTAATTTATATATGCGTCAAAAATTTCAATCTCTCATTGTCTTGGAATCATGACATATTAATTGTTGGCTCTAAAATTAGAATATATATATATACAAAACTGCTACACTTTCCATCCACTTAAAAAACTACTATAAGAAATCCCCTCTAAAAATATAAAAATAGACATAACCGTGTCAAAAAACTCTATAGTAGAAAACAATGATGCGGGAAATTCTGTCACTATTTCAAATATAAGAACGCATATACGATCTCGTGTATTCAAAACACAGTTATAAAAACACGTTACAACAGTTGTCACTCCGACTCAAAATCCTAAAGTGTAGCCGTTATAAACGTGTTTGTCATACAATTACTATCATTAATTAACTGAGTCTATCATCTTGTCATGGTAACATCACGAATATCAAAACGTAAACAAAAAACTGGTTGCAACGGCTGTCAATACATCCTTAAACTAATCAAAACGTGTGCAAAAGTTTTCATTGTATAATAATTAGTTTTAGTATTGTATAATAATGATCATTATTATTAATGCAATAAACAATTATTAATTATAATTACGGCCTGTAGCCGCCTTTTAGACTCATCCTACCGTGGTGACAGCATCACGAATATCAAAACGTAAACAAAAAACGGGTTGCAACGACTTTCAATCCATCCAAAAACAATAAATCAAAACGCGTGCAAAAGTTCTGACTATTAGTTCATTAATTAATTATTATTATCATTTAATTATTATAAAGCAATTAGTGTATTAGTATTTTTTTTAATGACCTAGTACGACGACACCTAAGACGGAATTTCAACCGTCCCATCGGATTTGACGCTCTGTGGCGTACGTCCGAGCCCATCCCAAAAAGAATCTAACAACGGGATAAACACCCTGACCTTACCTCAGCAAATATTCTTTAGCTCAGATTCGAACCCAAATTAGGCTAGAAGCCTTTGGTTAGTATATTAGTATTAATTAATAAATTATTTAACTATTATTTATAATATATAATAATTATTTTTTATTAAATATAGTAATTACGGCTGCACAACCGCCGCTTTTTTTGACCCAAATCGTATATTATATAATTATTAATATTTAATTAATATTAATAATATATAATAATCATTATTTAATTATTATTAATATTTAATTATTATTACTATTCACTCGCAATGATGTCGTTTGTAAAATGTATATATAGTAATTAGTTCGATTTTTAAAGTCTTTATGATCTTAATCCTTGTTGGAACAAACAAGTTGGACCATGGAGTGTATAATCTATCTTGAATGCTATTCAAATGATGTTCTTAAACCTCTATATTTCAAGCTTCATTTTTAGTTTCTGATTTATGGCATATCGTTCTAAATTGTTTGAATTTTGTCGATCATTCTGGAAAGAATCAATCTCTCCAATGAAAGGGTTGTAGTTAGAAAACTTTAATTAAAAATAGAGATTTATTGAGACAGAGCACCAAAGCCCGTCTAGCTCAGTTGGTAGAGCGCAAGGCTCTTAACCTTGTGGTCGTGGGTTCGAGCCCCACGGTGGGCGACTTAATTAACCTTTTTTTTTTTTTTGGTCTTGTGAAGCTTTGGTTGGTGTGTTCATGCTTTTTAACTTGTTTCAAAATTAACAGTTATATTGGTTTTTTTCAGTCAGCAGTGTTCAAGATTCTTAATTTGTGATTGTAGGCCTAAATCTCTTGGCAAATGTTTTTAATATTTTGAATCCTTAACTGCCCCATGCGGGTGACTGATCTATATATATTTTTTTAACTTCAACTTGCTATCTATAAATTATACCGTACTCAAAGGACTTTAAAATAGTTGAACAAAATAGGACAAGCCTACGTCCGTTATGGAAACTTTCGAGCATAACA
Source organism: Mikania micrantha (assembly GCA_009363875.1). NCBI lineage: Eukaryota > Viridiplantae > Streptophyta > Magnoliopsida > Asterales > Asteraceae > Mikania > Mikania micrantha. Next base: position 93,076,567 of record CM018691.1, on the reverse strand, counting down.
TGCAAGCATTGTGTCTGCCATAATGTACTTGCACCATTGTAACATCCATGACGATGCGATAACCGATTTGTTGTTTGGTGAACCAGACAACTAGACATATTATACCATTGTAAAATCATCATTCTCATTTCCTCATATCCCGTATGTTATACGAGTTGAATAAAATAAATATTAAATAGTTAGAAATTATAAAACATGCAATGTTTAGAAAAATATGATTAAATTACATATTAATAGTAATTTGCAATAAAACAATAATTAATTAAAAACTTTAATAACTACAGCAAACAGTACATTGTGTATTACACAAATTAAATATAAAATATTAAATAATTAGTTTCTTTCAAAAACTAACTGTTGCAAATCAACTAATTAAGATACAATTTCTATAATTATTATAGTTAAATAACCCAATTTAAAAGTTAAATTAAAAATAAAGTATGAAAAGCATAATTCCGTATATCATTTTTATAAATTTTGGTTTAAAAAATATCTTTTAAACCTTTTTCTTGTCGTTGTGTAGAACTCGTGTTTATACTTTATTTCATTCAAAAAAAATTCCCTATTTAAGAAAATTTTTTTATAAAACTTTTATTTTCTATAAATACCAGTTTAAAATATTTCTTATTTTTTAAAAAATTGGTTTTGAAAAGTTCTTAATATTTTATATTTTTAAAATATATTTTTACTAAAAAGGGTTATATTTTTATTTTATAAAAAAATTATCTTTTATAATCAGAAAAATAATATGATTAATCATTAATATTAATTACAAAAAATATAATTATTTAATAAGAGATAATATATAATATAATTATGTAACAATAGAGACAATTGAGTGAGAATATAAATAAAGAAATTGCGTTTTATTAGATAAATGCCCCATTTGCGGTGGACACATATAATCTATATATGTGTTGTTGAGGGCCAAAGTAAAATTGCACTAATTTTAACGTTATTTTACTTGTTTTGTGAAAATAACGTTGGAAATGTTGAGATGATCAAGTTCAAACGATAACTTTGAGCCGGGAATTCCTTTGGAACAACCTTTCTATCCCAACTGAGATATGGGTAAGATTTCTATCCATCCTTTCTTCAGACCTACTGAAAAGTGAGAATATACTGTGTAACTTTGTTTGTTTGTTTTATTAGATAAAAATAAAAAGTCATTATTCCAACCCAAACGCAGGAAGACGTGTTTGTGGAGTTTCCAGAGGATCACGAGAATGCTGGAAGATAATTCCTTTCCATCCTAAAAAGTATTTTTTGTTTAATTTCAATAATTGGAAAAATAATTAATATTAGTTTGACAAATGGTAAGGTTGATGTCCTTCTTTTGAGTTTCTATCCCAAGAACCCTGTGATTTAACTACAAAAAGGATAAAATGAAAGCCACTTCCATTAAATCCAACGGCTTCCCACACGAGCAAGGAATTATTGATTTATTGGTGGGCATTTAAATTTTATATACTCCTTTTATTGTATTTTCTTTACTTTATGTTATTCATATGTGGATCTCAAACGTGAGAATGCTTTTTATTCCATATACCAAAATACCAACTCTCATTATTATTTATTATATATATATATATATATATATATATATATATATATATATATATATATATAGAAGAGGGTTCCATTAAAAACCTCTATTTTGAAGAAAACTTAGAAAACGAATCACAATTGTTATTAATCAATTTCGTTTTTCGGTTTTTGTTTTACATTTTGTTTTATTATAAGGTTAGATCTATTAACAAAAAGAAAAAGAATATAAAAATATATGTAACTCATGTTATTACATATGTGTAACTCATTGATTACATATATGTAACTTGTAAAATACATATATGAGTTACATATATGTAACTATATTGGTTACATATACGTAACTTTGTAATTTACATATTTTTATTAAATTTTTTTTTTGTTTATACCATTTCTAAGCTAAATATAAAAAATCATGAAATTTTTTTAAAAAAATTGATTGTTTAGTACGAGTTTTCTTAGTTTTTTCCAAAGTAATGAGTTTTCTTTTGAACCATCTCCTATATATATATATATATATCTATCTGAATATAGATGTATAAGGGAGGGATATTTTGAAAACTCCTTTTGGTTGAAAAAACTTTGAAAATAATTAAAAAAACCATCAAAAATCTTTTTTTCATTTTTTTACAGTTTAGTTACATCCTTATGGTCATTTTTATAAAAAACGCCGACTAGATTTTTTAAAAAAAATAATAAAAGACCGATGTAACATAGACATAACACCGCTGTACAGGCATGGAAGAAGGAATTACGTCAATGTTGCATTGTTGTTTTATTTTTTCTTAAAAAAATTTTGGTTGGTGCTTTTTTAATATTTTTTTCATAAAAATGACCCTAATAATGTTACAAAACTATAAAAAAAATTTAAAAACTTTTTTTACATAGGGTTTTTTTTAAAGTTTTTTCAACTCAAGGGGTTTTCATTTTATACATCACCTATATGTATATATATTATATGTATATAGGGAAATGATAAATTATTAACTCTTTCTTATTGGGTTAACCGAATAACTACATCTTATTAATTTGGGACCCACATTAAAGTAAATCTAAAGGTGTATGTTTTTCTTTTTTTTAAATTAATATAATTAATGTAGGGCACACTTACATTAATAAAAAAAGAAGAAAAAACATACACATTTAGATTTACTTTAATGTGGGCTCCAAAGTAATAAGATCTAGTTATTCGGTTAACGCAATAAATATGAGTTAACAAAAGAACCATACCCTATGTATATGTGTGTGTGTATATATATATATATATCGTATTATGTGAAAACCCGATCTTAGAGAGAATACACTTAAACCCTATATGCGCTATTAATTTGGAACCTTGAAAATAAATGCGTGCTCCACATTAAATTTGAAACAATTTGGGTTCCAAATAAACAAATCAATTTTAATGTGGGTTAATATGGGTCACATATTTATTTATAAAATTCTAAATCAATGGCCTATATAGGATTCAAAGGTTTTTTCTGTAAGATCGAGTTTTCACATGATATAGCCCTATATATATTATTGTGTGAAAAATTTCATAATAATACAATTAAATAATCTGACTATTATAATAAATAAATATTTTTTGCTACTTTTACATTCCCTAATGATTAGATAGTGAAATGCTAATTATGAAAGATATTCTTAAATTATCTCAAAATAATAAACTTCTTTGTTTAGATTTGAACACATGACATTTTTCTTCTAAGAATTAATACCTCTAACAAGTAAGCTAGTTATACATAATGAAAGGTTAATTATGAAAGATTTAATAATCCAAAAAGCAAAGAAAAGGTGGAAACAAAGAAACAAACTCCAATGATCATTGAAGACCTTGAAATCAAAAAACCAAGAATAACATGATGTTGCATACATCTAATTACATTATGTTATTACACACAAGTAAAATACTTAGATTCATTTTTACAACCTTTAAATGTAAACAAATGACGATCAGTGAGGATGCACTTATAGACACTTTTTATAGGGACTCAAGGATGTTTAGTTATGCTTTAAGTTTGTAAAAAATGACTGATGTTGTGTAATACTAAACTTAAATCCATGTATAATATTTTTTAAGTTAACCATGTGTGTTCTGATATAAGTAGTTGCATTCCCTCTCATATACATCACCATTATGCTTCAACAATGACATCATCAGGTGACAAAAGGTTGGGTGTGTCATGCAACGAAAGACGAAACTTGGAAAATGAAAGTACGCACAAAATAGTTGTAACATTCAACCATTTTGGAAAGTATGTTGGGGATGAAGGTAATGAACTTGTTCAATTCCTTGAGATGCTTGTGAGGATGTCTGATCATGTTTCCATAAAATATTCACTTGTTAAGGTCAAAGGTATGTGCTATTGTATGTATGTATGTATGTATGTATTTATTTATTTATTTATTTATTGTAGTCTAAGTTTGCCATCCATCCAAATGAAACTAATGAGATTGAAAAATGGATCTTCCATGGCATGTGAAAAAAAAAAACCCGGAGAGCATGGAAAGATTCATTCTAGGATCATTTATATGAACCAAGCCTTATTGTTGATCAAATCGCGGCACAACAAGTTAACAATGACAACATAGCCTAAAACATTGGCATGTTCATGTATAATATTGGCATGTTCTGCTCTATAATTATCTCTCCCGGTAGGGAAGAGTACATTGTTGTTTTGGAAACTAAGTTTTATATGAATATGTGTGGAATCTCATGAAAGGAGAGCGGAAATTGCACACAATCAAACCGATGCCTTTCCAATCGAAGATGAGTAAGCCATCAACTTCAAGAAATTATATTCCTTGACGAATTTGGGATCAATCTTTAAACGAGCCATATGAGTGTCAAGAATCGACTCGTCCAACTTGGCAAAGATCGAGGGAAAAGGCTAAGGCAAAAACAAAAGAGAAAATCAGAAAAAATCAAAAACTTTGATCTATGCTAAAAAAACAAACAGAAATCGTGGACATGCTTAATTAAAAAATGTACCACTTGTGTAGCAAAGACATTAATATACTAATGATAATTCAATCGTAATATTTGGAAAGTTTGGTGATGTACTTAGTGCATAGCGCATAGGATCTGGTTACACACCCATCATTTTTAATTAACACATCATCTACACTATACGCATTGTAAAATACAAAGCACCTAACCCTATGACATACACTGATTTAGCAATGATTGGTCTCATGTACGTCTTCTATAAGACCTATACGTCCCATATAGCTAGGACTATACGAGGCCAATCATTAATGCTGATAAGTTTGACAATTAATGATTAGTACTCTTATACGTCTCGTATATGCTTATACGAGACATATAAGAATTGAAGTATGAAATTTGAAGGTTGGGTGTGCGTATAACCAGACCCATAAATTAATTGGAAGTATAACTTAGAGTAATATTTGGTTTAAGCTTACGTGATTTATATTTTTAGTGGCTTTCATATTAAATTGTATTTTATTATTTTATATAAAAAGTATTTTAGTTTATCAAATCGTGAAAAGACATAGGTTTAACACGTATGGAAATGTTGTGTTTATCAAATCGTGAAAAGATCTAACCCTATTCTCTCCATTTCTTACATAAAATAAGAGCCAAGTCAAACACTAGGTACGATAATGCTCATATTGTGTATCTTGTCCAGGGCGAAGCTTTTATGGGGCAAGAGGGGGTGACCCTCCCTTTTTTTTATCCGTAATGTTAATTTTTCGGTCGAAAGGTTATTTTTAGTTAAAAACAGTGGCTTCCCCTCTCGTTTAAAAAAAGTTAACATGTATTATGGATTCTGTAAATTTTCGCCCCTCTCTCAAACCGTCCAAGCTCCGCCATTATCTTGTCGAATGTAAGTACACCACGGGAGAGAGAGAGAGAGTTCCTAGCTAGGCTGTTTATCTTCTTTTGGGCAAACCCGTGCACTAATATAGTAATATTTACATCCTTCTTTAACTCTGCCTGCAGCTAATTTAAAGAGCTGATCAGCCAAGCTTCTATCTTCCAAAGAATAATCTTTCACCTATTTCACCTTTGGTGTGTGTGTGTCTTAACCATTCAGATCACACCATATGCAAATGAACAGATCAAGTGATTGCGTCATTAATGAAGAAGATCATGAACAAGATTACAGCAACAAGAAAACAACTATTAATATACCATACCTAGAAGAAGATTATGCTGAAGATCAAGAAAATGATGATGATGGTATCCAGCTAGGACCGGTTAACCGTAATTCACCTGGTACAAGTAGACACAAAAATGGATCAACCTCGAGCCACAGCACTGTCGAAGAGAGCAGCAAAAAGACTAACTTGGCTTCCGGATATGTGAGACCATATGTTCGGTCCAAGAACCCTAGGCTCCGGTGGACACCGGAACTCCATCTCCGATTTGTTCAGGCCGTCGATAAATTGGGTGGTCAAGAAAGTACGTAATTAGCATGCAGTCACGACCTAATTAATTAAGTTTTTATTATTATTTTTTGTTTAGATTGCGCTTATACATTTACCTTAAAATCCGGACGTTTCTTAAATACGAGGTATATGGTACCATATGACTCGATTGTCGATTCTTTTGTTAGAATAATGTTAGATATTTTAGTGTAATTGGATTAGTTTTATCGATCAATGTGAATCATGAAATTCATTAAACAAGTTGGGTGTGAGGTGCATGCTTGTTTAAGGTTTTATGATTCAATGAGGGTTCCAAGTAGGCAACGCCCCCAGATAGCGGGGTCCAAGGGTCGGTAGCCCCTGGAGGTGGTTTCCAAATCATATCGCCTTTCAAAACCTGATTGATCGATCATTCAAGACACTGGTTCAATTCACGAAAATTCAATATTCATACTGTTCTTGATTTCAAATTGAATTTTATCCGATCAAACATTTGAGTGAACCACAAATAGTTTGATCTGAAAGTGCGATCCACGACTTTCAATTCATCCAGTGAATCAATCTTGTTCGTATTCTGGAATAATCCCTACAAATAGGTGAGTTTTAGAATGTTTAAGGATCTTTAGGTGTTTTTTTTTTTTTTTTTTTTTTATAAATTCTTGTGTTTCTAGGTAGATTGCTATGGGAGAAGATACTTTCACTTTTTTTTTGTACCAAAGTTGCCATGGGGGCAGCGACTCCTCCTGGCGACTTTGATACGGTAAAAGTTGAAGTCGCTTCCTTTAATTGCATCTTAGCTATAAACATCAACAATGAAAAAAACCACCTAAAAACATCTAACATCCAAAAATCCACCAGTTCCAACAAAAGTTTCTCAACTTTCTCAACATGTGGTATATATATGAAGAAGGCTAATAACGTGGTCTATACAGGAGCAACGCCCAAGTTAGTTCTTCAGATGATGAACGTCAAAGGCCTTAGCATCTCTCATGTCAAAAGCCATCTTCAAGTAATTGTTTTCTTTTAATTTAATTTAATTTTACAAATAAAAATTATATATACCATTAGTGTTTTATATTCTCTGATGATATTCAAATTTACCTTATCAGATGTATAGAAGCAAGAAATTCGAAGATCCAGCTCAAGGTAATATGCCATTATATATTGTTAGAGGCTTTAAACATTACATACATAACGACGTAAATACGGTTTGTCATAAGGGTGTGCGAGATGTGTGATTGCAAAGGGCCTGAACTTTTGAGGAGCGGGAAATTTAATTTTTTTTTTTGATGTATTTTATATATAAATTATTTCTAAACAAAACATTATTCACTATAATTTTGTCACAAAAATTATGTTTTGTTTTTGTTTAACGACTAATTTTATCCCAATTACCATCAATTTATGAATTTTTTATATGTATAAGGACTTATTTTAATACTTTCACATGATACTCAAAATTAATCTTGAAAACAACCTACACATAACACGTAACGTATAATATATTATGGTATTTAAAAATAATTAATGATATAACTTGTAGATAATGTGTTTATTTTGCAGGTATTTTAGAACAAGGGCTTCTTTATGAAGGTGATAATCATCATATATACAACCTTAGCCACCTTCCAATGCTTCAAAGTCTTTCTCAAAAACCAATTTCCAATTTCAGGTATGAAAATTAGCTAAATATATACTCATTGAATTTAAATGTTCATATCAAATCAACTCACTAATTTGCATCCAAATCTTTCATATTTCTGACTATTATCACAAATTCGGGTAGTTTATCGAATCGCCAGACGAACCCAGATCACAGCTATCTTGTTGATGAACTTAGCCATGGAGTTTATGGTTCACGAACCGGGAGGTTCCTCATGGAAATGAACAAGAAGATAGAAGAACCCCAACAAGATCATAACCATATCCAAAACAACGGTCAAATGCATGCAATAAATAAAGATATCATCATCAACGATCAAGAAAAAATGGTTTCGAAAAGAAAGACAAACAACCAGCTGCAAGATCAAGAAAATGATCCTGATCTTGATTTAAAACTTTCAATTCAAATCAACACCCGCGAAGATGATGATATGAAAAACGATGAGAGCAATTTATCGCTTTCATTGTTTTCGACAAATTCGATTAGAAGTATAAGAAGATCAAAGCATGCAAAATTAACCTTAGATCTGACTTTGTGAAATGTATAGATCTTTAGAAGTTGAGGCGAGATTTTGAAGCCATTTTTGTTATATATTGTACGAAAAATACGTGGAAAATTACTAAAATAATCAACTTTGAACAACTTTTTACCAAAATAATCACTGATATTTTGCCTCTTGTTTCAGTTTTATACTTCGCTTTACACCTCACTTTAGATATCACTGTTATGTATTTGGAAGAAAAATACGGGCCCACATGTTGGGACAGTAGTGTTAATTGAATTGTTGTCATCATCATCGTTTTGTATTAGGTTAAACTATAGGGCTGTTTGGTAGTGTCTGAACCATTAAGTGCTGAATGGTTAAGATGTCTGAATGATTAAGAGGATCTGAATGATTAAGTACTGAACCAGTTAAGAGCGTTTGGTTAAAGATCTGAATGAAAAATAAAAAAAAATATCATTTTACTTGGAAAAAAAGTAAAAAACCCTAATCCCGTCGCCTCATCCATCGCAGCCACAAATCGTTCGCCCCTCCTCCGCCTTCCTTCCGTTCGCCTCATCCCATCGCCGCCCATCGCTGCTTCTCCGCCGTCGCCCGTCGCTGCTTCTTCGCCGTCGCCCGTCGCTGCTTCTCCGCCGCCGCCCGTCGCTGTTTCTCCGCCGCCGCAGCCTCCATCGCAGCCACAAACGTCGTCGACCTCACCATCTTCGAGGAAATCAGGGCCAATTGAGGGTGCTGGAGCGGTCACGTTTGCTGGTTAAATCAAGGAAATCAGCCCGATCGACGACCATCGCGACAGTGGTCGAGCGACGGCGAGCAAGGGAACCGACGGTGATGATGCAATCGAGTGACGACGGCGGTTGATCGAGGGAACCGACGGCCATTCAGGTTCGAAGTTGTTGGTTTCTTAGAGCGACCGGTGGTGGTGGTGCAGTCGAGCCCCAGACTCTCTTCAAGCGACGGCGATGGTGTCTTCACGCGAGGGTATGGCCGGTGGTGCCCAGCCCAGCCTCTCTTCCTTCACATCTGAATGGTTCAGACTTCACCCCAAGTCTGAATGGTTCAGACCTCCATTCAGACATTTGGTTCCATTCAGATGTGGTTTTTTTTCACGAAACAAACGGTCTGAATCTGAACCATTCAGATTCAGACCCATTCAGACCCATTCAGACATCACCAAACAGCCCCTAAATCATTTGCAGATCCAAGTAGAGGTGTGCAAAAAACTGAACCGGAACCGACAACCCAAACCAATATCAAAACCGGTCGTATCCGAACCGATGAGTACAGGCGATTTCAGATTCTCTGAAAAATCGGAATCGAAAAACTAGGATCGGTTTATCCTTTACTCTGCAAAACCCTAACCAGAACCAGCCAAAACCCAAACCCGAACCGGCCAAAAACCGATTGGAGGTGGTTAAAAACCGGAACCGAAACCAAAACCTATTATTGACTTTGTTAACCGGAACCGAAACCGGAACCGTTTGGAACGGTTCCAAAAAAACCGGTCTGCCCACCTCTTTATCTAAGTATCGTTTGCGATCGAAAATGCCTTTAAAAATCTAATCCATTTAATTAGTTGTGGCCCTCACAAATAAACTACTCATCAGGCCACCACAGACAAACCTTTTGATTTGCCAAATTATGATTCAACTGAGACTCCAACATATAACCTCATATAAAAAAGTCGTGTGACTATCATTGAACCAATTGGTTGTTGGTAATTACGAATGTATGTACAAGTTTTTTTTAAAACTAGGCCATTTGACCAATTGGTTATTGATAATTGATAATTGATAATTAACTAGGATATGTACCCACGCGCGTTGCGGCGCGTCGTTTGCAACAAACGGATTTCCGCTTTAAATCGTATAATGCTTAAGGACAGCATTATACATGCGTATTTACATAGCATGACCGATTCATTTAGCAAAAATATATTACAACCTTTTGTTGAATTTTACTAACGGCATTTTGCATTCATATGTTGCAGATTCAAAGTAGCATATTCCTATGATTAGCTCTCTTTGTGAATGTTTGGTTTTCAAAGGACCTACACGTCATAAGATGCTTAATTTAAAGCATGCTGAACATCAAAACATGCTTAGGTTGGAAACATGCTATATTTTTAGTATGAGGTTATTGAGTTGACTTGTAAACATTTTTAGTTAGGCTTTAAACTTTTTATGTTCATATTTTTCATATTACAATTCTAATAGTTATGTTTGATTAAATTAGGATTAAAATACGTGAATCATAAATGGTCATTTTGATAACAAATACTACTTAAAAAACAAAAGGCGTCAAAATAGTTATTATTCAAAAGTAAATCATTGCCTAAAACACAACTCACTTTGTGGATGCATCCTATTTCATTGAACATGTTGCTTCAATTTTATCTTTCACTTTGGCATCTAAATTATCAATTTCTACAATAATACAATCAAAACAACTTAATAAATTATCATTACCTTAGAAGGAGCTGTTCATTTTCATGAATGTACGTTGCAAATACTTGTGCTCCTTATTTTGCATTTATATTTCCAAAGATAATCTATACACTTAGTAACCATAACATGATAGATATGTTCAAATCTTGACATTGTTGTTTTCATCTGTTTATTAAACATAAAATGATTAACTTGCAATTAGAGAAAAAAACACGTTTATGAATTAAAGTTATTTTAGCTACAATACAAATGCAAGAAACATAATATTCACCAAGTATAGAAGACATCTAACCAAAGATTCATCAGCCACAAAAGAGACCAACCAAAAACTTCAATTTAAAAAACCTAGCTAACTACAGTATTCCTAACGAAGCCCCTGTTTTTTCTTGGTCCATCAAAGCGCATGTCAATTATTCTATTAAAATGCACACTTCAAATCAAAAACACCAACAATTAAAGTTCAATCAAAACTCTACAAAATTGATCAAAACTCAAAATGTTTCTACAACAAAAAAAATAATAATTTGAACTCAATTTAACAACTTGATGCTAAAGATCACATGAGGTTAGAACCAGATAAGAAAACCTAGAAATCCCTAATGCCTATTCACGGAAAACACATCAAAAAACTAACATCATCGATAATAAATCAACAACTTAGATCAAATTCAATGAAAATAAATAAGAAACCGCGCATAATGCAAAGAAGAAAATGAAAATTGTTGAGAAGACGTGCCCAGCATTGGTGGAAGGTTTGTAACTTAATAAAATTTGGACCGACAATTGCAAGGCATCAGTTTATTGGGTTTTTACAAACCCACATACACCAAAAGTTTGGAGTAACAATTGGAGGACATCAATTTTTGGGTTTTACAAACCCACATACACCATATTGCTATAGCGATTCCAATCACAAAACAAAGTTAAATGACTATTAAGGATGGAAACTAAACAATCGTTAAGCCCTAAAAAATGCAGACCAAACCTGTTAACGATTCATAATCCAGAAGAACTAAAACCTGGACGTAAACATCAAAGCATATATACCTGAAAGGAATAAATCCTTCCTACAGAGAATAGAGATCGTTACCTTTTGTTTAACTATTTGCATATCTTCTCCATCTTCATCATGTTCTATGGCGGAACCACTGGCATCGAGGTCGCACCACTACCGCCCTTGTCGGAGAGAAAAGGTTGAAGGAGAGATCATTGAGGGTTGCCGATGATTGGAGTTGCACACGAACATGCACCCCTTTCGTTGTCCTGATCAGGCAGACACACACAAATTAGGGTTTTTGGTGTGATGAGAAGGCAGAGGTAATCAGTGTAAAAAGCATAAAACTTGAACCTACATGAAAGCATTATTGAGTTGTATTAGAAGCATAGAAACTTGAACATAAATGAACAGTAAATTTATCACACAAACTATATTTTGATTTTTAATATATATTATAATTAGGAATGTATGCACAAGTGTGTGTGTGTGTTTTAACTAGCCCATTTGACCAAGGTCGAATTATATGATTGATTATGTTGCATAAAAGGTGTTCCATTCTCCTGGCAAGAACGATAGCTCCTTAGATTAGGCAGCTAGCAACTTGTTAGTGGCTTTGTAAGAGATTAGAGCGTCACCACACTTACCATAAGCGCGATGGTTGTTTATTTTTTTGTCATCTCAATAGTTTTTTGTCAAACACTACACTATCACACAATCGATCAACAGCATAGTAACATTTTAAATAAACTAAAGAGAGAATTTTATAAAAATGTAATCTACTTGCATGACTATTCCAATTAAGTAATTAAAACTTTTGTTATTCCAATTTAATCTCTTAACATATAGGTAACTTATATATTTTACATGTACCAGGTTAAAATGATCACGTGTCATTTTTTCTATTTTTATATATTTCTATGATTATACACACACATACATATATATTTATACATGTGTCTATATACATATATTACATGTACACGTAAGTGTAACCATGTATCATATGTATAGATGTATGCATCAATTATGTATTTGTATATATACATATGTAGGATTAGGAACATATAATTATATTCTTATAGCAACAACTTTTGATAATTTGTCATTATCAATTCAAGTCTTTGGTTTTTTCCGAATACAATTGTAACACATGCACAACATTTTTGTTATTTTATGTTTATGTGTAAATTCACAGTCGTTTAGGAGTTAACACTAGTGTAATTTTTTTAATGAAAAAACTTAAACTGATGTAAATCTAAACCCAACTTCTAAAAGAACTTCAATTTACGTGTATACATAAAGGAACAAAGTGTTATTAATGTGCAACAATGCTACTCGAAAAAACATTAGTATTTGGATTGATGTTGACAGGTATATCAAGGATTACCGTTGTAAAGGTGTGTTATTATTTGAACACAACCATACATATGTGTGTGTATATAGATTTTACATATGTATCTATCTATACACATATATGTATACGAATATATACATATGTGTATGAATATATATAGACACATACACAAGAACATATATATACGTATGCATATACATATATCTATAGGTATGTGTGTATACATACATTCAAACAACTATATATAACTTTATGAAAATGTAACTAAATTTCATAATAGTTACAATTTAATCACTTAACTTATATGTAATGTTTTTATTGTATATATACTAATTCGAATTTTGAATCAAATTGAAAATCATGAACTCGGAATTTGACATCAGAATTCGAATCGAATTTGAATTTAAAAATTCAAACATAATTTAGAATTGGTGATTTTTGAATCAAGATCGAATCGAATTTCGAGTTTTCAAATCCGAAACGAAACTAAACCCCCCTCTATAAATAGTTGAGTCATTGTTTATTTTAAAGTATAATAGTTTTTAATTATGTAAATAAATAAAATATTTTATGTAATTAACATTTTACAATTACTTAACCTAAATTTGCATGTGATCCAAAATTAAAACAAATGTGTGTGTGTATATATACACATATGTGTATTTGTATATATATGTCATATCTATACGTATATCTGTAGTTTACATGCTTGTACAAATATATAAAATAAATGCCACAAACTTTAATAATTATTCAATTTATTCATTTAATTTATAAGTAAATGTGTTAATTTTATATATTTTACCTTCTAAGGTAAACTATATGTGATTAATATATTTTCAGTAAGCTGAGTGACTAAATTAAAACAAAAGGTTTGAGTGATTTAATTTGAAATACTATGAAAGTTGGTTCTAAAAGTCAAGTGAATAAAATTATGTCATGTGTCATTATTTTTTTAACTTAGGAGGACATTTAAGCCATTTTATACCTATTAAAAACCTAGATTTAATACGGTGGTTACAAATCTCACCATTTAATATATTTTAATCAATCTAATTTTTTTATATAATGTTTATCCCCTTTTTTAGAAAAACATTTATATCTTTTTATTATATGTTATTTTTTTATAAAAATTATATCATTATACGCTCGATCATCTCATTTTACTCTTTATTTTTGTTATTTTTGTGACTAATTTTTAAATTTTATTTTCCAGATGTCATGTATTTACATCAACGTAAAGAGCATAAACATTACACATTATTTTGTTTTTTCCTTACAATGATAAATTACATCACTTTAATCAAATAAATGATACAAGATTAACTAACACATCTGTTACATCATTGTAATTAAATAAATGATACAATGTAACCAACATTTTACTTTACAGCAACGCAAAACAAAATTCGTTACAAATCACTACAAATTTAAGACAAACGTGAGTTTTAGTTGATTACGGACTAAAAATTTGTTGCTAGTTGTTACATAAATGTAAGCAGTCTTTTATATGATGTAAATGGTGTATTTTCAAGGTTCGTTACACTGATGTAAACTAGTGGAACTGAAAAAACCTAAAAACCAAGTCAAGACTATAACAAAAATAAAGGGGAATTTAATTAAAGTGATGTAATTTACCGTTCTAAAAAATTTAAAATAATGCGTTATGTTTATGTTTTTTAAATTGATCTAAATATAGGAAATCTAGAAAAATGTAACATCCTAGAAATTTTCCACGTTTTCTTCTTTCCTAAATTTTTATATTATTATATGATTTATAAAACATCCTAATTGTTGGAATGTAAACATAGGAAATATCCTAGTTTAAGTAACAAACTAAGTTATAATCCATAAGATATGATTTCATATTTTAAAGTTTATTATTTTTATTAAATTCTTTTATTTTCTTTAAAATAAAAAAATCATTGGTGATATACAAATTAACTAAAATGCCCAAGTCACTTAACAATGTAAATAAACGATAAATAAGGTGGTAACATGTCACGAAACTAGACAATCGGTTTTTATTAGAAATTTTTTTAAGTAATTAAGATAATTTATTTTATATAAAATTTTATTTGAATCAAAATATATCCCCACTAACTCATCTTTACCCACTTTATACAACATATTAAACTAATATTTAACACTATTATTCCACTCATCTCACTAAATCATCACGTTTCATTTTATATTATTAGTATTATTCTTATTATTATTATTATTATTATTATTATTATTATGACTTTTTATTTTCTTCTTTATTTTAATTACTTATTTATTTAATTTTTTTAATATTGTCGTATACATGCATACAAATGCATGATATTTTATTTTTTTTCTTATTTTCTTTCTTTTTAACTTTTCAAATTATCTTCCTTCTCTCTACTCTCTCTCACACACTTAAGCAATTTCAGCCTTTTTTAAGCTTCTCAAGCTTCTGTCAAGTGATTTAAGGGCTCGTTTACAAAAGTATCACACATACATAATGTGGTTTCAATGATCTAGTGAGAAACCAAGTTTAAACAATTATTCTTGTTCATTCTCCACATTTTAATCTTCATTTTCTTGCATTTAATCACAAAGTGTTTGTGAGATTATCATTATAAACATGTTTACAGGTTCTAAACAACAATATTATAATCTAGGACCAAACCAAGATTTGGTATAAAAATATGTCAACAACATGCATGTTGATGAAACTCATCATTCTATAAAAAAATTTGGCTTGGTATTTTTTAATCCTCAAAATATATCACCAATGATATGCTTTATATGTAAATTTTATGAAATATCATGATTAAAAAATTTTATATCTTAAAAATAAGATTTAAAAAACAAAAGATGCTTTAAAGACTTGTACATTTATCTTAAAAATAATATTCTTAGCAAAAAGAATTGATATTTTTACATAATTATAAATATGGGTTGTTATTATATTATTTGACCAGGTTTAAATATGACAAAATTATATGTGTTGATTTGAAATTTAATAAATTGGAAAAGTACAAAAATTAACTCGTTATAACGCCTAAATTTCGAGAGAAATTAAGATAAAAATCTTAAAGACACCTAAAAATTATATAAATTTTACAGTAGACTTTAAATAATAAAATTAAAATTCTGACAAATTTTTATAATTTTTAGAGTTTGTTTTCTGTTAATTTGTATTTTTATCCATTGAATAATGCTCAAATTATGAAATATATGCAAACGAAGTTATAAAAAATCTGAAACATTTACAGAATCATTAATTACCAAAGTCAAGATTACGATTTAAATTTTATAAGTTTCTGAAAAGTATAGCTATACTTTTCGTATTTATCACATTAAATAAGAATAAAACTATAAAAATATAGTCTTTGAATTAATAAAAACTCAGGATTTTTTTCAGAAATCTTATAATATTTATTGGAGTTGGATCCACTAAGAAGAGTTTTTTGCCTAAGAAGAGTAAGAACCAATAGAAATTTGACACGTGTCATCATAAAACAGTAATACAGCACAAAAAACGAAATACAGTACAAAAGGAAACAAAATCTAGTACAAACAATCAAAAATCTATTACAAAAAAAATCCAGTACAAAAAAAAAATATAGTACAAAAACAAAAATCTAATACAAAAAACCACAAAAATCAAGTATAAAAAAATATATAACAAATATAATACAAAAAAATAAAAATCTAGTAGAAAAAATAAGATTATATAACTAAATTATGTGACACGTGTCAAATTCTTATTAGTTCTCACCCTTCTTACGCAAAAAGCTCTTCTTATTTGATCTTTCCCCGTAGAAAATAATGCTCCTAATTTTCAGAGCCAGTTTTAGTAATTATTTCAATTTTTAGAATTTAAAATAATGTAGAATTAATAATATAATAGCTACTGATGGAATTAAATTCAAACATTTTTAAAGAAATTTTATAAGGTTATGAAAGTGTTATAAAACAATTTTTATAAATTTTTGAATCATATAATTATTAATTTGAATTTTCATCTTAATAAAACATATTCAAAGACTAAAAAAATGCAAAAGAAAATAAATAAATTATAAACCTAGCTAATTAAACTCTTTATTTTACAGAAATAAGATTACATATATTTATGTTATTTTATACAATATAAACCTTTATTTTACAGACTTAAAACTTCTAAAGTTTAAAATAAGATTACATGTATTTATATTATTTTATACAATATAAATTTAATATCTAATATTTTATTAAATTATGTTAAGTAACATAATTTATGGAATAAATTTCAATTACATACACATATATGTATGCATGCTTATATATATAGTATTTAATATTACAAATTTATACAAACTAATATTACTTCAAATTGTTTATATATACTTAAAACTAGTTTAGAAACCCGTGTATTACACGGGTTGCAAAAAAAAATTACATATACATGTCTGTAATTAAACACTTATGTGACTAAAAAGTCTGTATATTGCATAATTTAACTAAACTCAACTTTTACAAAAATTGAATAAAATATAATATAAACTTAAATTTAATTAAAGTATGTGTATTCTTCTTTAGCACACTGAAATCAACTTGACTTAAAATTTATATTAATACATATAACTTGGTTTTTTTTCAAAGTTCTTACTTTTTATTATTTCAACACAATATATTTTTATCATTCAAATCATTCATTCACATTAAAATTTTCAAATATTTTAAAATCAGTCATAAAAACAATTAGAATCATTAATCTTTATTTTCTGTATATTGCATAATTTAACTAAACTCAACTTTTACAAAAATTGAATAAAATATAATATAAACTTAAATTTAATTAAAGTATGTGTATTCTTCTTTAGCACACTGAAATCAACTTGACTTAAAATTTATATTAATACATATAACTTGGTTTTTTTTTCAAAGTTCTTACTTTTTATTATTTCAACACAATATATTTTTATCATTCAAATCATTCATTCACATTAAAATTTTCAAATATTTTAAAATCAGTCATAAAAACAATTAGTATCATTAATCTTTATTTTCAAATATTTTTATAAATATAATTTGAATATGATTCACTGAAGAATTACAAATAAGTTGTTAAAGAAACATATATGTATATTTAAAAGCTTCATAAATAATTTCATCTTTATACAATTAATTAATAATATAATATTTTTATTTCTAATTAAATAATTAATAAAGAGAGAGAAGCGGGAAAAACAAAATTTAGGTGGCATAAAAAGATGACAAGTGTATTACACGGGTTGAAAAAAATAATATTATATATATAGGGAATACATAATCTGAAAACCACTTCTTAGTGCGAAAACCGTGAAAACCATGTAAAAATCATGTAAAAAACGTATTTTTTTTTGAAATTTTTTTTACAGGTTTGTAACACTATTGAACACATTTTTATAAAAAAAAAATCAAAAAAGCGCCGACCAAATATTTTTAAAAAAAAATATTTTATAAAACCATGTAAAACATACGTAACAAAACGTAAAAAAATTTCGTCAGACCTGATGAAGAGTTACGTATGTTTTACATGGTTTTATAAAATATTTTTTTTTAAAATATTTGGTCGGCGCTTTTTTTATTTTTTTTTATAAAAATGTGCCCAATAGTGTTACAAACCTGTAAAAAAATTTCAAAAAAAAAAAAACGTTTTTTTTACATGATTTTTACATGGTTTTCACGGTTTTCGCACTAAGAAGTGGTTTTCAAATTATCTATTCCCTATATATATATATATATCGTAACAAAAAGTTATGTAACTAAAAAAACATGTAAATTGTATAGTTTAATTAAACTCTTGTTTTACACAAAAAGTCATCTAAATATGTTTAAAAAAAATTGATGTATAATTATAAATTGCATTTTAATAGCCATTGGGTGAACAGATGTTTACTGATAAATTGAATTTTAATTGCATTTTAAAGTTTACAAAAATAGCCATTTGTAATGTTTACTTATAAATTGAATTTAAACTTTTGGATTAAAATGACAATAAAATGGAAAGCATGAGGACGAAAATAATGAAATTTAAACTTTTGAACTAAAATGACAAAAGTGAGCAAACCATAGGGACGCAAATGAAAATTTACTCTTTAAGTAATATAATTTAAATTTGATGATACTTGAAAAACAAAATAAAAGTTGTTAAAAAAGAATATAAGTTTATTTAAAAGCTACATAGTTAATTTCATTTTAAATCCAATTTATTAATAATATATTAATTATTATACATATTAAAATTCATTATTCTTAATTCCTAACAAAATAATAAATATTGATAATTAATGAGGAGAGAGAAGCGGGAAACTAACTTTTAGATGGCCTAGAATTGTGCCATGTGTCTCCCAAAGATTTTTATTTATTATATATAATAGATTGGGCAATTGCCCATAACGGCATTATACATTCTTAATAAATTTGTAAGGTTATTTTATAAAACCCAAAATAAAGAAGCAAAACGTCAACACATTTATAGTCAAATGAAAATAACCCAAATATTTAACATTGTCACATTGTTTAAATCTGGATAGTTTTTATTTTATACTATCCTATACTCATTCAAGATAAGATTTGAAGTATAAATTAAGTTAGTTCATAAAACTTAAGTTGTTCTAAATTTTATTTTAGGACACGAGTAGGACTACTATCTTGGATTCGACGTTGATGTTTTACTATTAAATTCTACTTCATTGCCACCCATTTCAGTGAGTTATCGCAACCCTTTTTTTACTTGTTTTATATATTTGAGGTAAAAAACATGTTTGTTTTATTACTTATTCACATGTTTTGATTTCTATTTATATATTTTTTTAATGAGATTGTTTTATACAAAAGGCCCTGTATATAAAAACATACAACCATTTAACTTATTTGTTATGAGCCGGGGACTTTATGGATAATACTATTGGTTGACACCCTATTCATGAATTGGTCGCACCAATCTTGGACATTTCATCACAATTCAAGTCCAATGAATACATAAATCCACTATTGTTTGTGCTAGGGCGTAGTACGTTAAATGTTTGGTTGTTATCTCATATCACGAATATATCGTTATGTGCATTTATTTAAAATTGTTTATTGAGTCTTCAAACCTGCTAACTCACTGATGACTAGGGTTTGGTTGTGATTATAAAGTGTTTAAATGGATGTTATTGTGTGTTTTTATACGTTTAGTCATTCGAATACAAGCTACCGCGTGTTCTTGTGTGTTTGTAGGTTAAACGAAGCAAGATGATGATTTTAGAAGGAAACTAGACAACAGGAAGCAAGAACGAGCACATTCGAAGATGTAAACACATGAAGTAGAAGTCGGAAACTTTGAAGAGACATATCTTGGGCTAGGAGAAGAGTTATGGAACCCATTATATATGAAAATAGCGTTTCTCGACGAGACGACGCTGAAAATGAAGTCTGCTCGACCGTAACTTACGCCGGGTACATTTTTCACCGTAACGGAATCGTAAAACAGAGGGTAGGAGGCGCAAGATGGGGTCCTGGGCGTAAGTTACGCCAGATGGGGCGTAAGTTACACGGGTGCTTCCGAAAAACACCTAATTATGCGTTTTTTTGGGGTATTTAAGGTCCAAATCAACCCTAGCCTCATATCAACACTTGGAGGCGAACTTTTGGACAATCCTAGAGTATTTTGGAGCATTCTAAAGCCCCAAATCATCAATCCAAAGAGGGAATTGATGATCTAATCATGCAATTCATCAAAAACTTTTAAGATTCAATCTTTGTAATGTCCGGCTAATCCGTTCGTGGTCATCTCCGGGTGAATGGTAAGGTTTGATAACTAGGTTTTATTTTGATTTGTTAAACATTGGTATTGGATTTGTTCTCATATATTTACAAGCTCAATATTGCTTGATTGTGAAACAATAAACGATTTTCGGTTTATTTTACAACTTTGAATTCAATTTCATTGCTTGCTTTAATCTATTGTCAAGTTTAATGTTATTGGTTTAATTCTAAAGTATTCTAGAAATCCTACATTTTGTGAAACAAGTAATTAACTAAGTCAACAACACAGGTCTAGTTATCGGTTGTTAACAAAGTCATTGACTTGGTCCCAAATTATAATTGTTTAATATTCTAAGCATGGATCATATATATCAAGATATACCTAGTTGTTTTGATAACTTGATACCGGGAGAGATTACCTTATTCCTACATTGGGCACAAAGCTGGTCAGTGTTCAGTGAAGTTTGGTCCAATAGAGGAGGTTAATTAAGTCTATGGATACATGAACTCCAACACTTACCATCTGGGGTTGCACAACCATCCTAACTTCAGGTATGGTAACATTACTAATCAAATTAATCCAAACCTCCAAGTTCTTAATAATCAAGGAGGTTACTAGAAACCATATCAAGGAAATCAACAAGGGTTTCAAAACAACTATAGGCACCAACCTCCACAGCAAGGTGTTCGGTGACATTTTTGAGATGAAGAAAGAAAATGAGATGCGGGACAAGGCGTTCAATGCTTTGAACAAGCATGTCGGACAGATGGTAGAGGAGCTGGCGAGAAGGAATCCTGGAACGCTTTCAAGTGACACACATGTGAATCCATCACATCAAGGTTCAGGCTCAAAGAACCTTCATGTCAATGCTGTAAGTACTCTTTCAACTAATGGTGTGAATGAGCATAAATTGAAAAAGCAGGACCCATCTCGAGATGAGAGGTTGAAAATTTTTGAAAAAGTTAAAATTAATTTTCCATTGCTTGATGATATAAAGAAAGTGCCTGCCCATGTTAAGAGTTTGAAACGGTTGTGCACTAAAAAATGGCATCATAAGATACCAAGTCAAGTTCAGTTAACAATGAATATTGATGCCAATTTTGTCTGGTGAATTGCCACCTAAACTTCCGATCCAGGAATGCCTCAGATTGCTATACAAATTGGGAGTTTTCAAATTGATCAGGCGTTGTTGGATTTGGGAGCATGTGTTAGCATTTTCCAAGGGAGTGTGTATGACCAATATGATTTTGGTCCTCTTAAGAAAGTTGACACTACTATGGTGTTAGCTAATCATACATCTACACTTCCTAGGGGAATGTTAGCTGATGTGATTGTTAAGGTGGGCAGTTTTTACTACCCAGTTGATTTTTTGGTTTTAGACTGTGCTAAAAGTGCCAAAGACACGCATCCTACAGTCATTCTGGGTAGGTCTTTTCTTGCCATGGCACATTCTATGATTGATTGTGCCAGCGGGAATGTGGGGTTAAGGTTTGGTGGCCGAGAAAAGCAGATTAACATGCTTGAGATTGCTACTAACCCTCTTATCAATGATGAATGCTTAATAGCAAACATTGTTGACAAGTGTGACTTCGTTTCTAAGGAACATAACACCAAAGCGGAGTGTTTTGTGTTGTACAGGTCTGAAGTACAAAAGAAGAACAACCCAAGGAGAATAAAGATGTTGAAAAGAAAGGGGCATCAAAAGATGGGTGGATACCAAAATGGAGAAGGGTGAAGAATGAAAAGAAAGCTAAATCTCTGGAGTTTGATCAAGAGCAAGTAAGGTTAAAGATTTTTGGACCTAACTGGGAAACCTGGGAAGATTTACCTGAGTCACGAAAGCTTGATTTTATGGGCTATGCAACAGGTGATAGGCTTTTCAGGCCACCTTGAGTGGTAGTGGGTATGGTCTGGCTGAAGACCGTAAACAAAACTTAGCACTGCATAGGAGGCAAACTATGTGTTTGTATTGATTTTATTTAGTTTGTTTGTTTATTTTTAAGTCTTTTCACATTTCATTTTTCTTGTTTTGTTGAGTTTCTGCCACAATCATTGCTGGAAATAAGTGTGGGGAAGACCCATGGAGATTCAAGGTCGCGATGACATCTATAACTATCTACGTCACGAGGGCAACAAGACCAGGTTCATGTTTCTTTTCCTTCATCACTAATTGTGTTTTTGTTTAGTGTTTGAATCCAAGTGTAGGTTGATAGTTTTGAAGAGACGATTGCATGATTAGGGTTAAATTTTAAAGTGCACCATACATTGCAGACAATGTATCTCAAGTGTGGGGATAGGGGATTAAAAAGGAAAATTTTCAAATATTCAAAAATATTGGCTTTAGGTGGGCTTAATTGGACATAAAAACTTAACTTGCAAGACATTAATGGATACTCACCAAGAAAAGGATAAAGGCCTTGAATCATACTTGTCCCTTTAAGTTTCATGAAAGTATTGCTGACAAATGATTTATGGGAAAAATTGAAAGAAATGCCTAATTAAGGATAATATGTTTTGAGGTAATTGCATATGTTGCATGTCGGTAACCTAATTCCTCCATATATATGTGAGATTTTGAGCCTTAAAGTGATTATATCTGTTACATGAATTCCTTTGTTGAGGGTGACCGGAAGGTGATGATTGTAATAGAACTTGTGTGTTTTGATACATGCTGAAACCGTAAGTAAATAAGTGCACTAAAATGATAAGGCATTAGGATTACACCAATTTTTCCTTTTAACCCGTTTACAATTATGTTTATTTCCCCTATTTAGCCATTTTTGAGCCTATGTTTTGTTACAAAAAGTTCCCCTTGTTTGTTCAACCCAATAGCCGAGTTCCGAAGTTAAAATCTTTAAAAGCTATGATGAAAATCCAAGTATCTTTATGGATTAGAAAGAAAAAGAAAAATAAAGTTAAATCAAGAATAAAAAGACATTGTATGATAACAATAATACAAATGTCATGGAAAGAAAGATTTAGTGGATTTTTATCAGATTGTACCCATAAATAAGCCTATCCCTACCTCAGCCAAATACCAAAAACCTGAAAAGTCCTTTGATTAGTGCATTTATTTAGGTTGATGGTAGAGGTGTGATTGACATACAAGCTTATGTACACATGAATCAATACTTGGTTTTGAGTGATAAAGCTACTAGCACCTTTTTTGCTAGTGTTTGTGAAACTGAGAAGAGTGATTCATTGTGAGGGGTGTGCAACATGTGTTAGAGTTTTAAAGAATGTATTTTTAGTTAGGCAATTCTTGTTTTTGGTTAAAATTGCATCATATGTTTGTCAGCATATCAATCTTGATTGTGTCAGTCTATGGGATGAGATTGATTTGAAACCTTAATATATGACTTTGTGGAGAATGCATATGTGTGTTGTAGAGAATGTGAGTTATGTTCAAGAAAGTTTGCTTGAGGACAAGCAAAAGGATAAGTGTGGGGATGTGATGACTAGGGTTTGGTTGTGATTATAAAGTGTTTAAATGGATGTTATTGTGTGTTTTTATACGTTTAGTCATTCAAATAGAAGCTACCGTGTGTTCTTGTGTGTTTGTAGGTTAATTGAAGCAAGATGATCATTTTAGAAGGAAACTAGACAACAGGAAGCAAGAACGAGCACATTCGAAGATGTAAACACATGAAGTAGAAGATGGAAACTTTGAAGAGACATATCTTGGGCTAGGAGAAGAGTTATGGAACCCATAATATATGAAAATCGTGTTTCTCGACGAGACGAAGCTGAAAGTGAAGTCTGCTCCACCGTAACTTATGCCGAGGGGCGAACTTACGCCGGGTACATTTTTCACCGTAACAGAACCGTAAAACATAGGGTAGGAGGCGTAAGATGGGGTCCTGGGCGTAAGTTACGCCTGATGGGGCGTAAGTTACGCCGGCTGCTTCCGGAAAACACCTAATTATGCGGTTTTTTTTTGGTATTTAAGGTCCAAATCAACCCTAGCCTCATATCATCACTTGGAGGCAAACTTTTGGACGATCCTAGAGTATTTTGGAGCATTCTAAAGCCCCAAATTATCAATCCAAAAAGGGAATTGAAGATCTAATCATGCAATTCATCAAGAACTTTGAAGATTCAACCTTTGTAATGTCCGGCTAATCCGTTCGTGGTCATCTCCTGGTGAATGGTAAGGTTTGATAACTAGGTTTTATTTTGATTTGTTAAACATTAGTATTGGATTTGTTCTCATATATTTACAAGTTCAATATTGCTTGATTGTGAAACAATAAACGATTTTCGTTTTATTTTACAACTTTGAATTCAATTTCATTGCTTGCTTTAATCTATTGTCAAGTTTAATGTTATTGGTTTAATTTTAAAGTATTCTAGAAATTCTACATTTTGTGAAACAAGTAATTAACTGAGTCAACAACACCAGTCTAGTTGTCGGTTGTCTACAAAGTCATTGACTTGGTTCCAAATCATAATTGTTTAATAATCTAAGCATGGATCATATATATATATATATATATATATATATATATATATATATATGATTTCCAATTAACAAATCAAGATATACCTAGTTGTTTTGCTAACTTGAAACCTGGAAGATCATCTTTTTCCTACATTGTTACAAGTCTTTAATTTAAATTTTAGTTTACTTAAGTTTGGTTTACATAAAACCCAAAATCCAACATTCAAGTTTATTGTCTTAAGTGCATTTATTTAGTTAATTTAGTTGTATTTGAAAGTAGTTTCCACTTGACTTCTCGTGGATCGATACCTGACTTTCCTATCTAATTGGGTAGTAGGACTTGAGTTTTTAACTTGTATTTTTGATTGATACTTCGACATCGATCACTCACCAACTATTTTCATAGTTGACCGTTTTCAACATGTTTTTCAGGTACAACTCAGTGATTAAAGTTTGACTCATCTATTTAAGCTATGGCATGGAAATTTGTGTTTGATGAATTTTGTATAAGGTTCATGCTTTAGTTTATAATAGTCAGACTTGTGATTAGAATGAAGAAACTTGGTTAGTTATTGACATATATAATTATGTAATGTTTGGTTTTCTCTTTGATCAATGTGTTATGTCCTTACACTTTAAGTCACAACCTCGTATTTCTGCTTTAGCGGGGTGTGACAGAAATAAATTAAAAAAAATAGTCGAGACTATAAAAAAAATAATCACATTAATTAAAATATATAAGATGGTAATAATTGTCATCAACATATATAACCTAGCTATTTATTAAATAGTATGCAAAATGTCTAATATGTCCTTCTCTGTTAAAAAAGAATAATAACACGTGACACCATCTTATTCATTTGATTTTTTAGCAACCATTAAATGATAGTTATTGAGTTGTAAATACTTTGGGTTATATTTAATCACCGAGGAGGACCGAAGTCAACTCAACAATAGTAATTCAGTCATCGCGGAGGACCGAAGTCAGCTCAACAACAATGACTCACGGAGTTGTGATAATCCATGTCAATCCATAATCAATAATAATTCAATAATATGAATATCATATTGATAATCCAGGTATCACCCATGCGTTATCAAAATCATATTCGTTTTGGTATACATGCTTCAACCCCGAGTTTAAAAACAAAATGATTTAAAAAGGGGGTTATGAGAACTCACAGGACTAAGTAGTTTGCTTTGTTCTTCGGTAAGCAGGCGTATGAGACGAAACTTTACCCGAATCCTACAATTAAGATTTGACAATATGTTTGAGCTATAATTTATTATTTAGTTGTTCTCTTTTAAATCAGAGTTGTTAACTGAGTTCGTGTAGTAAGAATGACTCATTCTTGTGATTTTCGTAAGAATGAGTCACGCTAATGAGTGTTCACATGAATGAGCAGCTCATACGAATGACTCATGCGAATGAGTAGCTCACACGGCTCATTCGTACGAATGAGTGGTTCGTTGTTATGAGCCATTTCAGCCATGGAAGATTGCGATTTCGAATTTTAGGCATATATATAGTCGTTTTGAGTGGGTTTAGGTGAATAAAATCATTTAGAATGTGTATGGGTCCAAAAAAAGATTTTTAAAATCGGTTAAACTTTGGTTTTTGTCGGGTTTGTTGAAAACCCTAAAAACCGAAATGAAATCCGTCGATCTACCTCGTTTGGTGTCGTTTGAGCTCGTTTTCTTCGTGTTTTGTGATCTAGATGAGTGGAGAAGTGTTTTGACACCAAGATCAAGCAAAATGGTGGTGATTTGCGGAAAAACCGTAGAGAGAGAAACTAGAGAGAGAAAGTGACGGGTGTGTGTGTTTAGAGAGAGAGAGAAAGGGCTGGAAATGGGGGAAGAAGAAAGGTTCTTCCCCTTTTATACTCCAGGTCGATCCCGTTCGCTTGGTTACGTTTGTCTTCGCGTTAATTATTTTAAGTTGCTCGGTTTCTACGAAATTATCTTTATCTTATGAAACGTTTAATAAAGTGATTTTACTTAAAATCGTTTAAGGTGTTTATTACCAGTAAACACTTTAAATCCCTTTTATTTAATTTAAATATCGTAAAAATATTATTTTAGCTATCTCGTTGAAACGCGTTACTTACGTACGCATTTATAAAGATCGTCACCTTTATAAATACAACGTTCGTATCGTATTTCGACTTGATTTACGATTTATGGAATATCGTCTTAGAATATTATTCCTAATAATTGTATTCGTGTGAATAGTCACCCACTCGAACACATTATTAGATACAAATTTCTGAAATGACATTCACGTTTAATTTATATTCGTGATCTCACCATCGCGTACTTATTTACCCACATCCTTTTCATCATTTTAATAAAAATATATTTATTAATTATCCAATTCCCAATCCTCATCCCCACTAAATCATATCACTGACACATCCATGATAGATTGAAATAAGTTTATGTATAGGGCATACGTAGGAGTCGGTTGCAATCCAGCCGCCGTCCCACCACCATTTCGATAAACCATATCCATGTGTCCTTGACTATATTAAGTGACCAACCAAAAATCCTTTAAACATCCCAATCCAAAACAAGATCATATCATAATCAATCAACTGCAATAAACACTGTGGTTCAGCCTAGTTATATTTGAAACTGACTTTCACATGGTTTATGCGTAATAATCGTATGTTATCAGTAATGTATACCCGTGATAATATCCTCAATCATATTCAAAATATCAAATTAACATATCAGATACTATCAATATATATATATATGTAAAGAAAGTTCCTGAAATACGGTGATGTTACAGTCTCCCCTAGTTGAGGGAATTTCGTCCCGAAATTCAACTTGGAGTGACCGCAGTGAATAAGTGTGGATACTTAAGCTTCATCTGATCTTCTCTTTCCCAGGTGAATTCTGGACCACGCTTCGACTCCCATCGTACTTTGACAATTGGAATTCTACTGCGCTTGAGTTTCTTAACATCACGGTCCATTATCTCGACTGGTTTTTCAATAAAGTGCATGGTATCATCGATGCGAATGTCATCGAGTGGTACCTGAAGGTCTTTATCTGCTAAGCATTTCCTTAAATTGGACACGTGAAAGGTTGGGAGCACATTACTAAGTTAAGGATGAAGTTCCAGCTTGTAGGCAACCTTCCTGATCCGTTCAAGAATCTTAAAAGGGCCAACATATCGTGGATCAAGCTTACCCTTCTTCCCGAAATGTACAAATCCCTTCCAAGCTGATACCTTAAGTAATACCAAATCATCAACTTGAAACTCTAGTGGCTTATGACGTTTATCCACGTAGCTTTTCTGTCGACTTCGAGCAGCTAACAGATTGTCGTGAGTCTGGTGAATCTTGTCAGTCGTTTCCTGAATATTCTCAGGACCAGTGATCTGCGATTCGCCGACCTAAGTCCAACAGATAGGTGACCGACATTTTCTAGCATAAAGAGCTTCGAAAGGCGTCATACCAATGCTCGCATGATAACTGTTGTTATACGAGAACTCAACTAATGTAATTGGCTATCCCAGTTGCCACTGAAATTGATGACACAAGCTCTTAACATATCTTCTAATGTCTGAATCGTTCGCTCTGTCTGTCCATCCGTTTAAGGATGATAAGCGGTGCTAATATCCAACCGTGTTCCAAAAGCTTCATGAAGTGATTCCCAAAATCGTGCCGTGAAACGAGCATCACGATCCGACATTATACTTAAGGGAATTCCATGTCGGCTAACAATCTCATCTACATAGATACGAGCTAACTTTCGCACAGGGTACGTTTCACGTATCGGTAGGAAATGGGCCGATTTGGTTAACCGATCTATTATCACCTATATACTATCATGACCACTCGCGGTTCTTGGGAGTTTGGTAATAAAATCCATAGATATATTCTCCCACTTCCACATGGGTATCTCCGGTTGTACTAACAATCCCGAAGGTCGCTGATGTTCAGCTTTGACTTTTGCACAGTTAAGGCATTTGGCTACATACTCAGTGATATCCTTTTTCATTCCAGGCCACCATTACAAGACTCTAAGGTCTTGATACATCTTGTCAGCACCCGGATGGATTGAGTAACGAGACTTATTCGCTTCATTCATAATCGTCATCATAAGCTCATCTCTGTTTGGTATCCACAACCGATTCAAATAATACATCAACCCATCTTTTTTAGTTTCCAATTGTAATTCAGCCCCACAAGACATCTCATCGTGTAGGCTACCTTGAGCTAATAAGGTTTGTTGGGCTACCAGAATATCATTATGGAGATTAGTGGGCACTCGGACACTATGGATTTGAACATGACCCTTGCGACTAAGCGAATCTGCTACTACAATCGCTTTGCAAGGATGGTAGCGAATTTCACAGTCATAATCATTCAACAGTTCAACCCATCTCCGTTGTCTCATGTTAAGTTCCATCTGGTTAAGAATGTGTTGCAAACTCTTGTGATCTGTAAAGACTACACATTTAGTGCCATAAAGAAAATGTCTCCATATCTTCAAAGCAAACACGACTGCGCCAAGTTCTAAGTCGTGTTTAGTGTAGTTCTCTCATGGATTTTCAATTGTCTTGATGCATATGCCACAACCTTTCCCCGTTGCATGAGAGCACAACCGAGACCTAGGTTGGATGCATCAATGTAAACCACAAAGTCATCATTTCCATCAGGCAGTGTCAAGACAGTAGCATCACAAATTTTTTGCTTCAATATCTGAAATGCCTCTTCTTGCTTCAGTCCCCACTCATAAGGCCTATCCTTCTGAGTCAAGGAAGTGAGGGGAACAACAATCCTGGTGTTGAAAATCAGTGACCTGAGGAGAGGCTGATTTAACCAGGAACAAGATCTTTAGATACTTAGTCAAAGCTTTTGGTATTAGCTCCCTCTAGGGTTTTGCACTTAAGTTTAGTTATTTTGGTTATTTAGTTTTCTTGGTTACAGAAAAGAGAGAACAGAAAACAGAAAGGCAACACAAAGAAGATTCAAAAAAGTTTTGTATCTAATACTGAAGAAGTTGAGGTATAAATAGCCCTGACAATTAATGTTTCATGACAAATACAAGAAAAAGACAAACAGATAAGACTGAAGACACTTTTACTGACACTGTAGCATCAGAATAGTACAAGTGCAAAGTCAACTTAGGATCTTCAAAGATCTTGAAGTCTTCCGAGGTTCAGACATTTGTACTGATGCTAATGCTAAGGAGTTATTCTTTCGGAAGTTATTCATAGGAAACTGATTAAAGGAATCAGTTATACTTTTATCGGAAGCTGATGAAAGAAACACTTATTCTTTCATCAGAAGACAGTCATTTATTCTTTCATAAGAAGACCATCATCGGAAGCTGATGTGATGCATAAGTCTTCCGAAGTAATGTTTTTCTTCCGAAGCTTGTCTTCTGATGGAGTCTTCCAATAGTGTCTTTCGAAGTGTATTTTATCTTCAGAAGCTAATGTCTTCCGAAGCATCTTCTGAATCTTGTCTTCCGAAGTGTTTATTATCTTCGGAAGCAGATGTCTTCCGAAGGTAGTGTCCTGCAACATTTATTCAAATGGATTATTTGAAGGGTGGTTTTGCTTCGTCAGTCCTTATTTTTCCAACAATCTCCCTCTGGACTGATGAAGCCAAAACCACTTAGCTTTAAAACCCAACCAATTTTTAGAATATCAAACTTAGTGGGGGAAAGTATATGAGAATGGTTTAGATGGGGTTTGTGAGGCAGGTGAGCATTCTTTATTTGTGAGTTTGGACAGAAACCGGTTATAGTTTATTTAGAGTAGTGTCCTTAGAGGAAAACTGAAGTGGATTCCCTGAATACAACAAATGCTTCTTTGTTTATTTAAGCTTTAGCCTCTTTTGAGAATGGTTTATGTATTCTCCCTCTTTTTGGCTTTATCAGCTGGGACCTTGAAGCAGTAGACAAGGCAGGGAAGTGAGAGAGGCAGGAAGAAGTGAGCTGGATACTTCTTGAAAAGCAGTGAAAGAAAGGTGGAAGTAGTGAAGGTGGTTGAAGAGTTTGGGAGACCTTCAAATGAAGGTGCCTGCATTGTGATGGATTTGGATTGCACGACTTTGGATATTCAATATTGTTATGACTTAACACAATGAGTGTGGTCAGAGCAATCTGAATATGAAAAGTGGAATCCGTCAATTCCTTATTGTGAAGAACTGATCCGTCCATCGTGTTACAGATGTCATCCGAATCCCTGACTTGAGAGTCAGTTTTATCATGACCTGAGTCCATCTCAGAAATGTCATGAACCCCTTCTTCTTGGTTCTGGGGATTACCAACCTTAATTTAAAAAGAAAACTTCATTGGCTGTTGCCATACCAGGAGTCTTATTGCCTGATCCATTCAGATGAGAATCCATTGGATTTTCATGTGAAATGGATGCTCCTGATATATGATCAAGAAGTCTAGATGGACTTGACATCCAGATCTCATCCTCTTTTTATGGGTAAGAGATTTATCAAGAGAGTGTGGGGGGCTTTTAGAAAGAACAGAGATGTCCTTGGGAGAGAGGACGACCATCTGAGTGTCAAATGACATTTCAGTGGTTAGTGAGGGTTCCCTTAGGAATACAACATCATCCTGTTGAGAGGATTGATGAGGAGCTGGATGGGAAGAGATTCTTGATTCATCTGTGAGGATGGAACAGATGTATCCATGTGTTCAGTAGGAACACAGTCATGTTCAGGGATCTCATCTTCCTGAACAGACTTTTTGGGCTTATTAGGCTTAAAAGGTTGTGAGAAAAATTATTTTATGGCCGGTACCTGTTATATGTGTGAATGTCATCCATCAGTGTTCATACTTGTGAACACTAGTTTGTCAAATCCTTCATAGTACTATGAGTATCAATGGGACAAACTAAAAGCACGGTAGGGACTTGGGACATTTCTGGTAATGTACCAGATGATCAAGGATATGCTAACATACCGCATGTCATTGAAATGATTTCCCTATCTTGAGAAGGATACTGTAAAGACATGTGATACGTAGATCAAAATAAATGTTTATGCACAATCAGGTTTTTCAGGTTAACCTTATAATCACATTATCAAAAACAGTATAAAGAAGAAGTGAAAAAGTCAAAAACACTTCTTGGTTATTTTTGAGATTATGATTACAGAGAAGTTTGAGAAGAAAAGAAAGTGGAATACTTACACATCATGACAAGAAGTCATGTTCATGCACACCTTGAAGTACAGACGAAGCTTTGTGAGGAATGAAGCCTGGTCCGAAGCCATTACACCATTATTATAAGCTTGAAGCTTAGACAAATTTTGTGTAAGTGCTCCATGCCAGGCGACATGCCTGACAAGTGATCATCCGTAGCCATGAGCAGTACTTCGAATTTTGAAGGTGATGAAGGTTTTCTTGATGATTAGAGGATCAAGAAAGTTTAAGTAGATTAATGAGAGAGAGATGAGAAATAAAAAAGGTGATTATTGATTTAAATAAGATTATTGGTTATTAAGATGACGGTAAGTATCTTCTCGAGTCGTGGGAGTTAGCATTGAGAATCAAATTTTGCAGAGAAATTGACAACTGTCACATCAGGTGCAAAGCTCAATAATTTTATTTGCATATCGGAAGAACCTTATCCTCGGAAGCAAGTTAAATCATCATTTGATGATTTTCGGAAGGAAGAGAGATCATCGGAAGGAGAAGAAACCAAAGTGGTTATGGATTGTAACAATGGAGGGTTTGAACATCGGATAGATATGAAGCAGTGACAATATTACCACTGATCCTATCCGTGTGTTGAGATAATCACTGAAAGAGACCAAGATTTCTTTAACAGTGGTTTATCAGATATCCATTGTTAGAACAATTTATGAAAATTATTCTTTTATATGTATGTGTAGGAAGGTTAATAAACATAATCTTAACTATGTTTATTAACTCATATTTATCATTCCCAATTTTGCCACAAAATTATGTCTTTTTACAATGTGAACTCTGTTTAAGACATAACAAGCCGTGTTTACTGCCTCAGCCCAGAAGGATAAAGGTAATCCTGAGTCTGCAAGCATGGTTCTTGCAGCTTCAATTAGTGTCCTGTTCTTTCTTTCTACAACTCCATTCTGAGCAGGAGTTCTAGGAGCACTATATTGTCTAAGGATTCCTTTAGAGATGCAGAATTTATCAAGAACTTGGTTCTTGAACTCTGTGCCATTGTCACTCCTTATTATTTTAACAGGGAGGCTAAATTGTCTCTCAAGATTAGTGATAAGAGCAATTATTTTATCAGAAGTCTCGTCTTTACTGAAAAGGAAGAAGGTCCAGCAAAATCTTCAGTAATCATCCACAACAACTAAACAATATCTTTTTCTTGCCGAACTGGCTACCTTCACTAGACCAAACAGATCCATATGAAGCAGATTAAGATAGTTAGTTGTTTTGGATTCCTCAATGGACTTATGTGAAGTTTTATGTTGATTTCCATTTAAGCAAGATTCACATTGACCTTCAAAGTGAAATTCTTTGAAAGGCAATCCTCTTACTAAAGAAAGGGTTGAAAGCTTATGAAGAGTTTAGTGATTAAGGTGACTGAGTCTTCTGTGCCAAAGAACAGTTTCAGAAGATGATGCTTTGGCTATCAAACATGTAGGAGAAGATGTTTGAGAGTCAGTAGACATATCTACAATGTAGACATTTCCACTTCTTCTAGCCGTTAGCAGAGTATGTTGATCAATCAAGATCTTTATTTTTGAATTTATTTCTGGAGAGAGAATTTTGCAACTATCTTTAGTGAAAAATGAACTAAAATTTTTGTCGGCTAGTTGAGAAACACTCAAGAGATTAAACTTGAGATTCTCAACTAAGCTAACATCTTTAAATTTCAAATTTCCACTTGAGACAGATCAGACCCCACTATCCAACCTTTTGCATTGTTTCCGAAGGAAACAGATCCTCCATTCTTTGGAATGAAGTTATTTAGAATGGATCTGCATCCTGTCATGTGCCTAGATCCTCCACTATCCACATACCAGAGATGATTTTGGTTTGAAGAGATTTTCTGCACATGAGGATCAAATACAATAGGTTAGACATGGGATATTTTATTTTATTTTATTTGTTTGGTTTATTTTGTTGTGTATCATTCATCAATTTCTGCATCATTAATAGCAGCTGTTGCTGATTCTGTTGGAGAAGATTGATTTGTGAATCTAAGGGAGAAGTGTTACCAACATTATGATAGTAAGAAACTGGGTTCATCGTAGAGAAAGGAGGTGGTGTTCCCAAAACAGAAGGTCTAGAGTTTGCAGTCAAGGAAGGAGGTAAGATGAACGAAGAATGGGGGTTTGGTCCAACAAATTGTTTACTTGTTGTTCTTACTTTCTTCATCTTATTAGGGAGGTTCCCTTTTGATGAAGATGCATGTTCAGCTTTCAACTTATTAGTCTTCAATCTAGCTTTCTCCAAAGGCATTTTTGTTCTGCAGTCTTCAGTAGCATGGTTGTACTTAAAACATTTTAAGCAGGCTGGAGAGAGAGATGAATAATTTGGGATGAAAGGTCTGTTTACCTTCATTATGGGGTAAGGAGGATGAGGATGAGAAGGAGGAAACTGGATATTAACCATAGGTCCTTTTCCTTTTTCAAGATTTGACTTCATGCTAGAAGAAAGACCCGATTTTGTTGTTTCTTCTGAACTGTGAGTAGAGCTCATATCAGGAGCAATCTCATTTTAAACTGAAGAGTTATTGTGTTGAACTGAGTTCAAATGAGGTTTTTCTAATCTTGTCAGATTTGTATTAGTGGGGTATACAAACCTAGAAGAATAGTTTGGCTGATACACCAATGGAGGTGTGTTTATTATTGGAGGAATTTCATCAGGAAGAAAGGTTGGTAAGATAGGTTCAGAAGTGGTTTCTTCCTTATTATTATCGATTGGGGTGTAATCCTCTGGTTGAGCAGTGTGATTGATTATACCCAATTCCGAATCTTGCTTTGCTGTAAACTTGCTTTTGTAAAAGCATTTTGAATCCTTTGCAAGACTCAACCCACTTTTCATAGCTCACTTGAGTTTGAGACAATTCATCTTTACAAGCATAATATTTTTCTCTTTGTAGATCAAATGATGCTTGTAAGTTGATTTTCTCAGTTTTTAAAGTGGAGATCTCGTTATCTTTAATTTTTATTAATTTTTCCACTTCAGAATTTTTATTGTCCAGGAGTTGTTCCAACTCCTGATTTTGCTTTTGAAGCAACATATTGGCTTTCTTTATTTTTTCAAATGCCTCTATGCATGCATCGGAACATAGTTTTTCTAAGGTAGAAGAAGATACCTGAGCATCAGAAGTATCTGCTTCAGGTTGAACAGAAGAAAAGGAGCCATGAGAGCAAATTCTGTTGGTTCAGAAGTGATGAGGGCATAGCCAACATCTTCAGGTAAACTGCTCCAGTCTATGTACTCTTGAGAGAAAAGAGCTCGTTGACTAGATGAGGAAGACTGGACAGCAGGGCCTGGTGCATTTATTTATGAAGAAGGAGCTGCAACAACTTGAAGTGAAACAGGATTGAGCTGGTGCATGCTACCATTGGCAGCTTGTACATATTGTGCATTGGAAGGAGAGTTTTGTACAATATGAGCTGATTCCTGAGGGTTGTTAGTCCTTTTAAAAGATGAGGAGGAAGAGGAAGAAGAATAAGGTGCAGAAGAAGTATGTGAAGTTATGTTTGGAAAAGTCACATATGGTGAGGTGTTAGAATTTGGAGCATTAGTGCATTCCCTGGCAAAATGTCCAGTGTCATGACACCTATAGCATTGGACATTAGCCTTATTTAGACCGATCCTGGTTTTTCCATGGATATCAGGAAATTTTCTTCCTATCCTCTTGTAGAACTTGTTAGTTCTTATGCTCAAGAGAGCTAGTTGATGGAGAATGTCCATCTCTTCCAAGTCATCACTTGGAACTTGATGAAGATCGTCCATGATAAAACACAGATTGTCAGAAAGGAGAGAATGGTCATCACGAGAAGAGAATGAAGAGGTGATGCCAGTAGTTATGTCAATGTGTTCATTATAACCCTGATCATTTATCACAGAGTTATGACTAAGAAGAGCTGTGTTCCCTTGAACATACTCTTTAGTTGATTTACCAGGTTTTATTAGTTTTCGTTTCTGGTCAATCTGTCGCTCAAAGGTGAGCAACTTACCATGAAGTTGGGTAAGTGAGAGTTTGCCAAAATCTGGTGAAGATCTCATAACTATAGAATAAGTTTCCCATTTTTCAGGAAGAGATCTTAAAAATCGATTAAGAACTGAGACAGGAGGGTACACTTGACCAGCTAATTTTAGTTCACTTAAGAGAGAAGTGAACCTTTCAAATTGCTGACTCAGTGACTCATTATTTAATTGGCAGAAAGTCTCATATTGTTGAGCCAATATTCCCTAGTGTTGGCTACAACATCATCGGTACCACCGAATTGCTCTTTTAGAGCATCCCATAAAGTCCTTAGCGGACTCATGGTGAAGAAGACCCGAATAAATTTCATTCGAAAGAGCCATAGCCAGCTGAGCATGTGCCTTGGCATCAAGCTCTAATTTTTGAAAGTCTTCTTTGGTGTAATTCCGAGGGTCCTTAGGGACATCGTCTCCAGTCTTCGTGTCCAGGAACATTGGTTTATGAGGTCCGAACATGACAGACTTCCAACATCCTGTATGATTATTTGACAGGAAATGTAACATCCGTCTCTGCCAAATATTGTATTGATGCCTAACCAAAATTGGTGGCTTTGTGGCAGAACCAGTGTTATGGAGATCTAAGGTGAATTTTCTGCCATGTGTTCAAACAGTTATGTGACACCTCGCATATTCCAGGTCAGCGCTTATATTATTTTAAATAATAATATGTTTTATTATTTCATACGTGGCACTAGAATAATTGTATTTAGTGTGACACGTGGCACAACAGCTAGAATACATCGATAATTCGAGGAATTATCGCACAACACTCGCACGTGTCTTGAATAACGAACGTTGGTGAAAGGATCAAATCACAGTACACTTTCTCTGCACTTAGGTTCTAGGGAATCTAAAATATTGGGAACAATGATTAAATGTCGAGAAACGATGATCGTAATCGAAAAATACGCGAAAATCGGTTCAAAACAAGAAAACTAGGTTTATTGGGCTTCTCTGGAACTCATCGCGGTACGCGATGTTCCCACAGGAGGAATCATAGCGGTACGCGACAGGCATCGCGGGGATTTGCTCCCGAAATTCTTCACGGTACGCGGAGATTATTTTAAACCTTCATCGC
This sequence comes from Mikania micrantha, assembly GCA_009363875.1. NCBI lineage: Eukaryota > Viridiplantae > Streptophyta > Magnoliopsida > Asterales > Asteraceae > Mikania > Mikania micrantha. The sequence goes on along the minus strand of CM018691.1, from coordinate 93,039,190 downwards.
GGTACGCGACAGGTGCCAGTCGACAAATCTTTATAAAATCAAGACCACCATGCCTATTAACTCCACTCTTTATCATTTCTCCGGTACTACACACCAACTTCGACTATTCCTCACTGATTTGACCCTTGGGAAGCCATGGGAGACCTCCATTGAAGCTCCAAGCTTGAAGGTTTGAAGAGTTGAGGCTTGAAGGATCACACTTGAAGTTTGAAGATCATCACCACCATCATTTTCCTGCGAGAACCTACTGTCTAGAGAGTTTAGAGGCTGTTCTTGTCGTCATCTTGGCATTTTTGAAGCATTAGAAGGTAGTTCTATACCCAAAACACACTTTCTTCACCTTTACACTCACATGCATGACTTTAAACACACATGTAAACACCCTAGATGCACATGCACGAATTTTAGTGCTGGGTTTAATGATGATTACATGATAGTTGATGATCTATGATGTTTAGAATAAGTTTTGTGACGATCCATGATAATGTTAATGTGCATGTTAATGATTTGGTCATAAATGGGTGTTTGTAGTAGCATGCATGAATGATCTAAGCCGATTGGTATGATTCTTGATATGGAAATGTTGTCATAAGTGATATTGATGATGATTTGCAAGATTAGAAATGGTTGATTTGTCAATATTTGATCACTTGGTGAACATTACTAACTTCAGTAACTTTAAGGTTACAAAGTATGTATTTTTGATGAAATAGTCACATTTGTATGTTTAGATTTATAAGTTATGTTTAAAATGATGTTTAGAAGTTAATATGATGGTTATTTGATGCATTGGAATGACTAAAATTGCTAATAGTATGATATTTAGGAATGTTACTAAATATAGTAACTTTATTTTACAATTTGGAGAATAGGAGCATGCTAGTCATAATGATTATGATTAAATATTTATTTAAGACTAATATGATGATATTATGATAAGATTTGTATCTAGACTTAGTGATATATGCATATCTTGTGACTTTCTAATTATGGCAACTTTTACGCGCAAAAACATGCTAAACCGACTATGTGTAACTATGTGCTATGTGATAACATGCTCACTTAGGATAAATATGTATAATAGAATAATCAGATTATGATTTATTGCTTGATTTGCCAAATGTGGAAACTTTCCTAAAGTAGGAACTTACTATAAATAGTAAGTTTCCTCACGAAAGTGATTTTGGTATCCGTACACATCACACGACACTAAGCCGTACGTTACACACACACTTGATCCAAAACCGTCACCAACGGGTCGTTAGGTCAAATACGATCGATACGGTCAAACACGGTCAACGCGACCCACAAAACAACTTGGAGTTGTTGAACTCAAACACGGTCCCGTGAGACCCACATGTATGCAAACACAAACTTATGGTACCTATGTGATATAGGTAACCACTAGCCGGCGAGCTACACTGTTCTCGTGAAGAACACGCACTACTTAACTCAGGTGAGTTTACGGCCCCACTTTTACTCTTTAACTGTTTTACTAAACTATTGGGGTGAGAATACAATGCAACTGTTTTAGATATATGACTGGTATGTTGTGAAAACCATTTTCGAGTGTAACTATTATCGCTTAAAGTCCTCACTTATCCTTACCGTTAGTTGTGGAAACAAACGAGTCGTAATTACGTAGTACTACTGGGTTTGACTAGCCCCACTCGGCACCAATGTTGACTGGAGGTCATAACGAGTGTAATTTCGATGTGAATTGCGAGTTCAGCGATGACTTGCGGAGGCAAACGGAAACAGTCTAGTTTCGGTAAGATGAACTGACACACTCCACGGATCGTAGTATCCAACAAACAACTTAACATACCCAGTATATGTCTGTTTACTTTTCTGTCTGTCTAAACCTGTGAACTCACCAACTTTTTTAGTTGACACTTTTCGCATGTATTCTCAGGTAATTGATGGAGCACACGCTAGGACGCACTCAAGGAAGCATTAAGGAGTCTCAATGGCATATAGACTCATGTCCTAGGCTTGTGTGTGCATTTGTTGGTTTTTGAAACAACTAGAACAATGTAGTGTCTGTTAAACAATTTACTTTCCGCTGAAAATTTATTTACTTATGATGTTGAAACATTTTCCGCTGCTTATTAATGAAACTATGTTATTTTACAAATCTGTGTGATTGTGTAACTCATATAGAGTCGTTCTATATGACCATGAGCTGTGATCCTGGCCACGTCACACCCACGTGGACTGACACCACGAGTGGGAATTTGGGGGTGTGACAGACTGGTATCAGAGCCTTGGTTATAGGGAACTAGGTTTGCATATAGTAAACTTAGACTATAGCCACTGCTCTACATTAGACACTACACTTGGAACTTTCACACTTATATTATTGTTATCACTGTAAATTAATACTGACTGACTTAGAACTTACAGGATGGACAATAACAAAGATCCGAAAGGAAAGGACACGGGGAAACGCTCGTATGAGTATGAGCTTACTGAGGAAGACAAGCAGAAGATTCAGGAGATAGTGGAGCAGGTATATTCTCAAGAGTCCAAGAGACTTCGACCCTCGACCAGCAGGGGACCATGGGACTGGTACCCTACCACCCTTGCTGTTTGGGCAAGGGAAGAGAGAGTACCTAAGTTACCTTTGTTAGGTGACACATCTACTGGACCATCACTACCACCTATTGGAATGCATATGGAGCGGGCATTCGCTGCACTGATCTCGCGTTATAGACGTGAGTCCTGCCAGCTACGCGTGATGACTGATGGGTTTAGGGATCTGTTGGAGCATAGTCAGCGCCTCCAGAAACATGTGGATAACTTGGAGGAGAGACTCGCACGCGTCGAAGGGACGCAGGATGACTTGGTCGCTAGGACTCAGGATGTGATCCAGCGACAGGAGGAGGTCACTACTGAGGTCACCGACATCCATGATAGGACTACGTTGCTCGAGGAGCAACAGGATTTCTTAGCCGGAGTGACACATGGACACGCTGGACGATTGGCAGCTGTGGAGGACGCCAACGAGGAGAACCTTGCCATGATCCAGGCAAGCGATGCCATGCTGAATGCATGGGTCGAACAGTTTATTGTGGAGCCACAGCCTGAGCCAGAACCCCAATTCGAGCCGGTGGATCTCGATGAGGAAGATTTTGATGAGGATCCAGACGAGGATCCAGACGAGGATCCTGATGAGGAGGACGATGATGGCCCTGCTGATAGTGGAGATTCACACTCCACGATTGTCTAGTTAGGATTTCTATTTCAGTATTCTACTTTTGTATCACTTAGCCGAGCGGGATGTGCTCGTGCAATTTTTGTAGCATCTCTTTTGGAAAATATTGTACACAAACTTATTATCATTAATGGAAAGATGCTTTACTTTGTTGCTTATATATATATCATGGCTATGACTATTGTTAACATGACATCTGACCTAACAATTGACTAACACTCTAACTTATGCTAACTAACATCCTAACCTTTCCATATAGAAACATGTCCGGAAGAGGAACCCATGCCCTTCGACTCAAACGTAAGGCAGAAAAGGCACGAATCGACATGATGGTCGAACGCAAATTCAACAAGGTACTCGCGGAGTACGAAGCTAACCGACATGCCAGTGAGACTAGTGGCACTAACAATGGTATTAACTTTTGCCTAACATGACTAACATAGTATAGGCAGTCTAGACACTAACACGTTGCAATGAAATCCGATGCACAGGATCGCATGGAGGAGTAGCAAAGGGATGCTCGTTTAAGGCGTTCCTGAGCTGCCACCCTCACAAGTTTCAAGGTACTGAAGGAGCAGTGGGACTGCTTCGTTGGATAGAGAAGCTGGAGTCAGTTTTCTCTATAGCTGAATGCTCAGATGAGAACCGGGTAAAATACGCCACGGGAACATTGGAGGGACCGGCCCTCACCTGGTGGAACACTCATGTCCAAACCCTTGGACTGGACACCGCAAACTCAATTCCATGGGACAACTTCACCAGGATGCTCCACGAAGAATACTGTCCTCGGGATGAAATTAGGAAACTGGAGGAAGAGTTCTGGGTGCACAAAATGGTAGGATCAGAAATCGAGAAGTACTGTACTCGGTTTCATGAACTGTGCAAGCTGTGCCCGGCGATGGTGACGCCGGAGTACAAGAAGATTGAGCAATTTATCAGTGGATTGCCGGAACAAATCCAGAGCACGGTCACTGCTTCCGACCACTCTACTATCCAACCACTGATACGCTTGGCACACAAGCTGACTGATCAGGCGGTAGCCCAAGGGAAACTGTCTAAAAGAGGTGAACACCTGAAGCCTCAAGAGCCCAAGCGAAAGTGGGAACCCAGCAATAACCGTACTTTCTCACCTCAACAACCGACCCAACATCGCCCAGCACCTGCCAAAGTTTTCACTGCCACCCAGCCAAACACTCAGAACAAAGGAGGATACCAGGGCAACAGCCCAAAATGTAACAACTGTAACTTCCATCACTTTGGCCCATGCAAGAGAGTCAAATGCACCAACTGTGGGAGAAACGGGCACATGGCCAAAGAATGCCGATCAAACCCCAACCCCAACCTCAATAAGGATAACACATTAAAGGGGTGCTTCACTTGCGGAAAGCCGGGCCACATGCGCCGAGATTGTCCGCAGAACAAGAATGCAGGTGGCAACCCGGCTAGGGGTCGGGCATTCGTGATCGGATCCGGTGAAGCTAAAGATGATCCGAACGTCGTTACCGGTACGTTTCTGTTGAATAATGTCTATGCTAGTATATTATTTGATACCGGTGCCGATAGGAGTTTTATCTCTAGTGAATTTAGCAAATTGCTTGACATGACACCAACACCATTAGATTATAAGTATACCGTAGAGTTAGCGGATGGAAAACTTATCGAAACACAACACATCATCAAAGGATGCGTTCTAACACTAGCGAACCATCAGTTGGTGATCGACCTGATGCCAGTAACCCTCGGAAGCTTCGACGTGGTGATTGGAATGGATTGGCTATCTGCAAATCACGCCGAGATCGTGTGCAATGAGAAGATCGTGCGAATTACATTGCCAAGTGGAGAGCAGATTTCAATTCAAGGGGAACGGCGCGGAATACCATTAAACATCATGTCTTGCATGAAGGCAAACAAATATTTGAGGAAAGGATACACGGCTATCCTAGCTCTTATCTCCGAACAACCAAAGAAGGAACGAAAGATCGAAGACATTGCTGTTGTCCGCGATTATCCAGAAGTCTTTCCTGACGATCTACCGGGACTACCACCAGCACGACAAGTGGAGTTTCAGATAGATCTAACACCAGGAGCAGCACCGATAGCCAAGGCACCATACCGATTGGCTCCTACTGAAATGCAGGAATTATCTAATCAACTACAAGAGTTGTTAGATAAAGGGTTCATCCGACCGAGTTTCTCACCTTGGGGAGCACCGGTCTTGTTTGTGAAGAAGAAAGACGGTTCATTCCGTATGTGTATAGACTACCGAGAACTGAACAAGGTGTCGATCAAGAATCGATACCCTCTACCTCGAATAGACGACCTGTTTGATCAGTTGCAAGGGTCAAGCTACTATTCAAAAATCGATTTAAGATCTGGTTACCATCAACTCAGAGTACAAGAAGGAGATATACCGAAGACAGCCTTCAGAACACGGTATAGACATTACGAATTTCTGGTAATGCCTTTTGGACTGACTAACGCACCGGCCGTATTCATGGATCTCATGAATCGGGTGTGTAAACCATATCTCGACAAGTTCGTAATCGTATTCATTGATGACATCCTGATCTATTCTAAGACTCGAGAAGAACATGCCGAACACTTGAGACGTGTCTTAGAACTACTGAAGAAGGAACAATTGTACGCGAAATTCTCCAAATGTGATTTCTGGATTCGCGAAGTGCAGTTCCTTGGGCACGTGGTAAACGCGAAAGGGATACATGTAGACCCAACTAAGATTGCGGCAATCAAGAACTGGACTGCACCTAAGACTCCAACAGAGGTACGACAGTTTTTGGGATTGGCCGGGTACTACAGGCGGTTTATCGAGGGATTCTCGAAGATCGCACAATCGTTGACGTCCCTTACGCATAAAGACAAGAAGTTCGAATGGGGAGAAAAACAAGAAGCTGCTTTTGACTTATTAAAGCAGAAGTTGTGCAGCGCACCTATCTTATCACTACCAGACGGGTGCGAAGACTTTGTAGTCTACTGCGACGCATCGAAGCAAGGACTCGGTTGTGTACTGATGCAACGCGAGAAGGTCATAGCTTATGCGTCACGACAATTGAAAGTGCACGAGAAAAATTACACGACCCATGATCTGGAATTAGGAGCCGTAGTATTTGCATTGAAGATCTGGAGACACTATCTGTACGGCACCAAGTGCACTATATTCACGGATCATAAGAGCCTGCAGCACATTTTCGACCAAAAGGAGCTAAACATGAGACAACGCAGATGGGTCGAGTTGATAGGTGATTATGACTGTGCAATCAAGTATCATCCCGGGAAAGCCAATGTAGTAGCCGATGCGTTAAGTAGAAAAGAAACAATCAAACGCGTACGAGCACTACAACTTACCATTCATTCTGAGCTACCTAATCAGATCCGAGTAGCACAACAAGAAGCCCTGAAAAAGGAAAACCTTATCCTCGAAGCTATGCGGGGTATGGATAAACAGATGAAACAGAAAGACGACGGAGCTTACTATCTGATGGACCGAATTTGGATTCCACGCTACGGGGGATTAAGAGAAGTAGTGATGGATGAAGCTCACAAGAGTCGATACTCAGTACATCCAGGTTCTGACAAGATGTACCACGATCTAAAGACAACTTATTGGTGGCCTAATATGAAATCAGAAATCGCAATCTATGTGAGTAAGTGTCTGACTTGCTCCAAAGTTAAGGTCGAATATCAGAAACCGTCAGGGTTACTCCAACAACCGGAAATCCCAGTCTGGAAATGGGAACAGATTTCCATGGATTTTATCACCAAGCTGCCAAAGACAGCAAGTGGTTGCGATACCATCTGGGTTATCATAGACCGACTCACGAAATCGGCACACTTCCTGCCGATCAAGGAAACTGATAAGTTGGAAAAGTTAACCCGAATCTACTTGAAGGAAATCGTATCCAGACACGGAGTCCCAATCTCTATTATATCTGACCGAGACAGCCGTTTCATGGCACATTTTTGGAAGTCCTTACACAAGGCACTTAGGACGAGATTGGATATGAGCACTGCTTATCATCCACAGACGGATGGTCAGAGTGAACGAACCATCCAAACTCTGGAAGACATGCTTCGAGCATGTGTGATTGATTTCGGTAATAGCTGGGAGACTCACCTACCTTTGGTGGAATTTTCTTACAATAACAGTTATCACACCAGCATCGGAGCTGCACCTTTTGAGGCACTTTATGGACGTAAATGCAGATCACCACTTTGTTGGGCAGAAGTTGGTGAAAGCCAACTGACCGGACCTGAGCTCGTGCACGAAACAACTGAAAAGATCGTGCAGATACGTAACCGAATGGCAGCAGCTCGGGATCGACAGAAAAGCTACGCCGACAAAAGGCGCAAACCTTTGGAATTCCAAGTGGGAGATCGAGTACTTCTTAAAGTATCGCCTTGGAAGGGAGTGATTCGATTTGGAAAGCGGGGAAAGCTAAACCCTCGCTATATCGGACCATTCGAGATCACTAAACGGATAGGCCCTGTGGCCTACGAACTACAGCTACCACATGAATTGAGTAGCGTACACAATGTGTTTCATGTTTCGAACCTCAAGAAATGCTTATCGGACGAGACGCTCGCAATTCCTTTGGAGGAAATCCAGATTGATGAACAACTTCACTTCGTTGAGGAACCGGTGGAAATCATGGATCGGGAAATCAAGAAGTTGAAACTCAGTAAAATACCAATTGTAAAAGTTCGTTGGAACTCACGCGAGGACCGGAATACACCTGGGAGCGAGAGGATCAGATGAAACAGAAATACCCTCACCTATTCTCCAACCAGACTAACACCAACAACACGAACTGAATTTCGGGACGAAATTTCTATTAACTGGGGGATGATGTGACACCTCGCATATTCCAGGTCAGCGCTTATATTATTTTAAATAATAATATGTTTTATTATTTCATACGTGGCACTAGAATAATTGTATTTAGTGTGACACGTGGCACAACAGCTAGAATACATCGATAATTCGAGGAATTATCGCACAACACTCGCACGTGTCTTGAATAACGAACGTTGGTGAAAGGATCAAATCACAGTACACTTTCTCTGCACTTAGGTTCTAGGGAATCTAAAATATTGGGAACAATGATTAAATGTCGAGAAACGATGATCGTAATCGAAAAATACGCGAAAATCGGTTCAAAACAAGAAAACTAGGTTTATTGGGCTTCTCTGGAACTCATCGCGGTACGCGATGTTCCCACAGGAGGAATCATAGCGGTACGCGACAGGCATCGCGGGGATTTGCTCCCGAAATTCTTCACGGTACGCGGAGATTATTTTAAACCTTCATCGCGGTACGCGACAGGTGCCAGTCGACAAATCTTTATAAAATCAAGACCACCATGCCTATTAACTCCACTCTTTATCATTTCTCCGGTACTACACACCAACTTCGACTATTCCTCACTGATTTGACCCTTGGGAAGCCATGGGAGACCTCCATTGAAGCTCCAAGCTTGAAGGTTTGAAGAGTTGAGGCTTGAAGGATCACACTTGAAGTTTGAAGATCATCACCACCATCATTTTCCTGCGAGAACCTACTGTCTAGAGAGTTTAGAGGCTGTTCTTGTCGTCATCTTGGCATTTTTGAAGCATTAGAAGGTAGTTCTATACCCAAAACACACTTTCTTCACCTTTACACTCACATGCATGACTTTAAACACACATGTAAACACCCTAGATGCACATGCACGAATTTTAGTGCTGGGTTTAATGATGATTACATGATAGTTGATGATCTATGATGTTTAGAATAAGTTTTGTGACGATCCATGATAATGTTAATGTGCATGTTAATGATTTGGTCATAAATGGGTGTTTGTAGTAGCATGCATGAATGATCTAAGCCGATTGGTATGATTCTTGATATGGAAATGTTGTCATAAGTGATATTGATGATGATTTGCAAGATTAGAAATGGTTGATTTGTCAATATTTGATCACTTGGTGAACATTACTAATTTCAGTAACTTTAAGGTTACAAAGTATGTATTTTTGATGAAATAGTCACATTTGTATGTTTAGATTTATAAGTTATGTTTAAAATGATGTTTAGAAGTTAATATGATGGTTATTTGATGCATTGGAATGACTAAAATTGCTAATAGTATGATATTTAGGAATGTTACTAAATATAGTAACTTTATTTTACAATTTGGAGAATAGGAGCATGCTAGTCATAATGATTATGATTAAATATTTATTTAAGACTAATATGATGATATTATGATAAGATTTGTATCTAGACTTAGTGATATATGCATATCTTGTGACTTTCTAATTATGGCAACTTTTACGCGCAAAAACATGCTAAACCGACTATGTGTAACTATGTGCTATGTGATAACATGCTCACTTAGGATAAATATGTATAATAGAATAATCAGATTATGATTTATTGCTTGATTTGCCAAATGTGGAAACTTTCCTAAAGTAGGAACTTACTATAAATAGTAAGTTTCCTCACGAAAGTGATTTTGGTATCCGTACACATCACACGACACTAAGCCGTACGTTACACACACACTTGATCCAAAACCGTCACCAACGGGTCGTTAGGTCAAATACGATCGATACGGTCAAACACGGTCAACGCGACCCACAAAACAACTTGGAGTTGTTGAACTCAAACACGGTCCCGTGAGACCCACATGTATGCAAACACAAACTTATGGTACCTATGTGATATAGGTAACCACTAGCCGGCGAGCTACACTGTTCTCGTGAAGAACACGCACTACTTAACTCAGGTGAGTTTACGGCCCCACTTTTACTCTTTAACTGTTTTACTAAACTATTGGGGTGAGAATACAATGCAACTGTTTTAGATATATGACTGGTATGTTGTGAAAACCATTTTCGAGTGTAACTATTATCGCTTAAAGTCCTCACTTATCCTTACCGTTAGTTGTGGAAACAAACGAGTCGTAATTACGTAGTACTACTGGGTTTGACTAGCCCCACTCGGCACCAATGTTGACTGGAGGTCATAACGAGTGTAATTTCGATGTGAATTGCGAGTTCAGCGATGACTCGCGGAGGCAAACGGAAACAGTCTAGTTTCGGTAAGATGAACTGACACACTCCACGGATCGTAGTATCCAACAAACAACTTAACATACCCAGTATATGTCTGTTTACTTTTCTGTCTGTCTAAACCTGTGAACTCACCAACTTTTTTAGTTGACACTTTTCGCATGTATTCTCAGGTAATTGATGGAGCACACGCTAGGACGCACTCAAGGAAGCATTAAGGAGTCTCAATGGCATATAGACTCATGTCCTAGGCTTGTGTGTGCATTTGTTGGTTTTTGAAACAACTAGAACAATGTAGTGTCTGTTAAACAATTTACTTTCCGCTGAAAATTTATTTACTTATGATGTTGAAACATTTTCCGCTGCTTATTAATGAAACTATGTTATTTTACAAATCTGTGTGATTGTGTAACTCATATAGAGTCGTTCTATATGACCATGAGCTGTGATCCTGGCCACGTCACACCCACGTGGACTGACACCACGAGTGGGAATTTGGGGTGTGACAGACTGGTATCAGAGCCTTGGTTATAGGGAACTAGGTTTGCATATAGTAAACTTAGACTATAGCCACTGCTCTACATTAGACACTACACTTGGAACTTTCACACTTATATTATTGTTATCACTGTAAATTAATACTGACTGACTTAGAACTTACAGGATGGACAATAACAAAGATCCGAAAGGAAAGGACACGGGGAAACGCTCGTATGAGTATGAGCTTACTGAGGAAGACAAGCAGAAGATTCAGGAGATAGTGGAGCAGGTATATTCTCAAGAGTCCAAGAGACTTCGACCCTCGACCAGCAGGGGACCATGGGACTGGTACCCTACCACCCTTGCTGTTTGGGCAAGGGAAGAGAGAGTACCTAAGTTACCTTTGTTAGGTGACACATCTACTGGACCATCACTACCACCTATTGGAATGCATATGGAGCGGGCATTCGCTGCACTGATCTCGCGTTATAGACGTGAGTCCTGCCAGCTACGCGTGATGACTGATGGGTTTAGGGATCTGTTGGAGCATAGTCAGCGCCTCCAGAAACATGTGGATAACTTGGAGGAGAGACTCGCACGCGTCGAAGGGACGCAGGATGACTTGGTCGCTAGGACTCAGGATGTGATCCAGCGACAGGAGGAGGTCACTACTGAGGTCACCGACATCCATGATAGGACTACGTTGCTCGAGGAGCAACAGGATTTCTTAGCCGGAGTGACACATGGACACGCTGGACGATTGGCAGCTGTGGAGGACGCCAACGAGGAGAACCTTGCCATGATCCAGGCAAGCGATGCCATGCTGAATGCATGGGTCGAACAGTTTATTGTGGAGCCACAGCCTGAGCCAGAACCCCAATTCGAGCCGGTGGATCTCGATGAGGAAGATTTTGATGAGGATCCAGACGAGGATCCAGACGAGGATCCTGATGAGGAGGACGATGATGGCCCTGCTGATAGTGGAGATTCACACTCCACGATTGTCTAGTTAGGATTTCTATTTCAGTATTCTACTTTTGTATCACTTAGCCGAGCGGGATGTGCTCGTGCAATTTTTGTAGCATCTCTTTTGGAAAATATTGTACACAAACTTATTATCATTAATGGAAAGATGCTTTACTTTGTTGCTTATATATATATCATGGCTATGACTATTGTTAACATGACATCTGACCTAACAATTGACTAACACTCTAACTTATGCTAACTAACATCCTAACCTTTCCATATAGAAACATGTCCGGAAGAGGAACCCATGCCCTTCGACTCAAACGTAAGGCAGAAAAGGCACGAATCGACATGATGGTCGAACGCAAATTCAACAAGGTACTCGCGGAGTACGAAGCTAACCGACATGCCAGTGAGACTAGTGGCACTAACAATGGTATTAACTTTTGCCTAACATGACTAACATAGTATAGGCAGTCTAGACACTAACACGTTGCAATGAAATCCGATGCACAGGATCGCATGGAGGAGTAGCAAAGGGATGCTCGTTTAAGGCGTCTCAATGGCATATAGACTCATGTCCTAGGCTTGTGTGTGCATTTGTTGGTTTTTGAAACAACTAGAACAATGTAGTGTCTGTTAAACAATTTACTTTCCGCTGAAAATTTATTTACTTATGATGTTGAAACATTTTCCGCTGCTTATTAATGAAACTATGTTATTTTACAAATCTGTGTGATTGTGTAACTCATATAGAGTCGTTCTATATGACCATGAGCTGTGATCCTGGCCACGTCACACCCACGTGGACTGACACCACGAGTGGGAATTTGGGGGTGTGACAGAGTTATGAGTAAATCAACAAGTAATGAGTACTCAAGGTAGTTTGTTTGAATGATTTTTGAACACTTTAGAGTTTCAAAAATCAATCTTCAGCAGATTATGAAAAGTAGATGAACACAGAAAACTAAACACCAAGATATCAAAGAGAGCTTTGAATTTTAGACTTGATGGTTAAACCAAGACTAAAGAACAAGGCTCTGATACCAATTGTTGAAAATCAGTGACCTGAGGAGAGGCTGATTTAACCAGGAACAAGAGCTTTAGATACTTAGCCAAAGCTTTTGGTATTAGCTCCCTCTAGGGTTGCACTTAAGTTTAGTTATTTTGGTTGTTTAGTTTTCTTGTTTAAAGAAAAGACAGAACATAAAACAGAAAGGCAACACAAAGAAGATTCAGAAAAGTGTTGTATCTAATACTGAAGATGTTGGGGTATAAATAGCCCTGACAATTAATGTTTCAGGACAAATACAAGAAAAAGACAAACAGATAAGACTGAAGACACTTTTACAGACACTGTAGCATCAGAATAGTACAAGTGCAAAGTCAACTTAGGATCTTCAAAGATCTTGAAGTCTTCCGAGGTTCAGACATTTGTACTGATGCTAATGCTATGGAGTTATTCTTTCGGAAGTTCTTCATAGGAAACTGATTAAAGGAATCAGTTATACTTTTATCTGAAGCTGATGAAAGAAACACTTATTCTTTCATCAGAAGACAGTCATTTATTCTTTCATCAGAAGATCATCATCGGAAGCTGATGTAGATGCATAAGTCTTCCGAAGTAATGTTTTTCTTCCGAAGCTTGTCTTCTGATGGAGCCTTTCAATAGTGCCTTCCGAAGTGTATTTTATCTTCAGAAGCTAATGTCTTCCGAAGCATCTTCTGAATCTTGTCTTCCGAAGTGTTTATTATCTTCGGAAGCAGATGTCTTATGTAGGTAGTGTCCTGCAACATTTATTCAAATGGATTATTTGAAGGGTGGTTTTGCTTCGTCAGTCCTTATTTTTCCAACACCTGGAGAAATTCAAAATAAATTGCCGATAGTAACCGGCTAGTCCAAGGAATGAACGAATCTCCGTTGGTGTCTTCGGTGTACTCTAATTCTTCATAGTTTCAATCTTTGTAGGATCCATGTGAACACCTTTTTCATTGACTATGTGTCCCAAGAATTACACTTCCTTAAGCCAAAATTCACACGTAGAGAATTTGGCATACAGTTGCTCTTTCCTTAAGATCTCCATAATCAACTTAAGGTGTTGTTCATGTTCTTCTTTGCTCTTAGAATATCAAAATATCGTCTATGAATACCATGACAAATTTATCAAGTATGGCCTGCAAACACGGTTCATGAGATCCATGAAAACCGCAGGTGCATTGGTAAGGCCGAAGGGCATTACCAGAAATTCATAATGGCCATATGTCGTTCTGAAAGCTTTCTTGGGAATATCATCTTCATGAACGTGAAGCTGATGATACCCAGACCGTAGGTCGATATTCGAAAACCATGCCGAGCCTTGAAGTTGATCGAAGAGATCATCGATGCGCGGCAACGGATATCGACTCTTAATGGTCAGCTTATTCAACTCGCGGTAATCGATACACATTCGGAATGACCCGTCCTTCTTTTTGACAAATAAGACCGGTGCACCCCATGGAGAATGGCTCGGGCAAATGAATCCTTTATCAGACAATTCTTGTAATTGACTCGCCAATTCTTGTAACTCCGAAGGCGCAAGTCTGTAAGGAGCTTTGGCGACTGGGTTCGCACCAGGTATTAAGTCAATTCGAAATTCTACTTGACGTTCTAGTGGAATCCCCGGCAAGTCTTTTGGAAATAATTCTGGAAAATCTCTTATCACAGGAACGTCTTTGATGCTCTTGCTTTGCTCCTTCTTTTCTACCACATGTGCTAGAAACACTATGCATTTCTTCCTAAGATATTTATGGGCTTTGGTACATCACATCAGCCTAAGACCTTTACTAGGAGTTTCCCCGAAAACTCTTAGAGTTTCACCCGAAGGTAAGGGAATACGGATGAATTTCTCATGACAAATTATTTCCTCTTTGTGGGTGGTTAACCAATCCACGCCTATGATAACATCAAAGCTACCAAGTTGCATAGGTATGAGATCGATTGGGAAAATGTGATCGTTTAAGTTCACAGTACATCCAATGATAATAGTGTCAATATCAATAGTATTTCCATCAGCCACCTCCACGTTGAATGGTTTGTCTAGTTGAGTATGTGTTTAACCAAGTGTATGTTCAAAATCATATGAAACAAAACTTCTATCAGCACCAGAATAAAAAAAAATAGATGCATAAGTGTTGTTAATCAGAAATGTACCATTGACAACATCCTAGTTGGCTTGAGCTGCTAGAGCATTCAATTGAAAAGCTCTGCCTCTTGCCACCCTTTGATTATTCCCAGTCAATCTTTGGCACTGATTTCTAAAATGACCCACATCAACGCACTCATAATAGGCTCTTGCCTGTGTAGGTATTTGGCGAATGGGTACAGCTTGAAGTGGTTGTGCATGCGGAGCAGGCAGTGCAAGCGGTGCAGGTTTCATCCTTTGTGCTTGCGGTGCACTCCTACATACATTAGCAAAATGACCATACTTTCCGCAGTTGTTGCAGACGTGACATGGCAAGTTAGGTGCATGGTGATATCTGCAGACATTACATTGGGGAGTGGCCCCAACATAATTTCTGGTGTTTGAGTTTCTTGATGATTGTTGAGTAGCTTGAGCAGTAGAAGTAGTAACAGCAAAGCTTCTGGCCTTTCGTTTTCGACTACTGCTTTTGGATGAGCTAGCTGTTTCAGTCTTGACTTCAGTTAAAGTCTCTTTTGCAGCTGTCTTCGTTTCAGTCTTCTTTGTTCCTTTCCGTGTAAGGGTACCAGCCTTAACATGATTATCCGTCAAAGTTGCAGATAGGCAGATTGCAGCTTCTAGTGTGGTAGGGTTGCTACCAAAGACAGTGTCTTGTATATGCATAGGTAGACCGCTTATGTACTTCTCAATTGCTCTCTCCAATGGTGTCACTAGACAGATCATGAAAGCGAGAATTATATATCACATTCTCACCGCTGTCTTGCTTAAGTTCCCATAACTCAGCTTCAAGTTTCCTCATCTCACTGCGAGGACATAACTCTGTGGTCATTAGAGCTTTGACTTCAGTCCAAGTCAGTGCTAGGGCTGCATCAACTCCCCTAGTTCACTTTTTGCCATTCCACCAAGTTAGTGCTCTCTTTTGGAAAACACTGGTGGCATAGCGCACATTCAAGTTCTCAGGGCAGTCACTATTTATAAAGGTGCTCTCAAACTACTGTAACAGACCAGTTGTCACACCCCCAAATTCCCACGTGCAATGTCAAACCACGCAGGTGTGACGTGGCCAGGATCACAGCTCTTGGTCATATAGAACGACTCTATATGACTTACACAAACATACCGTCTGAAAATAAAACAAGTTCCAATAAAACGCAGCGGAAAAGTTTAATGTTTAAAGCAGCGGAATAATAAATGGTTACAGCGGAAATGTAAATTGTATCAGACACTACACAATTAATATTGTTATAAAAGACATGAATCCAAAACATAAGCCTAGGACTAGAGTCTAAATGCATGAGACTCTCCTTGTGATTCCTCCAGTATGTCCTAGCTTGTGCTGTTCAGTTACCTGAGAATACATGCGAAAACGTGTCAACTATAAAGTTGGTGAGTTCACAAGTTTAAGTAGTTGAAAGCAGTAAACAGATATATACTGGTATGTTAATTTGTTTGTTTTGTTGGATCCACGATCCCGAGTGTGTCAATTCATCTTACCGAAACTTAGACTTGTTGTTTGCCTCCCTGGGTTATCGCGGTACCCAGCAAAAGCTCGATATTACACTCGTTATGACCTCCAGTCAACATTGGCGCCGAGTGGGGTTTGTCAGGCCCAGTAGTACTATGTAATAACGACTCGTTTGTTACACAATTAACGGTAAGGGTGTGACGACTTTTGTTGCGAAACAGTTACACTCAAAAGTTGTTTTACAACATCCCAGTCATACTTCTAAAACAGTTGCATAATATTCTCACCCCAAAAGTTTAACAAAACAGTTAAGTATAAAAGTGGGTCTGTAAACTCACCTTAGTGATAATCTGATAAGATAGCGTAAGCTCCTGCTTGGTAAACGTGTCGGTCACCGGCTACCTATATCGTATAGCTTACGTGAGTTCGTGTAAGTGACCGTGTTCATGTTCGTGCTCGTGTTTGTGCTCCATAACTCTTGGTTGTTATGTTTGCCCATGTTGGTCCACATTGACCGTGTTTGTTCGAGTTTGCCCGTGTTTGACTGTGTTTGGTAGTGTTTGACCGTGTTTGACTGTGTTTGACCGTGTCAAGTCAACGACCCGTTGGGGAACCGTGTGTCGGTTTTGAATCGTGTAACATTCGTGTTAGTGCTCATCGTGTGCAAAACGCGCAAGTCGCGTTCATGGATAACTTACTATATATAGTAAATTTCCATTCATGGCAAGTTTCATAACACGTATCGTTTTTAAAGTTCTAGCATGCTCGTTAAGCCCTACGTGATCGTGTTATCACTTAGCACGTTGTCATACGAAATCATATAAGTCACGTTTGCATACAAAAGTTTCCTAAAAAGGAAAGTTTCTAAATCTAGTAGGTGTGATATCGGAAACCATCTAACTTAGCATACAATCATCATATTAAGTCATGTTAAGCCATCTACCATGTTCAAAACATACAAAACGTTCATAAACCGATATTCCATAAAATAAAGTTTCTATAAATAGTAACTTTGTAAATTTACATACAAATGATCATTCTAAACATACTTAAGCCATTTTCATGTCACAAATCATCATGTGGTATTGATGTGTTGTAAAACACATCTATTTTTCCATTTGTTTTTGTTAAGTTTCAGTACTGTTTTATTCAGTTTTAGAGTCGATTTAAGCTGGTGCTTCACATTTCTGTAATTTGATGCTTGTAGGTAATAAACATGTTTATTTGGTGCTAAAGTACAAAGAAACAAGCTCCCGGTTGGGCGAGAACGGACCTGGAATCAAAGAAGGCCAAAAACTGAATTCTGGATTCCCTCGCGCTACGCGACAACCAACTGAAACCCTGTCGAGCTACGCTAGAGGTGGGAAAGACAAAAATACCCTCTGATGTTTGTCGCGCTACGCGACAGATTTGGAGGTATCTGTCGTGATACGCCACAGGTCTAAAATCGCAGTTTTTTAGTTTTAAGCAAAAAAGTCAAAAAAGAAAGGGGAGAACACGTTTTTGAACGGCTGGAGGTGACTAGGAGGACGAGGAAAGGCCATTCTAAGGTGAATCAAAGGTTGGGAAAGCATTGGATTGAAGATTGAAGGCCTAGGTCAATTACTGTGTGTTTTTGATTATTGGATGGTTTACTACGTACGAGTTTATCATAGGAGTTATTATCTTGATATAGATATATTAGATGTGCAACCAATCTTGATAGCCGTGAGGTGAGAGATTGCCGGTTTGTCTAGGGTGTTAGATTTTCTAGTTTAGAAGCTTTGTGAGAAGATCTTTCTAATTCATCTTATATCTTTGTTTACCGAATCCAATAGGAAAACCCAAGTCATCCCTAGCATTTAAGTAAACTGTGACTTTCGCGCTGTGAGGTAGATTGTTCAACAGTTACTTCTTAGGTGTTTTGAGATTATCGTGCCGTGAGGTAGATTGTCTAGCGGATACATTTTGAGTATAATTGGATGACCTGTGAGGGAAATCCATTTAACCAGTGGTTTAACGGCTTCTAGGACTCTTAGTTGACAATCCTTGAGAAGGGTCGAGGGTGCTCCAGGTTTCCTTTGAGTTTAGTATTTTAAGATCCCGGTATCACATTGTTTCCATTACCGATAGATTCTTTGTTGAACATGTGTAGGATTCATGCCTAGGTAGTGTTCTTTCTGCGTCTGATTTTCGTTTTAGTCTGGTGTTTTCTCTTTAGCTTTCTTTTAGTTATTCTTAGTTTTGTTAGCAAAACCCCCCTCCTTATTATTATTATTTTATTTAAGTACAAATTTTGTATAGATAAGTCATAGAGTCTAGTTAGTACAGTCTGTAGAAGTATGTGGGTTCGATATCCGGACTTGCTTTGCTCTGCTACATACGATAGGTACACTTGCCTGTCGGTAGCTTAGGTTTTAGAGAGTCTAGATTTATTACTTTGTGTCTATTTTAGAGTCGGTTTTAGTTAGTTTATTAGCTAAGCTCCGTCGACATCAGGTATCATCGAAGAACATATAATCATACACATTTAGTCAAAATCATTGTTTATCAGGAATCGGTTTTCAAAAGTTACTAATAATAGTAACTTGGTCAAATATGACCGCAATCAACATCAATTTAAGTTTCTAAGTCTCCTAACCATCATATCATCATCAAAGTAGCAAGTTCATATACATACATAATCATAAACTCATCATTTTCAACAAGTTGTAACTAAAAAGTTACTATAATTAGAAAGAATCATAAATAACCCTTTCTTACTCATAGAAATCATGTTCTAAACCTTAATATCATCCTAATATCATCTTAATAGCAAACATATACTCATGCATGTTCATAATATCATCATCATCATAAGAATGTAACTAAAAAGTTACTAAAAATAGCAAGTTTGTCATATATTCATATTTTAACCATTTTGACTATTCCAAATCATGTAGAATACTAGCAATATCATCAATAAAAATCAAAAATCCATCTAGCATCATTAGATCATGCATGCATGTGGGTAAATCACCCATTTATGGCCAAAGCATGTACTTTTCTCATGCACATTCATATGGATCATCATAAAACATTAAATCATCATCATGGATCATTAAATACAGTAGATTTAATAGCAAACGCAGATTCAAATTATAGAAAATTCGTGCATGTGAAGGATGTGTGCTTGCATGTGTGTTTAAAGGCATGCATGTGTGCATAGATGTGTTTTTAAGCTACAAGAGTCATGTGGCTACCTTCCAAAGCTTCAAGAACAGTGACATGATGAATGAACAGCTCCTATGCCTTCTGGATTCTCTGGGTTCAACAGAAAACAAGAGAGGGTGGTGATGCTCAAGCTCCTATGTGGTTCTCAAGCTTCAATCCTTCAAGTTGGAGCTTCAAGAGGTCCTTCAATGGCTTCCTTGGGGTCTAATCAAGTGTTCCAGATGAGGATGGTCGAGATATGGCGTGCAAGGTTGTTTAAAATGATTAAGATAGATAGATTTGACATAATGGTCTTGGTTTTACAAAGAGTTGGCATTTTGGACTCGTCGCGTACCGCCGAGAGGGTCAAAGATCCTCTCAACGTACCGCGAAGAAATTCGGGATTCAAACTCCCCGCCCATCCAACGCGTACCACCATGGGATTCCTTGTGGGCACCGCGTACCGCGGTGGGTCCCAAAAGAGCCCAATAGGCCCAATTTCAATGGTTTGATTCGTTCGTCGACGTTTTCACGCTTTCGAACTATTGTTTGTCCTCGTTTGAACTTCCAAGTTCAATGTTTGAGCGTTTCGTGAGGTTTCGACTGTTTTGTTACACGATGTGCTAAACGTTCACCAACGTTCGTGTGTTTTGACACGTGTGTGCGGTTTCTTGATAATTCCTCAAATTATCTTGTTGTGTGTCAGTGTTCGTACTGTCGTGCCACGTGTCACACTAAATTAAACTAATTCTAGTGCCACGTATACAAAAATCATTTAAATAAATAAAGTGCTGACCTGGATTTTTACGGGGTGTCACAACAGTGGCTCCCTCAGCACCCGTGAATTTTGTCGGGTTGCAGGAATTAAAGTGTTTGAAAGTGCAAACAGGTGGGTTTGCACCACTCCTGTTTTGGTTGAGAGTTTGATTGGCTTGATTCATTTGTGTCACCAATCCAATAATAAGATTTGCTAACTCTTGCATGCAAGTGTTGGCATTACTGTTGTTAGCATTCCCATCGTTGTTGTTTGTGTCATCTTCGTTGTGACGGCGTTGCGACATGTTTTTGAGGATGTTTAGAAACATGTTACTACTGTTTACAACGTAAGTCATACAAAATAAGGTCAAATGAGTTCAATTTAACAGTTAGGATTACATATATGGAACTATATTTTTCTCCTATCTGTTGTTAAACCTGTAATAAAGCATTAGTTTCCTAATGTTATACTAAAGCATCCTAATTGGTCATATCTAATATTAACTAATCATTCCTAAGTTCAAACATTTTCCCCACCCTATAATAACACTGACAACCTCCCGATACAATGCAACAAGTTTATATATAGGCCATACATAGACTTGACCGCAGTCGCATCATCCGTTGTCCCACCAACGTTGCAATGCACCACGATTATGCCCTTGTTAGAAATTAGGATATACATATGTTTCCCAAGCATTCCACTTCACAATCTTATCCTATGGGGAATAATCATGTGTGAAGTGTTTTCAAGTACTTCTGACATCTAGGTTCACCTAATGTCTAAGTTCACCTGACTCTAGGTGCACCTATTTTCTAAGTTCACCTAATGTCTAAGTTCACCTGACATTTAAGCTCCCCAAATGTCTAAGTTTACTATATGTTCACCTCATCATCAAGTGTTCATATCATCACTAAGCGTACGTATCATCACTAAGCGTTTATATTGTGTAACATCAGTACCGGAAACGTCGCCGGAACAGTGATCGGAACAGTAACTTGCATAGTAACTCAGGTACAAACTACATGAAGCTAATACTTGTGCACAAGATACGTAAATGCTATGCTATATGAATGCTATAAACTTGAATGCTAAAGCTATCAGCTATGGTAGAACATACTGTTTTGGCCTCTCAGTGCTTGCCATAGGGTGTTCTCCATAGTCGGGACTTGAAGGAACAGACCGTTGGTCTCTCAGTGCTTGCCATAGGTTGACCTTCATAGTCAGGACTTGGAGGAACAGACTGTTGGCCTCTCAGTGCTTGCCATACAGTGATTCCTCATCGTCCACTCATGGTTGTGATATGTGACTGGGACGATTTGAGTTTTCATTGGTTGACTTTGTGTCTTCTTAGAAATCCTTTATCGAAACCCCGAAGTTGCTCATCACATCTAGTTCCGATATGGATTGATACTGAATTCCTTAGGGCGTCCGGTTGTTCATATCGGTAACTCTCAAAGCTAGACCGCCGATGCTATTGTGTGAATGCTGAAATCTTATAAACATATTGCTAAAGCTATGATGGGAACAGGATTGGATGGTAGGTACAATGCTTAATTATCATTAACAACAATGCCATATGTGGTTTAGTATGTGGTGGGATGGCGTCTGGGCAGGTTGTAGGCTCGACCCTTTCGTATGCCCTATATATAAGCATACCGAATTGGATATTATAGGTGGTGTTAATGAGGTTAAGGTTGTACCGAAAAAGTTTGCTAAAGCTATTTTCAACTACTAAACTATATGAACTCACCAACCATTGTGTTGACTTTGTTTTCTTACATGCTTTCTCAGGTGACGTACAGGAATAGGCTAAGGCTTCAGGACTGCATGCTAGGATACCCAGATAGAGGACCTAGTAGAATTTTAGAAAAGCACATCTTTTGATATTGATACGAATCTCTTTTGATATCTTGTACAGATACAAGATAGAAACATTTGATTCTTTTGATAGGTTTACTTGGTTAAATTATCAAACATTGATATTGTAATTTAACTTTGTAATCTTAGTTTAATGCTATTCGTGCTTTAGTTATTCTTAACATTGATGCTATGTAAACAATCTGATCAACACGATTATCACTCACGATATCACACCCCGAGAAACATTTGATTCTTTTGATAGGTTTACTTGGTTAAATTATCAAACATTGATATTGTAATTTAACTTTGTAATCTTAGTTTAATGCTATTCGTGCTTTAGTTATTCTTAACATTGATGCTATGTAAACAATCTGATCAACACGATTATCACTCACGATATCACACCCCGAGAACCTTCCGCCCGGCGGGTAAGTCGATCCGTCCCGCCGGCTCGGGGTGTGACAGATTGGTATCAGAGCTCAAGGTTATAGAGAATAATAGGTCATTTACTTGAACGGTTTGGCCTAGACTATAACTTAGGGACCCTCATGTAGAGAACATAGGATTTATGTTTGTTTGCATTGTGTCTTCTGCATTCGATCACTGCACTAACCAATATTCTTTTGGTTATGATCAGAATGCCGCCCAGAAGACAACCGACTCCGCAAACCTCAGCACCTCACTCATCTACTCCTACACCACCAGATTCACCACCGCCACCTCCTCCTCCTCCACTAGACCCTCCTCCGAACCCGAATGCGGGTCCATCTCTTGATCCTGCTACCATTGCTTCGGCAACACTGCTGAGCAGCCAACTGACGAGCCAACTTAAGGATGTCATCCCAGAGATGATAAACAGGATCCAAGGCCACGGCAGCAACTCTGGCCATACTACTGAAGAAGCTAGTGGAAACACTGGCACTACTTATGACTGCTCCTACAAGTCATTTGTAGGATGCAAGCTTTCGAGTTTTACTGGTGTTGAAGGAGCTGTTGGACTGATCCAATAGCTGGAAAAGATGGAGAACGCCCTGGACATAAGCAGTTGTCCGGAACATCACAAGGTTCGATATGCTACTGGGTCTTTCAGCAAACGGGCCTTAACATGGTGGAACACCCAGATCAGAGCTAGAGGCAGAGATGAAGCACTGGCAATGCCTTGGGCAGATTTCAAAATCCTTCTGAGGAACGAATTCTGCCCGAAGCATGAATTACAGAAGCTGAAAATGGAGCTCTCAAACCATGTGATGAAGGGAGCTGATCACATGACTTTCACCACCCGCTATCACGAACTGGTAGCTTTGGTGCCAGAGATGGTGCCAACTCTGGAGAAGCTGATAGACAGATATGTGGTAGGATTACCCTCCTACATACAAAGCATTGTATTGGCTGCAAACCCTGCTACTTTAGAGTCAGCCATCTCCTTGTCAGCTAAACTCACCGATGTGATGGTGAAATCAGGAGTTTTGAAGAAAGACATGGGCAAAGCTAAGGAAGAACCGTCAAAGAAGCCCGAACATCACCAAAAGAAGAAACAAAAGGTCGTCAAGAACTATGTGATGGCCACTCCCCTCCAACAAGTTACTGCAGCACCTGCTCAGGTTGCACCCAAAAACTATGTGGGAATGCATCCTTAGTGTGCACAATGCAAATTTCATCATCCTGCTATGGCGCAATGCAGGAAATGCAACAACTGTGGCCGATTAGGTCACCAAGCTCAGTAGTGTTGGGCTCCAGCAACTCAAGCTATAAACAATGCAGCTGTAGCACTTCCTCCACCACCAAGACCTGGCAATCATAACAACAACAACAGGGGATGCTATAACTGTGGAGAATTAGGCCATTTCTCCAGAGATTGCCCAAATAGAGTACAACAGGGAGCCCAAGCACCACGTGAAAGGGCTTTTGTGATTGGAGCCAATGTAGCACGCCAAGACCCTAACGTGGTCACTAGTACATTTCTTATACATGACTCTTATGCTTCTATTTTATTTGACACTGGTGCAGATCAGAGTTTTATTTCATCTGACTTTGCATGCCAACTTAACCTTTCTGAGGAAACTTTAGACTCCCCTTATATCATCGAAGTAGCGAATGGGAAACAAATCAAAGCTAGCACTATACTTAGGAACTGCCCACTTACACTTATTGATCATACATTTACCATCGACTTGATACCGATGGAGCTGGGCAGTTTCGAAATCATAGTTGGAATGGATTGGCTATCTCTCAATAGAGTGGAAGTCATCTGTTCTGAAAAGCTACTTTGGATTCCATTGACGAGTGATCGTGTATTGGATGTTCGTGGGGACCAAGTAAAGCATAGTGTCAAAATCATATCTTGCATCAAGGCGCGTAAGTGTCTACAGAAGAAGTGTGTAGCTTTCTTGGCTCATGTGGTGGAGAAACAGAAAGACAAGAAGACAATTCAAGACATGCCAATAGTAAAGGAATACCCTGAAGTGTTTCCTGAAGACCTACCAGGTTTGCCACCTGTGCTACCGGTAGAGTTTCGTATTGACTAGATTCCTGGAGCAAAACCTGTTGCTAAATCTCCTTACAGGTTAGCACCTTCAGAGATGCAGGAATTTTCGAACCAGTTACAGGAACTACTAGACAAAGGTTTCATCCGACCGAGCTACTCACCTTGGGGAGCTCCGGTTTTGTTCGTGAAAAAGAAGGATGGATCTTTTCGGATGTGCATAGACTACAGAGAGCTAAACAAACTAACCATCAAGAATCGGTATCCATTACCGAGGATTGATGATTTGATTGATCAATTGCAAGGATCTCAGTATTCTTCGAAGATTGATTTGCGGTCTGGATACCATCAGCTTAGAGTACAAGATGAAGACATACCGAAGACGGCGTTTCGTACCAGATACGGGCATTACGAATTTATGGTGATGCCTTTTGGATTGACGAATGCCCCAGCGGTTTTCATGGATCTCATGAACCGTGTGTGCAAGCCGTATTTGGATCAGTTTGTTATTGTCTTCATTGATGACATCCTGATCTACTCTAAAAGCGAAGCAGAGCACGAGCAACATCTCAGAATGATCTTGGAGCTGTTGAAGGAAGAGAAACTCTATGCCAAATTCTCAAAGTGTGAATTTTAGTTGAAAGAGGTTCAATTCCTGGGTCATGTAGTCAACCATGAGGGAATACATGTTGATCCTGCCAAGATTGAAGCAATAAAGTACTGGGACACTCCGAAGACACCGACGGAGATACGTTCCTTTCTAGGCTTAGCAGGCTATTACAGAAGGTTTATCTCAAACTTTTCTAAGATAGCCCTGCCACTCACAAAGCTAACACAGAAAAGCGAGCCGTTTGTTTGGGAACAGAAGCAAGAAGATGCCTTTCAGACCTTGAAGCAAAAGCTATGTGATGCTCCAATCTTATCTCTCCCAGACGGTTGTGATGACTTTGTAGTGTACTGTGACGCATCCCATCAAGGACTCGGCTGTGTGTTGATGCAGCGAGACAAAGTTATTGCGTATGCCTCGAGACAACTGAAAATACATGAGAAGAATTACACTACTCATGATCTGGAACTGGGAGCTGTGATATTCGCCTTGAAGATTTGGAGGCATTACTTATATGGCACGAAATGTACTATATACACCGACCACAAGAGTCTGCAACACATATTTGATCAGAAGGAACTCAACATGCGACAGCGCCGTTGGGCTGAGCTTCTGAATGATTAAGACTATGTAATCAAGTACCATCCGGGCAAGGCAAACGTTGTAGCGTATGCTTTGAGTCTGAAGGAACGGGTCAAACCCTTGCGCGTTAGAGCAATGGGAATGACTGCGCAGACAAGCTTACACGACAGCATTATTCAAGCACAACAAGAGACAGTTGAAAGAGGAAACTTAAAGAAAGAATTAGATTTTGGAGAAGAAAGGCAACTTGAAACAAAGCCTGATGGAATTATCAACTACAAGGATCGTGTGTGGATTCCTGCAGTGGATGAATTGAGGAAACTTATATTTGATGAAGCACACAGAACTAAGTACTCTGTGCATCCCGGTGCTGATAAAATGTACCAAGACTTACCGGCGTTTTATTGGTGGCCGGGTATGAAGAAAGATATAGCTGAGTACGTCGGTCGATGCCTTACGTGTGCCAAGGTAAAGGCGGAACACCAGAAACCGTCAGGTTTGCTGGAACAGCCAGAAATTCCACTGTGGAAATGGGAACAGATAGCTATGGACTTTGTTACTAAGCTACCCCGCACTTTCAGTGGACATGACACTATTTGGGTCATCATTGATCGATTAACCAAATCTGCGCATTTCTTGCCGATGCGAGAAAGTTACACGAGGGATAAACTAGCAAAGCTTTACATCAACGAGATAGTGGTACGCCATTGTGTGCCATTGTCTATCATTTCTGATCGTGATAGCAGATTCACATCAAGGTTCTGGCAATCATTGCAGAAATCTCTAGGGACACACTTAAACTTGAGTACAACTTATCATCCACAAACGGATGGTCAGAGCGAACGTACTATACAGACCCTAGAGGACATGTTGATAGCCTGTGTTCTAGATTTTGGCGGAAATTGGGACTCTCATTTGCCACTAATCGAGCTCTCCTACAACAACATTTATCATAGTAGCATCGGATGTGCACCGTTCGAGGCTCTGTATGGTCGGAAATGTAGATCGCCGATCTGTTGGACCGAAGTGGGAGATAATCGTATAACGGGGCCAACGCTTATTCAAGAAACTACTGACAAGATTGCACAGATACAACAAAGACTACAAGCAACTCGAAGCAGACAAAAGAGCTACGCCGATAAACGACGCAAGCCGTTGGAATTTCAAGTGGGAGACCGAGTTATGCTAAAGGTATCCCCGTGGAAAGGCGTAGTCCGCTTTGCAAAGAAAGGCAAACTAGCACCACGATACGTGGAACCGTTTGAGATCATCGAGCGTATTGGTTCTGTGGCGTATAAACTAAGACTACCTGACGAACTTAGTGGTGTACACGACGTGTTTCACGTCTCAAATTTGAAGAAATGCCTTGCTGATGAAACACTGGTCATACCAGTTGAGGCGAAACCATATTCCAATTGTCAAGGTTCGATTGAATTCAAAGCGGGGACCCGAGTTCACTTGGGAACGCGAAGATCACATAAAGCTCAAGTATCCCCAACTGTTTACAGAGGAAGTCGTACCGGATAACGATTCTTAAATTTCGGGACGAAATTTCTCTAACAAGGGGAGACTGTAACATCAGTGCCGGAAACGTCGCCGGAACAGTGATCGGAACCGTAACTTGCATAGTAACTCAGGTACAAACTACGTGAACTATCTGAATGCTATTAACATTTCAATGCTTGACACTAAACTATGATGCAATCATTTCTGAAATCTTATTTAAATCTTATGGTTTAACAGTCAGAAATACATCAGACAACATGGAATTGACATATGAATGCTGGAAATGTGCTATTTTGTATATACGTATGCGAGGTTTAACAAAACAAAGCAATAACGGACATCGTTACAGGAACGCTAAATGGACGGATTATTCGTATAGGTGACGATCTGTACGAATATATTTGAAAGTTTAATGTTCCGAATGAAGTCCAAAACTAGAAAACCATATTGAAAAACGTAATTATTGTCGAATTCGTACGGATGACGATTCGAACGAATACGCGCGATGACTACGCGATTCAATTAAAACAGTAAATGAAACGTTTCTGAAAATTTAAATAAACGAAAGGTAATTAGTTAATTTATTAGGAATTATAACCTACAATTATCTAATAAACCTTAACTTTAAAACCGAGACGAAATGTTACGAAAACAAACGCGAAGTGACGTTTTTCGCGAAAGCGAGCTAAACCGAACAGACCCGAATACACCCGGGTAATATTGGGGTTTTAATGAGGGCAATTAATACCCTCATCTTCCCCACCAACCAAGAAATTAACACCTCCACCGTCACTTTCTCTCTCTTGTTTCTCTCTCTAGAAACCCACACCCGATCTCTCTCGTTTCTCAACCAAATCGAGTGATTTTGGTGCCTAAACGACCACCACATCACGTAGATCCTAGAAGTACAAAGGATTTGAGAGTTTATCTAGCAAATTCGAGGTAAAGACCCATTTTTGTTACGATTTTAGGATTTTGAAAACCCTATTTCGAACCCTTTCTTTGGCCTGCTAAAACCCCTTAAAACCTTAGGGAAATCACTCACTAAATCATTAGAACGTGTTAGGAACAAGCTTTAGCCTAAACCTTACTCGATTACCTTGAAAACCATGGCTGCACTCCGGTTCTTCGAGCGGCCGAATGGCCAAGAAAACCAGCTCATCGAATGAGCATGAACCCTCATTCACCGAATGGCTTTTCACCGAACCAGATACCCATTCGCCGAATGGCCACAAGGCCGTATGAGGCCCATTCGATCGGCAGTCTTTCAACCGGCCAAGCCCTATTTGGCATAATGGTTCGGGTTAGCCTCATTCGATCGGGGTTTCTCCTTCGGCTGTTCTTTCGCCCATAGCCATTCGCTTGGATAAGGGGGTCTTCATTCGATCGGCAGCTCACATTCGTCCAGGCTTCTTCGGGCATGGCCCTTTCGGCTAAGGGTTAGGGTTGGAAACATAATGCACATTTAAGCAACTTTGGATGCAGTATATGCATGGGGTGAAAGTATGTGTGTGCATGGGAAGGAAAAATTAGGGTTTCCTAATAAGAAACTAAACTAGATTTAACTAAAGGTGATAAGTTAGTAATCTTTCATAATAAATATTTAATCACCAACACTTTGCTAAACAATGGTTGAACATCTATCTTGTCTTTCACAAGGGGTTGAAGCTAAACAAAGATTAATGCCACCACCTCGAAAGTTTCACTTATTCGAGCATGAAACATGATTTGCAAAGAACTTAACTAAATATTAATGCATGTTATACTATATACAACTAGGTTGGATGGTTTCGTTGAACCTTCTAATCTAAGTGGTATACACAAGCAATGTAAGAAACAAAGAAAGCTAAAAGCTAAAGTTTAGGCTTAGAGTTAATCAAGTTGGATTAACTTAAGCCTAATAAACCAATATATGATTTTCTCCAAATACTTAATGATTTTTATTAAACGAAATTGATAATAAACTCTCTTTGACCAAATAAATAATTTATAACTTAAGATTTAATTAAAATAAATTACTTTGCAACTATTTAATCATAGTCTTATGGGATCACGGGTTCCATTTATGGGTAATGTGTTAGACTAACTAGAAAGATCCTTAGTAGAACACTTAGAAGCATAGGACACATAGTTGCACACAGAAGCCCAAAACCCTAGTTCGCGTCTATTACGAAGACTTATAGTATTCAAATCTCTTAAAGCAACTCAGGTGCTGAAGATACTTAAGATACAACGAACGAGCGCGCATTTTCTGTGGTAATACATACTTAGCAACACAGGTGAGTTCATCTGTCCCTTTTCAAACTATTTTGATTTTCCTCGGGACTGAGAACCATGTATACGTTTTAAACAAAAGTTTAGATGTTTCACAAATGCTTTTAAAACTACTGCTAACACTAATGCTATACGCTAAAGCTACAGATTGATGCTAAATGCTAATGCGCACACTATATGCTAAAGCTACACATTGATGCTAAATGTTAATGCTAATGCTAACACTATATGCTAAAGCTACAGATTGATGCTAAATGCTAATGCTAACACTATATGCTAAAGCTACAGATTAATGCTAAATGCTAATGCTAACACTATATACTAAAGCTACGAAGTGATACTGAATGCTAATGCGATATATTATTACTACGCGGTAATGCTAAGGCTAATACTAAAAGTTAATGATGATGCCATATACTAGTGCTACAGGGAAATGCTAAAGTTTATGCTAAAAGCTAATGATTCTATGATGATGCTAAATACATACATGCTAATTGCTTTAAACTATGAATGCTATAAACTTTTGTATGCTTATATGCTTGCCATGCTTAAGCAACGGTTTGGCCTCTCAGTGCTTGCCTTATCGGTTGTGAAGCTAGTACTTGTGCACAAGATACGTAAACGCTATGCTATATGAATGCTATAAACTTGAATGCTAAAGCTATCGGCTATGGTAGAACATATTATTTTGGCCTCTCAGTGCTTGCCATAGGGTGTTCTCCATAGTCGGGACTTGAAGGAACAGACCGTCGGTCTCTCAGTGCTTGCCATAGGTTGACCTTCATAGTCAGGACTTGGAGGAACAGACTTTTGGCCTCTCAGTGCTTGCCATACAGTGATTCCTCATCGTCCACTCATGGTTGTGATACTAAACTATATGAACTCACCAACCATTGTGTTGACTTTGTTTTCTTACATGCTTTCTCAGGTGACGTACAGGAATAGGCTAAGGCTTCAAGACTGCATGCTAGGATACCCAGATAGAGGACCTAGTAAAATTTTGGAAAAGCACATCTTTTGATATTGATACGAATCTCTTTTGATATCTTGTACAGATACAAGATAGAAACATTTGATTCTTTTGATAGGTTTACTTTGTTAAATTATCAAACATTGATATTGTAATTTCACTTTGTAATCCTAGTTTAATGCTATTCGTGCTTTAGTTATTCTCAACATTGATGCTATGTAAACAATCTAATCAACACGATTATCACTCACGATATCGCACCCCGAGAACCTTCCACCCGGCGGGGAAGTCGATCCATCCCGCCAGCTCGGGGGGTGACATATTGTCACTAAGTGTTCATATCAGCACTAAGTGTTCGTTCGTCACTAAGTGTCTATATCATTCATCAAGTCTATTCACCCAATGTGTCCAATAAATAAGTATTTCTATTTTTTTTCCAATTTGATAATCCAATCGATTCTCAATCAACATATTTTTAACCAGCAACTTTACAACATTTCCTAATAATATCTTAAATTCCCGACACTGATAGACCCCCAATATACTACAAATGGTATATGTATAGGGCATACGTAGGGGTCAATCACAATCTATCCAGCCGCCAGCCCACCACCTTTGTAGTATACTACGAGTGTGTCCTAGTATGGCGATCAATGATCAACAATCAATTCCTAAGCAAATATTTTCCAAAACAAGTATTTTCCCAAATGGGTAGTTCCCTTATTCCTCAATGCTGACATCTACCCAATGTATTGTAAATGGTCTATGTATAGGGCATACGTAGAAGTCAGTCGCAACTGCTTCAGCCACCAGCCCACCACCTTTACAATACATCACAAGTATGTCCTTATCGAGTCGTCCGGGCGCAATCAATCACATAAATAATCAACAAGTAACATATGCAATTCATATATATATATCAGGAGTTCAGTTAACATTAAACATACACGCATAGAATCCTGAATATAGTAACTAGTGTATGAAATAATTCATACTAGGGTTTCCTATGGTTATAGACTAGGTCAACCATTTCTAGTAACATAATTTCCTTTAACCCAGGCTCTGATACCATTCTGTAACACCCCGACCGATGGCGGAAACGTCGGGATGCCACAAGGGATGTATAGATTGTTCACAAGCTCATGGGCATCTAAAGTATCATCACATACCAATTTATACAAATAAAATATTTTCACAAAAATCATGTTCGTCATGATTTAATTACAACAAGTTACACAAAAGATTTAGCTAAATTGACTAAACTCTAGTCTTCAGAAATCTAGTTAATTTAGCTAAGTCCAAGATCATAAGTGATGATGTCCAAAAGATGTAGAGTTACCCTGCTCTACTTACTTCTCTTTGTTTCCTAAAACATGTAGAAAATCAAGTGTCAACTACGAAGTAGTTGGTGAGTAATCATAAGTTTTTCATTTTCTAAAAATATTTATAAGTGTTCATAAAAGTTTATAGTTTTTGAGAAAATACACATGTGAACCTGTGAGATAATCCAGCTCTGTCAACACACAACAAACACACAATTCAAATAATTCAAGTAATAACAAATAATTATTCAAGTATATCCAATCAATCTCAACCAAACACATTAAATAGATAATCAAAGAGATAATCCACATTCATCATCAACAATCATCATTCATCATAATTATCTCAATATAATGTACCACGGAGGACCTTAGTCAACTCAAACAACGATAGGTGGAATTATCGCGGAGGACCGTAGTCAACTCAACTAACGATATTCCTAATATGCATAAGTGCCAATACAGTGCACTGCGGAGGACCGCAGTCAACTCAACCAACAGTGGAATCACCGAGGAGGACCGAAGTCAACTCAACAACAATAATTCAGTCATCACGGAGGACCGAAGTCAACTCAACAACAAGGACTCACGGAGTTGTGATAATCCATGTCAATCCACAATCAATAATAATTCAATTATATGAATATCATATTGATAATCCAGGTATCACCCAAGCGTTATCAAAATCATATTCGTTTTGGTATACATGCTTCACCCCTGAGTTTAAAAACAAAATGATTTAAAAAAGAGGTTATGAGAACTCACAGGACTAAGTAGTTTGCTTAGTTCTTCGGTAAGCGGGCGTAGGAGACGAAACTTTACCCGAATCCTACAATTAAGATTTGACAATATGTTTGAGCTATAATTTATTATTTAGTTGTTCTCTTTTAAATCAGAGTTGTTAACTAAGTTCTTGTAGTGAGAATGACTCATTCTTGTGATTTTCGTAAGAATGAGTCACTCTAATGAGTGTTCACACGAATGAGCAGCTCATACGACTCACTTATGAGAATGAGTAGCTCACACGAATGAGCAGCTCACATGAACGAGTAGCTCACTCGAATGACTCATGCGATGGAGTAGCTCACACGAATGAGTGGCTCATTCGTACGAATGAGTGGTTCGTTCTTATGAGCCATTCGCCTGAAACGGGTTTCAGCCATGGAAGATGGCGATTTCGAGTTTTAGGCGTATATATAGTCGTTTTGAGTGGGTTTAGGTGAGTAAACTCATTTAGAAGGTGTATGGGTCGAAAAAAGATGTTTAAAACCGGTTAAACTTCGGTTTTTGTCGGGTTTGTTGAAAACCCTAAAAACCGAAATAAAATCCGTCGATCTACCTCGTTTGGTGTCGTTTGAGCTCGTTTTCTTCGTGGGTTCATGATCTAGACGAGTCGAGAAGTGTTTTGACACCAAGATCAAGCAAAATGGTGGTGATTTGCGGAAAAACCGTAGAGAGAGAAACTAGAGAGAGAAAGTGACGGGTGTGTGTGTTTAGAGAGAGAGAGAAAGGGCTGGAAATGGGGGAAGAAGAAATGTTCTTCCCCTTTTATACTCCGGGTCGATCACGTTCGCTCAGTCACATTTGTCTTCGCGTTAATTATTTTAAGTTGCTCGGTTTCTACGAAATTATCTTTATCTTACGAAACATTTAATAAAATGATTTTACTTAAAATCGTTTAAGGTGTTTATTACTAGTAAACGCTTTAAATCCCTTTTATTTAGTTTAAATATCGTAAAAATATTATTTTAGCAATCTCGTTGAAACGCGTTACTTACGTACACATTTATAAAGATCGTCACCTTTATAAATACAACGTTCGTATCGTATTTCGACTTGATTTACGATTTATGGAATATCGTCTCAGAATATTATTCATAATAATTGTATTCGTGTGAATCGTCACCCACTCGAACACATTATTAGATACAAATTTCTGAAATGACATTCACGTTTAATTTATATTCGTGATCTCACCATCGCGTACTTATTTACCCACATCCTTTCATCATTTTAATAAAAATATATTTCTTAATTATCCAATTCCCAATCCTCATTCCCACTAAATCATATCACTGACATATCTACGATAGATCGAAATAAGTTTATGTATAGGGCATACGTAGGACGGTCGCAACCTATCCAGCCGCCGTCCCACCACCATTTCGATAAACTATGACCATTTTACTATATTTAGTGACCAACCAAAAATCCTTTAAACTTCCCAATCCAAAACAAGAACATATCATAATCAATCAACTCCAATAAACACTGTGGTTTAGCCTAGTTATATTTCAAACTGACTTTCCCATGGTATATGCGTAATAATAGTATGTTCTAAGTAATGTATACCAGTGATAATATCCTCAATCATATTAAAGTTTTAAATGTCGAATGTGAAATCGTAATTGTATAAAAATCAAGGTTGTAGAAGTCGCGAGCCGCTAGTCGGGTGGTGAGGTACCGCCTAGGGATTAATCGGCGCTAGGCATGTTAGAATTTTTATATGTAATTTTACAAATATATATTATATACACACACATCAATATAAAAATTTAATATAATACTTCAAATATTTTAAAAAATAAACTTAAACTACCAAGTCAATTACTTCAAAGTTCAAGCTTAAACACTGAGTTCAAAGTTTAGAGATGGATTTCGATGTTAAGTGCTTGGATTCGATGTTTTAGAGACATATTAAGGATTTGGTTTGAGAAATGTTTAAATAATCATGAAATTGGTCCCTTCTTACCAGAAAAAAGTCGAAAAAAGTCAAAAAAAAAAGTCAAATACAACCAAGTAAAGCTCATGGTATTCATTGAACCAACTATATAGTCATAAACACACACATAATATATATATATATATATATATATATATATATATATATATATTATGTATAAAATATCACAACAAACTTTATTGAGATTTAATAAAAAAATAAATCTTAATAAGATAAAACATATTAGTTAGTACAACAAAAACAACAACAACAACAACAACAACAAGAGAAGCACACCAATAGCAACAACATCAGTAGGAAGAACAACACCACCAGCAACAGCACCAGCAATAACAAGATCACCAACAACAACAGCACCAGCACCAACAGCAACAGCAGCACCAACAGCAACAGTAGTAGCAGCAACAACAACTACTACTACTACTACTACAACAAAAACAACACCAAGAACAACAAAAACACCACCACCAATAACAACGACAACAACAACAACAAAAACAGCATTACCAGTAGCAGCAGCACCAGCAACAACAACTAGCATCAGCAACACCAACAACAACACCAACGACACTCCAATACCAACAACAACACCAACACCACCAACAGAACCAACGACAACAACTACAACTCCAACAGCAACACCACCACCACCACCAACAACAACAACAACACCACCAACAGTAGCAGCAGAAACACCACCAACACCAACACCACCAATGGCGATGATAATGACCGCAACATCAACAGTGACAACAACAGCAACAGCAACAACAACAACAAATATTACTGAGGAATCATTCCTAGTAGATTTCTGCAAACCACCAGCATTACAAAATATTACCCGCATCCACCACTGTCACAAGATCAGATAAACCAGGATTTCGTTCATCAGGTGCAGAACACAAGGACTGAGAAACCGAATCTGGCTCAATTCCTCCTCGAACAAATTGGACCCATGGAGAGATACTGTGGTATGAGAAAACTTTTATAATGGCTAGGGTTTTGTAAGAAAGGAATTCTATAATGATGGTTAAGAAAGTAAATATAAAGTAAAAAAGAATTAAGATTATTACCATAATTAGTTTGGATTTTTAATTACCTTATAATAAATAAAAATTAATTTTGTGATATATATATATAAGGAGAGGATCAAATGTTAACCCATGTTTATTGTGTTTCCGAATAACTATATCTTATTACTTTGGCGCCCACACTAAAATAAATCTAAAGTTGAAGCTTTTATAATTAATGTAGTAATATATATATATATATATCGTCAGATGGGTTCTCAGCCGTCCAAATTCATCAAAAAAAAAGTCAAATACAACCAAGTAAAGCTCATGGTATTCATTGAACCAACTATATAGTCATAAACACACACATAATATATATATATATATTATGTATAAAATATCACAACAAACTTTATTGAGATTTAATAAAAAATAAATCTTAATAAGATAAAACATATTAGTTAGTACAACAAAAGCAACAACAACAACAACAACAACAAGAGAAGCACACCAGTAGCAACAACATCAGTAGGAAGAACAACAGCACCAACAACAGCAACAGCACCAGCAACAACAAGATTACCAACAACAACAGCACCACCACCAACAGCAACAGCAGCAGCAGCACGAACAACAATAGTAGTAGCAACAACAACAACAACTACTACTACTACAACAAAAACAACACCAAGAACAACAAAAACACCACCACCACCAACAACAACCACAAAAACAGCATTACCAGTAGCAGCAGCACCAGCAACAACAACTAGCATCAGCAACACCAACAACAACACCAACAACACTCCAATACCAACAACAACACCAACACCACCAACAGAACCAACGACAACAGTTACAACTCCAACAGCAACACCACCACCAACAACAACAACAACAAAAACAACACCAACAGTAGCAGCAGCAACACCACCACCAGCAACAACACAAATATTAACACCACCAACACCAACACCACCAATGGCGATGATAATGACCGCAACATCAACAGTGACAACAACAGCAACAGCAACAACAACAACAACAACAAATATTACTGAGGAATCATTCCTAGTAGATTTCTGCAAACCACCAGCATTACAAAATATTACCCGCATCCACCACTGTCACAAGATCAGATAAACCAGGATTTCGTTCATCAGATGCAGAACACAAGGACTGAGAAACCGAATCTGGCTCAATTCCTCCTCGAACAAATTGGACCCATGGAGAGATACTGTGGTATGAGACAACTTTTATAAGGGCTAGGGTTTTGTAAGAAAGGAATTCTATAATGATGGTTAAGAAAGTAAATATAAGGTAAAAAAGAATTAAGATTATTACCATAATTAGTTTGGATTTTTAATTACCTTATAATAAATAAAAATTAATTTTGTGATTGGTTACTTGGGGTTTTCTTGGTTTTCTTGAAAATTAATAGTTTTCTTATGAACCTTCTTATATATATATATATATATATATATATATATATATATATATATATATATAAGGAGAGGATCAAATGTTAACCCATGTTTATTGTGTTTCCGAATAACTATATCTTATTACTTTGGCGCCCACACTAAAATAAATCTAAAGTTGTAGGTTTTATAATTAATGTAGTAATATATCTATATATCGTCATATGGGTTCTCAGCCGTCCAAATTCATCAACAAAATCCTGGCCATTCAAATTAGGCAGTTACATAGATTATGAGGCGGTTCCCGGCGGTTAGGACGGTTTTCAGATCAGATAACGGATTGATGTGTCATTATTTACATATCATTTTAGTATTTAATTTGTAGGACTTTATCTTATTTTATCTTATTTTTACATAGTTTTTATTAGATTTTAATTATTTTTACTTATTTTTATTTTTAATGTTACTTTTGTAGGTTTCGCGATAATAAACGTTCGTATTTACGAAGAAACCGAAGCCCGAAATAATTTTCAAGAAGTTTGGAAGCTAAAAATTATATAATTTTTGAAATTCCGAGATTAAAAAGCAGCATTTTAGGAAGTTCTGAAGCTTAAAATCAAATTTCAGCAAGTGCAAGGAGTGATTTTGTAATTCTGGAAAAGAATTGAAGGTTGGACGTGTGGCAGCTTCACAGAGTGTCCCCCACCTCCTTGATCGGCCTTTGGCCTTTGACCGACCCTCCTCCCGCATTGACCGGTCATTTGACTAGGTCTTTGGACCCCTTTTGACCATTTGAACCGGTTTTTGAACCCAATCGTGAACCTTTAGCATTTTTTCACCTATTTAAGCCATGGAAAAACCTAATTCGCATTTTGATCACCCAAGATGGCTGGAAACGAATGAGAAAGATATTTCTGAAGGTTTTTGAGCTTTGGGATCAATTCGGACGCTCGGGAGAGGCTCAGCTTGCATATACAAGTGCTTGGAACGCGTTTTCGGGTTTATAAATTTAGTAAGTTTCTCATTTCGTTAGGTTTATAGTTACGGTTTATTAGCTGATTCCACGTCCATAGGTTCGATATCCGAACTTTCCTTAACTGTACTTCATACGTAAGGTACACTTGCCTGTAGTGTGCAGTTCAGTTTAGGTTATTTCGATTTATTACTCGATAGTGTTGCATCATTATTTTTATATATATATATAAGCCGACACATCACGGATCTAAGACACTTGTCAGTGAAACCGACACATGTCCCATGTTTTACCTGGTGGTTATGGATCAATCCTTCCTACTTAAAAATCTTCATCAGCCATCCTAGACACTTCAATCGACAGCCGACAGGAGGTGTACGCGATGGATCTCCAGCGAGCCTGCAACTCCTAGAGGGATAGAAAAACCGGAAATGCAGCGGCGAACCTGTAACAACAGCCACCACTACCTCTTCTCACCTTGATGGCCTCCTACCATGGCGATAAGGGTAGGCTATCGGCAGTAGGTGTACACCAGTGGATATCCGGCAATGCTTCAACTACTAGAAGGAGAGACAGACCAGAAATACACTGGCGATTACCCTTGCCTCTTTTGACGTTCTCCCACGGCAACCATAAGGCAAAAGCTACGTTTCCATTTCTCTGTTAAACATGGAGGAAGAAGTACAATTGCGGGGGTGCAAACAAAGGTTTTATAAAATTTAGGGTTTTCTTATACCCATTGGATTGTTGGATTAGATGATTGATCTAATGGTTGTGGTTTCCTTACAGACTCCTTCATTTCTTTTGTTTATTTGAGTTGTTTAATTACCAAAATATCCTTCTCATGTTGTAGGAGAAAAGATCCTTTTTATTTTTTTGGTTTGAAGCTTTTAACAGACTTATTTATTTCTACTGCATTTCTTACAATAAAATATTAGACCTTACCTTGGCTTCTAGATGATCCAGTAAGGATAATTAAATTTCTTAAACTTGGCGCATGTGTGAATAAAAAGATCAAATATTTACCCTTTAAGAAATTATTATGATCAACTCAAATTTGTTAAAGAAATTAAAGTTACCAAAATAAATTCTTTTAACTATAGTTCATGCATTAATAGAAAAAGATCAACCCTTTATCCGTAAAAATATAGTATAAAATGATTCTTTACCTTCCTAAAATTTGTTAGTAAAAAACACTAAATTCTTGAATCTTTAACATATACTTGATTTTGGATTACTCTCAGACATTATTGTATTAAACTTGCAACAAACAATCAATGTTAAACGACTTACATCTCTTAAGGAGAATTGTGGAAAATATTGAATGTTGCATAGAAGGTGTTTACTCTTTCTTTTTTGGGAAATTTTGCAAACCTTTTTTTTCAAATCACTCAACTGCTAAGAAATATAACTTGAACGGTCAATTATTCATGCACATAGTTTATATGAACATTATATTTACTTCTTTAATTTATAAAGATAAACATTCAATTACTGATTTTATTAATTTGTCATTTTAACGAACAATTGTCATATATATATATAAAATTAAATTAGATGCTTAATTTGGTGCCAATGTGACTAAGTACCTGGTAACCGGACGGGTATAAAACTAGTTAATGTAGGCTCACTTACAATAATACAAAAATAAGAAAAAACTTATACATTTAATTTTACTTTAATGTGAGCCCTAAAGTAATAGGATGTAGTTATTCGGTTAACGCAGTAAGGATGGGCTAACAAAGGAACCATATCATATATATATATATATATATATATATATATATATATATATATATATATATATATATTTTTGCATAAGAATATGTTACAAAGCAAATTATTTTACGTATTAATTTGTAGATTTACTCCCCCTCACAAAATCATTGTTCCCTCCTTCACTCTTTCTAATGCAGCATGTACAACTTGCTACAGTAGTGAACCATAGATACATTATACATACATGATATATATTTACACCCGTCAGATATTTTGGGGAAAACACAACTCATCCCAAAAAAAAACCCCTTGAAAACCCTCGACCAGGTACCATATGTTCTTTCTTCTCTCTTTCAAATTCATGATTTTGTTTTTTTCTCCATATGATATCCACTAAAAGATGTGTTTCGTATTTTGTGGTTTCTTTCTTGCGAATTCATAAAACTTTTGTCTGTTTATTTTGTCCTCTCTTGCGATTGTGCTTTCTTTTTGTATATTATGAAGTTCAGATGTCGATTCATGTTTATGTGTTCATAGATTTAGGTTATATTTGTTGCCTTCATTATGATTTTACATATACTAACGTGATTGGTAGTTTTGTGCGAGTACAAAAATAAAATGAAATATCTAGGTTTTCATCTCTGCTTCTCTTAACAGATTAATTATTGGAAGTTCAGATCAATTCTATCTTGCTTGAATAAAGTTGGACTAAAAATGAAATTTACTTACTACCTGGT
Organism: Mikania micrantha; assembly: GCA_009363875.1. Classification (NCBI taxonomy): domain Eukaryota; kingdom Viridiplantae; phylum Streptophyta; class Magnoliopsida; order Asterales; family Asteraceae; genus Mikania; species Mikania micrantha. Next base: position 92,998,669 of record CM018691.1, on the reverse strand, counting down.
AAATTTTTGTCACTACATTTATGCCTCTTCTGCACCTGTTAGCAAAAAGAAAAGAAGCCTGAATTATCCTTGCATAAATGAGCAAAGTGATATTCAAGAAACATATGAGCCTCTTTGAATAAATCTAAGCTAATTCTTATTAATTGGGTAAAGTGAAAAATCCATAGATAATAATTCTTGTATAAAATGAGCTGCAAACCTACAAAAGAAATGAGCATAAAGTTTATATTAATGTTCTACATAAGTTAAACATTAATATAAAAATAATCATACAATTGTGCATTCATATTGATTCCCAATTGAATCATCATACAAGAATGCATCTATGTTGATTCACAATTGAATCATCTATCCATGTTATTCCCAATAGAGTGATACTCCAAAAAAATATCCCAACTCACATCGTATGCTGCTTAGAATTTGAAATTACCCTGTAACTCACATACTACCATATAAGAATAAAAGAGATAACTGCGCGAACATATGTAAAATACAACTTAAGAATCTAAGATACTTTTGTAACCATTATACAATGTTCGCATTTTTATAAAAAGAAACAAAATATAGACAGATATATCAATGCACCAGATAAGGATCACTGGCATCCAAGAGACATAAGAGAACCAAACTTGACCAAACTGTTCACAATTTGCAAGCACAAAATGACAATCATTATTGCATTTGTGAGCACAATATTACTTTAAAATTCTTCTTTAGCACATTTAACAAACCAAACTAACAAAAATAAAGTTAAGCTATAAAAAAGCATTTAAGTACACAAGCTAAACATACAGATGCAGAACCAAAAAGACACATGCACCCATTATTCACCCCTAATAAACATATAGTTGTCCCTTGTGAATAAAGGAAGTAAAACTTTCTTTTTTATACATAATTTGCTATATTACTACGAAACAGTTGGCCTTTTATAAGTTATTTTTTAAATAATGTAAAAATGATTATCATAAACAAACATGCAAAGCTGACACCAAACTTATATTGAAAGGTGTTTACTAATACTATTTTTGTTATATATTTATTTTAAGATGGCCAAGACACCATCTTAATTGTGTACACCTAAAATGAAAAAAGAATTCAAAAACAATCCAGAGATGCACTCATATGAATGTCAGTTCTGATCAAGAACACACAAAAAATCAGTAAGGATGAAACCTTAATCTTAGCTGTTAACTAAACAAAAAACATTATTTGCACATTGAATTATTCTTAAAATTAACTGCATAAACATAAAAACAGATGTATACATAGATTTGAATATGTACCCTCAAAGGCGTTCAAAACGCAATTGACAATCAAAAATTCAAACGCTACTGTGTTGCTCGTTAAAATTTGAATCCTTACGTGATTTAAATTTTAAAAATAGATTGTGGATTTCGCGTGGTTATAGCTCACTATTACCGTGAATAAAACCGAACATAATACACTAATTCAAACCAGATTTTTTGAAATTAAACATACACAAAGCATTACGATTTCATTTTGAATCAAAGGAACCAAAAAGCCTTTTTAGAAACCTTCTGGTTTGTGGAATCGATAGAGCGCCTCAGCTTTAACTATCATAGAAGTCAATTACATCAAAATCTAATTGATACCAAGTAAGTTTATACTCTTTGCATTCAAATTTCGATATAGACCAATAACCCTATATATGGTTATATACGCTTAAAATCATCTAATCAATTGACTTGGATCGAACCCATTTCTAAGGTTCATCCGATTTGGGGCGAATTTGGGAGTCAATTTAACTTAAAAAGAACCCAAACTCCTCAGTAAAAATCTAGCAACAGTAGCGGTGAGGCGAAACCCACTCTAACCAAAGGTTGCAGGATCGAAACTGGCAAATCTTATTTACGGTCAATTTTGCCATTTTTGGGGCTTTTCCATCCAATTTTTTTTAATAAAAATTTATAAAAAAATCTCAAAAATACTAAAAATCAATTTGTAACAATTAGGAAAAGAGTAAATAGTTTCAGGAAAATATTTTAATTATTTTTAGTTTAAAAAGGTTTTAATTTAATAAAAAATAAACTAAGGAAAGAAACGAAAATTTTTATAATTTTTATTAGTTAAATTTTAAACTTTGTTAAACATAATTATTGTGTGTAAATATAAATTTTGATGAATCACAAACCAAAAACAAATGGAAGGTTATTTAAAACTTTTAAGAGTACCGTTCAACATAACCATTTCTACATATTATTGAAGTCAATAATTTTATACATAAATATTTAAACATTTAACAACCAAACCTACAAATCCAAAACAAATGGATGGAATAGCCGAATAGGTTGTAGTTTATCAAAAGCAATATGATTATTTATTTATTTATCTACTAAATAAATAGCCTAAATTGATATTATTCAATTTAGTGTCTAAGGTACCTTGTTCGTCACCGAACAAAAGGGAACCGGGTGTTGGGAGTTGCTGGAGACTCATGATTGTGAGTCTCATATTGCTGAGAACCGGCCATGTGGCTAATAATCCTTGATCATGACTTAAGTTTGTCGAGGAGTCCTTGGTTGCTTCTAGCAATTGTCGAGGATGTTGTTGAGGGTTACCGACTATGTTCTGTCGAGAACTTTATATCATCGTCGAGACCCTTCATTTTCGATAAAAAAAACATATTTTAGTATTCAAAGTATGAAATAAAAAAAACTAAACTAAACTCGTGCTTTGGGCAGGGTCTATGAAGAGCTTGCTTCTTTATACGTAGTCTTACCTTTACATATTTGTGAAAAAAATATTGTTTTCACAGTTTCAACCCATGACCTCAAAATAGAATAAAATTATTTATAAAATCATCTATTATTTAAAATATTCTAATGTATTAAGATGTTTTTAATTTTTTTTTCACACGTATTTTCGTGTTCTGAAATTTGTAAGGATTTTCATTGTTTCTTTGAAATTTACTATTTTAATATTAAAACAACTAGTTTAACCAATTATTCGTGACAAATAACGTTTTGTTTGATTAAATATTGAAGTATGAATGTCGAAAAAACCTGATTTATCACGGATGTTGCAATATGAAAATTTGTAAGCTCAAGTTTGTCTTGTTCATTATTTAATTTATTAATCCCTTTATTTTTATTAATAAACTTATATATTTATAATTAACTTTTCATATATGTGTGTGTTTAACATAACGTGATTAGTTATTTTTATCATCATTTTATAAACAAAAATAATTATTTATATAATGTACAATTATCACATAAATAAAAGATATATTTAAACTCATGACCCAACTCAAACTCAATAATTGAAGCTTGGGCTCAAGATGTAATCGATCTACTTTTCAATGCTTCGTCTCGTTTAAACTTAGCTTGTTTGAGGTTTTTAACAATTTATTTTAAATAGCTCACGAGCCAAATTGATAATGTTATAACATAAAATGCATGATTAGTTACTCTTATCATTTTATAAATAAAATAATAATTAATATAATGTACAATTATCACACAAATAAAAGACTCATGAGCGACTCAAGCTTGATAATTAAAGCTTGGGTTCAAGAAGTAAACAAACCATTTATGAACCTCGAGCCTGTTTTACTGATTTAATTTTGTGTAGCTCACGAGCCAAATTGATTTATTTACGCTAATAAACAAGAGGAGATAGGGCTTGAACCTTGCGTCATCCAACCTGGTTTGCTTTTGTAAAAAAGTCAGGAAGAGATATATAAATAGCACATCACATGGTAAGATATGATTGATTGGTGTAAGCATTATTAGCTTGATGGTAAAGCCTTTGTGTGAAATAAAAAAAAGTTGACTTATAAGAGTCAACACACAGGATAAATACATGACCAATCAAATACAAATGCACAAGGAATACATTAAATACAAGATAACAAAATACAACAATCAATTAGCATCTAAAATCAACAATTATATGCATTTTGCCGTGAGATCTTTTGCATGACTTCTATTATCCCATCTTTCATCATGGCTACGGTTTTTTTCCTGAAGAAAATTTTTAACAAAATTATTCAAAATCAAAGAAAATCATGATATAAATTTGAACCTATTAAGGATTATCTTATGATCATACCCAGAACTAAAAGCACAACTTTGAGCAATTCATAACAAAGTTAATCATATATGAAACATCCAGATTTAAATTGTACCGCGACCAAGTAAACAATTGTAACTTGTTTAGGGAAAATCACAAAATTTTCTTTCTTTAACTTATAAAATTGCCAAAATGGCCATTGACTTTCTTATTATCCAAAAAAAGAAAAGAAAAAAATTGGCTTTTTTATTATGAAATCTTTGGCATTGAGAATGACACATGGCACATATTCATTGGACAGAACTATTTACTCTATTTGCAAAACCGAAAGTCAATGACTGTTTTGGTAAGTTTGTTGGTCAAGAGGGTTGATCTCGTGAATTTGCCAACTTGTTTACATGTTACAATCATTTTAAAACAAGTTATTTTAACAACAGAATCACTAGAATAGTAGGTTATGAAACACTCTTAATACCATAATCGTAACTTTTTAAACTATAAAAAAGCCCCTACCGTGTAGCTCAGTTTGTTAAAGGGGCGTATGACTTGCACCAAGAAAAGTGTGTAAAACGATCAAGAAAGATCGGATAAAAAACTAGTCTGATATTAATCATCTTCTAAGCCCATATCAGATTAGCATACAAAGATCATTATGACATCCATATGTAACTGATGTGTGTCAACAACAATAAACATCTGAACCAAAGAAATGCATGTTCTTGCAGTTTACTTATGAGGTCATCTTCCAAGCCTGTAAGTACTAAAAGATTTACCCATCAAAAACCCATGATTTTCCTGCTGTAATAACTAAATCCCAAATGCTATTTTGGGGTTTTAACTCAATTACTTCATCCATTTATATTGAATTGATATGTCATTATTAGTGGTCATCAAGTTTCATAAATATAAACCAGATATGATTAACAAATGATCGTAGAACAACTGGACAAGTGATGTACCTATACTCAAAGAATCTGTAGCAAATCGTCTCTTCTTCTTCTTCTTTTTCTTCTTGTTCATCTTCTCAATCTCAAGTTGAGTTTCCATGAACATATTCAACCTCTGAAACTCAACTTCCCTGGTGAATTCCATCCGCTGCTTCTCCAATTTCATCATCTCTTCCTGCTTTAAATTCTCCATCCTCTCATAAACCTCTCCAAACCGAAGAACAGCCCTCACCAATTCCTTATACGCCGTTGTTTTTCCCTCTGCAGAATCAAGAATCTCCATCCTGTTAACACTTTCTTCCTGAGACAATCTCGATGCACCAGAGTACACAATACCTTTCAAATTAGGGTTAGGGTTTGAATTCGTTTTGAAATTCGAGTTAACAGTCAAGGTAATCGATGCTGATTTCGGAGTGTTTATCTTCTTCCTGGAGACGCTGTTAGCAGGTCCGATCAGATCACCAAGCCGTTGAAAAAACGGCCAAATCGAGGGCGTGGACTTCGATTTCTCGAGCTTGTACTTCTTCTTAAGAGTATCGATCCGGTTCTTGCATTGCACGTCTGTCCTCGGGGGCTTCAATCGGTCTCGATTAGCGTTAACTGCTTCAGCCACATCCTTCCAGTCCTTCTGCCGGAGATTTCCGCGGTTGAGTTGAAGGTATCGGTGACCCCATGACTCGATCAACGTCTCGGTTTCCGATTCACTCCAGCAGTCGTCTCTTCCGCCGTGGTGCCGGGAACTATGGTTGTTGGTATCCATTGATCTGATGAGGTGATTGTTAGGTGGGAGATTGTCAGGTGACGGAAGGTTCGCCGGAGCAGGAGGGGAGGAAGAGGAGTGGATGGAAAAGCATCGGGGGAATGTGAAAAGTGGGACTGAGAAGTGAGGGAAACAAGGGAGGATGGCCGTTCATCTGACCGGAGATTTAACGGTCAACAGTTATTGGGAGGTTTGGACGGAAAACGGGAAGTGTGTGTTTCACCGTTAGTTTTCCTTCAACAAGGCAAAGTCAAAATAACCTGCTTTAAACTGCAGTAAAAAACAACCTCTTGTATAGTTGTATGTTGTTTAAGCCGTGTTTTTATCGTGACTGTGTCAGGTAGTTCGGCTTTGTTTGGGATTGTTTATTTAACAACTTTTTATTAAAAGTGTTTATTAATTTATTAATTTTTGAAATAAAGTTTTTAAAAATGTGTTTAGATTAGTTTTTTTAAAATAAAATTTTAAAATGACCAAAAAGGATTTTTTTTATTGACATCATTTTAAGGTTATTGGGTAAAAGGTAAATAGTGTGATATATTTGTAATTTTATATCAAAAGTCATAAGTCATTTTGAAAAGCTAGAATTTTTAGCTTTTGAAAAACAACTTATTACCCTTTTACAAAAAGTCATTTTCAAAAATGATTTTAAATTTGACAAACTTATTAACTTATTGGCTTTTTGAAAAAACCAATAAGTCAATAAGTTATTTTTAGATAAAATTCCAAAAAAGGCCTTCGTATACACGTCTCATTGCTTGGTATTATCATCATGTACGCATATATTACATGTATACACTTAGTAAAACCGATAAAATTTACGATCTTGTCACGTTAGTTTTGAAATAAATAAACAAATAAATATATGACAAATATAACTTTATACGGCCCTATATGACCCGTATACTTATTGAAGAGTACATGTATCAACCTGACCTTGTAAAAACCAAATTTTGGTCGTATAACACTATATTGGCTTTGCTATGTGTGTCGTATAGTTCTGGACGATCAAACAAATGTCTAACATTAAAGTTGTACGAACACCGTTCATAAAATAAACAAATACTTTTATTATTCAATTAAATCGAATCACAATTCAGAGAAATACAAAATGTAAAATAAATTATTACAAGAAATATAAAATTGCAAAAATTTAAACTACAAGAAAAAAGACTGACATAAGATGAAACGAATTGAAAATGGGTTCGATGGCTAAGAATTTTTGTTCAACAGAGGTCTTAAAACAGATTTTGGGCCACCCAGGTGAACATGATTGTTTCCCAGGATATACAACAACCGAATTAGTATGTGATGCCGGAGTTAACCGAAAACACGAAACTGGTTATTGGTCGGACTGGTTGGATCGTTATTTAAGAACCAGATAATATATAAAATACATAATGTCTTCCAAAAAAATTATACAATTATAAACATTAATTTTAGTTACAAAAAAAACTGAAATCTGGTCCGACCAATGAACCAGCTCAACCGGCCGGTTACTTTGAATCCGGCACGCATGCTTATTTTGGGCCGTTTGGTCCGGTTATGAGAACCTTGATGTTTTTGTTAACAGTTGCCGTATATTATTAGTCAACGGATCGGATTAGAAACAAGATATTTAAAAACTATAAATTATTTAATTATTTTTTTAACAAAGACACTTGATGTTGATGGAGTACGTTAAAACATATTGTAATGATAATACAGGGTTGATGAGTTTTGTTCTTGTTTTAAACCTTTAAAAATTAGCATTTATGACACATAAAATGTCATATATAGACTTTAGTCAATTTAGAGTAATTTTTTTCTTCAAAAGCTCTCCTGTTTCTCCCTTTGTTGGCGAAGCCTTCGATCAGATCAACTAAAAACGTTATTATACGTCGTTGTTTATTCAAATACATGCAATGGTATTGTACCAATCCGATGTCACAACTCACAGTATCTTCTTTGTATATTCCTTCTCTAGCATTGGATGCCTTAGACCCTCCGGTGTGCCGAGTGAAGGGGCGTGGGTGGGGCGCCACTGGGCGTGGCACACCGCCCCCCATGGGGCGTGACTGGGGCGTGAACGGCTCACGGTGAGCAGGCTCACGGGCGTGGGGAAGGGTGGGGGGTTGGGTTTCGACCGTTGGCCACTTGGGTGATTAAAAAAAAAAAAATTAAATAAAACCTATATATAAAATCATCACAATCCATCCAATATTCACACACACTCTCTAAAAACTTCACACCCCACAAAAAAAAATAAACAAAAAAGTAGTATTTTTATAAAAATGGAGTTTATACGGGAAGATGACGATTTTAGCGAAGGAGAAGATTTTTTAATCGAAGCCGCACAACTTACTCTCGACATCATCAGACAACAAGTTGAAAGACCTGTTCTAACTAGAAGAGCACGGATTAATCGAGATCGTCTTGGAGCTCACGAACGTCTTGTTGAAGATTATTTTTCAGAAAATCCGAAATACCCCGAACATTTATTTCGGCGTCGGTTTCGTATGAGTCGAAATCTTTTTTCACGAGTGAGTAATGATTTGGAACAAAAGTATGACTTTTTCCAACAACGGTGCGACGGAAGAGGAAAGATCGGGTTTTCTGGTCTTCAAAAGTGTACTTCTGCAATACGGCAACTAGCCTACGGCACTAGCAGCGATTCTTTTGATGAGTATTTACAGATGTCTGAGCGAATGGGGCGGGAATGTGTTTATAAATTTTGTAAAGGCGTAATTAGATTGTACGCGAAAAAATACTTGAGGAAACCAAATTCATATGACATCCAACAGATTTACACGTTTCATGAAGAAGTTCATGGTTTACCCGGTATGTTAGGTAGTCTCGACTGCACCCATTGGGAATGGGACAATTGTCCAACAGCTTGGCGAGGTCAATTCCAACGAGGCGATCATCCAAGACCGACTTTTATGCTAGAAGCTGTTGCGTCTCAAGATCTTTGGATATGGCATGCCTTCTTTGGTGCATCGGGATCGAACAATGATATAAATGTTCTAGATCAGTCGCCGATTTACAACGATCTTATTGAAGGCAAGGCACCCGGGCAGCAGTTTATTTGCAATGACACAACATACAAATACGGGTATTATCTAGTCGATGGTATTTATCCACAATGGGCTACTTTCGTGAAATCGTTTACATCCCGACAAACTGACGATGAAAAACGTCTGTATTTCCAGAATCGTCAAGAGGGTGCAAGAAAGGATATTGAACGAGCATTCGGAGTTTTAAAGAAAAAGTGGCACATGATTCAACACCCTGCTAGAGCATGGAAGCCAAGTCGTATCCGAAACGCGTTATACGCATGTGTGATACTACACAACATGATAATTGAAGACAACGGTCGAGCGATATGTGAATTTTATGAAGAAGACGATCCGAATTTGTTGGAGCATGTGGAGATCAACGAGGAAGAAAAACAAGCAAACCGTCCAATGCTTCGCAACGAGGATACACATGCGAACCTCAAAGCCGATTTGATTGAACATTTATGGAAAAATCGTTTTTATTAGTTTGTATTTTTTTTTAATTTTTTTTATTAGTTCGTATTTTTTTTTTAATTTATTTTATTAGTTTGTAATTTTTTGATTAATTTGTAATTTGTTTTTATTAATTATATCTAAAATTAAATTAAAAAGGAATGATGACGTGGAGTGAGTGGGGTAATGGGGCATTTCCACCAAAATGGTGGGGTGAGTGGTTGTGGTGAGTGCTTATGTGGCGCCTACGTGGCGCACACGTGGAGTGATTGGGGCGCCTTGGCACACCCAATAGTCTTACTTTGGCCTTGCCGTGGTTAGTAGTAGAGGTGCACAAATCGGTTCTGGTTCCGGTTTCAATCGGTTCCAGTTCCGGTCAACAAAGTCAATACCCGGTTCCGGTTCCGGTTCCAGTTCGGGTTTCGACCGGCTTTTGACCGTTTCCAGTTCTGGTTTGGCCGGTTCCGGTTCGGGTTTTGGCCGGGTACAAGTGGAACCAGTTCCGGCGGTTTTGATTTGTCTAAAAAACAGGACCCGTTTGTACCCATTGGTTCGGGTATGGCCGGGTACGGTTCCGGTTAGGGTTGCCGGTTCCGGTTTCGGGTCTGGTTTTTTTGCCCACCTCTAGTTACTAGCCACTTGGTTCGACGTCCAACCTTCATAACTACTTGAATCTGGTTCAGTCAATTATAACAAAAGTTTTTACCCGAACTCTTAACATTGTTTCAAGAAACTAAAAACTAAAACTAGTTGAGATGAATACGTCAATAAGACCTATAAGCTTTTATTCGTTTGATAGTTCAACATTTTGGACCGATTTTATTTTTATATCCACATTCTATATTAAAAATGTTAAAATCATAAAACGATCATGTAATTAAATATTTAAAAAAAAAATAGATAAATAATAGTATTTAAATGGCCTTTTGTTAGCATTAATTGTTAACCAAGTTTGATTAAAAGTTAGTGGTCAAAATATGTTATTAGTCAAAAGTGCGTTTTAGTGATATTATGTAATAGTAATTAGTTAAAATCCAGCAAATGTAGCTCAAGTGGTAAGGATCCTACCTTCCAAATGGAAGGTCAGGGGTTCGATCCTCTATGGGCACATTTAATGGATATCCAGGTGATGGAACGAATCTGGGCTTTATCCCGGGTTCGAACCTAATGGGGGGCGAAGGTTTACAGATTCAATCCGGTTCCCGCGCATCTGGGGGCACACTAACCCACACCGGAGATTGGAGTAATCCGATCTTGGCTATCACTCGTCAGGAAACTCAAGATAGCACGTTGAGTTAGTTTAACTGCCGTTCAAAAAAAAATTAGTTAAAAGGTCACTATGTAAATTTGTTATTATAGAATTCCTATATATAGGTTTGTTGAGTCTATAGATTTGAGAATGGACGAATACCACTGTAATTAGATTGTTCTTGTATTCCAATTCTTTTTCCTGATTGATGATCATGTGAAATTGAATCATGTGGTTCATCAATTCGTATAAGAGCTTAGGGCTCAAATCAATTTCATTCAATAAATCAATTCAGAGATGAATTGATTCAGAAGAAGATAGATCAATTCAGATTAAATTGATTTTGATTTTTGGGATCATATCATATATCCTCTTATTAAACATCAAAATTACATATATCCCTAATGTTAAACTAAAATTACAAGTATCCCCGTGTTTCAAAATTGTCCCTTAGTAAGGAGAAATATGTAAATTGTTTTTCGTTAGTTCATTAAGGGTAAAATAGGAAATACATAATTTGTTTTTTAATGAAATGGATAAATATGTAATATATTTGGTTTAGAAAGAGAAAATATGTAATTAGTTTTATGATTGTGTAAATATGTAATAAATGGTTTTAGCATGGAGATATATGTAATTAATCCTTGATTTTTAAAGTGACATTTAAAATCGATTCAGTGGGTGATTATTTGTTGTTGGTTCGTGATCAAGGTGTTCGAATTATAGGGATTGTGTTATTTGTTTATTGAATGTGAAGAACCAGTAAGTCAAAGTTATATTTAAGAGTCATGTGTGTAATATTTGGAATAAAGGGTGTCTAGTGTCAAAAGTCAAATTTTATAACCATAGCTAGGGCTATATAAACTATGGTTGTGTTCAGAGAAAGTTCACATCCAGAAGCAACATAAATTCATATCATAAATGCAAACATTAAAGCAATATTAGAAAACAATAAATAACTTCAAAAAACAATGAAGGAATCAAACATTAAGTATCTATTAAAAAATAGATGATCGATATAAGATGAAACTTATTTTAAAATAATAGGTGAATAACATAAAAGATGCACGCATAAGAAAATATTAACCAACTTGAAAAGCAAAAAAAAAAAACAAAAAAAATAATCATAAATCATTGTAGCACACATTTTAAAATGTATAGTCTATAATATTTAATTAGTATTAATAATATATCAAACTTAGCCATGTGGTTAAGGCTTGACACTTTCTCCTTGGAGACCAGAGTTCAAGTTTCACTGGTGATACTTTAATGAATACCAGGTGAGTGGAGGAATATTGAGCTTAATCTTGGGTTTTGAACCAAACGGGGGCCAGGGTTTACCCATTTCATGGGGTTCCTACGCATCAGGGGGTACGGTTTCACGATCTGCGATCGAAGAATCGATCTTAGTTACCAACCGTCAGGATAACTGAAGGTAGCACGACGAGACTCTCTGCCATTAAGAAAATTAGTATTAATATTATATAATAATAATTATTAATTATTAATTACTTATTATTATCGTTTAATATTATAAAATAATAATTATGTGTCTTTACAAAAACCAGCTAAAAATAGATTTCTGCTGTAGATGTGGTTGGTGGTTAACAATGACAACTTATGGAATTTTTTTTGAAGCTTTTGAATCAATCATATGAGCAACCACGTGGACCAATAGGAGATTTAACACCGTGAACGCAAGTTGTAAATGTATGTATATATATAATATAAGAAGATTTTCTAAAGTTTTTGTGTTTTTGTAAGATTAGACCCTGAACGGAGGTCGGGTTCGCCTGTTGTCAGACTCTCACAGCCTACCATGACCGTGTGATTGGCATATATAGTTTGCATAAAAAAAGGCATAATCAAATTTATTGGTATACGTATAAGAGAAGTACAGAAAATGATTATATTTGTTGGTGCAAAACCATTAAGAAAAGGAGACTGGTTCGAGTAAATTATGAGAATAAAAGGATTGTTGATCAGAAGATCAAGAAATTAGAATCACATGAAGTGACTTCGCGAAATTTCAGGTTTACATTCTAATTAGTCTGGATATTATTTTTAGTTGTTTTTATACATACAAGAATTTGGTTTATATTTTTATTTTGATTCTTTGTAAAAAAGTCGGTTGAGTTTTTGGGATCATATTCTGGTTTTAGAAGAAAATTAAAGTAACAATGTCAGACAAATCATCGTCAGATACAAAATAATAATAAGGAAATTGTGATAAAAAAGAATTAATTCCTATTTCTCAATTTCAATGTCTCATTTTGAGATTTACAAACTACATGATATGGTCAATTTGTATCAAAACCATACTTGAAGCAAACGGACTATGAGAAATGATTGAACCAAATGCTAATATTCAATCGAATGTTTAAGAAAGATAAGACTACAATTGTGTATCTGTGTCCAGCACTAATAGAGGATCTCGTATTGCAAGTTGCAAATTGCAAAAGTGCAAAAAAATGTTGAATGCACTAAAAATTAGACATGTTGGTGCGGACATAGTGCAAAAGGCATGACAACAAACTCTCATAAATGAGTTTGAGATGTTGCAAATGAAAAAAGAATATATAGATTCATTCACTACTAAGTTAAAAGGTATTTTTCTAAGACAAATAACCTAGGATCAACATTTGATCAACCTTGTCTAGTTATAAAATTACTAAACTCTGTGCCTAAAATTTTATTCTAATTGTTGCATTAATTGAAAATTTGAGTGATCTAGACAAGGTCTCACTATATGAGACTACCAATAGACTTAAAACCTTTAAAGAAAGGATTAAGTTAAAAAAAAAGTAGTCATGTTGAGAATAATGATAAACTTTGTGTTCATGTGTCGCGATAACAACTCTAGTAGTGGAAAACATTTTGTATATTCGAGGTCGATGCAAGAGCAATTCTCAATATAGAGAAGAAGAAAATTCCTTCTGTGAGTCAAGAAGAAATAACAACAAAACACCAAGAAATGAAAGGGAGCGTTTCACATCGGATAAAAATGATAAAACACAAGTCACGTGTTGTCACACCCCGGGCCGGCGGGAACGGATCGTGTTTTCCTGTCGGGCGGAAGGTTCCCGGGGCGCGATATCATGAGGGTGATAATCAAATGATCAGATTGTTTACATAGCACATGAGATATAAATGAGAAATGCTAATCATGACATGAAATAGAATTACAAAGTTAAATTACATTGTACATCATAATTTAACTAAGTAAATCTAATCAAAAGAATCAATGAGTTTATATCTTGTACTGTACAAGATATACAAAAGTGATTCACTGCTTTGTCATATCAAAAGTATGCAGTCAAAAGTAAGCTAGGTCTTCTAAGAGTCCACTAGCTTGACACTTGCACAATTGTATCTACACCTGTCCGTCACCTGAGAAAAACATGCATTTTGTAACATCACTGTACTTTCGGTTGTCCGTACATCCGTACATCCGTACTATTGTACTGTACGACCGGAGATTTATGAATATTATTGATTATGATATTATTGTTTGACTTTGCTGATATTGTCACTGTTACTGGTATGCATGATTTTATAATATATTATACGCGTAAACCTTGGGAAGTTTAGTTGAAATTTAACTGAACAGACCCATAGAGTTTATCGCAGTGTTATTACTGATGATTATGGATTATTGGTTTGAGAATGGTTTTGGGATGGAACTGGGAGTTTGTTATGGTCTGGTTACTAAACATAGTTAAGGACACATGGTCATGGTTTATCGAAATAGCGGTGGGACGGTGTAGGGGAGGTTGCGATCTACCTCTGCATATGCCCTATACATATGCATATTTCGGTCTATTATGGATGTGTCAGTGACTTGGTTTAGTGGGTTTTGGTTTGGGGAATGATAATATTAAAGTTAATAAATAGTGAGAATAATAAATACGCGATGGTGAGGTTACGAACATAATTTAATCGCGAATATTAATTCAGAAATATTAACTTAATAATGTATTCGCGCGGGTGACGATTCACACGAATATAATTATTAGGAATAATATTCTGAAACGATATTCCATAAATGGTAAATCGAATCGAAATACGATACGAGCGTTGGATTCGCAAAGGTGACGATCTTTACGAATACGTACGCGAGTAACGCGTTTCGACGAGATAATTAAATAATAATTAAACGATATTAATTTAATAAATGGAAACTAAAAATGTTTATTAGGAATCACAACCGAAAACGAATCCAATTAGATTAAATTATTAAATAATTGATTTAACGAAAATAAACGAATGGTTTTATGAAATAATTTATTTAAAATTATTTTAACTAATACGAAACATATTTATTTAAAATGTTATGATGTTTTAAAATATTTTATGTTTAAAAACCGAGCATAGTATTTATTACTCTAATCACGATAAAAACGGGATCGAACACGCGGGGACGACGCGGGGTATAAAAGATGGAAAATCTTCCATCTCTTTCATTTTCACCAACATCTTTCTCTCTCTAAACACAAAACCCACGCCACTTTCTCTCTCTAGATCTTCTCTCTACCATAACTTCTTCGTTCCTTGACGGATTCACGAGATCTTGGCGCCCACGCGTTCGGGTGATCGAGAGCTACAAGAGGATACGAAGAAATCTTGCATTTGAGTGCTGGTTCGAGGTAAATCTGCTGTTATGTTTGCGGTTTTGTTGTTGGATCACGATTCTTAAACTTGTTGTAGATATAAACGAGTTAAGCATGCATAAAACCCTAAAACGAGGCATTAGGAGAGTAGGTATAACCTGGGAAGACTCATAGGTGGAGAGATTCGATGATGGTGTTGTTGGGCAGCCATGAAAGTACAGGGTTCGTGAGTAGAGCTGGCTACGAATCCTTGCTACTTCGACGAACCCATGGCAGCGAACCCTGCCATGGAGCGAACCCTAGTTGCTGCTCAAAGTCTTCCCAGCCGAACCATATTAAGGAGCGAACCTTTGGGCCGAACTCTCTCCTTCACGAACCTTGTGGTTCCACGAACCCATCAGGGGACGAACCCTAACCGGGAGCCGAACCCTAGTACCTCTAGGAACCCACGAACCCTGCTTCCTTTAAGGCTGGCCGAACCTTACCTCCCCCAAACTTTGCCGAACCCTGCGGACTCATACTCTGGCCGAACCCTTGTCCTGCATGGGTCACGAACCTTAGGCCATAATCTCCATAGGTTCGCTGCCCCTAGGGGTAGCCGAACTCAAACATGTTAAACGAATGGGTTCAAGGGAAATCGAAAGCAAGTACACACATACACTCATATACATACTAACATGCATGCATGAGTGATTGAGTTGTAGCCACCTTATTCTTGATAAAATGAAATTTGTAATATAAAGTTTGCATAATGGAAATATTTTATGAAAAAGGCATAGATATAATCTTGATAATGTGAATTGGAGGTTACAATCACATCAAAGTGGACGATCGAGTTAGTCATGCATGAATGTTACGAGTGACCACCTCTATTTAATGATGTAGGTTACATACTATAGGGTTTCACCTAATGTGGATTTCATTATAATACAAGGACTTAGTGATAATTCCTTAAAACTAAATTTTAGATTTTTAAGCATAAACCGTATTGAACAAATGAAATACGTTCAACATGTATGGATAGGGGGTAACTGTAACATCCCATTTTGGTGAAATATTATAAATTAAACATAATTGGTGTATGATTGTGTTTATTTAATTAATGGGTGTTTTGTATGATTTAATTATCTTAAATAGTATTTGGTGGGTGATTTAAATAAGTTTTTGTTAAATATATTGTAGTGGGAGTTAACTAACTTAATTAAGTTGGATATGAGTTAGTTAGTTTTAACATGTAAATTGAGGGGTTAGAAGTGTCAATAGATGAAAGTTAAATAACAAGGGGGTTTTAAATGTTGACTTGGTCAACATTTCACACTTTTATGTGTGTGTGTGTGTGTTGGAGACGTGAAAGAGAAGGAAGACAAGGAGAAAAATCAAGAACTTCAAGATTTGATCAAATTGGAGGTTGGATGTTGATCTAATCTTGAATGCAAGTTGAAATTGGAGTTCTCCTTGCATCAAACAACATCTAGGTAAGATTTTTGGGTGTTTTTGATGGGATTTTCGTGGGTCTCCATAGGGGGTGTGGGTTTGATGGGTAAAACTCTCAAATTTGGTGTTTTGAGGGTGTCAAATGTTGTTAATGATGTTGATAATCATATAGGAACAACTTTTGATTGTTTTCTTTCATGATTTACATGTCATGAAAATGGGGGAATTGGGGTTTTCATGGAGTTGATGAACATGGTGTGTAAAGTGGTGTTTAAATGTGGGGATTTGATGATATTCACTATATTGTTGTAGTTTGTGGTGAAACTGTTGAGATTGATCATTTTTTTAAACATAATAATGGAGTTACATAGGTGTCTTAATGATGAATGATCATTAGCACATGAACTTGTGCATACAAGGTGTTTGATGAAATGCCAAGTAGGGTATTTAACTTAAAATTTGGTTTAAAACCAATGGTGATGTGAATTATGTGGGTTTATAACATCAACAATGGTGAATTGATATGGTTAAGGGTCAATTGGAAACAAATTAGATTGAAAATGTTGACATTGGGGTGAAAGGGGTGTATGTTGACTAATTGTGGTCAAACTTTATATTAAACCTATTAGTTGTGATAATAGGAATTGATAGTGAAGGTGTGGGTGAAACCAAACGACCCGGGAAGGAATTGGTTATAGAGGATAGCGCGTTGGAACAAGGTAAGTCACCTAAATCTTCTATTTATTATGTGTAAAGGTGTGTACATGTATGAAGGTTGTTGAAGATTTGACTTTATGGTGGATAGGTGAACTAGTACTTGTTGTTAGACAATGGTAAGCAATAGGTGATATATGTTGCTTGATTATTGTAAACATGGTGTTTCAATACTAGTTCATGATTGATTTGGTGTTACTTTGTATGTGTGTTGAGGGATTTGAATTATTTCACAAGGTGTGTGAATTGTAATTGAATTCAACTCAAATTGGTGTTTTGATTCACAAGTGGTGTGATCATGACATTGAATTATTCACATGGTGTGTGAATGTTCTTTGTTGGGTGTAATCAAGTTTGTAAAACACAAGTGGTGTGGTTTACTTAATTTGAGAAATCTTGTGGAATAAGATTTCAATGGAGTTTTGGGTGCAAACGACCCGTTAGTAAATCGTTTGATATTATGACTATGATGGATATAATTTGGTGAATTAAGGTGTTTAATATGATTATATGGTGTTATATAATGTTTATGGGGGTATTGGAACGGTCGTATTTGAGCGAAAGGGGTCAAGATGGCTGAAAACAGCAAAAATGGTTGTGCAGGTGTGCCCCGGCGTATCATACGCCTGGGGGGGGCGTATGATACGCCTACCTCAGCTCCAGGTCTCAAAATTTCTGTGATACGCCCCCAAATACGCCTACCAATACGCCAGGGGCTGAATTTGACCAAAATTGACTTTTTGGGTCATGTAAGCTCGTGTGGGCGGGCATGGTGATCTTACTTAGTTCTAATGAACTAATGGTGACTTAATTATGGTGTTTTCAGGTGAACGGAAGGGTTGAACGCGGTTGTGATCGGATTGCCTTGCAAGGATTCGGATCAAACACGTTTTGGTGGTTTTTCTTTGTTGGTGTTAAACAAAGGTTTTTGGTGATAACTCAAATGTAATTTTTGTTATTGAATGTTTAACTAACATCAATTATTTTGTAAAGTCGTGTGTAAATGAGGTGTTTATGGTGTTAATTACATTTGTGAGTTTGAAAAATCTGGGACCTAAACTTTGATGTCGTTTTAAACACGTGTCATACATGTGGGAGTTTTGGGGCTTACAGTAACACTCCTTAGCATGCATGCTTATGAGAATTATATACTAGAGTATAAAATTGAATTATCCTCATTAGATAATTAATCTATCATGTATGAAGCCCAATCTTGAATAATCAATAATGAGATCAAGTGTTACAAATTTAACTTGGACTAAAGAAACTAAGTCCAAGGGACATTAGTAAATTAAAGTAAACACTTACGGTTATCTAATTCGAAATACTACCCCTATACTTATGAACACAAATCCGCGATAATTACAGATATTTGAGTTGACTTGAGTTATATACGCGAGCGCGCATTATAAGAGGACACTGATTCTAAGGACTTCAGGTGAGTTCTCATAACCTCCCTTTCTTTAAACTATTTTGCTTTAAAACTCGGAGGTGAAGCATGTATACCAAATTCAAATATTATTTTGATGACTCAAGGTTAATACCTGTTTATCAATATGATATTCACGATATAAAATTATCATTTATTATGGATAGTCTCTTATTATTTTATATCCATGTAAACCTCGTTATTGACTTCGGTCAATAACAAGGATTACAAGTATTGTCACAAACCCCGAGAGTCATCGCTTTTAACTTCGGTTAATTGCTTTGACATTGTGTATTGTCACGTGGATGAGTTCCACATCCGTGAATCATTGCTTTGACTTCGGTTAATTGCTTTGGATTCATGTATTGTCACGTGGTTAGCGACCACTCCATGAATCATGTATTTAACTTATGTTAATTACAAAATGATCATGTATAGTCACGAACATTATTGGAGAATATAAATGATGTGATTGGTTGATTTGTTTGTGGATTGATTATCTATGTTTGATTATGATTATTTGAGATTGATTATAACTGATTGATTATGTGATTATGTGATTGTGTATGTGTTTGGTTGTTGAATGGATGGATGTGTGTTGGATTATCTCATACAGGTATTCATATGGATTTTCTCAAGGAAATCATAAGTCTTACACTCGTTTTAAACAAAGCAATTTATTAAACTATTTTAAAACACCAACTTTTAAACTCATTTTTCTAAAACATTTTTGAGTATAAAAACTTATGATTACTCACCAACTACTTTTGTAGTTGACACTTGATTTTCTTACATGTTTCAGGTGATGGAGACAAGTAGGATGAAGAGGATGATCTCTTCTATTTTGGACATCATCATCATATAGGATTCTTGGACTTAGTTAATTAACTAAATTTCTGGCGATTAGAGTTTAGTTAGTTTAACTAAATCTTTTGTGTATTTGATGTAATTGATTCATGATGAACAAGGTTTTTGTGTAATTAATTTGATGAATGGAATGTTATGTGATGATTTGATTTAGATGCCCACGAGCTTTTGAACAATCTACACATCCCTCGTGGCATCCCGACGTTTCCGCCATCGGTCGGGGTGTTACAGATTGGTATCAGAGCCTGGGTTATAGGGAATTAGGTTACTAGAAATGGTTGACCTAGTCTATAACCGTAGGATACCCTAGTATGAATTAATTTCATACACTAGTTAGTATATTCAGGATTTCATGCTTATGTGTTTATTACATGTTAACTGAACTCCTGTTATACATTTGAATATATATGCTGCTACTAATTTCTTGCTTACATGTGCCCTAATGACTCGATAAGGACATACTCGTGGTGTATTGTAAAGGTGGTGGGACGGTGGTTTGGGCGGTTGCGACCTACCCTTATCATATGCCCTATACATATACCATTTACAGTACATCGGGTGGATGTCAGTATTGAGGAATAAGGGAACTACCCGTTTGAGACACTTATCTGCTCAGGAACTTAACTGCTTAGAAATTTATTTGCTTTAGGAATTATCTGTTAGATCTTGTGATCACCAGACAAGGACACACTCGTGGTATACTACAAAGGTGGTGGGACGGTGTAAGGGAGGTTGCGACCTACTCTTGCATATGCCCTATACATATACCATTTGAAGTATATCGGGGGTCTGTCAGTGTCAGGAACTTAGGATATTATTAGGACCTTACTAGGAGGGTTTGAGAGGATATGATTGTGGACTGTTGATGATATGTTTGATGGATTGACTGGGATTGACTCTTGAATGATCACACTTGATAAATACTTATAAATTCACTTATGAAACACACTGATTGGACACGTAGGGTGCATAGGATTAACAAACGATATGAGCGATTAGTGATGGAATATGGACTTGGGTGATGATATAGACACTTGATGATAATATAAACGCATAGTGATGATACTAACACTTAGTGATGGTATGACCACTTGATGAGAATAAACTATAGGGAGGATATGAACACTTAGTGACAATAAGAGCACTTTGTGATGATATGAGCCCTCATTGATGATTATTGACATTGGGATTGACATGGACTTTAATGAACTTAGACAATTGGGGGAAACTTAATGTCAGGTGAACTTAGACATTAGGTGAACTTAGAAATAGGTAAACCTACATGTTAGGTGAACTTAGACATTAGGCGAACCTAATTGCCCAAGGGAACTAGAGACCACTTCACTCAAAATTATCCTACCAAGGATAAGGGTAGTGAAGTGAGGTTTTGGTAAGATACGTAACACACCCTAAATGCTAACAAGGGCATAATCGTGGTGCAATGGAACGGTGGTGGGACGGTGTAGGGGAGATTGCGATCTACCTCTGCATATGCCCTATATATAAGCTTGTTGCATTGCATTGGGAGGGTGTCAGTGTTAGTATAGGGTGAGGAATGTATGGGACCTAGGAATAGTTAGCTAACACTAGTTATGACCAACTAGGACACTTAGAATAATACTAGGCAAATTTATAGACATTATGAGTTTAAATAACAGATAGGAAATAAATATAGTTCCTATATGTAATCCTAACTGTTTAAAATAAACTCAATTGACCATTGTTTGTATGACTTACGTTGTAAACGGTAGTAACATGTTTCTAATTTCTCAGAAACATGCCGCCTCGCCGTCACAACGAAGATGACTCAAACAGTGGGGATGCTAACAACGGTAATGCCAACTCCGGCATACAAGAGTTAGCCACACTTATTTCTGGATTGGTGAGCCAACTGACTCAGGCTAACCAGAATATCAATCAGAACAGAGGTGGTGCAAACCAGACAACTTGCACATTCAAACACTTCAATTCCTGCAACCCCCTGAAATTCACGGGTGCTGAGTCGGCCACTGGTCTGCTGCAGTGGTTCGAGAGTATGGAGAACACCTTCATCAACAGCGAATGTCCCGAGAATCTGAAAGTTCGCTATGCCACCAGTGTTTTCCAAAAGAGAGCACTGACTTGGTGGAATGGGGAAAAACGAACTAGGGGAGTGGATGCCGCTCTTGCACTGACGTGGACTGAGGTCAAGAATCTGATGACCACTGAATTCTGTCCTCGTAGTGAGATGAGGAAGCTTGAGACTGAATTTTGGGAGCTCAAGCAGGATAGCGGAGAGAATGTCATCTATAATACTCAATTCCATGAGTATAGCTTACTGGTACCCCACATGGTGACACCCTTGAAAAGGGCGATTAAGAAATATATCGGCGGACTGCCGGTACAGATTCAGGATACAGTCTACGGGAGCAATCCCAAAACACTTGAGGCTGCAATCCGATTATCTGCAACTCTTACTGACAATCATGTGAGGAATGGAACACTCACAAGGAAAGGATACAAGAAGACTGACACCAAGACTGCTGCAAAGGAAGTCAAAACTGAAGTCAAGTCTGAAGCTGCTAGTTCATCCAAAAGCAGCAACAAGAAGAGAAAGACCAGAAACTTCATGGTCACTACTCCTGCTGCTAAATCTGCGCAGCAATCATCAAACAATTCAACTGCCAGGAATTTCACTGGGAACACCCCTCAGTGTAACACCTGCCGTTATCATCACGCACCAAATTTGCCATGTCGCGTCTGCAACAACTGTGGCAAGTTTGGTCACTTTGCTAATGTTTGTCGGAGTGCACCGCAAGCACAAAGGTTGCAACATGCACCGCTTGCACTGCCAGCTCCTCATGCACAACCTATACCAGCTGTACCCGTTCGCCAGGTACCTCAGGCACAGGCAAGAGCCTGTTATGAGTGTGGTGAAGTGGGTCACTTCAGGAATCAATGCCCAAAGTTGACCGGGAATAATCAGAGGGTGGCAAGAGGCCAGGCATTTCAACTGAATGCTCCAGCTGCTCAAGCCAACCAGGACGTCGTCAACGGTACATTTCTGATCAACAACTCTTATGCATCTGTCTTATTTGATTCTGGTGCCGATAGGAGTTTCGTTTCATATGATTTTGAATGCTTGCTTGGTAGAACACGTACTTATTTAGATAAACCGTTCAATGTGGAAGTGGCTGACGGAAACACTATTGATATTGACACTATTATCGTTGGATGTACGGTGAACTTAAATGATCACGTTTTCCCAATTGATCTCATACCTATGCATCTTGGTAGCTTTGACGTTATCATAGGCATGGATTGGTTAGCCACCCACAAAGCGGAGATTGTATGCCACAAAAAGTGTATTCGTATCCCCTTACCTTCGGGTGAAACTTTGAGAATATTTGGAGAAACTGCTAGTAAAGGTCTTAAGTTAATGTCTTGCACTAAAGCACACAAGTACCTTAGAAAGAAATGTATAGCATTTCTAGCTCACATTGTGGAGAAGAAAGAGAAAGGAAAGAAGATTGAAGACGTTCCAGTGATACGAGATTTTCCAGAAGTATTTCCAGATGATTTGTCGGGTCTTCCACCAGAACGTCAAGTTGAGTTCCGAATCGACTTAGTACCTGGTGCGAACCCAGTCGCCAAAGCTCCCTACAGACTTGCGCCTTCGGAGTTGCAAGAATTGGCGAGTCAGCTGCAAGAACTTACCGATAAAGGATTTATTCGCCCGAGCCATTCGCCATGGGGTGCACCGGTCCTGTTCGTCAAGAAAAAGGACGGGTCATTCCGGATGTGCATCGACTACCGTGAATTGAACAAGTTGACTATCAAGAATCGATATCCACTGCCGCGCATCGATGATCTCTTCGATCAGCTTCAAGGCTCGGCATGGTTTTCAAAGATCGATCTTAGGTCTGGGTATCATCAGCTTCGTGTACATGATGATGATATTCCCAAGACTGCTTTCAGAACCAGATATGGCCACTATGAGTTTTTGGTAATGCCTTTCGGCCTTACCAATGCACCTGCGGTTTTCATGGACCTCATGAACCGTGTTTGCAGGCCATACTTGGATAAATTCGTGATTGTATTTATTGATGATATTTTGATCTACTCAAAGACCAAGGAAGAACACGAGAAACACCTTAAGTTGGTTTTGGAGATCCTAAGAGAGGAGCGACTGTATGCCAAATTCTCCAAATGTGAATTTTGGCTTAAGGAAGTTCAATTTCTGGGACACATAGTCAACGAATACGGTGTTCACGTGGATCCTGCAAAGATTGATGCAGTGAAGAACTGGAGTACACCGAAGACACCGACTGAGATTCGATCATTTCTCGGACTTGCCGGTTACTATCGGCGGTTCATTTCGAATTTCTCCAGGATTGCTGTCCCACTTACTTCTTTGACTCAAAAGAACAAACCATATGAGTGGGGACCAAAGCAAGAAGAGGCATTTCAGACTCTGAAGCAGAAACTTTGTGATGCTCCCGTTTTGACATTGCCTGACGAAAATGATGATTTTGTGGTTTATTGTGATGCATCCAACCTAGGTCTCGGTTGTGTTCTCATGCAACGGGGAAAGGTTGTGGCTTATGCATCAAGACAACTGAAGATTCACGAAAAGAACTACACCACACACGACTTGGAACTTGGTGCAGTCGTGTTTGCCTTGAAGATATGGAGACACTATCTTTATGGCACTAAGTGTGTAGTGTTCACTGATCATAAAAGCTTGCAACATATTCTCAATCAGAAAGAACTTAATATGAGACAACGGAGATGGGTTGAACTGTTAAATGATTATGACTGTGAAATTCGCTATCATCCTGGGAAAGCGAATGTAGTAGCAGACGCGCTTAGTCGCAAGAGTCAAGTTCAAATCCATAGTGTCCGAGTGCACAATAACCTCCGTATTGATATTCTCACAACCCAACAACACTCATTGGCTCAAGATGACTTGAAAAATGAGATGTCTTGCGGGGCTGAAATACTGTTGGAGATTAAAGATGACGGTTTAATGTATTACTTGAATCGGTTGTGGATACCGAACCGTGGTGATCTTAGGATGCTGATCATGGATGAAGCTCATAAGTCTCGTTACTCAATCCATCCAGGTTCTGACAAGATGTATCAAGACCTTAGGGGCTTGTACTGGTGGCCTGGAATTAAGAAGGATATTGCTGAATATGTGTCTAAGTGCCTTAACTGTGCTAAAGTCAAGGCAGAACACCAGCGACCTTCAGGATTGTTGTTACAACCAGAGATACCGATGTGGAAGTGGGAGAATATCTCCATGGACTTCATTACCAAACTCCCACGAACCGCAAACGGTAAAGATAGTATTTGGGTAATTGTTGATAGACTGACTAAGTCGGCTCACTTCTTACCGATACGCGAAACATACCCTGTGCGGAAGTTAGCGCGTATCTACATTGATGAGATCATTAGCCGACATGGTATTCCCTTAAGCATAATATCGGATCGTGATGCTCGTTTCACGGCACGATTTTGGGAGTCACTACACGAAGCCTTTGGAACAAGATTGGATCTTAGCACTGCTTATCATCCTCAAACGGATGGTCAAACGGAGTGAACGATTCAAACATTAGAAGACATGTTGAGAGCTTGTGTCATCGATTTCGGTGGCAATTGGGATAGCCATCTACCATTGGTTGAGTTCTCGTATAACAACAGTTATCACGCAAGCATTGGTATGGCACCGTTTGAAGCTCTTTATGGCAGGAAATGTCAGTCACCTATTTGTTGGACCGAAGTCGGCGATTCGCAGATTACGGGCCCTGAGATTATTCAAGAAACGACTGACAAGATCCGCCAGATCCGTGACAATCTGTTAGCTGCTCGCAGTCGACAGAAGAGTTACGCGGATAAACGGAGAAAACCTTTAGAGTTTGAAGTGGGAGATATGGTATTGCTTAAAGTGTCGCCTTGGAAGGGCGTTGTTCGATGAATGCGGAGCTGAACCTTGAGTCAACGGTAATAGAGGTGGTTGTCTTCGCGGCGGCATTCTGATCATAACCGAAAAGAAATCGGTTAGTGCAGTGATCAGAAGCAGAAGACATTATGCAAATAGAATCCTATATCGTAAGAACTCTACATGAGGGTCCCTAGGTTATAGTCTAGGCCAAACCGTGTAAGTAATATGACCTATATTTCTCTATAACCATGGCTCTGATACCAATCTGTCACACCCCGGGCCGGCGGGAACGGATCGTGTTTTCCCGTCGGGCGGAAGGTTCACGGGGCGCGATATCATGAGGGTGATAATCAAATGATCAGATTGTTTACATAGCACATGAGATATAAATGAGAAATGCTAATCATGACATGAAATAGAATTACAAAGTTAAATTACATTGTACATCATAATTTAACTAAGTAAATCTAATCAAAAGAATCAATGAGTTTATATCTTGAACTGTACAAGATATACAAAAGTGATTCACTGCTTTGTCATATCAAAAGTATGCAGTCAAAAGTAAGCTAGGTCTTCTAAGAGTCCACTAGCTTAACACTTGCACAATTGTATCTACACCTGTCCGTCACCTGAGAAAATGTCACACCCCGGGCCGGCGGGAACGGATCGTGTTTTACCGTCGGGCGGAAAGTTCCCGGGGCGCGATATCATTGTGTTGATAATCAAATGATCAGATTGTTTACATAGCACATGAGATATAAGTGAGAAATGCTATTCATGACATGAAATAGAATTACAAAGTTAAATTACATTGTACTTCATAATTTAACTAAGTAAATCTAATCAAAAAGAATCAGTGAGTTTATATCTTGATCTGTACAAGATATACAAAAGTGATTCAAAGTTCTGTCATTATCAAAATGTATGCAATCAAAAGAAAGCTAGGTCTTCTATGAGCCCACTAGCTTAACACTTGCATAAAGTATCTACACCTGTCCGTCACCTGAGAAAACATGTAATTTAAACAAAGTCAACACTAGGTTGGTGAGTTCATAAGTAAGTACATTGAAAACCATTGAACTGATCATGCACACATTCACAATGTATTAACTGTTGCTTGTATACTTGTTTCACCTGTTCCACCCAATGGCCTCTCCTTAGTTATATGTACAAGTAGTATATCACCTAACTAAGTATGCTTATATATAGGGAATCACGAAAGGGTCAAGCCCAGACTCTATCCCACCACATACTCAACCAAGTTCCACACCACTTGCGATACAACTAAAGATATCCATTTCCCAACTATCCGAATTGTCCGCTGTATAATCATATGTAGAATAATAATATAGTAAGAGGGGTTTAGTTATCGAACCGAAGTATTGATATACCCTCGTTGAATTAAGGAATTTAGATTATTTAAATCTGATCCTTATATTATTCTATCACTTGTGAGGTTAACTTTTATGTCACACTTTTTAATTTAATTAAAAGTATTAGTTAACTGTTCATCATATGTCTCCAAATGTAGCGTATAGAATCCGATTGGAATCCATTTTAAATCCTCACGTAATCAGATTTAAAATGCATTCCATTCTCTCCTATCCCGCCGTGTGATCCCAAAGTTTCCGTGTGGGATTGTCTCATGTGATTAACAAAGTCGAATAAGAACTTGTCTTATTACGTTATGATAATCGGGTGTAAATGACAAGAATCCCATGAAGTTACGTTATCATGATCGTCATTTACTGTAAATGATAAGAATCGTCATTTACTGAATCCATGCGTTCCCAAAGTATCCGTGTGGGAATGTTCTCGTGTGTTTAACAAGTCGAATAAGAACTCGTCTTATTACATTATGTTAAACATGTGTAAATGACAAGAATCCCATGAAGTTACGTTATTATGACCGTCATTTACTGTAAATGATAAGAATCCCATGAAGTTACGTTATCATGACCATCATTTACTGAATCCATGTATTCCCAAAGCATCCATGAGGGAATATTCTTGTTTTACATTTAAATGTATATTGTTTAAGTACTTGATTGTGTAGAAATAACTAAGTGTTATAAGTTAAATCTTATAACTAAGTTATTATATTGTGTTGATGATTAAGAATCATCTTATCATAATCATATGAGTTTCCCTGTTATCTCATAATCATACAAGCATGCATACAATGATAAGCGATAATAAACAATTTAATATTATCAGAATCAAAGTATAAATAACATGTTAAGCAAACTTTTAAATAAATAAAAGTAAACATGTTTCTCAGCCCCGAGAGTTAAAATCAGTAAAGATTTAAAGTAAAAGGGGCATATGAGTTTCAATTTAATTATTTTGATGAGTTTCAAAATTGTAAAATGTTATTTATTTGGTTTTATTAAATTATTTTCGTTCGTGACGTGTTTTCGTTGTCGTTTCGTCAGATCGCGTAACCTTCACCCGTAATTCGTTCGAATCGTCACCCGAACGAATACGACGATGGTTTTGCTTTCTGACTTTTGTTTTCTACTTTTCAGTCATTATTTTAGAATTCTAAACTCACAGATATGTTTGTGTGAATCGTCACTCACGCAAACACACTGTCAGTTCGTCATTCTGAAATAACACTGTATTATACTTTAATTGTGTTTCCTCACTGTCGGACTCAACTATACTTCATGATTTCACATTGTTTTCATACTGACTTGTCGGTCATCTGATTCCTGTCATCTGTGGATATCAGATCGCAACCGATATGTTTTCGTTGTTCACTTGTAAACTGTTGTTTCTCATGATTTGTTGTGTTAACTGTAATTAAGTTTTCACTTAATAAACACAACTAGTGTTTCAAATGTACGTTGTACTTAATGTATTTAAGTTTATACGAAAATACGTACAACGATTTCTTGTATTTAGGATTCTGTTAATACAAGTACTGTTTAAGCTTACGTATGTACACATAGAATACAGTGAAAGTACACATACCGTACGGACTTGCCGGACGATTTGGCACTTGCTGTTACAGAAAAACATGCATTTAAACAAAGTCAACACTAGGTTGGTGAGTTCATAAGTAAGTAAATTGAAAACCATTGAATTGATCATGCACACATCCACAATGTTATACTTGTTACTTGTAATACTTGTTTCATCTGTACCACCCAATGGCCTCTCCTTAGTTATATGTACAAGTAGAGTATCACCTGATCAAGTATGCTTATATATAGGGAATCCTGAAAGGGTCAAGCCCAGACGCTATCCCACCACATACCTAGTCAAGTTCTACCCTACTTGCGATACAACTAAAAATATCCATTACCCGTTTATTCATCGTATTTGATATGTACTCAGTTATTGTATTGATGATAGAATAATATACTGTATGGGGTTTATTTATCAAACCGAAGTGTTGATAACCCTCGATGTATTAAGGAATTTTAGATTAATATAATCTTGTCCTTGTATTATTCTATACTTGAGGTGGGTTAACTGATGATACTCTATTAATTATTAAGAGTGTGAGTTAACCTCTTGCAACTTGTTCTTGAACCATAGTGCATAGAGCCTAAAAGGAATCCATTGAAATCCTCACGTAATCAGATTTCAATGCATCCGATTTATCTCTACCACTTTGCATGTCTATTGTCCTCAACGAAATCTATTACTAGTAGTGTCACATGAGAGCAGATCACCTTCTCAACCTACTAGTCAATAGGGTTCTCGCTGGATTAATAACTTATCACTGTAGATTAATATCACCATGTGTCGCTTACCAGAACCTGACTTGAGGTCGCCCTGTCACCGGTCATACGTTACCGGCCAATGAATCAATACGATCAACATACTAGCCCTACAAGCTAGAGGTTTGTCAAACCTATGGTACCACTATGCTATCGTCGGTTTAGTCACGTCAAACTAACTGGTCAGCGAATTAAAGGGGCTTACATGATCACTTGAACAACTTGGCACATGATTGAAGTGATATAATGCAAACAGGTCAAATGTAACTAATTGTAATTGTATTCACTTGTACTCTTGTTCTCATTGTCATATGTTCTCCGTGATATTAACAAAGTTAAATAAGAACTAGTCTTATTAGGTTATGTTAATTAATTGAGTGAATGATGTTGTTATCATGAAATTATGTTATCATGATTATCATTCCATGTTCCTTGTTCTTCTTGTAATATGTGTTGAGTTGTAAGGTTAAGTATTATAAGATCTAGTCTTATTACACTTATTTAACTCTTGTACTGAATGATGTAGTAAAGATATATTATCTTTATATCATTCTTGTGTTTTGCTCTTGTAATCATGTCATCATGTTTCCTTGTAATTGCTATAATGTCATTTCTTGTAAGAATAACTAAGTGTTGTAAGAGTTAACTTACTACTAAGTTATTCTATTGTATCGATGAGTTATGATATTAAAAATATCATCATCATCTTATCTTTCCTGTATTCTTGAATTCAAACAAGCATGCATACAATGATTTATGATAATAAGCAATTTAATATCAAATAATCAAGGTATTAACAATATGTAAGCAAAACTTTTAAATAAATAAAAGTAAAGCATGTTTCTCAGCCCCGAGAGTTTAAAATCAATAAAGATTAAAGAAAAGGGGCATATGAACTCACCTTGTTACGATTGGGGTTGACTTAGCTTAAACGAAAGAATGCACGCGCTCTGAGTTGTAATTGAGTTTGTTTTCACGATCCTGTATTGATTGCACGTAGTTTGTTACTCGTAAATATAAGTTTGTGAAAATATGTGTGTGTGTGTGTATGTTAGCCTTAGTATTGGCTAACACCCGTGTGTCTCGATATTGATTCGGCCCTTAGATTACTTGTGATGAAATTCCCTAACTCTTAATCCATTTAAATTAAGTTTAATGCACTTTGCCATATTGCAAATAAATAACTAAACCTATTTTATTATTTTTTTTTTTGTAATGACTTAATATTTGGAGTTTGTGAAATCTACTACATCAAGGTTTTCCACCTTTATAGTATTTAAAACAATTCCCATGCATATTATCGTTTACAAATTTATTTAAGTTACTTGACTAGTTTGTGGTGACCAATACTAATTGGGCCGAATTAATCAAGGTGGGCCAAATGATGAAGTTGGGCCGATTGACTAATGTGGTAGCTCATGTGTGGGCCGAATGAACTGTTGGGCTAAAAGAGTTGGTGTTGGCCTGTTGGGCCGAACATATGGGCTGTTTCGAACAGTTAATGAGTTTTATATCAATTAACCCATCTTGGGCTGAATATTTGGGCCAGAACAAACACGGTGGGCCTAACAATTCAACTGAATCATATGGTGTTGAGTTGGTCGATCGGCTAACATGCTAGGTCATTTGAGACATCAACCAATTAGAGGGGTTCGAAGGGTAGGCCCTTGGCCGAATGTGGTGACTGTCGCAATGAGGTGGCTGCCCAAGACAAACTCATCCTGAGTTGGTAGCCGACTGAAAGGTGGTGACCGTATGAGGTGTTCGATCGAATGAAGGGAGTATGAGTTTTGTCGAAAGGCCAGCGAATGGGGATAGGCGGATAGACCAGGACTGGCGAATGAAAGTGGGTCGAAGGAAGGGTGCTTCGGCGAATGGGGATAGGCGAAGGAGCAGTCAGTCGGCGAATGGGGTTCTTCGGCCAGGGTTCATTCGGAGGTCTGGTTTCTGACATTCGGCCGTAGCCAAGCTAACCCAGATCCGCCCTCCTTTCGTGGTTCTATGGTGTTGTCAGGCATGGGTTGATAAGACTGATCTTTGTGTTCGTGGGTAACAGTGTGAAAGGTGGTGAACCAGCCTTGGTTGAGTTTCGAACGAATGGGTGTAAAAACCCTAGTTTTCGAGTTGTTCACAGCATCATACCTCGAGTTTCAGTGGGGCTTGGCTTAGATCCGTTGTACTTTCTTGTAGAGGATGTCGAGGGCTACGCGTGGGCGAAAGAATCACTCGAATTGGTTGAGAAACAAGAAAGTTATCGAGGTTTGAAGCTTAGAAAACCCTAAAAATGGTGAAACCGGGATTTTGGTTTAGGAGAGAGGTTGAAGATGGGGGAAATGAGGGAATCTCTCATTTGTGGGTTTTTATATCCCGAGGGTGTTCGGGTTCGTTTTCGTGGCTCGGTTTGATAATTCGTCGCGTAACCGGAAAATTACGCGTAATTTAAATAGTTTTAAATAAAAAGATTTAATTTGATTATTTTGATGAGTTTCAAGATTGTAAAATGTTATTTATTTAATTTTATTAAATTATTTTCGTTCGTGACGTGTTTTCGTTTTCGTTTCGTCAGATCGCGTAACCTTCGCGCGTAATTCGTTCGAATCGTCACCCGAACGAATACGACGATGGTTTTGCTTTCTGACTTTTGTTTTCTACTTTTCAGTCATTATTTTAGAATTCTAAACTCACAGATATGTTTGTGTGAATCGTCACCCACGCAAACACACTGTCAGTTCGTTATTCTGAAATAACACTGCTTTTGCGTTTGAATTGTGTTTCCACACTGTCGGACTCAACTATACATCATGTTTTCACATTGCTCTTGTACTGATTCGTCGGCCATCTGATTCCTGTCATCTGTGGACATCAGATCGCAACCGATATGTTTTCGTGGTTTACTTAAACACTGTTGTTTCCTGTGATTCGTTGTGTTAACTGTACTTAAGTTTTCACTTAAATACACACAACTATTGTTTCAAATGTATGTTGTACTTACTGTATTTAGGTTTACACGAAAATACGTACAACTGTTCTTGCATTTAGAATCCCGTTAATACAAGTACTGTTTATGTATACGTATTTGCACATAGTATAAAGTGAAAGTACACATACCGTACGGACTTGCCGGACGATCTGGCACTTGTTGTTACACGTGTTACCGATGTCATAAACTTGGACATTATGCTTATAATTGTCCAAATAAGAAATATAATGTTGAGTCATTATTTGTGGAAACACAAAGATGATAAGCTTGCACTTTTGATGTGTCAAAGTCTATATGATTAGTATAGAAGTCTATATGATTAGCCAAATTTCCGGATCACCAACGTTAGACAGATCATTGATATGCAGAGGTCCTGTATCTACCTTAATTGCTCTCTCTATAAACTGGTAACCTCTGTCGCCCCATACTAATACCAAGCTTGTAGCATGTTTCTTTTTGTTCTCGAAGGATACATATGAATTAATTATAATGTTCTAAAAAATTAACAACGAGCTAATTGCCGAAAAAATCGACATGTTTAATCACCGTCGATTCAATTATTATTAACTAGTGAAATAAAATGATCTATTCGTGACACTAACATTTTAAATAGTGAAAACATATTTTAATAACATTTGATTAAAAAAGATCGGGTAAATACTAATATGAAAACCGACCCATACCAAACCACATATGTTATTTCATTTAATTTACTTAAACCCTTTTAATCCTAATCAATTGGTAGATTAATAATTTAATTGAAAATCAATAGAAACTGTCGAAGATAATTCAATTGAAAGTGTTGATAAATTGTATCAAATCAAATGTCTGGGATAATTTCTCTTGATTAGGATTAAAAGAGAGAATTTATAAATATCAATTTAACATTTGTTAAAGAGAAAATTGCATCCGTATGCATTTTCGCAAGTACCCAATAAAAACTATATTGTGTCTATTAAACGTTCGTTTAAAAAAGATAAAATCCATTAAAATTTTAATTTAATGAAGTTTTCTGCATTTGTTTCTAATAAATGATGTCATCTGTAAAAACGTTAATATAAAGGATGATTTATGTAAATTTGTCTGCAAATAATTATTTGAGAAATTAGCAAGAAATTTATTGTAAAGATACAATAAAATTGCATAACTTATGAAAGTGTATATATTATGTGCAATTTTCTCTTATATTAAAGTAGTGTTTATACTACAAAAGTTTACTATTTTAAAGACAAGAAAATCATATAATGCTGATTAGTGTAAATTATAAGTTATTCAACTCAATGTTGGTTTCATTGAACTTATCCACATGATTAACTTCTTGTTGCCTTAAAAGATGATTAGTGTAAATTGTATAGATGAGAGGGTGTGAGACAAACTTTTACCAATGATTTGCACTTCCACCTTTATAACATAAGATCGATGTTATGATTTTTAATTTTAAACTTGAATGGTTAAAATGATTTTTATATTGGGTCAATTACATTTATCCCTTTGTTAAAACCATTTATTACTTATTTACCCAAATATAAAACTAAATTACATATTTCCCCTTTTTAAACCAAATATATTACATATTTATTCATTTCATTAAAAAACAAATTATGTATTTCCTATTTTATCCTTAATGAATTAACTAAAAACAACTTACATATTTCTCCTTATTAATGGACAATTTTGGAACATGGGAATATTTGTAATTTTAGTTTAACATTGAAAATATATGTAATTTTGGAACATGACGAAACCTCCGGATGCACCAAAAAGCTTTGAGTATAATCGCGTGAAGAACATCTTTGTTACGAGCACCCCTGGTACCAAAGGTGTGTGTTTCCAGCAGATCCTGAATTGAGAAGGCATAAATAGGTTGAATCTTACACCATGAAGAGATTCCTTGCCATAATAATGATGCTATAAAACAAGAGGAGAATAAATGAATGGCCGATTCATTATACTCCCTACATAGTGGGCACAAAGGAGACACAATCAGAATACTCCTTTTAACAAGAGAATGCATAGTTGGGAGGCGCCCAAGATGAGTCTTCCACACCATAATATTAATTTTGTTTGGTACCCTTTTACTCCATTTCCAAATATATTGGCCCCTGCAGTTACCAACTTGGGCACACATGATCCTCAAAGATTTAACATTAAAAAGCCAATTGGAACCACCTGACTATACCCATTGATCTCTACCACCTTTGTAAGAAAGATGGTTAATACACATCATACATTTCTCGAGTTGCTCAAGATATATCAGTGATGATGGCTGGGTATCCAGTTCCAGTTAACTAATGGCTTCCCCTCCTCCCATGATATACGATCAGAGACCACACTTGCTTTCCTTTGTTCTAGGGCATACAACGAAGAAAATAATTGAGCAAAAGGAAGTTCCCCAGCCCATGTATCGTGCCAGAAGGTGACTAAATCCCCATCCCCCACCACACCTTTTATTAGCCCACGTAATTTAACATTAGATTCCGGGATTCAATATTCACAATAGTTTTCCACGTTCTCAAAATAATTGCCTTACATAGAACGAAGTCTGGGATTCTGCTAGAAGAGTGAATAGCATCACTTACCAAGTGAAAACTTGTGATATCCTCACTTTGTTTTACAGATTATGCCTATGAACTCTAAATCAAATACGCTATACAGACAAGCACTGAGATTAATTTTAAAAATCAAATGTAAAACTTATTTAACATTTTGATTATAATATAATTGCAAGTTTTCACCCAAATCTAAACTCCTTTTTACCATTTCCTCCAATACATATTTAGCTTCATCAATCTTTTTCACAGCTATCAAACGACTCGCCAACAACCCAAAATTATGCGAATCCAACTTCTTATCCTTACCACCATAACTCATCACAAACTCCACAGCCTGCGCACAATAGTCCAACCGTACAAGACTCCCGATAACATGCGCATACGTGGCGTACATCGCCTCTACCCCATCTTCCAACATCCTGCGCAAAATAGCCATCACCCCATCCATCTTCCCCAACTTACACGCGCCCAACACCAGCGCGTCGTAGGTACGCGCGTCTGCATTCACCCCATCCACCGCCATCTTACTCAACACATCGACGTTTGATTTCAGATCCCCCACAACGGAGTATGACGTCAGGAAAAAATTGTAGCAGGTAACATCACGCGCGATGTTTTTGGTTTTCATAAGCTCAACCACGCGCCACGCGTGCTGGAAATCCTTCTTTCGCGTGAACACACTAATGATAGGGTGAAAGGTGGAAGCGTCGACGGTGTGGCTACCGCCGGCCGCCGCCGCCGCTTCCACCACTCGCAAAGCCACGTCCGGCAGCTGCATCTTGCAGAGCCGCGAGACAAGCGATTCGTAGGCCTTTTTGCGACCGTGTGGTTCGTTGAGATCTGATAAGGTTTTTAGAACGTCATCGAGAACGGAGAGATCGGTTGAAATGAAGTTGAATGTGTTGGTGGTGGTGAAGAAACCTTTTGCGTAGCGTTGATCGAGGAGACGCCGGACGGTGGCGAAGTCTCGTTCGTTGCCGGCTGTTTGGATTAAGTCGTCGTATGTGGCGGAAGTAGCCGGTGCAGTGGGGGTAACGATGGCGATTAACCGGTGGGTTGTGCTGATGACGGATGATGGTTTTAGGGTTTTCCGGAGTGCGAACATTATCTGATTTTGCGTTACGGCCTACGGAGACCGGAGTGGTTCTGTCAAGAAATGGGAATCTCTATTTTCGAATCGGGTTCAAAGCGCAAAAACGGTTTCTTTTGGGCCTGATTGTCTCTAGTTTGGTTTCATAAAATTATAAACGATATTGGGAGTTTGGGAGTTGGGACTGTGGTCTAAAATTACAAGGATTGTGTTATTTACACACCCACCCCACACCCCTTATACGTCTCATATAAACTATACGAGGCGTATAGGGGGTCAATCATTAGGTGTCAGAATTTGTCAGTGCCAATGATTAGAATCCTATACGTGTCGTATATGTTCTATATGCGGCTCTATATGTGACCAATCATTGGGTGTCAGTATCAATGATTGGACTCCACATATACGAGGCGTATATGGTCGTGAGGGTGTTGAATTATAAAAATAGGGTATGAGAATAACCAGTCCCAATTATAAATACTATAAAAACAAATTAACATATTTTTTATTTTTTCTTATAAAAATATCTTCGTAATTTATTACATTTAAACAATATGAATTTTGTTTTTTTATTGTAAAATTTATCAATCATTTTTTTCCTTGTAAAAAACAAAGTTAAAGGAGTTGAGTTGAAGCATATAAGAAGAAGAAAATGAAAATGCAAATGCAAACGAAACAAGTTGTAGAAAAATGAGATTATTCAACAAAAAAGGGACTCAAGAGATTTTATCCCAAAGCCACAAAATATACATAGGCATGCTCAAATCGGTTTTTTTCTCCACACCGGTTCGGCTTACGAACCGGTCCGGTTTGGTCAACGAATTGTCAAAACCGATTTGGGTGAAAACCGGTTCGGTTTGGAAACCGGTTTGGGAGATGAGGATGTCAAACGGTTTGGACGGTTTGAAACTGGTTTGGAGGGGTTGAAACCGGTTTGGGAGATGAGGATGTCAAACCTATTACAAAACGGCGGTTCGGACCGGTTTGGAAACCGGTTTGGGTGAAACCAGTTTGAGGGGTGTCAAATACCGGTTTGAGAACCCAAACCGGTTTTTTTGTTCACCTCTAAATATACATAGCTAGAATCTATCACTGAAATAAACAAAAACAATATACAAATAAAGATGGCATGGGGGACTAATCAATGGCAAGATTTGTCTCTTACAGTGAAAGGTTCTGAGTTTTGTAACACCCTGCCCTGAATTGGAACAGGATATTCCTTCAAATGTAAACAGAACACTAAAGTCCAAAAACATATACTAAAACTACTAAAATGCAAAACCAAATTAAACCATCGGTTTGCAACATCTAAGTTTCTTAATCAAAATAAACTTAAAGAAGTAAAATTAAATAAAATTTCCAAATAGGTTCCAATCTCTAATTGCTCTCTTCACACAATCACGATCATCCCTGATTACCTGCCGCGATAACTGTAACATCACTGTATTTCGGGTTGTTCGTACATGTTTAATTGTACCGTTAAGACCTAATATGATAATTGATAATTACTATGAATTACTGAATTTTATCAATTTTATCATTATTGGTATACATATTGAGAACGCATTATTATAAGCATAAACCATGGGGAGTTTAGTTGAAAATACAACTAAACAGAACCAGAGAGTTTATTGCAGTTGAACATATGTTACGGATTGTGGATTTGGAAAGGTAGTGGTTTAGGATTCTATAACCAAAGATAGGCAAGGATATAATCATGGTCTATCAAAGAGGTGGTAGGACGGTGGCTGAGGTAGTTGTGACTGACCTCTACATATGCCCTATACATAAGCCATCTTCGGTTTATCATGATTATATCAGTGTTGAGGCTTTGATGAGGAGAATCCGAGGTTTTGGTTTGGAATGGAAAGGATTTTGAGTTTGTTATGGTTTGGGTTACTAAACATAGTCAAGGGCACATGGTCGTGGTTTATTGAAATAGCGGTGGGACGGTGGCTGGATAGGTTGCGACCTACTCCTACATATGCCCTATACATAAGCATATTTCGGTCTATCATGGATGTGTCAGTGATATGGTTTAGTGGGATTCAGATTGGGAAATTATAATATTAAAGATAATAAGATAATGAAAGAGTTACCGGGATAACTACGCGATGTGAGGTTACGATTATAAATTAAACGCGAATGTTATTTCAGAAATATTAACTTAATAATGTATTCGCGTGAGTGACGATTCACACGAATATAATTATTCGGAATAATTTTCTGAAACGATATTCCATAAATCGTAAATCGAATCGAAATACGATACGAGCGTTGGATTCGGAATTGTGACGATCTTTACGAATACGTACGTAAGTAACGCGTTTCGACGAGATAATGAAATAATATTTAACGATATTAAAATAAGAAAAAGAAACTAGAAACGTTTATTAGGAACCACAACCTAAGACGGATCTGAATGAATAGTTTTATTAAATAAATAATTTAATGAAATTAAAACGGAATCGTTTTACGAAACAAATTAATTAAAAGCATTTTATTCAAACGAAACAACATCATTTAAATGAGTTATGTTTTAATTGCGTTTGACGATAAATACCGAGCAATTAATATATTATGTCGTGAAATAAACAAGACCGAGCACGTGGGGATGAGACGGGGTATAAGAAAGAAGATTTCTTTCTTTCTTCTTCATTTTCCACAACACCTTTCTCTCTCTAAACACCCAACCCGCCACCCTACTCTCTCTTTACCTTCTCTCTAGATTTTCTCCTTCGTTTCTCATCGGATTCGCGAGATCTTGGTGCCAAAGTTTTCGTGTGATTGAGGAGAACGAGAAGATACGAAGAAACTTGACGTTTGGTCGACAATTAAAGGTAGATCTTGATTTTTATTCGTGTTTCTCACACTAAATAACAACCGGGTTATATTTTTATGTTTTAAACTAAACTTCACACTTTGAAAACCCTAAAACGAACGTGTGTGAGTATGTGGAAACTACGAGTGACATAGGGTGATGAAAGAGCTCGAATATGGTGATGAAGACAACCAAGGAGGGCCTGGTTCGCGAATGGCCGAACCCCTCTACAGGTCGGCGAACCTATGCTATTGCTAGAATCAGATCTGGCGAACCTGCTGCCACAAACATCACCCTAGCCGAACCCAAATAGTACTAGCCGAACCTTGCTTGGCGAACCCATGCTGGCTACGAACCTTCTGATTTCCACGAATCATGCATCATCACGAACCTTGAGGAGGGTCTGAACATTGTACCACCGAACCTTTATGGGCGGGAAAGGGATGGCCGAACCTGGGCTAACGGGCCGCAACCTAGCTCACGAACCCATTATGGCCGAACCTTTCTCATTGGGACGAACCTATGGTTAGCCGAGCCTTCTTGACTGCCGAACCCACCTGTTGTTTCGAACATAGGGGCAGCGAACCTCATGTCTGAAAACCCTAGGGTCGAACCTCTCCTCTATGTTGGCCAAACCTTGGGATTTCAAAACCCTACTTGGCCGAACCTGAATGAAACGAACCTAGGGGCTGCCTAACCTTATTGTAGGCAGCGAACCAGGGGAAAGAGGGGAGAATGAACCATGAGCTAGCCGAGCCTAGAGGCTAAGTACACACATTGCATACATAAAGATTATCAAGCCACCACTTTTTCTCTCTCTAAAATACAAGTGTTATAATTAAGGTAAATGTATATTGAGAATATTTCTATATAAATCACTTAGGTGTAAAATTTTTTAAACACAGTTTGATTTTAAATAAATTAAATTCAAGGTGGTCAAGGTAATCGAATAGGCATGCATATATATAAGTATATGTATGATTAAAGACATCACCCTTATCATACATATCTATGAGTTGTACATAGGACCTCAAGACTTGGTTAGCATCATTTGATAGATAAAAGCTAACAAGAGTAAGCTACATGGGATGAACAGTCCATTACAAAACCCTAAGTATCTCATTTTAACTTAGGATAAATAAACTAAGTTAAGAAAATACTTAGTGATTAAAAGTTAACACTTATGATCACTTGACTTAAATGAAACGCGTATACTTATGAATATGAAACATACTAAAATTACAGATTGTTGAGTTGCTTCTGATTTCATATACGCGAGCGCGCATTCTACGAAAACACTGATTCTAAGGACTCATGTGAGTTCTCATAACCTCCTTTTAAAACCATTTTGTTTTTAAACTCGGAGGTGGAACATGTATACCAATTTAAATATTATTTTGATAACACATGGGTGACACCTGGATTATCAATATGATAGTCATATTAATGGATTATTATTGATTATGGATTGAGATGGATTATTACTTTTCCGTGAGTCATGGTTGGTTGAGTTGACTTAGGTCCTCGCATTGATTGAGTTTCTGTTGGTGAGTTGACTAACGTCCTCCTCAGTGACTCCACTGTTGGTTGAGTTGACTGCAGTCCTCCACAGTGCACGAAGACACTTATAGGAATATCGTTGGTTGAGTTGACTGCGGTCCTCCGTGATGATTCCGCCGTTGATCGAGTTGACTGAGGTCCTCCGCGGTAACTTATATTGATACGATTATGACGATTGATGCTTGTTGAATTGATGTGATTGGTTGAACATATGTGGATAATTATTTGTAATTATTTGTGATTATTGTGTATGTGATTACTTGAATGGTTTGGATGTTGTATTTGTTGGATTTTGGCAGTGTTGGATTATTTTGCAGGTGCACATGTGGATTCTCTCGGGGAAATTATAAACTTTCATAAACCTATTTATTAACCTTCATAAACATTTTATAAAACATTTTTTTATACATAAAAACTTATGATTTCTCACCAACTACTTCGTAGTTGACACTTGATTTTCTACATGTTTCAGGAAATGAGGAGAAGTAAGTAGAGCAGGATAGCTCTACATATTTTAGGACATCATCACTTAGGTTCTTGGACTTAGCTAAAATAACTGAAATTCTGAAGACTAGAATTTAGTTAGTTAGCTAAATCTTTTGTGTATTTGATGTAACTAGCTCATGATGAACATGATTTTTGATGTAATTAATTTGGTTGATTATTTGATATGTGATGATTTAATTAGATGCCCACGAGCTTATGAACAATCTACACATCCCTCGTGGCATCCCGACGTTTACAAAAACAAAGAAAACGACTGAGCTACAAGCTCTGTGCACGGATGCAAAGTACAAAAAAATAAATATGATGAAGATATCATATGAAAGAGATTTGCAAAATATATTAAATTTTAAAATGAAATTCACCATCGAATAACACCTCCACACCAGAGTAAAACAAAGAAATAAGGTTGAGTCAGCAAAATGGTTAGGGTTATTTGATATCGATTAGCCTACAAACAAAGATAACCAAATGCACACTCATTGTGCGAACATATCATATCTTATCTTCACAATCACAATGATACACTGGTCGTGACTCCAATGCATCAAAAATCGGAAGGTGTGTATGGCACTACACAACTCAACCACAAATAATTACATATCAAATCAAATCCAAGGATGCCTTCATACGCCTCCCAAAATAATCCAAAGGCTCTCCTGAAAGCAAATAATCCAATCCAAACTGGAGACGTCGTGAACTAATCACATCATCACGGATAGTGTCATGTCATTGGTCGTCATAATAACATGCCTATAGTACATCTACAGACAGTTGGCCCGGTATCCCTATTATTGTCTACAAATCTAGGGTATGTTCATTATGCAAATAAAGAACCTAAGTTGAACAAAATCAAACCAAAGCACTCAAGCGGAATCATAACGTTTTCAACCATATCATAACCAAAATTTTCTCAAATGTCTTAAAAATAGTTCTAGAGCACATAAAAATTTCAACAATATAATTGAAGCAGATCACACGATCAGATCATAGACCAACAGATCAAAATTTCAAAAGAAGCATAATTTTAGCAAGCAATAAAAATATATGAAAACATCTGTACCCGAATGGGTGTCTTATGCTCTTAATGCCTTGAGGTTCTACGACTTGTTCAACCACACTCACCTACTGGACTATTATGTGACTAGAAGGTTAACTCTGTGTTTATTTATTTCAATCCTTTGACCTGTTAACTAACATTTACCCAACTGATTGTATATAATTAAACTAGGTCAATAAAATCTCATTATGCCACTTCTTATGAATCTAAGATTAGTTATTGATTTCATAATAACTTCTGAGTTCTTGTTAATTGTATATATTAGATTTGGTGAGTTATTAAGGGAGACCTTTAGCTTGAATTTGATTGATTTATTTATTGATTATTATCGTTATTATTCGAAAAAAAAGGATACTGCAGTTTTGGAAGCTAAGAAATAAAGGTACAGAACAACCACCCTTAATAGATGTAATGCTAGTTACCCCAAACCATATCTTGCATAGTTTAAAACTGTCTTTTCAATTAACAATAAACATGCTTTCTTTTATTTTATAAAGTAAGTTATGGTTAGAATTATTTTAAACTCACAAGTATTTCAGAACTATAATAATATAAATAAACAACCAAAGTAATTTTTTATATGTTTCGAGATATTTAATTGTGTTGGAGTGGGTTATAAGCTTTTCACAACACTTAGTTAGGATTTCTTCTACAAACTTGATATATGTGGAATACTCTATCAATCTTATCTCAAACATACTAAACAAAAGAAAGAAGTTTGAACACATAAATACTTCAAGCTCAATTGTATATTTCTTTCACAAGCAAAGTGTACAAGACTCTTAGAAAAATTCTCTGCTTTGTTGTGTTACAAGTGAAAAATTATATATAACAAGCTACAGTTGTATCCTCGTAGGGACACAAGGCTGGACAAAACACTAGAAACAAACTAAAGCGAATTATAGTATTCTATTATTACTTGACATGCTAAGACATATTAATTACAATTAATACAGATGACTCCATTGACTTTTACACTGATTACCTTGTAAGATCAAAAGGGTTTGTGCTTACCAAAAAACTAACTCCCTTGGCCTCACCAAACTCCCACACGTGCAAACAAAGACATCGGAAGGATATAATTATTCTTCGGAAGCCACACCTTCAGAAGGTATAATTAACCTTTAGAAGACTGAATACTTCTAGAGAGTAACTTTGTCCTTTCGATAACGAGACAAAAGACAAAGCATCTTAAGATAGCCTTAATGTAGGCCTTGATGACCTGGTCTTTCGAAGACCACAACATATTGCAAGACTCAATGATCTGGTCTTCCGAGTACTAGATCATGTTGCAAGCCTCAGCGATTTGGATGATTAGTATCTCAAAAAGGTCGTTCGATTATGAAGAAGCTTGGAGAGTCCTCAACAACATCCGATACAAAGACTTCCAATGATTTCCATCTGCTGATGATGTTTTCCTATTGAAGAAATATGCAGAGATGCTTTCTACCATAAGAACCAGATTCGAAAACATTCTTGTGATATTCAGCAACAAGGTACAACTATCAAATCAACAGAAGATATCATCATTAATGTGTTTTTAGTATAGGTATTTAATGTAAAAGTCAATGAAGTAATTTGAATTAATTGTAATTAATATGGTTTGGCCTCTCAAGTCATAATAAAATACTAGATTTAGCATTATTATGTTTCTAGTCTTTGCCCAGTCTTGTGTCTCTATGAGGATAAAATTGTAGGTTGTAGTATTTAACCTTTTACTTGTAATTTAGCAAAGTAGCGAGTTTTTCCGAGAGTCTTGCACACTTTGCTTGTGAATACAATATACAATTGAGCTTGAAATATGGCATTGTTCTTTCTTGTATTGCTTTGTTTGTGATTGAGTTGATAGAATATTTCTCATCAATCGACTCTGTAGAGGAAATATGTTTAAGTGTTGTGATTATCTCATAACCCAATGCACCATACCTAGATTACAAAAGACATTAATTAAGATGTCTTCAAAGCATCTTCTGCTTATCTAATAGCTGTACATTGTTGCTTACTAACACAATAATCTCTTCTGATCTAGTTCTGAGGGTAGAAAGTAACTCTAAATATTTCTTCAATAGAAAAGTAGTATCAGCAGTTGA
The DNA here is from genome assembly GCA_009363875.1 of Mikania micrantha. Lineage (NCBI taxonomy): Eukaryota > Viridiplantae > Streptophyta > Magnoliopsida > Asterales > Asteraceae > Mikania > Mikania micrantha. The sequence goes on along the minus strand of CM018691.1, from coordinate 92,954,819 downwards.
GCAGCTGAAAGTCTTCGAAAGTAATTGTATCGGAGGCTATTGAGCAATCTCTAGCTTGTTTATAAGAAGAAAACTGTTACATTATCAAAAGGTCTAGTTGGCTTGAAGACCTTCCAATGTTCTTCATCGGAGGACCTAGTATGATATTGATTATTGAGATCATTGAGGCCTGTAATATGTTGTAGTCTTCAGAGCCTTTTTGTTATGTCTGGTAATCAGAAGAATAGATTTATCCCCTAAAATATTCAGTCTTCCGATGGATAATTCTATCCTTCTGATGTCTTCTTGGACTTGTAGGAGATTGATTAGGCCAAGAGAGTTAGTGTTTTAGCAAGCACCATCAATTATGATCTTACAAATTGTTTACCAAGAAAGTACAAGTCATATAACTTATGCATGATTTAAACATGTCTAGGTTACATGCATAAACAAAATTTGTTCGTGATTATTATTTTTAAAATTTTAAACAAGGTGAATACTTGTGTTTTTTTTTTGTTTTTTTGTCACTTTCTTTGTAAAACATGAAACTTATGTAGTTGATATGAATTCATGTGGTTTTGAAGTTAATAACCATTTTTGTATTTCTGATTTGGTTGCTTTTGGCATTCTAATTCAAATTTATCTCCTTTGGATTTTTAAAGTTCTAAAAATTGTCCTTTTCATCCTTAGATTAAACAACGAGAGGTTTTACCTAATATTTTAATGTAACAAACTGTACACACATTAAGTTGTGAAAAACTAAATCCAAATCATCTTATAAGCACTTAAGTAGTTGAAAGAAATTTTAGACTTCAAGTAAACATAGACGTACCATAACATGAAACGGTGGTATTCATCAAAATGTTAAACAGATCACATAATATCTTTAATTGCAATCAAATGTGTCAAATACAAAATGATATAAGAACAACATAGGTAATGTTGAAGGTTGAGAATAATGAACCAGTATGATAGATCGAGCTTGAAGGGTCAAGGGTGAGAAAACAAACTTTGTAGGCTAAACGCGAGTGAGAGGTGAACAAAAATGGTGATGCTTTGTGATTAAAATTTTAGTATGCGAGTACATAAATATTTTAATATACTTTTTTTTCTTTTGTTTTATTTTGACAAAAACACATAAATGTTCTAACATGAGAAGACTCTCTTCTAAATTTTTTTGGTAAATTTAAGCAAAATAAATGAAAATGACAACTTTCTAAAACACTATATATAGACCCATTAGAGAAAAAAAGGATTTTTAAGTGAAAATAGCTAGAGTCACCAAACCACAAATATGAAAATGAGTACCAACTCATTTTATGAATTAATAAAGATCAAAATCATAAAAACATATATATAGTATGTATATATTGTCAATGGATAATTTAAAAACTCATTTAAGTTGTGAAAACGCTTGACAACCTAGTGTAAAATTCGAGTTCTTTTTTTGTGTTTTGGTATGCAATAAATATTATTATAATAAAATAAAAAAAATTATAAGTACTTGTTACACATATATTATATACTAATATTTTTATATTGTGTAATAGTAATACCGTGTAACATATGTATAAAAAATACATATAACTTTTTTATTTATAATTTTTTTAATTTCTTATAACAACATATATTAAATTCCTAAACACAAAAAAAAAAGAAAAAAAATTGAATGTTACACTAAGTTTCATTGATTTTCTCAACTTAAGTGGGTTTTCAATTTATTCTTCCGCTGTATAAATGTAATTACCTTTTAAGTCAAACAACAATAAATTCTAAACACGAACATTATAAGAGCCAAAGGGTAACAAACAAGAAAACTAAAATGACAAGGAGAAAGAGCAGAACAAGAACAGCATGAGGAAAATGACATGGAATAAATTTCGTAACGAAGACGAAAAAAATGAGAGTTACGAGTAGCGTGAAGAGGGGGCTGAATAGTAGAAGGAGAAAGAGTCCCATTATTTACTAGAATAAGTTTACAAATGTATATATAAATATAATTCTAGGAAATCGATAAATAGGGAAGTAACGTAACGGATATATGCATCTTATTTTACATGAATATAACATGCATGCAGCATGCCCTTCATTAAATACGTATGTCTAACAACTCTTCCGAATTTATAAATAGGCGGTTACCACCCTCCGGTGAAGCTCCGACCTACAGCCTCGCATTCCGCACAACCTTCTGGCGTGTCTCCAACCTTCTTTCCGGCGAAGTACGGTACAAGGAGAACGAAGTTGACAACCTCGATGACAAAGAAGACCGATCCATAGCCGGAGACTATGGTCTCAACCCATCACCAGCGGTGGTTGGGGTCAGGGTGAGCTCTGAACCAAGGCGGTTGTGTGGTGGTTCGCTCGCCTTCACAACCAGCAGCTGGGTCTTCACCTCCGTGATTACGGTTAACCAGCTGGGCCTTAAATTGTTGATGTATAGATGGATGAATAAAATCGAACAACAGTGGTGGTTCAGTGGATTACGGTTAACCAGCGAAGGTGTGGTGGTATCTAGGTGTTCATTCCTCCCTCCGATCAGCAAATGAATGACCAAAATTACATCTGATGGTAAAAGGGCTGTTAACAGCCGTGGTAGAAGAGGCTGGACCAGTGACGGATTCAGAAATTTTTTCAGTGGTTTCACTATTTTCAAACGCTTTAATTAGATATAACTGAACAAAAGAATTTACAGGTTAGATTGACGGTTCGTCTTGTAATGTTATCACACAATAACAGTGCGATATATTAAGTAAATAATTAAAAAAAACATCGTTATTAAAGAGTTAGTGTGTACGGAGTGCACACTTGTTTAAGTTTTCTGAGCTCCGGATCAAGCATGAGTCCCTAGTTAAACGAAATTTGGAAAGAAATCTTGATTTCAGAAAGTGAATATAACACGATCCTATATAAATCCAAGCAAGATTATAGAGAATTATCAAATAAAGATCACCTACCTCATTCAAGTTGGCAAACTGTTATGAAAAATAACATTAAGGATTCACCTTAAAAATATTAATGGGTTCACCTAAGTTTTTTGACCTAAGTTCCGGTGAACCCACTCAAATAAAAGTAGATCCGCCAATGGCTGGACCCGTTCTACGAGTTTGAAAAACGTTCAGATCATTCCGGACAACTCCGATCATGACCAATGCTTGGTCAAACCTGGTCAAACAGTAAATCATAGCCGAGGTGGTCAACAGTAGAAATTTGTGCTCAGAATGACTCATGTCGTGAAAACGAGTCTGGGGAAACCAACTCTCGATTAGGAAAGGCAAACCCGGTCAACCCAGTCAAAGCTGTTCAACAACAATGACCAAATGTTTGGAAATGATCGTGTTACAAAACCGAGTCCATCGGTGAGCTCGGATCCGAACTCGGGTATCCAGTTCTCAAAATGAGTTCGCGTACGCAAACTGAATAGGAAGGTATAACTGCACGCTAACCATATTGTTTTAAAACTTCTCAGGTAAGGACACATGCCCACTTATAATCGTTCTCTTCCTCTAATTAAAAAATTATGTTTCTTCCCGCCCACTTATAATCGTTCTCTCCCTTTAACTAAAAAATTATGTTTCTTCCCGCCCATTTATAATCGTTCTCTCCCTCTAACTGAAAAAGAACTAACAGCCTAGAGGAAGAATGGATTTCAGGTTAAAGGACGAGGGAAATTGATTCGGATTTGACAGAATAAAAGGGCTAAACTCTTCTTATTACGATTACGTTAGTTTTCCTTGAGGAAAGGTCTTCACTCGCGCATACCTAGGGAGATCATAATTTTGTTTATGAAGTTATCTTTTCCACAGATTGTCTTTACCGGTAATTATTAGTTTTATCAGAGTATTCTCTTCGATTGAATTTTTCATACGTAAGTCGTAACCTATTAGAATGATTGATTGAAACTAATTCTTGGTAATTATTAGTTTTATAAGAGTATTCTCTTCGATTGAATTTTTCATGCGTAAGCCGTAAGCTGTTAGAATGATTGATTGAAACTAATTCTTGGTAACTATTAGTTTTATCAGAGTTTTCTCTTCGATTGAATTTTTCATAAGGATTTAGTTCTTTTTTGGATTTTAGTAATTTATTCACTGTCTTAAATTTTGTAGGCAATGAACACGAAGATTTTTAAAACGACAATGCATACATTTGTAAGAAGATTCACTACGAAGTGTGGATTCTTCAATACCACCGAAGAAGACAATATCCTTGTTAGAGGAGAAAGAGATTTTAAATTTTCCCATATGCTTAGCTATACATATGGGCTAGGACATAAGCTGACTGTGCATTCGGACATTAGCTGGGGTATATATATATACTAGTAGGAAACCCGCGCGATGCGGCGGCTACAACGCCAATATAGAACACGGTGTTTGTTTTTAGCTAATTTATCAATGTTTTCGTAATATAGATAGTTCTATCATAAGTTTTATTTTTCGTAACATCGGTGTGGTCTATCTGCTATAAGTTTTACAAAACACTAGTAAATTAATGTACAAAAAAAAATAGTTATAAGCACAATGATCTTGAAAAATAGAAAACGAACCACACAAATAACAAAAGTTAGTCAGAACATAGATGTTTAGAGTTAAAAATTCACGTGTCAACGGCATGGTTTGAGCACATGTCTTCAAAAACTGTCAAAATCTTCCAGGATATTTGCTTAAAGAGAAGGATCTCGGATATGCACCAACATTACATAAAACATTTCAACTTTAATTTCTAAACATTTTTATCCAAATATACTGGTCATAGAAAAAGTGGAAGTCTAAGCATCAAGCAGCTTTTCTCCAAATGTAAACAGTAAACCTACAATGGAAGCATCTACTTACTTGAATTCCAATGTTCAAAATGCTTTCATATCCGACACATTAAGTGGGGCAAAAAATTAAACAAAACCTTATGAGATTCCAACAATCAAACAACCTTTATCTGTGACCCAAAACAGCGACTTGCAAACAAATTCTAGGTGTATCTTCATGAGACAAAGCTCAGCAAAAGGTGTGGCTTTGTTTTCCTTGATCCACCGGATTTCCATAAAGATCTTGGGTCCACCCTCTTCTTGATATTGTAGTCTTTGATCTTATTCTTCACCTTGTATAAGCAATCCTCTAATGCATTGTATGCATCTGCTCTCTTCTTGAACTCTTGGTCCTCAAATTTGTACTTTGTAGCATCAAGTAGCAACACATCTTGAACACTCCTACCCATGTTTCCACTTAACTTGGATGCCAAAATGGCTGCACCATACGCCACAGCCTCATCAGGATTCACACTTTGGCATAAATCTTTGCCATCAAAATATTCCTAAAGCATATGCTGGACCTTTGGTATCCTAGCTGAGCCACCAACAAGAATCACCTGGTCTATACATGATTTCTTCATCTTAGCATCACTTAAACATTACTCGAAAGTCTCGATGCATTAATTAAACAAATATATGTTCAGAACATTAAATTTAGCTCTACTAAATTTCATGCAAACAAACATATTAACAAAATAAATGTGGTAACCATATTATACAAACAACACATGCAGGTAAGCATATCAGAAATTGCTGCACACAAACATATTAACAAAATAAATGTGGTACAGATTGTTGGTATACCGTTAATCCAACATCAATCTAAAACACAAGTAAAAAAAAGTCATAACTAAATTACACTATTGAGCTTCAAGTTTTCTACATTTTAAACTATGAAATTTCATAAATCATCTGAAGTTTTCTAAACTATGAAATTTCCCAACTTAAAATGATCAAAAGGGATTGAAAAACGAACCTCAAAACTGATCCACTTCCAAGAAGTGAAAAACACTCATCAAAATAGCATAATTTACATTAACTACAACTTCTTAACCACAAAAAGAGACCCTTTAACGTCCTTGCAACTCTAAGAAACAAAATAAGACACAAATAAGAAAGGAAATTCAAAACATTTTACCAAAAAATAATAAAACAAAAAATAACCACTTACTTCGAACAAGTGCATCCCATTGTTGTCCCCAAGCCACCATTAAGCTTTAGTACCATAAGCTTTTAAAAGAAACATGCTTTTAAAAGAAAGTTGGCAGCAATGCAACTCTACATTAAATTAAACTATTATGACTTTTATAGAAGGTTAATGATGGTTTTCGTAGATATTTCAAAAGTGTATGTGAATGAGCTCTTTGTTATTCTTAGAATAGTGAACACAAGCACATTTCTCGCACTTGATGAATGATAGTGAATTTACAACTTTATCAACTGAAACATGTTGTCATAAGAGAGGTATAAATCTATCAAAGTGGTTGTTTTCTAGTCGAATGCTAATAAAATAAAAGACAGGTAATTATAGAAATTGTAGAACAAAAGTATAAGCATACAAAAGCGTATGATAAAAAAAAAGAATACTTACAAATTAAGAAATCATGGCAGTTACCAATGATCCTTAGCTCAAACGGTTGAGGGGAGGTACCATGTGGCTTCAATATTGGGGAGGTCACATGTTCAAGTCCTGGCATGGACAAAATGGGGGTTCCATGCTAGGCTAGGGGGTTTTCTCTCACCTATGGTGGGTTTCCTCCTATTGGGTGTGGATATGATCGGGTGGGTCTATGACCCGTCAGTGATCCAAATTGCCGTTCAAAAAAAAGAAATCATGGCAGTTGACTAATCTAAAAGGGAAGAGTGCCTAATAACATCAACTAAATAATGTTGGCTGTGTGACAAACGAAAATGTCGGTCAATGTATGAAAATAAATAATGCAGCTTAAAATTTCACAAGGAAATTTTGAGTGTTTGAGCTTAATGTTGCAAATAATAACCGACCAGATCCATAAAGAAACCTTACGAACTCTATAACAGCTTAAAATTTCACAAAATTAACTTGAATTTGGAATGATGATAATTTACTATCCATCATTTTTTACCTTCATTCAACCACAAAACCAGTGGCTTGAAATTGGATCAACTTCAGCTTTCACATAAATTACATTTTAATATCAAATTCTTCTAGTTCAACATAAAAGTTTTTTCATGAAGCTATGCTGCACATATCCCAACAGTTTACTGCATAAATTATTTCTACTTAAATTAAACCTCTGAGTTGATTAATTAACTTAAAGAACACATCCATCTAGTGCTCTTATCTACCCAAAATTCAGTAAATGACATGTGACAAATTTTTTAGTTCATTAGTATATTGAAATCAATCATTTTTTAAATAATAAATGTAAGCTATAGCTTACTTTTGGTTCTCAAGATGTTTCTTGGCAAATATACCCTAGCCCTGCCATAATAGGTGATGAATTTTTAAGATTCTTTACAAAATGTTCATAAATTACTTCAAAACAGACCCAAATTATAACAATATCATCGATCATCATCTTCATATTAAAATCAAAATCTTTAATCGAGTTTCAAGATCCAAATAAGAAATCAAAATCTAATCAATGAACATAAACACGTTGAAGAAGCAAGGTCTAGCAAAAGAAAATCAAAATCTATAGGCCTTATTTTATAAAGATATTCTATTGAATACTCGCAATTTAATAAGATTAAAGTTATTCGACTTACCCCACATCCAAAAAAGAAAGCTTTAGTGACCCTCTAGCTTTCTTGATAATTTGGATGTATTCCAAATTTTTGCTTCCCTGATATAATTAAAAAATAAACATAAATAAAAAAAAATATTTCCAAAAGATAATTGATGGCAACATCACCAACAACGAATGCAACAATGTAAACTTCTGCCTATTTGAGGTCATAAAAGCATAGTTTCGAATGTTCTATCAATGACTAACCTAGCATTCTTCTTGAAAGATTTCTTCTCGAGCTTTTAGGGATAACAAGAATAGCATTAAGAATTTGCGCAACAAATACAACTTCCGTAATCTTAGAAAACATGCAGAACTTAAACTTTAAATAACATAACATGAAGCATATTAAAATAGAAATTAAACCTTCAAGGGGTGGCAGTGTGGTTAGCATCTGTTTATCTACAAAAAGAGGTTTCAAATTCAATGCCAATTTCCACACATTTCTACCTTTAACACTTTGAGGTTCCATAGGGTATTGATGGGGCCTGATAAACAGGTTCTCGTGGTTAGAAAAAAAAAGAATATATAACCCACACTCCAGTTCTTTGTTGGTTTAAACCTCCACTAATAGCAATTAGCAGGTATTGATTAGGTTGTGTGACTGCTTAAGCTTCTGTGGTTTGGAATGAAGAAACTAAACCCTAAGAACTTCAAAATTTTGCAAGAGATGTATTCTACAAATAAAGATAAGGTTAATATGCTGTGTTGGTCAGAATAACTGGATGACATAGATTCAAATCCCCAGAAAGATTATGAACATTTAAAACAACAAAATTCAAAATGTATTGTTGGCATTGAATCATATTAACAGGAACATCAAAGATTAAAGGTCAAAATCAACATAGTATGTACAAACCGTTTCAAGAAGCATTAACAACTTGCTGGGCTTCTTACTCTGCAGCTAACAATGCCACCTAGAGGCTAGAGGAACCATTTAAGCAAAAACGAAGACAATTGTTAAGCCAACTTGTAACAGCCATCTCAATAGTGTATGCACAAAACCTGCACCAAGCATAATATTGAGATAAAATGCAACAAATTTTCAGCAAGGCCAATGTAAAAAAACAAAATGAACCTGAAACCAAAAAAAATTAAACCCGAATCTAACAGAGTATACATTAGACATTGCAAAATTAGTTATATATCTAATAATTTCATCATTCATGAATCCCACTATAATTGACTGAAGATTAGAAACAAAATAAACTAATTCTTAGATTGAGAATAACTAATAATTTTGTAACTAACAATTAGAGAGCTTAAATAAGATTAAATCATTAGCGAAAACTAAAAACCTAAAACACACAGACAATTAGAACAAAACAATTTGAACTAAAATTAGAACATACAATTCAAAGACCAAAACAATCACGTAGAATTGATTTACATTCAATATGAAGACGATATAGCCTAAAAACCTAAAACACACAGACAAATCAATATGAAGATGACAATTAAACATCAACTAACATCATTCTTGAATCACACCCAATAAAGCCTATAAGCTCAGACATTCTAAATTAATAACCTAAAACACTAATTCAAACTAAATACGTCCACCGTTCTTATTTAAAGAAGAAATCAAAGATTTCAAACATTTGAATTTGGAGCCAAAATGTGGAGATAACCGGTTCTGTTGAGTCAAAATCAAAGAAAAGAGGATAAGATGCTTCCCAGTTTTACGTTGTTGTTCAGTGGCGAGCATTTCAAGATAGGTTGTTTCTTGATCTGCTTATGAAATCCCATTCCCCTGTTTGAGAAATTAACTGATTGAGGTAAGAAAATCAAAGGGGAACGATGATGAATCAAACGACTACCTGCTTTGGAGAGAAAATGCCAAGAATGATATAGCAAAATTGGGGGAGATAGAAAGCATAAATCAGGGTTTCAATCTGATTTCACGTTTAAGCATATGCTGGAGTGGATTTAAGCTTAGTTGGGTTGTACCACATGCTTGTTTAGTTGTATTTTTCTTAATTTTTAAGACACCTGATTTTATCACTCCAATATCTATTATAAAGTAGTTAAGATATACACATTTTTAATATAAACAATTATATTAAATAAGTTGATATATATATTTTTCAGAGTCTTACAACGAAAATTACTCTAAAACAACTTTTTACAAGGCTATAAGATTAAACAAACTCAACGCTACCGTAAAGTATGAAATGCTTAATATTGAAGATTTATTTGATATCATGCAAAATAACAATTTTACAAAAATTGTTATACTGAATCCCAAGTTTGATTACTACAAAGTAAAGCCAAAGTGAGTTTTATAACATTTTTCGTTTAAAAACATTGTTATTTTTTAATATTCTTAGTTTAATTTAAGTCGTTTTAAAACATTTGGTGAATAAGCAGGGATCAGTCTTCTGAGTTAGGCCACTGTGAATAATGTGTTATATTATCATAAATTATATCATTGTATATTACTTCATTTTGTATTACATTACTTTAATTTACCGATGTTAGAAAAAAATTAAAATAACGTGTTATGTTTATGTTCGTTACATCGCTGTAAAGCGAGATATTTTGAAAAAAATTAAAAAGTAGTCCAGATTAAAAACATAATAAAATAAAAATAACTCAATATAAATAATAAGTTATATATATGTAAATAACGCGGTACATCACCGTAAATTACATTAATGTAAATAAAATCACTATAATTTACCATTTTTAGAAAAAAATTAAAATTAATTTGTTATATTTAAGCTAGTTATAATGATGTAAATAAATGACGTCTGAAAAAATAAAAAAAAAACTAGTCGAGATTACAATGGAATTAAAGAGGAAAAAAAGACAAGTATAATGATGTAATTTTTTCCAAAAAAAAAAAGACAATATAAAGAAGTTATGAATGTTTAAAAAAAGAAGGGATAAACTTTATATAAAAATTTAGATTTTTTAAAATATATTATATAATAACACTTGTTATCACCATATTAAAACTAGCTTTTTGAGTAGGTATAAAATGACTTAAATACCCTCTCATATTAAAAAAATGGAAAATGACACATGACATGATCTTATTAACTTTTATTTTAAATTAACAATTGGATAATGGTTAATGGTTATTTCATTTTAGTGGGTTATGTATACTTTCATCTCCTATATATATATATATATATATATATATATATATATATATATATATATATATATATATATATATATATATAGGGTAAGGATCCGTTGTTAACCCACCTTAATTGCGGTAACCCATTAACCCTGGCAAAAAACGCTCAAATCGCAAAATTTTTTTTTCATGGTTTTTTTTATGCAAAAATAGGGGGGGCTCCTTTTTAAAGCGTTCGCTAATTCACAAGCGTTAAAAAGTTAAACGAAATGTAAGTTTGCGTTACACTGCGAACATTTATTTAAGTGTCGCAGTGTAACGCAAACTTACATTTCGTTTAACTTTTTAACGCTTGTGAATTAGCGAACGCTTAAAAAAGGAGCCCCCCTATTTTTGTATTAAAAAAACCATGAAATTTTTTTTTTTGCGATTTGAGCGTTTTTTGCCAGGGTTAATGGGTTACCGCAATTAATGAGGGTTATTATATGATCCCATTCCTATATATATTTATTATCTTATTACTATATATGATATATATTTGAGAGAGAAGGTAGATAAAACTCTTAAATTTAAGAGGTACAAGCCAATAGTTCAAGTCATAAAGCAAGCTAACCTACTCACATTCAAATCAACCCTGAAATGGAAACACACAGCTGGACCTCAAGGACCTCAAATTCAAATCCTCTAACAAAAACCTTAAACCAGTAAACTCAGTCGTTCGTCTTCTTCATATGGAACAGTGTCATTGCCATCATCAATGTACTCTCATTCAACTCCTTGCTGGAGTCATCATGAAAGTCATAACTCGTGCAGTGGCAACATTGGGGCTAGATGGTTAAGATCAGAACACTGGTGGTTCTTTTGAGGGCGTCAAAATACTGTTCTTCAGTTGCACCATCAGGAACTTGTATGCACTTCTTGATTTTTGATTGATTTAACCGTCTATTTTTTTTGCCCGTTGTGACATATTTTTTTGCTCCTCCTGAAATTTTTGATTGTTGTATGTATGTATCTTTGTAAGCTTCTAAAGCGAGTGTTTGAGCTTGAAAGAATAGAATGCTTTTGCTGAGAGCTTGACCATAATCATGTACAACTCCTAAAGCTAAAGATACAATCCCTATGCATGTTTTGTGTTTATGTACGTATTTTCTGGGTGTTTATCAACATGTCATGTGTGCTTTTCATGATCAAAGTTTAATTGAATAAATTTCTAAATCTATATATGTTCTGCGTGTATGAATTCTATGTGGTAGTAATTATTTTTTTGAAAATATAGTTTGTATATTTTTAATTGTATGTATTTAGTTATGTTTGTTATGTATATATGTATGTAGTAGTAATTATTTTTTGAAAATATAGATTGTATGCAAATACGTATCTATGTGTACACGGGCCAAAAAATACTAGCTCCTTCTCAGAAAGGAGATGATCGGAGAAAAATCAGTATCATGTTTAGCTGATAGCTTTGCAGCAAGATTGTGAGCAGGTCGGAATACAAGGAGAGCCATTTTTAAAGAGGAGATTTAGGGCTTGATTGAAATGGAACGGGTGATTTGAAGATGGAAAGATGAGAAAAGGAATGGGCGGGAGACCTTTTATACCTTTGGATGTCAGCATTTAGTATAGAGACACATTATATTTTGAGATCCGTAGTGTCAGTGAAAAGGTCTTCCGAGACAGATGTTTTGCACAAAGAAGACCCACTTACTTTGGAAGGGAAGACAAGCTTCCGAGGAAATTTATTTTTGGAAGGAGATATTTAAGACTTACCAAAGATGAAAAGTTCTTTTGAAGCTAGGTGCTTCCGATGTGTCTTTAAATGCTTCAGAAGAAATTCTAAATAGATCATCGGAATTGTTCAGAAGGTTCAGAATGCTATCAACAGAGAATGTTTATGCTTCGGAAGACATTTTCTTCTAATCAGTTTAGATTGCTAATTTAGAAATGTATAGCAATCAGAAGATGAAGCTTCCAAAATCAAGGAAATGTATCGAAAGATAAATACTTTCAAGAAGAATTAATTTCTTCTGAAGTTTGACTGCTTCTGATTTGTGGTGTAAGCAAGGATTCCGAAGACTTAAACTTTCTTCCGATGAGGAAATACCATCGGAAGATAATTTAAGTTTATCTTTTGAAGACTTAGATAAACCTTTTACAAATTCATTTATTCAAAATTGATAATCCCAATGGCAATTATTAAGTACCTGGATCGTCCCTCATCAAAGGCCTTGGTGTAGAGATAAGCAAGATTATGTTCGGTGTCAACTTTGACTAAATGAACGAGCTTCTTTTCTGCATAATCACTGATAAGTAATATCTGATATCAATATGTTTGTTCTTTGAGTGCTTGACATGATTGTTGGTGATGTAGATTGCACTAGAGTTATCTGTTTGTATAGGAGTATTGAAGAGTTCTACTCTATAGTCTTTCATTTGATTTTGGATCCAAAGCACTTGAGCACAACATCTAGAAGCAACAATGTATTCAGATTCAACAGTTGAGGTGGAAACAAATGTTTGTTTCTTACATTGCCATGATACTATTCTAGATCCAAGAAATTGACAACCTCCTGAGGCGGACTTTTTGCTGAATTGCAGCCTCCATAATCACGGGTAGTGTAAGCCATAAACTGAAAATCTGTATTCCTAGGATACCATAATCCTAGGCATTGTGATCCTTTGAGGTATCTGAAAATTCTTTTCACAGCAAGCATATGAGAACTTTTTGGATTTGCATGAAATCTAGCACAAACATAAGTTGCAAACATGATATCAGGTCTGCTTGTTGTGAGATACATCAAAGAGCCAATCATAGCTCTGTCCACAAGGTCAGGTCTTAAGGATGTTGTTTTGGACATAGGTGTACCTAGAGCCTTGCAATCTGCAAACTTGAACCCTTGACATACTTGTATTGGTTGATGAATATCCCTGTGGGAGTTTGTTTTACCTGGAGTCCAAGAAAGAAAGTAAGCTCACCCATTGAACTCATTTCGAACTTGTACTTCATTTATGCTTCAAACTCTTTACAGAGAGATTCATTAGTTGATCCATTAATAATATCATCAACATAAATATGTACAAGTATAATATGTTTATTGGAATTCTTAAAGAATAGAGTTTTGTCAATGGTTCCCCTCTTGAAGTTGTTTGTCACTAGAAATGAGGACAAAGTTTCATACCACTTTCTGGGAGCTTGATGCTTCCCATATAAGGCTTTTCAAAGCTTACATACATGATCTGGAAACTTTGGATCCTCAAATCCAGGTGGTTGACAAACATATATTTTCTCATCAATTTTCCTATAAAGGAAGACACTCTTGACATCCATTTGAAATACTCTAAAGTTTTTAGCAGCTACAAATGCTAAGATTATTATAATAGATTTAATTATGGAAACTAGAGCAAAACTTCATCATAATCGATTACTTCCTCTTGTGTGTACCCTTGTACAACTAGACTGGCTTTGTTCTTGATGACAGCCCCTTTGTCATCATTCTTATTCCGAAAAGCCCATTTGGTTCCAGTGGCATATTTTCCTTTAGGCAAAGGACAAGCCTTCCATACTCTTGTCTTTCAAACTGTAGAAGTTCCTCCTGCATTGCTTCAATCCAGCTACAATCTTTCAATGCTTCAGCAACTTTCTTTGGTTCTATCTGAGATAGAAAACAGGAGAACAAACAAATGTTTGCTTCATGCAGTGAGCTTCTGGTTCGTACTCCTTCCTCTACATTGCCAATGATGTTATCAACTTGGTGGGTGTTGTGAATTCTAGTCCTTAGGATTACATCTAACTGTGAGTTCAGATCTAGATTGATTGTGTCTTTGGAAGTACAACCTCAAGTTGTATTTCTGGTAAGTCTTGAACTCGATGAGATTGGACTGCTGAGGGTTGAATAGATGTAGTGTCACTTAGAGGAGTTGCTTGAGTTGAGATGATTGTCTCAGATTGGGAGACTGTGTGTTGAGATTGAGTAGAGTTTGCCAAGGATTGTCTTGAAGCTATTGGCAGTTCAACACGATAATCATCTTCCCTTCTGAACTAATTTGAAGCTGAAATTTTTGTCTGAGGTCTTGCAGCATACTCTTTGGAAAGATTAAAAGCAGATGTGAATTCATCAAGATCAAAGGGCCAATTCCAGGTTTATTGATAATGTGTTCATTAAACTGAACATTTGCAGACTCTTCAATAATCCAGAAACCTTTGATGTATACTCTGTATGCCTTAAAATTGGAAGAGTATCCAACAAAGAAGCCCTCTGCTAACTTTTCAGCAGACTTGGCTTAATGATCTTTGGTATTTAAGATGGTGCATTGACATTCAAATGGTTTAAAAAGTCAAATAAATGGTTTTCTTTTATGCCAAATCTCATAAGGAGTCATACCATGTGTCTTAACTACCAATATTCTTTTCTGAACATTACAGGTAGTGTTGACTGCTTCTGTCCAAAATGTT
Organism: Mikania micrantha; assembly: GCA_009363875.1. Taxonomy (NCBI): domain Eukaryota; kingdom Viridiplantae; phylum Streptophyta; class Magnoliopsida; order Asterales; family Asteraceae; genus Mikania; species Mikania micrantha. The sequence goes on along the minus strand of CM018691.1, from coordinate 92,939,727 downwards.
ATTGGTAGTTTGGCATCTGATACATGGTTCTAGCATCCTCAATTAGCGTCCTATTCCTTCTCTCAGCAACACCATTTTGTTGTGGAGTCCTAGGGGCACTAAATTGGTTAGTAGTACATTTGGATTCAAAAAAAAGTTTAAAGTATGATTCTTAAATTCTATTCCCTGGTCAGACCTAATGATTTTCACATTGTGATCACTATCATTTTCAATTCTGAGAATGAATGACTCTAAGATTTCAGCAGTCTCATATTTAGTACTCAAAAAGAATACCCAAGTGTATCTTGAGAAGTCATCAGTGACTACTAGACAGTATGAATTTCTTCCTAAAATTTTCACACTTGTAGAGCCAAACAAGTCCATATGAAGAAAATGCAGGCGTGTTGTAATAAAATTCATTTCTTTGGCATGTTAAGAGGATTTGTGTTACTTCCCCTTTAGGCAGGCAACACATTTATCCACACAAACACATTCTTTTGTTGGCAAACATGTGACCAAGTTATTTTTGACAAGTTTATTTATATTTTTTAGGTTTACATGACAAAGTCTTCTATGCCAAATAGATGATTCATCAAGTGAAGATTTTTAAATAAAGCAGCTTATATTGCTAAGTGGTGAGGCAATGCTCATATCCAGCATATACATGTTGTTCCTTTTGGGAGCTCTGAGAAGAATTTGATCATTTGGAACAACAAAACCTGGTTTTAATACAATACATTCATGATCAGTGAACAACCTGTTATGTTTCTTGTCGCACACCTGTGATACACTTAGCAAATTGTAGTTTAGTTCTTTTACAAAATGGACATTTTCAAAACTTACTTTACCATTTTTGATTATACCCCTACCAGTGATATAACCACCTATTGGATCACTTCCAAAAACAACAGACCCTCCCAAAAATGGTTCATATTTGTGTAGATAGGTCTTGTTACCTGTCATGTGCCTGGAGCAACCACTATCTACTATCCACAAATTGCTCTTTGAGTGTTGCTGCTTCTGCACATAAAGTATGGATTATTTTCTGATGGGAACCCAAGACAATGTGGTCTTGGGTTTGGCATTTGCATCATTGTATGTAAATAACTTAGAGATCATCTTGGGTGGTACAAATGATAAATTTTCTGGTGGAACTAAAAACTGAGTTGAATCTTTCCTCCTCCAAACTTTGTTATATTTTTGAGTTGATTGATGGGTTCTCTTTTCCTTTTTCTGACAGTCATTGGAAGCATTTCTTGTTTTGTTTTCCGATGGTTTGGACTTTGATTTGAATGATTGATTTCCTTCTACTTGTCTTATTCCGAAGTAGAAAGATTTCATGTTTTCTTTCTTAGCAAAAGTAGTTATGAGTTTTCCTTCCGATGACCTTTTTATGTCGAAAGATTTCCTGTTCCTTCCATTCATGTTACAGAGGTGGAGGCTTCCAAAGGCTCCTTTTCTTCTTACTTGACCTTTTTCTTTCGGAATCAGATCTTTGGTTTTCCGAACAATAAGATGAACTGCTCCATCTTACCTTGATATTTCTTTAGCTGCATGATTATGAGTTTCTGCTGCTTTTAAGATTAAAGAAGCAATCAGCCGCATAATGATCAATGTCTCCACAAACCAGACACATGGTTTGATCTCTTTAAGGTTTCAGAGAGTTCCTCTTTGGTGGTTATTGTGAGCTATGATTTTTTGATCTGAACCGCTTGGATTTTTACTTTAAAGTACCAACATGACATATGTTGGAATGGTTTGCTTGATTTCTTGGTTTACATTCATTTCTGTTTTCTAATTTTGCCCTATGTGACTTGTCAGATGGACAAGTTACATATTCAATTGATGATGTACTTCCTGTTTGTACATAGTTAGCTTTAACAAAAAATGATTTGTTTTTCTTGTTCCTTTTCTTTTGTTTTGAACATGATTTTAATTTTTCAAAAGAAACAGATGTATCATCCTAAGATGAGCTGTTAGATTGAGTAAGGCAAACATCAGATGAGTCATTTTCTTGTGCTATCTTATGTATGTCCAAAACTTCATCATACATAAGGCTTGTTTCAGGCCCCACATTTGGAGTATATGCAGATGGAGATTCCACTTGGTTATATCCTACCCCGGTACCCTTCTTTCTTACCAAATCAGGTATCTAAGCCATCTTAAGAAGTTTCTCAAAATTTTCTCCTTGACTGAGAAACATGTCTTTTTAGGACTCGGCCAATACAAGTTCTGTCTTAGCAGTTGTTAATCTTTCTAAAGATTGTTTGTTTGACACTGTTTGTTAGTGTCTTCATGTTTTAGACTTTAAATTGTCTTTTCTAATTCTTCAATTTTTTTTATATTTCTTTCAGCTTCAAAAAAATTTGCTTTGACAACTTTTATTAACTCAAGTTCCTCACAAAATTGAGCATTGAACCGTTTGTAAGCCTTTAATTTTTCAAGACTTTTAGGGGTGCACATATCATCTATTACCTTGAAAGTAGAGGTGGAGTCATTTGCCATGAGAACATTGTTTGAGGTGGATGCTTCTTTAGCTTGAAAGATCCAATCAGAGAAGTCATAATGTTCTGCAATGTTTGCATTGTTGGACTGGTTTGTTGCTTTAAATGGTTGATTGTTTAGTTGACTTGAAGTTGATGGCTGAGATTTAGGAGACTTGCATTCTCTTGCAAAATGGCTCAGTTGCTGACAGTTGAAGAATTTGAGTTTGGATTTGTCTAGACCAAATCATGTCTTCATGTTGTGCTTCTTGAACTGCCTTCCAGTTCCTCGATAAAACTTCTTTGTTCGGTAGGAGATCATGGCCATTTGGTAATTGATGTTCATTTCTTTCAAATCATCCGCAGGAATGCCATGTAGATCTTCTTGGCACAATTGAAAGTAGTTTGATTCTTCCGCCAAAAATGTCCTTGACCAGAGGTGAGTAATGGGGTTGTAATGGAGAAAGGATTTGCATGTGGTGTGGATGGTTGTCACACCCCGAGCCGGCGGGACGGATCGTGTTCCCCGCCGGGCGGAAGGTTCTCGGGGCGCGATATCGTGAGTGATAATCGTGATGATCACATTGTTTACATAGCATCAATGTTAAGAATAAATAAAGCACAATATAGATAAATTACAATATCAATGTTCAGTAATTTAACCCGGTAAACCTATCAAAAGAATCAAATGTTTTCTTTCTTGTAACTGTACAAGACATCCAAAAGTGATTCGTATAAATAACAAAGATGTGCTTCCAAAAATCAACTAGGTCCTATATCTGGGCAGCCTAGTATGCAATCCTGAGCCTTAGCTTAAACCTGTTCATCACCTGAGAAAGCATGTAAGAGAAACAAAGTTAACACAATGGTTGGAGAGTTCATGTAGTTTAATAGCTTGAAAATAGCTTTAGCAAACCTCTTTTGGTAAAACCTTAACCTCATTAACTTCACATGTAATATCCAAATCGGTATGCTTATATATATAGCATACCCCTGAGTCGAGCCTACAACCCGCCCAGACGCCGTCCCACCACATACATATGACACTGTTATTAATAATAATTAAGTATTTTACTTACCATTCAATCCAGTCCTCATCATAGCTTTAGTTTACTGCTTCAAAGTTTATAAGTTTGTAACATTTATGTAAATTAGCTTTAGTCACAATTGAACAAGCATCATTGTTTCACACACCATAGTTTTGCTTTCACTAATCTCATGCGTGGGTACAAGCTCTGCTCTAGCAGTGTTTAGCCATTACGTATCTCATGAATTAGTGAAGCTTAGTATCCGAAAAGTCTAGCAATTACGTGTCTCCTATACAAGATACAAGAATTGCTCTAGCAATTGTTTAGCAATTACGCATCTCATACATAGACATAAGCCGTGCACACACAAATAGTTCAGCATTTACATATCTCATATAAGCAGACACAAGCCTTTCTCTAGCAATCGTTTAGCAATTACGTGTCTCTCATATAGACAACAACTTAGCATCGTCATAGTTTAGCTTCCACGTATCTCAATGCATGGGTACAAGCTCTGCTCTAGCAGTGTTTAGCAATTACGTAGTCCCTGATTAGATACAAGCTTAGCATTTCACACACAATCATAGCTTTGAGCATATAGTTTCAAGCATTAGCATATAGTTTGAGCACATAATCCGTAACATTAGCGTCGTGCATATAGTTTAAGCATATAGTTTATGTCACACCCCCAATTTTCAACTAACGGAATCAAACCGTTTAGGAACGTGACAAACCAGGATCTCAGATCATTAGACATAACGAAGACCTCTATATGAATTTCAAAACATACTTTGGTCTTAAAAACATAACATCAGAGTTTTCAAAAATTGCGGAAGCGTTTTAAAACCAGTAACAGTTGTAAAATGTAAATTATAATACAAAGTATCAAATGTTCAAATTTAAATATCCAAAATGTTTAAAATGCATGCGACTCTATCTCCTAGTCCATGCCAGTCTTTATTGCGCGCCTTAGCGTCCTGAGAAAACATGTAAATCAAGTCAACACAAAGGTTGGTGCATAACACAGGTTTTAAGTATTCACAATGTTCAAAACAGCAGTTTGAATATCAAGTTTGTAGATAACATAATCACACATGCATAGTCATGATAGCTAGTCATATAAACTATTTACATAAGTGGTCGACACCGAAGCTGACGAATTGCCATGCTATAGCATGTTTTTGCCTTGCCACTATTGTCTAGCACAACAATAGTAAAATGTGTTTGGTCAGTCAAACACCTGCGTAGATCCCATCTACCAGGTGAGGTTTGTCAAACCTAATAGATCTATTTCCAACTACCACGCTTTGCGCTACGGCAAACTAAACGGTTCGAGGTGTGTAAGGACTTTCAATTTGCTATGTTGTCACATAATGTAAACAGCTAACTCATGCAAGTGATATGTATCTAAAAAGAGTTTGTTGCACATGTTTTCTCCCCCAAAACAGTTTAAAATAAGAAAGGGGCCGTGTACGCACCTTTGATTTTTGCAGAATGATCAACTACGTGAGTTCGTGTAGAAAATCCTCTTACGAAGGATCTGTGTTTAAACAATAACGTTGTGTTATTCGAATAGTCGTTTTGTGCTTGAAATCACATACGTGTCAACACACGTATGTTTGACTTGTTAGAAATATGCATACGAAAGTACGCGTGCTTTTGAAATCGTTTAAATAAAATCCTATACGATTTTATTTAATTAAACATAATTATACGCGATTTCGTTTTCGGATTAAAATATAAATTTTATTATTCTAAAACATTCGGGATTTCGTTACGGTTCCAGCGAAACTTGAACGGGTTAAATCGGAGTTCGTATGTGAAAGGTATTTCAAAAATACCAAAAATGGTATTTTTCCAAAAAAACCCGGCCACCCCCTGGCTCGAATCCGCGACCCCCTGATCACAACACACACGCTCTACCAACTCAGCCCGCTAGGGAATCGCGATAATACTCAGAAACTAATTGTTTTATGTTTCCCCCCAACTGGTTTCCCTTTGAAAACTATAGCCGAAGCAATTTGGTTCTAATTGACCATGAATTCGATCTTAATAGTTCTTAAAACCATAGGGCTTCATTTCTAATCATCCAACCGACTCTAGTAATGGTTTTAATTCGAAAGATTAAACATCATAACCCCATAAAACTGGTCTTAACCTGTTCGAACTTGAGTTCTCAATCCCCAACTCTAATCCGTTCGATTAACTAATCCTAATTTGCAAAATCATAGGATTTTTAATGAAACCATGATTTCGAAACTATCTGTGCTCTTTAATTTCGTTTTCAGATTAGATTGAGTTGAAACCCCCAAATCTTTTAACTCCAAGAACCCTAACTGTCGAAATCACAAAATCTGATACTAGAACCTCAAATTAATACATGGTTTAGCTTGATCGGAACTATCTGAGACTATTTATAACAATCAATTTGATTTTCCAATTCGTTTGCTATGAAATCCCCAAATCGTTTTCCCATCAAGAACCCTAGAATCGAACACCACGAATTCGTAATGTTTTGATGAAATTAACTTAGTATTAACCTTAATCGATACACTCTGAAACTACCTACATACTTTAATTCGATTCTTAAACTCTTTAAGATCAAAACCCCCAAAACAACTTTGATATGAACCCTAATTACTTGAACTCTAACAAATCGATGTTATCAGTTGAAATTGATTTAGGATAAACCTTAGTCGGCCATGTTAGAAGGTTTTGAAGTGATCACTTACTTGATTTGATGCTCAATTGAAAGAAATCAAACTCTAAGTTGTTCTTCGGCCACACTTCGATCAACTTCGACTGTCTGCTGCTTCTTGAATCGAATTGATTTGCTTCACCAATTCTAAATGTGCCGAATAAGATCTCCCAAAGTTCAATTGTGAAGAATAGTGTCGAATTCTATGAGTTTAATGACTAGCGGCTACGGTTTCAAGACTTTACCCATCCTTTGAGTTAATTTCGGCTCCCCATGTTCTAGTAACGTACCAAAGCTGCTAATGATCATTAATATGAATCATTGGAACGGTTTATTTGATTAATTTCACAGAATTAATGCCAATTTCGGTTTCTAACAATCTTCTACACGAATTTTCACTTCTAAAAGTCAAATTTCCTACTTTAATGATATTACTTATATAATTCTTGTGATTTAGGTGCTTATACCCTCATGTAATCTTCCATGGAATACTTAAAGATAGTATAATTCTATTATAATGGCCTAATGATGCGAGATTTCGAATTCCCATGATTATCTAGTACGAATTTTGACTTCTAAGGTCAAAATTATGCACATTGTGTAATTACAATTCAAATCCTTGCAATTCTAATGTATCTAGACCCATTTTGTTAAAATCAAGTCCCTCTAGTTTGCCATTTTACATAACGGTATTAATCCGGGAAAACCGAATTGTCACTAATCGGCCTTCTTAGAACATTGTTGGGCTTAATTAACCCAATTGGGCTTCTTAAATACCATTTGGGCCTACTTTGGCCTTACTGGGCCTTACTGGGCCTTCTTTGGCTCTATTGGGCCTACCTTGGCTCTATTGGGCCTGTCTTGGTTTCATTGGGCTTTACTTCCATTCAATTGGGCCTCATAACTACTATTGGACCACTTTCAGTTAACAAAGTCAAGTCAAAATATCGGATTGTCACATCATCCCCTTGTTGAAGGAATTTTCGTCCCGAAAATTAGTAAGTGTTAGGAGTAGTTAGGAAACTACTTACGAGTTTAAATCGTACGTGTTAGTGTGATTTGATCATTCTGTGTGCTTGTGGGTACTCACACACAAAGTCTAATGCTTGTAACATCACAACTCAAATGTGATCGTTCAATGTGACTGTTTGCGTGTACACTAGTTAGTTCACCTAACTGTGACTGTTTGTGTTTGATCATACTGTGTTGTGTAACCTCACACATAGTGAGTGTCTATAACCGTTTGTACTATGCAACCCCGCACATAGCAAAATGTGTGTAATCAATCATGTATGTACTACCATAACATGTAACATATGAAATGTAGCACATAAAATATACAGAATGTAATGTAGCACAAATATTTGTAACAAAATCAATTGAATAAATAAAATGTTTGTGCTTACAGTTTGAAATTTGCAGTGTTGATGTGTGAAGGCATCACGTCATCCCCTTGTTGAAGGAAATTTCGTCCCGAAATTTAACGTGCGCTCTCAGTGTTAGCAGTAGCTGTTTTGAATAGATGAGGATACTTCTTCATCATTTGGTCTTCCTGTTCCCATGTGAATTCAGGACCACGTCTTGAATTCCATCGAACTTTGACTATCGGAATCTTGCTCCGCTTAAGTTGTTTGACCTCTCGGTCCATAATTTCTGCTGGTTCTTCAATGAATCGTAACTGTTCATCCACTTGTATTTCCTCCAATGGTACAATCAATGTCTCATCAGAAAGACATTTCTTTAAGTTCGATACGTGAAAGACATCATGAACTCCACTGAGTTCATCCGGTAGTTTAAGTTGATATGCAACCGGACCAATCCTTTTCAGGATCTCAAAAGGTCCTACGTAACGTGGACTAAGCTTCCCGCGCTTGCCGAATCGTATCACACCTTTCCAAGGTGATACTTTTAGAAGAACTCGGTCTCCTACTTGAAATTCCAACGGCTTGCGACGTTTGTCAGCATAACTCTTCTGTCGATCCCGAGCCGCTGCCATACGGTTCCGGATTTGAACTATCTTCTCTGTCGTCTCATGCACCAGTTCAGGACCTGTTATCTGACTGTCACCAATTTCAGCCCAGCAAACTGGTGAACGACATTTGCGTCCATACAAAGCTTCAAACGGTGCTGCTTGAATGCTTGTATGATAACTATTGTTGTAAGAGAATTCCACCAACGGTAAATGATTCTCCCAGCTATCACCAAAATCAATTACACAAGCTCGTAACATATCCGCGAGCGTTTGAATCGTTCGTTCACTTTGACCGTCGGTCTGTGGATGATAGGCAGTACTCATATCTAAGCGAGTCCCCAATGACTTATGAAGTGATTTCCAAAAGTTGGAAGTAAATCGGGCATCCCGATCTGATATGATAGAGATTGGCACGCCATGCCGTGCTACCACTTCTTTGATGTAAATGCGAGTCAGTTTCTCCATCTTATCAGTTTCCTTGATTGCTAAGAAGTGTGCAGATTTCGTTAATCGATCAACAATTACCCATATCGTATCACAACCACTCGGTGTACGGGGTAACTTAGTAATGAAATCCATCGAAATCTGTTCCCATTTCCACATCGGTATCTCTGGTTGTTGCAGTAAACCAGATGGCTTCTGATATTCAACTTTGACTTTCGAACACGTCAAACATTTGCTAACGTACTTAGCAATATCAGCTTTCATGTGAGGCCACCAATACAGTGCCTTCAAGTCATGATACATCTTGTCTGATCCCGGATGGACTGAATATCTGGACTTGTGTGCTTCATCCATCACGAGTTCCCTTAAACCTCCATACAAAGGTATCCACATTCGATTAATGAAATAACGAATTCCATCAGGTTTAACATCCAATTGTTCTTCCATTCCTCGTAAGGATTCCGGTACTAAGTTTTCCTTTTTCAAGGCCTCAATCTGAGCACTGTGCACCTTGTCAGGTAAGTCAGTATGTATTGTCATCATAAGTGCACAAACCCGTCTTGTTCCCGCTGTATCTTTTCTGCTCAAAGCGTCAGCTACCACATTAGCTTTTCCCGGGTGATACTTAATCACACACTCATAATCGTTCAACAACTCAACCCATCGTCGTTGCCTCATATTAAGCTCCTTCTGATCAAAGATATGTTGCAAACTCTTATGATCAGTGTAAATAGTACACTTAGTTCCATACAAATAATGCCTCCAAATCTTCAAAGCAAAAACTACTGCTCCTAGCTCCAAGTCATGAGTAGTGTAATTCTTTTCATGTGTTCGTAGTTGTCTGGAAGCATAAGCAATCACTTTATCACGTTGCATCAACACACATCCCAAACCCTGTGCAGATGCATCACAATACACCACAAAGTCTTCCGTCCCTTCCGGTAATGACAGAATCGGTGCGCTGCAGAGTTTCTGTTTCAATAACTGGAACGCAATTTCCTGTTTATCCGTCCAGTTATACTTCGTTCCTTATGCGTAAGAGCTGTAAGTGGTTGAGCGATCTTTGAGAAACCTTCAATGAATCGTCGATAATAACCCGCCAAACCAAGGAATTGTCGTACTTCGGTAGGGGTCTTTGGTGCTTCCCAATTCTTAATCGCTTCAATCTTCGCTGGATCAACATGTATACCCTTTTCATTAACTATATGCCCCAATAATTGTACTTCTCGCATCCAGAAATCACATTTCGAGAACTTAGCGTACAATTGTTCCTGTTTCAATAATTCCAATAGTAATCGAAGATGTTCAGCGTGTTCCTCCTCAGATTGTGAATAAATGAGAATGTCATCGATGAAAACAATGACAAACTTATCAAGATAAGGTTTACAAACACGATTCATGAGATCCATGAATACAGCTGGAGCGTTTGTCAACCCAAATGGCATGACCAAGAACTCATAATGGCCATAGCGTGTCCTGAATGCTGTCTTCGGGATATCCTCCTCCTGGACTCTTAGTTGATGATAACCAGATCTGAGATCAATCTTCGAGTAGTAACTCGAACCTTGCAACTGATCGAACAGATCATCAATCCTGGGTAACGGATACCGGTTCTTGATAGTGACCTTGTTCAATTCCCGGTAGTCGATACACATACGGAAAGTCCCGTCCTTCTTCTTAACAAACAAAACTGGAGCTCCCCACGGTGAAAAACTAGGTCGTATGAAACCCTTATCCAACAACTCTTGCAATTGTGTGGATAACTCTTGCATCTCTGACGGTGCAAGTCGATAAGGCGCCCTAGCTATCGGTGCTGCATCTGGTGTAAGATTGATTCGAAACTCCACCTGTCTGATAGGCGGTAATCCCGGCAAGTCTTCTGGAAACACCTCCGGAAATTCACAAACTACAGGTATATTTTCAATCTTCCTCTCAGCTACTGGCTTTTCAGTTATAAGTGCTATAACTGCCGTATGACCTTTCCGCAGACATTTGTGTGCTTTCATACAAGATATGAGACGCAGTGGCGTACTGCTCTTCTCGCCTTGTACATATAATGTCTCTCCCTGCGGAAGAGGTATGCGAACAATCTTTTCATGGCATACGATTTCAGCCTGGTTTTTGGACAACCAGTCCATGCCAATAACCACATCAAAACTGCCTAAGGCAATAGGCATAAGATCAATCTCTAATGTTTGACCCATCAAATCAAGGACACATCCCTTAAAGATTTGTTCAACTACTAGTAACTTACCATCAGCTAATTCCACAGTGTATGGACTATCTAAGGCAGTGGGACTAACATTTAGCAACTTAGCAAGTGAACTAGATATAAAACTCCGATCGGCACTAGTGTCAAATAACATAGAGGCATAGTGATTATTTAAGAGGAACGTACCCGTAACAATGTTGGGATCCTCCCGCGCTTGACGTCCTCCAATCACAAACGCCCTGCCTCTAGCACCATTGTTGTTGTTATTATTGTTGTTGTTGGTGCCATTACCATTACCATTGTCGTTGCCGTTGCCTGTTGCATTATTATTCTCCCCACTTTTCTTGAGTTGTGGGCAATCCTTCTTGAAGTGTCCCATCTTGCCACACTCATAACAACCCTTCTGTGTGTTGTTCTGGTTATTATTTTGGTTGTTGTGGTTGTTCTGCAGCTCCCCGCGACAATCCTTAGCCGCATGTCCAATTTTGCCACACCTCAGGCACTTAGCTCTATCACACTGATTACCTGCATGATGATAACCACACTTGTTGCACTTGGGGTGTTTACCAATATAACCCCCCGATGATGATGATTGCTAACCACTGCTTGAATTTTGATAAGACTTGTTTGAGTCTTGTTTCCGGTTTTGCTGATATGATTGTTGATTGTGACCCTTTGAGTTGTTACCTTCCCACTTTCTTTTATGATCTCCCACCTTGGTAGCAGATGTTCGTTTGGGCAGAGTGCCCTGTAATACTGCCTGATCAGTAAGCTGATGCGCTAAACGTACAGCTTGTTGAATGGTGGTGGGATTTGCTGAAGTAACCAACCCCTGAATCTGAGGCACTAGTCCTCCAATGTATCTTTCAATCCATTTGCTAGCTGGAGTAGCCATGTGTGGTAGAAGTCTGGCCAACTCATGTGACCTGGTCGTGTACTCTTCAATATTTGACCCCTCCATCTTGAGGTGCCAATATTCCTCTTCCAACTTCTGCATTTCACTGCGAGGACAGTACTCCTCTTGCAGTAAAGTTTTGAAGTTGTTCCATGTCAAGGCATTTGCCTCACCCAACCCCAGAGTCTGAACATTCGAGTTCCACCAGGTTAATGCTGGACCCTCCAATGTTCCCGTTGCAAACTTCACTTTGCTCTCGTCAGGGCAGTTGCACATTTCAAACACAGACTCCGCCTTTTCAATCCACCGAAGGAGTCCAATGGCCCCCTCCGACCCTTTGAAATTGTGTGGTTTACAGTCCAAGAACATCTTGAACGTGCAGACTTGTGGATTAACCAATCCCCCAGCTGGACCATGTGGTCCTATGTTGTGTGTCTGCGCATATTGTGCGATTGCCTCTGCAACTCTGTTGTTAATTAGCTCGTTGAGCTCAGCGACTGTCATGTGAACGTTTCCCTCAGCCATTAGTTTCCTATTTACAAGAAGTGTTAGCATGCTTGCAAAGTCTAATGTAACATGTGTAAGTAAAACAACAAACACAACATATAATATAAATCAACACAACTGTTGGGATTAAATAATAGTTCCTCAATAGATAAAGATTTGATTTGAGTACAATACTTTTGAAATAAAACATAAGTTTTCAAACTACTAATGTAGGAACACAACCCGTTCCTAATAAGTTTAAACAAAACAAATAAAGAGAAAGGAAAAATCAATCATCCTCAACGGTGGATTCAGGATCGGAATCAACAACTGGTGCTGGTTCCTCCCCTTCTTCCTCTTCATCCTCTTCCTCATTCTCAGAGGCCACTAAATCCTCTAAGGCTTCTATCCTGCCCTCCAAGAACTCAGCTCGGTTCTCTGAAGCTTCGAGACGATCAATCAAGTTAATCATCTCATTCCTCATATCATGAACCAGATGGGCAAGTTCCTCTTGCCTCTCATTAGCATCCCATTGTTCCTGAGAGTGTTGTGCGATCCTATCTTCTGCCTCGTACAAATCCTCGCGCAGTTTGGCGATCTTCTCAGCGTCCGTCCTTTGCCTCTTAGGCTCAGGAGCATCTAGTACTGGTGGTGGATGTGTAGAAGGTCCCTCAGCAGGGATCTGCTGAGTGCCCTCCACTGGCTCCTCCTCCGGATCCTCATCCGGGTCCTCATCTGGATCCTCCTCGGGATCCTCGTCTGGGTCCTCCTCCGGATCTGAGTCATCCATCTCATATGGTGGAGGAGATGGAATAGGTGGTGGTGGTGATGTCGGTGGTGCTGGAACTATCGGTTCCTCGTCCTCCGAATCATCAATGTAAATGTAGGGTACTGATGATGATGCCATGCCTGTTACATAATACCATATGTAAGTGCAGTGCCATGGAATGCGTAAACAAGTCAATTACATAATGTCATATGTAATTTCTAAGCAATGTGTTGTAAACATATGTGTCTAATGTCTAACAGTCATAGTCTAAGCCTACAAATGCAAACCTAGTTCGCTATAACCAATGGCTCTGATACCAATCTGTCACACCCCCAATTTTCAACTAACGGAATCAAACCGTTTGGGAACGTGACAAACCAGGATCTCAGATCATTAGACATAACGAAGACCTCTATATGAATTTCAAAACATACTTTGGTCTTAAAAACATAACATCAGAGTTTTCAAAAATTGCGGAAGCGTTTTAAAACCAGTAACAGTTGTAAAATGTAAATTATAATACAAAGTATCAAATGTTCAAATTTAAATATCCAAAATGTTTAAAATGCATGCGACTCTATCTCCTAGTCCATGCCAGTCTTTATTGCGCGCCTTAGCGTCCTGAGAAAACATGTAAATCAAGTCAACACAAAGGTTGGTGCATAACACAGGTTTTAAGTATTCACAATGTTCAAAACAGCAGTTTGAATATCAAGTTTGTAGATAACATAATCACACATGCACAGTCATGATAGCTAGTCATATAAACTATTTACATAAGTGGTCGACACCGAAGCTGACGAATTGCCATGCTATAGCATGTTTTTGCCTTGCCACTATTGTCTAGCACAACAATAGTAAAATGTGTTTGGTCAGTCAAACACCTGCGTAGATCCCATCTACCAGGTGAGGTTTGTCAAACCTAATAGATCTATTTCCAACTACCACGCTTTGCGCTACGACAAACTAAACGGTTCGAGGTGTGTAAGGACTTTCAATTTGCTATGTTGTCACATAATGTAAACAGCTAACTCATGCAAGTGATATGTATCTAAAAAGAGTTTGTTGCACATGTTTTCTCCCCCAAAACAGTTTAAAATAAGAAAGGGGCCGTGTACGCACCTTTGATTTTTGCAGAATGATCAACTACGTGAGTTCGTGTAGAAAATCCTCTTACGAAGGATCTGTGTTTAAACAATAACGTTGTGTTATTCGAATAGTCGTTTTGTGCTTGAAATCACATACGTGTCAACACACGTATGTTTGACTTGTTAGAAATATGCATACGAAAGTACGCGTGCTTTTGAAATCGTTTAAATAAAATCCTATACGATTTTATTTAATTAAACGTAATTATACGCGATTTCGTTTTCGGATTAAAATATAAATTTTATTATTCTAAAACATTCGGGATTTCGTTACGGTTCCAGCGAAACTTGAACGGGTTAAATCGGAGTTCGTATGTGAAAGGTATTTCAAAAATACCAAAAATGGTATTTTTCCAAAAAAACCCGGCCACCCCCTGGCTCGAACCCGCGACCCCCTGATCACAACACACACGCTATACCAACTCAGCCCGCTAGGGAATCGCGATAATACTCAGAAACTAATTGTTTTATGTTTCCCCCCAACTGGTTTCCCTTTGAAAACTATAGCAGAAGCAATTTGGTTCTAATTGACCATGAATTCGATCTTAATAGTTCTTAAAACCATAGGGCTTCGTTTCTAATCATCCAACCGACTCTAGTAATGGTTTTAATTCGAAAGATTAAACATCATAACCCCATAAAACTGGTCTTAACCTGTTCGAACTTGAGTTCTCAATCCCCAACTCTAATCCGTTCGATTAACTAATCCTAATTTGCAAAATCATAGGATTTTTAATGAAACCATGATTTCGAAACTATCTGTGCTCTTTAATTTTGTTTTCAGATTAGATTGAGTTGAAACCCCCAAATCTTTTAACTCCAAGAACCCTAACTGTCGTAATCACAAAATCTGATACTAGAACCTCAAATTAATACATGGTTTAGCTTGATCGGAACTATCTGAGACTATTTATAACAATCAATTTGATTTTCCAATTCGTTTGCTATGAAATCCCCAAATCGTTTTCCCATCAAGAACCCTAGAATCGAACACCACGAATTCGTAATGTTTTGATGAAATTAACTTAGTATTAACCTTAATCGATACACTCTGAAACTACCTACATACTTTAATTTGATTCTTAAACTCTTTAAGATCAAAACCCCCAAAACAACTTTGATATGAACCCTAATTACTTGAACTCTAACAAATCGATGTTATCAGTTGAAATTGATTTAGGATAAACCTTAGTCGGCCATGTTAGAAGGTTTTGAAGTGATCACTTACTTGATTTGATGCTCAATTGAACGAAATCAAACTCTAAGTTGTTCTTCGGCCACACTTCGATCGACTTCGACTGTCTGCTGCTTCTTGAATCGAATTGATTTGCTTCACCAGTTTTAAATGTGCCGAACAAGATCTCCCAAAGTTCAATTGTGAAGAATAGTGTCGAATTCTATGAGTTTAATGACTAGGGGCTACGGTTTCAAGACTTTACCCATCCTTTGAGTTAATTTCGGCTCCCCATGTTCTAGTAACGTACCAAAGCTGCTAATGATCATTAATATGAATCATTGGAACGGTTTATTTGATTAATTTCATAGAATTAATGCCAATTTCGGTTTCTAACAATCTTCTACACGAATTTTGACTTCTAAAAGTCAAATTTCCTACTTTAATGATATTACTTATATAATTCTTGTGATCTAGGTGCTTATACCCTCATGTAATCATCCATGGAATACTTAAAGATAGTATAATTCTATTATAATGGCCTAATGATGCGAGATTTCGAATTCCCATGATTATCTAGTACGAATTTTGACTTCTAAGGTCAAAATTATGCACATTGTGTAATTACAATTCAAATCCTTGCAATTCTAATGTATCTAGACCCATTTTGTTAAAATCAAGTCCCTCTAGTTTGCCATTTTACATAACGGTATTAATCCGGAAAAACCGAATTGTCACTAATCGGCCTTCTTAGAACATTGTTGGGCTTAATTAACCCAATTGGGCTTCTTAAATACCATTTGGGCCTACTTTGGCCTTACTGGGCCTTACTGGGCCTTCTTTGGCTCTATTGGGCCTACCTTGGCTCTATTGGGCCTGTCTTGGTTTCATTGGGCTTTACTTCCATTCAATTGGGCCTCATAACTACTATTGGGCCACTTTCAGTTAACAAAGTCAAGTCAAAATATCGGATTGTCACAGTTTATAGCATAAGTCTTGAGCATATAGTCTGAGCATTGAATTTATAGCATGAGCATCAAGCACCTAGTTTAAGCTTCAAGTTTATAACATAAGCATCGAACATATAGTTTAAGCATCAAGTCTGTAGCATAAGTATCAAGTATATAGTTTCAAGCTTCAAGTTTGTAGCATAAGCATCATAAGTATGTGTAAAAGCATATATAAAACATTTCAATAATTTCTTAAAATGTATAACATGCTTCTCAGTCCCGAGGTAAAAACAAAAATGTTTGAGAAGGGACAAATGAACTCACCTTGTGTTTGAAATGGTTGACTAAGTACAAATAAGAATGCGCGCTCTCTTTGTAGTATTGGCTGTTGTTTTCAAGTTCCTGTATTGATTTCACGTTGTTCATAGTTTATAAGTATAAGTTACAGTTAATGTGTATGTGCGTATGTGTTAGCCCTAAAGTTGGCTAACACTGATGAGTCTCGGTTGTCTTTCGGCCCTTGTTCCATTGTTGTAGGGTTCACTAATGCTTAACCATTTAATTGTTATGTAAATCACTTGTGTTACATGGCTCTTTGTACCCCTACCTAAGTTTTTAACTTAGTTTCAGGGTTAAGACTCCCCGTGTTGCTCTTATTACACAAAAGTAGTTTATTACATAGTTAACAACTAACCATGTGACTATCCTTGTACAATGAAGGTTTTAAGTTTTATGGTTGCATCACCACCAACTTATATTACCTTTACAGTGATTGGATTTTAATCCCTTGCATACAATCTACCTTAGTTAGTTTTTAATTGGGCTACATTAGTCATGTGGGCCGATACATGGACCTATCAACAACCATGGGCCGAATGGGATATCCCGGTCCAAACAATGGTGTGGGCCGATTGTGGATCTAGTCTTGGGCTAGAATAGGATGTGTTGGGCCAACTATTGGACCCAAGGTCTTCATGGTTTTAAAACTAATAGAAGATGGGCTACAAAAATTTCTGGGCCGACGGTTGAGTGAGCTAAGGGATTCACATGGGCTTAAAGTGGGCCGAATATCCTCAACCTAGTGATTGGTGTTGGTTTCATGGTGTCTCGGTAGATTGGACATAGCCCAGCGATTCCAGCAAACCTAATGGCTAAGGTTCGTGAGTATGAGTACCCACATCAAGGGTTTGGCTGCAATCACAAGGTTCGCCCACTCATAATATAGCCAAGGTGTGGCCATGATTCGCTCACAAAGGCCGAAGGTTCGGTGCCTAAGGTTGCTAGCAGGTTCGCCTACTTAGCTTCAGCAAGGAGGGTTCGGCGGTTGATGAGGGTTCGTGACTCTACACACAGGTTCAGTGGCTTGAGAGGTTTGCTACTGCCAAACAGGTTCGCAGCTCAGATGTTCATAGAATCGAAGGTTCGGTTATCATGGGGCGTCCAAAGGGTTCGGTGGTTCCATGGTTAGGTTCGTGGTTCAGACCTTTGACCACGCAGGTTCGCCAAAGAAATGGAGGTTCGTCACTCATGCATGAGGGTTCGGCCAACCTTCTTCCCAAGCAAAAAGGTTCGCCCGTCTCCTGAACCCCACGAACCTGTATGCGTGTGTCCCCATCATCCACTTCGAACCCTTGGTTTGATCATCTCTATGCTGTTGCTACATGCAGACCAGTTCCTCGAGAGGGTATGGATTCGAAAAATAAGGCTTAGACCGGTTGTGTGGGTGTGTGTTGAAACAAGCTAGAAAACCCTATTTTTCATGAACTTCTTGGCTTCATACCTCGGATGACCGGTTGTGTGGGTGTGTGTTGAAACAAGCTAGAAAACCCTATTTTTCATGAACTTCTTGGCTTCATACCTCGGATTTTGCTGGACAAAAGTTCAGATCTGCAGTACTTCCTTGTAAAGGGCGTCGAGAGCTACGCGTGGACACCAAGAACACGCGATTTCATCAAGATTTGAAGGAGTTATGATGATTTTAAGTGTTGAATCTTTAGAGAGAGAGAAAACGGGTGAAGCTTGTAGAGAGAAAGATGATGGAAAAATGGGGAAAATGCCCTCATTTAGAGTTTAAATACCCCGGGGACGTTCGGGTTCGTTTCGGTTGCTCGGATCTCGTTTTCATCGCGTTTCCGGCACGTTACGCGCGTTTCTCGTAAATTAAATAAAATGATTGTATTTTAAACATTTGGAAGGTGGTTATTACTAATAAATATTTTAAATATCATATTCCTTGAATTATTTATCGTAGTTCATTATTTTACGCGTTTCGTTAATTCTTTCGCGTAATTTACTTATTTTACTAAAATAGTTTCCTTTAATTTTATTTATGATGAGTTTCAAAATTGTAAAATAGAAAATATTATATTTCCTTAAGTTTATTATCATTCGTATCGTTTTCGTTTTCGTTTCGTCAGAACGCGTCGCCATCGCGCATATTCGTTCGAATCGTCATTCGAACGAACACGACGATGGTTTGGCTTTCTGATTCCTGTTTTCTACTTTCCAGTCATTATTTCAGAACTTTAAACTTTCAGATTTATTCATACAGATCGTCACCTATACGAATAATTCGTCGGTTTAGCATTTTGTAACAACAACCGTTATGGTTTTGTTCCGTTTAACCTCACATATGTTTATACATAATAACATCAAATCAAACATTTGTGTGTCAGTTATGTGTTGTCTGATGTGTTTCTGACCGTTAAACCATAAGGTTTAAGTCAGATTTCAGACCGATAGCATAATAGTTTAGTGTTAAGCCTCAAGTGTAAATAGCATAAACATAGTTTCACGTAATGTATACCTGAGTTACTGTGCAAGTTACTGTAGCGATCACTGTTCCGACAATGTTTCCGGCACTGATGTTACAATGGTGTAGGTGTTTCAGGGTAGGTGATGATTGGAGTGGAATTTGAGGAGTATATGGGCTGATAGTTCTTAAATGGTGAGTTGTGAATGGGGGCATACAAGGCTGCTGATCCTGAGGGTACTGAAGTTGTTGTTTTGGTTCTTGGGCATCAATCTCCATTTGGTATGCACTCAATATACCAAAGAGTTCTCCCAACTTCAGTGTTCTAAGGTTTTCTGTTCTTCGGATAGGAAACGTATAGATGTTCCATGCATGTGGAAGCGATTTCACGAACATCCTTAGCACATCCTGGTTTTCCATCGTTACACCTGCAGCAGTTAGTTCATCAACAAGCTGTACAAACCTCAGATATTGAGAAGCCATATTTTCATTGTTTTCTTGATAGAAATTCTTGAACTTCTGCTTGAGCATGTCCTTCTTATTTTCTTTCACATCATCGGAACCTTCATACATCTGATGTAAAAAATTCCACAACTCTTTAGCAGATTTACATTTTTTGAATGCATGTATGATGGAGTTAGGAATGGACATCTGAATCATCCATAATGCTTTCGAGTCAACTTCCATCTTTTTTTAGTCCTCAATAGAGTAGAGAGATGGATTTTTTGGCACCGCTGCTCCACCAGCTCCCGCAACAACAACAGTTGGAATAAAGAGGCCTTCAAGAACTGACTTCTATAGTTTGTAGTCTTGGTTTCTAATGAATCCTTCTATTCTAACTTTCCATGTATCATAGTCATCAGGTGTGAACATGGGAGGTTTGTTGAGAGTGTCATTCTCAGTATCGTGCTTACTGATAGTTGTCATTTGAGCAAGAAGTAAAACTTGAGAGTTTTGAGTAGTAGAATATGAACAACTTGTAACTTAAGAATGTTTAGTTGCTTAAGTTAAAGAGCCGTAGTTATGATACCACTTGTTGGATCGGGTTATGTAATTTACACAACACTTCCATAATGTATCTTCTACTGAGTTTGATAGATGCAAAAATTTAATCAACTCAACTTACACACACACACAACACTTTCACAAGGTATCTTCTACTGAGTTTGATAGATGCGAAAATTCAATCAACTCAACTTACACACACTTACCATAAAGATTAAAAAATACAAGAAGAGTTTGAATTCAAGGTTAAAATATATTTCATTCAAATGTAAGTTGTACAAAACTCTTGGCTCAAGCACACTTTGGGGAGATACAATTGAACACATTGATACTAAAAACCTACAGCTATATCCTAGTAGGAATACAAGGCTGGACAAAATACTAGAAACAAACTAATGTTAAAACTAGTATACTGTTATGGCTTGACAGGTCAAGCCATATTAGTTACAATTATTATAAATAACTTCTTTGACTTTTTACATTAAATACTTACAATAAAAAAGGCATTAATGTGAAGATACTTCTGTAGATCTGACAGATATACTTTGCTGCTGACTATCATTGGAATGTCTTCTGTATTGGTCTTGATGATAGAAAGTGTCTCTGAGTCTTTCTTCAAGTGGAATTAGATCTTGTCAAAAGAAAGTATTCGGAAGTTCTTGTAATCAGAAGCTGTGGAATCTTTGTCGGAAGCTCTAAGTGCCAAGGAGGCTTTGGAAGCATAAGTCTTATGTATAGCCTTCAGAAGAAGAGTGTTAACCTTCAGAAGCCCTAGTTCTTCCGAAAGTTTACTCTTTGCTTCCGAAGGCTGTTTGTCTTCAGAGAGCCCAAGACTTTTTCAAAGGTCTTTTGGTAAGCATCAGCCTTAATTGATCTTACACCTATCAAGTTTGTAGAAAATGAGGGATTTAGGGGATGTATGCTAGTATGACAGCCCACCCTTTTTATTCCATTTTGAAGCACGATTAGAAGAAATTGCTTTGAGTTATATATGGGTGAAAACACTAAACTTAATGCTCAAAGGAAAAAAATCATTTCTTAGAGTACGTCTGACAACTGATACATCGACATCTTTGCAGCGTATCAATTATATGTGCCTCACTGTACATTATATTGATGAAAATTGGAATTTTAAAAAAGGTGATAAACTTTTGTCCTATTTCTCGCTATCAAGGAAATGATATTGAACGACTTGTGGAAAATTGTTTACTTGATCAAGGATTGCAAAACGTTATGACTATTACGATTGGTAAGGCAAGTAGCAATGATCCCCTAAATTTAATTGTGAAAAAGATGATTAGGAGTTGGGAACTTTAGTGGAATGCATTAGGGTTGTTGTTCGATAGGTTACAATATCACGTGGGAGATTGAAAACCTTTAAGGAGTTTGCATTTTAAGAATATGTTGAATGCCAAAAATCTCTTGTTTTTATGCAGCTGCTCATTGGAGCTCTATTTGTTTGATGTCAAGTGTTGCATGTGAGTATGAAATGGCATTTAAAAGATTTATAGATAAGGACTATGTGCTTTATCGTGATCTTCAAGATGGATGTGGGATTCTAGAATCAACAGATTGGGAAAACACAAGAAGGTTTTCTTCAACATTTTTATTAGCTTACCCTTAGAGTTTCAGGTAATAACTATTTTTTATAATAATATTTTCTTACTTGTTTTATATGTATATTTTGATAAGCTCACCTTTGTTTATTTTAATTAAGGTACAAGATACGTTACTTCAAATACATATTTAGATTCCATTAGTTTTATTGATAGTGTTTTGAAACAATGTATGTTAAGTGAAGACGGACAACTGGCAAATATGGCCTCATCAGTGACATTGAAATTTAACAAGTATTAGGATGATGTGAAGAAATTCAACTCACTAGTGTTTATTGCTTCTCTTTCTACTCTAAGGACAAAATTGGCTTAACTAAAGGTCATTCTACGTGGCTTGTATCGAAATGCCACTAGAGGTAAGGCTTCTCAATTGTGTGAAAATACATTGCTAGAAATATTCATTTATCGTAAAAGAATTCACTCTGACATGCATCCAAACAAGCCCTCATCATCAAATTTTCTAAGATAGTGAATGAGGATACTTCTAGTAGTAAAAGTTTTAGTTTCTTTGGCAGTGTTGATGATACATTTAGAATACTATGAGTGAGAAATTGGCTGAGGTAAAATGACAAAATGTGGAATTAGATGTGAAAGAATATTTAAAGACTGGGTTGGATATGTATTTGAAAAAAAGATTAAAGATGATGATTCTTGGTTTGAAAATCAAGATTTTACTGTTTTGGGTTGGTGGAGAAAGAGAAGTCCAACATTTCGTATATTGTCGCGTGTTGCACATGAAATTTTAGCCATTATGATTTCAATAGTAGCTTTTGGATCTACATTTGGCATATGCGGTAGAGTGCTAAACTCATTTAGGAGTTATTTAACTCCTAAAGCTCTTGAAGCTTTAACTTGTAGCCATGGCGTGATTTGTTCAAATGGTGTTGCATGCAATGTGGAAAAAAGCATTGAAGATCTTGAAGACTCAAAGAAGGTCATTAACTCACTTTTATATGTTTTATTATCAAACTTTTTAATATTATGTTTATAAGTTTCATATTTGATCATATATTTATTTGTTAATTGTTGCAAAGAGAAAAAAACCAATTATTGAACTCCAAGTTCTTTATTTATGGTGGCATTGACAAATGACAAAGACTCCTTAGTATTTTTATTTTAGAATTTTATTTGAATTTTGAACTTTTTTGTTTATGTTTGGTTTATATTTGAACTTTGAATTGTGGTTTTTGATTCTTGGTTTTAGGATATGTATAATATTATAATTTATAGAATTGTTCGGAACAAAAAGCAGTGCTCATCGGTTTGGTTAACGGTTTATTCAATTTTGACCGAAACCGAATTGAATTGACTTCAGTTTGGTTTGGTTTTCGAATATATATATATTTTTTTTCAAAACTGATCGAACTTTACTTAACAAACCGTTAACCAAACCGATGAACACTACTAGTTGTCCCTTTGAAATGGTATGAGTGAGGTCGTAGTTTCGAATGCCACTCTCTCCCTTAAAGTTCTTTTTCTTTTTGTGTTTTTTTTTTTTGTTTTCCTATAACAAAGTGGAAGTGTGTTAAGAAAACTATATTATTCCTTTTTTCTATTTTCTTTTCATTTTTTTTGAGGAGGAGGGCAGGGTGTTAAGAAAGCCATACGTATCTATGCAACCATATTTACCAATCGACGTGTGAAAAAAAAATCATTGTTTTCTACCATTTTGTTATTTTTTATGTTTTCGAAATTGCTTTTATATTTTGGTCCTAAATAAAATATACATTACAATTAAGATTTTTTTTGCTATTTTGTTCAAATTCAAACTTAATTTTTAGCAAAGTTAAGTGTATCATTACGTTTGCATGTTGTTCTGGTTTCTTTAACCGTTAATTTTTTTTATTTACTAATTTAATATTAACAAGTATTCCTTTCTTGATGCCTTATAGTTTATATTAAAATTAAAGGTGACAATTTTTACCCATGCCAAAGTAAATGGGATGGTTTAGTAAACAATTGTAATATAATGGGTTGAAATGGGTAACATCATAATATTGAATGAGTTAAGATAAGTAACACTTAAACACAATGTGGGTCAAGACATGTAACAAAAAAAATATGTAAATGCAATGGATTCAAATATTTAAGAAATGATTAATAACATATTTGATGAGAAAATCACTAAAAATTATCCAAATGGACTATTTGTTTACTTATAACACATTTTAAGTTAAATTAATCTGATGTTTTTTAAGAACAATCCATTTAGACCCGAACTCAATTTGTTTAAAACTCGTTCTGACCCGCATCCATCCTGACCCGAATCCGTTTTGACCCGTTACCCAACCCGACCTAATCCGCACATTTTGCCAGGCATAATTAAAATAAAAGTGTAAGCACTAAGCACTATGTCATGCGCACTTTGGTATACCGGTTTTGATGTTTCAAATCGTGTCATAATTACTTTCAAATGCAACACAGGGAAAACCTGTTTATTTATACAAATAAATTAAATAAAACCCATTTGCTAATTGACAATTTTTTACGTGTAGGACACTTAATACCTTGAAACACATTTGATGTTTTTAGGGAAAATCCAGTTAAAACGACAAATTGGAAACTTGAAAGAGTTGCAAGACATCAACTTATATGCATGCATGCAAAATTCATGGGAAATAAGTGATATCCTTTACGTAAAACTAAATTAAATCCTATTTAAAACTTCTCTAAGGAAATTAAATAAATCACCCGTGAATTTTTTATTCAACTTCAAAAAAAAAAAAAAAGAAAAAAAAATTTGTTCATCTCAACCATGGGACTTCTTCTCCTACTGCTTTTCGCCCCCCTCTTCACATTCCTCTCCATACCTCTTATAACTCTCGCAATCGTTACTATCGTTCTTCCTTTCCTATTTCCTCTAACTCTTCCTCCTCAATGCCTTCTCATTGTCATTATTGTGTTCTTGAGTGTTACTATTGGGTTGTTTTAATGTTTAAATAAATATTAAATGTTACTTGATTAAATAAAATAATATGTGTATTAACTTTGATAATATAAAAAGTTGATCATAAAACAAATGCTCTTGTTTCCTAAAGATAATATATGTATTAATTTCTCCAGTTTTTTAAAAAATTCAGCAGTGATCCTGCCAAGCTACATCCATAGAGAAGATGACTAATGCCATTTCACAAGAGAGTGTTACTCATCAAGGTTAATAGATCATGTTCATGGGCTTATTTATTATTATGCAAATGTATAAGCTCTTGGTATATATATGTTAAGGCTGTTATGGTTATCCATTAACCTTTCATTAATTAATAGTTATGAAGAAACTCTACTAGTGTACATCAAATGTAAGCAATTAAAGCTTTGGTTACATAACATACGCTATAAAAAGTTAATTCACCTTGAGAAGTGTATGTTATTTATAATTCAATTTTGTGTTGTTAATGTTAAATGTAGCTACCTTTGGATCTGATATGCATATAGATTTTAAGATGGACTTGACATTTCTGTTATATGGATAAGTTTGAATTACATTAGTTGTAGTTACTTAACTAATTATAGTTTAGATTTAAGTTTTCTGTTGCATGCAATGAAAGTTTATTTAATGTTTTTGGTTTCGAGCTATGATGTGATTGTTGGAGTTTAAGCTTGATCAAGTTATGCTAATCATCTGCAGGGGCAGATTTGTAATTAAGTAATTTGTATATATCTAGTATGTTAACGGGTCAGATGCATGTATGTAACGAAATGGTAGTTATATCGGTGGTTATGGCAGTTAGTTAACTGTCAAATAACCGCCTAGTTAGCAACTATAAATAGGAGGAATGTTGTCATTTGTTAATCATCGAATATATGTGCATGTTTATGGGAATACGCATGTGAGTGCGTTTCATATACTGGTTGTTTAAGGCACTGCACGCATACATACAAAATCTACATATTCAACTTTCAACAGTGATGTGTAAATCTAAAGAGTAAGGTTCCTATGGAGTGTAGGGTCGTTACACAGGATGACATCAAAAAATGATGCTATGATGAGTTAATGATTGTGTCCTAGGCCCGTATTTATTGATTTATTATGCATCTATTTTATAGATTATTATTCGTCATGTGAATGATGACTTATCCTCATCTTGATTGTTGAGAAATATAATAGCTCTAGCTAGAGGAGGAGGTAGGGTTGTGGTTCAAGGACACAAACTGGAAAAGTACATGCGTAATTACAAGTGAACCTGTGGAAACAACTAGTAATATTGTGAACACACAATTAAATGAATTTAAATGAGTTGAGATGAGTAGCAGGCTTTCTAGAATGCTACAGGAAGCTATATCAGTGATTGTTCATGAAGTTAGAAAGATGAACAATAATAATGAGATGATATTGACACATAAACGAATCAGCTACCAATGATGTTGTTTTTGGCAATAACGAACATGTTGATCATGTGTTGAATAATGTTATTTTTGGGAGACGGGAAACAACGAAGATGCAATTACAAGATGTTTTGGGTGTTATTTCCTCATAATTTGATGGAATCAAAGATGTAATCTCCATGTTCCTACATATCCATGAAATGGAAGCGATGATTAAAATCAGTAAATGCAGACAAGACCAGACAGTTAAACTTTATGCCTCAATCTCAACTGCCGAGACAGAATATGTTGTTGTTGCCCATTGTTGTACACAAGTGCTTTGGATCTATAACCAGATGTTGGATTATGGAGTAAACTTTATGGACACTCCTATCAATTTGAAAATACAACTGCCATGTTCATCACCAAGAATCATGTGCAACATTCAAAGGCAAAGCATGCCAAGCTAAGATATCATTTCTTACGAGATTCTTCATAAAAAAGCTCATATTTGATCCAAGTACCATCAAAGAATATTGCTGATCAGTTTGCCAAACCATTTGATTCTTCTTATTTTGAATTTTTCATTAGAATGATTTGAATGGTTAACTTAGACAATTAAAAAAACTCATTTACTTGTAATTTTTTCCTTATAAAACTAGAACAATAAAAATTAATCACTTTCTATAGAAGCTTACCTTTTAATAAATAACAATAAAATTAATATCTAGATACAATTTTCAGAATATATTGTTCATAAAATAGTGTTGGATCGGGTTATGCACTTTGCACAACACTTATACAACTAATCTTCTACGGAATTGATAGATGCGGAACCTCTATCAATCCTGATCACAAGTATGTTTACATCTAAGATAAGAAATTCAAGAAAAATTTCAAGGTTAAATTATATCTCATTCAAATGTAAAGCATAAAAGACTCTTTTCCTCAAGCACACTTTGTTGAGTTACACATGAGCATATTTATACTAAAACCTACAGTTGTATCCTCGTAGGGATACATGGCTGGATAAAATACTAGAAACAAGTAAATGCTAAAATTGGTATACTGTTATGGCTTGACAGGCCAAGCCACATTAATCACCTTCAATACAAATAACTCCTTTGACTTTTACATTAAATGTCTACACTACAAAAGGTATTAATGTAAAGTGTCTTCTGCTTGACTGAAAGAAATCTTTGTCGCTGACTTGCAAGAGAATGCTTCTGAGTTGATTCTGGTGACGGAAAGTATCTCTGAAACTTTCTTTAAGTAAGGCAGACCTTACTAGAAGAGCATCTTCGGAAGCTATTTTATAGGAAGCTGCTGGTGCTGAGAAGGCTTCGGAAGCTTGAGACTTTGTGAGGCTTTCGGAAGGTGACGATCAACCTTCAGAAGCATTTGTTTTTCCGAGTGTAAAAGAATTGAGAAAGAGACTTTTGGTGAGCATTATACTTATTTTATTTTACAGTCTCCCCTAGGCTGATGCTACCAAAACTCTCCAAATTGTTCTCTTAGATTTTCAGCTCTTCTCTTGACAAGTCTTGGTGCGAGCCTTCCTTCTAGTTGATTGTCTGGATATAGGAGAAGCAAGTTCTCCAAGTGAAAAATGCAGGGAGCAGGAAGAGCACATATTTGATCCTCTCTGAGTATGACTATGTTTCAATTACTATACTTGAGTGGGAATTTCTTCTCAAGAGAAAGGAATTCCCATTCAATGATAAGAATGTATACATTAACTGGCATTTCTTTAGGTCTTCTTCTAGCAATGGACTTCCATCTTCTGAAAGGTCCACGATTCCGATATAGGACTATCTGACCTTGGGCTGAAGTCTCTTATTCCTGCTCCTCCTGCTCTCCCTCAGCTTCATTTTCTATGGATTCATTAGCCATGACTGACTCTGGCTCTTGATCCTCAACAGGATCTTGTTCTTCAGCAGCTGCAGTAGACATGATAGCTGTGTCTTCTCTCTCCACCTCCTTCCTTGGTTGTTCATCAGGATCAGAAGCTTTTAATTTATGCTTTGAAGTATCTTTATTGATCTTGATCACTGAGGATAGAGGCACATTGTCATATGAAGGACTAGATGGAGGAGTGACAGGTTCAACCTTTGGCCACATAGCCTTTATTGACTCATCACACACAACATACTCTCCATCTTTGATTACTTGAGCAGAGAGGAAAATGTTTGGAAGAACCCTTGCTCCAACACTAAAGTTAAGGGCTTCCCTTTGAGCTTGGAGTTGTTCCATTGAAGGCAACTCTCCCCTAGCTATTTTCTGTTTGATTTTCTCGTATGTGGAGATCCATGGTAGAGTTTTTCATAGGACTAAGCCGTCTATGATAGAATCCATATTTCATAAGGATCTGATTCATTTTCTCTCGGTAGGCATCTTCCTTTTGTTTCTTGGTAGAAGCTGCCACAACCTTGGATGAAGCAGCGACCTGTTCAAGCTGATGCACCTTGTCCAGCTCAGCTGCCATTCTAGGCACCGACCAGAGCACTACCTCATCAATATCATATCCTTCTCCTGGAGGAGATCGAAGAGTCGTAGAATCTCCATTCAGGGAGGTATCTGGTCGGCCCTTCTTTGTGAATGGCCTCCTCTCCTCTTGAGCGGCTTCCTCATCTGGGGTTAGCTTTATTTTTCCTTTATCAAGTTTGTTTAACCCAGAGGAGATTGATCCCATGGCCTCACCAGTTAGTTCATTGTCCGGTTGTTCTTCTGAGGTAGAAACCTCAATAATGACTGGGCCTTTAGAAACAGTTTCAACTTCAGAGTTAACTTCAGCATCCATCGCCTCCTCTAGTTGACCAACCAAATTGTAAGGTTCCTTGGAGATTTCCTCATGAATTACAGTGTCTGAGGAGAGGTCTTCAGGTTCCATGGAGATAAAGGTTGTTTTTTGACTGAGATCATCCATGGCAACCTCGGCAGTTGTCCCAACAGGGGACTTAGTCCCAGAGGGGGACTCTTGGATCCCAGCAGGGGACCTAGGTTCCATGGAGCGAGAGATGTTTGTTGTTGTGTCTCATTTATGGAAACCTCTGCAGCTTCGGAAGAAGAGGAGCTTGAAGATTGAAAGTAAGTTCCCAAGAACTCATCCCGTTCACTATCTAAGTTAGATCGGAAATGAGTGGGCTCTTGAGAATGCTCTTTCTCTCCATCGGGAATTGGGGAACTTGACCCCCTAGGTTGTACCTTCTCCCCCTTTTTGGTAGCATTAGGGGAAATGAAGGACACCTGTCAAGGGTCAGGGTGAAGAGGGCTACACACAATGGGTGGGGGTGCTGCAAGTCCAGAATGGTAGCATCCTTTTCTTGAACATGCATCCTTAGGGTAGCCACTCCTGCTTCAAGAGAAGCTACCCTAGCTTGTAAAGTGATGATGATAGCCCTCATTTCCCGTGTGGTGACGCCCTCCTCCACTGGAGTGGAATCATGGGGCAATGGAGTCTTGATCCTATCTCTTGCACCTCCATCACCAGATATGGTTTCTGGGCACCCTGGATTCCGCTCATTGAAGATGACCTCAAAGAAGTCATATGTAATGGGAGTTGCCATAGAAGAGGTCATATTGCCTATACCCCTGTCCTGATGAAGAGGATAAGTTTCATCAGTAGTTGCAGCCTCTTTAGTATCGACCCCTTCAAAGCTCTTGGTGTCAACCTCTGTATGGGTAGGCTCTAGGTCAGGGAACCTTTCCTACAGCTCTATCACCACACTCAACAGAGTTTGGGAAGTGGGGGAAAGTGGGTCATGTAGAGCAGTAGAATAGCTTCCTTGAGCCTGGGCAAATGTATGGGAGGGGGCAGTGATGAGGTAGCCAAACCTATGGACCTGGGAGACAGTCGTTGTTCTAGGGAAGTTGCTTCCAAGGAAGCAAATTCCATTACGGTGGTTTACTTTGGATATTCTCAAGTATGTTTTGTGACATACCCTGAGGTAGCCAAACCTATGGACTTTCAGGCTGGTAAGGGGCAGCCACTGGATCCAGAGGAGGATCCAATGGTAAGATAACAGTTGGGGTTTGCACCTTAGGCAGAACAAAGCCCCTATCAGTTCTTTTGGCCTTTTTCTTTTTGGGAGAAGAAGAAGGAGCCTGAACAGCTTTTGAGAGCTGTTCATGGGTTCGTTTACGTTTGTTGGTGAGTTTTATTGGAAAATGGATGGAAGTGGAAGGTGTGGGATCAGTATCTGCTGGGTTTACAAAACTGTCACCTTCATGAGTAGAAGGCTCCATAGATGGCAGAAGAGGAGTGAATGTCCTAGAGAATTGGGCACTCGTCTTCTTGAGTTGCACAAAAACCTTGGCAGTAACCAAGGGGACTAAATTAGTATTTGCAGTTTGTGTGAGATTGGAGCCCATCTCACTGTTGAAAATGTGTTGCAAAAACTTGGGATACATACAAAATTTCTTTGGAGACGACAAAATTTTCACCAAATTATTGAAAATAAAAGTAGAAAAGTGGAAGGATTGGTCAGAGATCAATCCATGAATAGCCGAGGCTAGGTCTGTGACACCCCATAAATTCCAGGTCAGCATCTTATTTAATTAAACATTTCTTTAATTGATAATTGTATACGTGGCACTAGAATTAGTTTAATTTAGTGTGACACATGGCATGATAGTACAAACATTGACACAAACACGATAATTCGGTGAATTGTCGCAACAAGCACACACATGTCTAAGGAAATACGAACGTTGGTGAACGTTAGCACATCGTGTAACCAAACACTAGAAATCTCTCAAAAACGCATGAACATTGAACTTAAGAGTTCAAACGATGCCGAACAATAGTCCGTAAGCAAGAAAACGGCAAAAAACGAACTAGACAATCGAAATTGGGTCTATTGGGCTCTTCCGGGACTCGTCGCGGTACACTAAGGACCCTGGAGAGGCCCATGGAGGTCCGCGACGAGTGGGCGGGGAGTTTGAATTCCCGAAATCCATCGCAGTACGCCGAGCATCTTTTGAACCCTCTTGGCGGTACGCGACGACATCCTGACTCCAAATCTTTATAAAACCAAGAAAATTATTGCTACTCTACCACCTTTAATCATTTTCGTCGGCCTTGCAAGCTACC
The DNA here is from genome assembly GCA_009363875.1 of Mikania micrantha. Taxonomy (NCBI): domain Eukaryota; kingdom Viridiplantae; phylum Streptophyta; class Magnoliopsida; order Asterales; family Asteraceae; genus Mikania; species Mikania micrantha. The sequence goes on along the minus strand of CM018691.1, from coordinate 92,908,722 downwards.
ACTCGACTTCATCTTCTCCAAACCACCTGTAACAGCCTCTTGGAAGCCATTGGAGGCCATCTTGAAGCTTGGAGCACCTAGAGGACTTGTAGAAGAAGAGTTGAGAAGCTTGAACATCACCACCATCCCATTGTTTCTGTCAAACCCATCGATCCAGGAGTTCAAGGAGCTGCTCAAGCACCATCTTAGTGTTCTTGAAGATTTGGAAGGTAGTCACACGCTTCTTGTAGCATAAAAACACTTCTACACACATGCAAGCTTTGAAACCCACATGCACACACCCTAGCATCACATGCACGAATTTTTAATGCTATGAATCTGGATTTGTTGCTTAAACTACTGATATTGAATATCTATGATGGTTTGATGATGTTTTATGATGATCTATGATGATGTGTATGTGTATAATGCATGATTTACTCACGAATAAGTGAAATGTCAACATGCATGTATGATCTATGGCTATTTGGATGATGTTGGATATTCAAATATGTTTAGTGATGATATTAAAAGTGTATCACATGATTTTGTTATCATTAAAATGGTTAAAAATGGATTATTTGATGGACTTACTATTATTAGTAACTTTTACAATACAACTTGGTGATATGAATTATGATATGGGCATGCATGTGAATAGAAATGTCATTTGGATGATGATATGATAATATGATGCTAAGTAAATTGATTTGGGATTGATTTGTGATCATTTTAGACCAAGTTACTATTTATAGTAACTTTTGTGACCCGATTATTAATAGATGATGATTTTGACTAAATGAGCATGTTTAGATGATGATTCATGATATTGTATGATGCTATTTGGTATAAAAATGGAGTAGTAGAATAATCATTTGATGAATAATTGTCATAATTACTATTTTTAGTAACTTTATTTTCAGAAATTTGGATCTAAGGATATTAGATATATTGCGAGTATGATAAATGGCTTAACGTGATATGATTTGATCAATGTAAGTTAAGTTAGATGGTTTCCGATGATAATCATGCTAGATTTAGAAAGTTTCCTCTTTAGGAAACTTTAATGATTAAAAACGTACTAACATGTTTATTTGATCGCATATGACAACATGTTATGTGTTAACATGATCACGTAGGACTAACGAGCATGCTAGAACCATTAAAATGTTATGTGTTATAGAACTTGCTATAAATGGAAACTTACTGTAAATAGTAAGTTGTCCATGAAAGCGGTTAACCAACGGGTCTTTGACTTGACACGGTCAAACACGATAAAAAACGGTCAAACACGAAAAAGCATGGTCAATGTGGACCAACATGGACAAACATAACAACCGAGGGTTTTTGAGCACAAACACGAGCACGAACACGAACAAGGTCACTCACACGAACTCACGTAAGCTATACGATATAGGTAGCCGGTGACTGATTCGCCGCCGAGACCCGGAGCTTATGCATTCATTTTCCGATCATTTCTAAGGTGAGAATACTTGTTGAATCGAGTCTAACTTTATTACTGTACAAACATATTTGTGTATGCTGGTTTATTAGACAAACATAAGTGTTGTAATCGTAACAAGCCCTCACAAAGTCTTACCGTTAATGTGCAAACAACGAGGTGAGTTTGAATAGATCTGTTTGGGTGTGACGGACCCCACATGGCACAATACTGACTGGAGGTCGGGGTACGTGAAATCTCGACCTATCTTGCTATGTTATTACGAGACATAGCGGAGGCAAGGACTAACAAGTCTAGTTTGGTAGTGACGCACTGACACTTGGGGCAGGACTAACATTTTAATAAACAGCATGACGCATGTTTTCTTATTACTATGTATATCAAAACATGTGAACTCACCAACCTTTGTGTTGACACTTTCTTTTTAAACATGTATTCTCAGGTAACTAGCTGCCATGGAATTCAGGATGCACATAAGGAACGAGCATAGGATCACATGCATTCATTTTATGTCATTTGAACAAACTATATTATTTTATTTTATGTATTAGACAATGTAGTGTTTGACATCTTATTTTCCGCTGCATTAACAAACATATTTTTTTCCTGCTGCAATATTTAAAATTGTTTGGTTGTGTTATGAAAAAATTTGTATTTTCAAACGCATATAGAGTTGTTCTATATGACCATGATCTGGGATTCTGGCCACGTCACACCCATGTGGACTGACACCTCACGTGGGAATTAGGGGGTGTGACAGACTGGTATCAGAGCCTTGGCTACAGAGAACTAGGTTTGCATGTAGTAAACTTAGACTATAGCCATTGCTCAACATTAGACACTACACTTAGACATTGCACGATATTATGATATTATTGCTATCTTTTACTCACTGATTTAAGATTACAGGATGGCCAACAGTGATGATAGGATGAACCCGGGGAAACGCCCCGCAAGATATGACCTGACGGAGGAGGAACGTCAGAGGATACGGGACATCGTGTCCCTGGTAGACGCGGAGGAGACGGAAAGGGTACGGCTAGCGAGGTGCGCTAGATCATGGAGCTGGTACCCTATGGTGGTGTGGGATTGGATCGAGGAGGAGCGAGTACCTCTTCCCCGACTACAGAGTGATGTGCCCAGCGCACACCGACTTCCGGCACTTGGCGTGCCACTAGAGCGGGCTTTTGCAGCCCATGTCGCACGATCGGCCCGCGAGACGTGGAGAATGCATGAGCTGGTGGAGGAGGTTAGAGTTCTCCACGAGGAGAACTATCACCTTCGAGGACAGGTGAACTACCTGCAGGAGCAGGTAGTGGACGAGATCGTAGCTATTTGGAACAGGACGACGCAACTAGAGGAACAACAAGGGGAGATTGCTGCAGTGGTTCAGGAGCATGGCGGACGACTAGCTGTGGTAGAGGTCGCAAACGAGGAGAACCATGTGATGATCCAGGATGCCTGGGCAGGGTAGTTTATCATAGAGCCCGAGCAAGAGGAGGAGCCTTAGTTTGAGGCAGAAAACCTCGAGGAAGGAAACTTCGACGAGGTTCCTGAGGAGGATGGAGATGATGGACCCGCTGACGGTGGAATACCCATGTCCAAACTCTGGGTTTGGACGTTGCCAACTCGATGACCTGGGAAGATTTCACCAGAATGCTACAGGAAGAGTACTGTCCAAGAAACAAAATCAAAAAGCTGGAGGAGGAATTCTGGGTTCATAAGATGGTGGGCTCGGAGATAAACAATACTGCACACGGTTCCATGAACAGTGCAAACTGTGTTCGGGGATGGTGACCCCCGAATACAAGAAGATCGAGTAGTTATCAGCGGATTGCCTGAGCAGATTCAAAGCATGGTCACAGCCTCTTCCCCGACCCAGATCCAACCAACTATCAGATTGGCCCACAAACTGACCGACCAAGCTATGGCTCAGGGAAAATTACCCAAGCAAGGTGAGCACCTGGAACCTCAAGAAAGCCACAAACGTAAGTGGGAACCCAGCCACCACTGGTCTCACTCCTCATACCATCTACAACACAGACCAGCACCTACCAGAGCTTTTACTGCAACCCAACCTGACAACAAAGGGAAGGGGGTGTACGAAGGAAAATACCCCCTATGCAACCGATGCTCATACCATCACTTTGGGTAATGTGAGAGGTACCGTTGCCTAAAGTGCGGACGACATGGCCATATGGCCAAAGACTGCAGAACCAAGCTACCTAACAACAACAACCCCAACCACAACCAAAAAACAACCAGAACACTCTAAAGGGGTGTTATGAATATGGAAAACTAGGACACATGAGGAGGGATTGCCCGCAATTGAAGAAGGCTGGAAGAGGTGCAGCCAAGGGTCGTGCCTTCATGATAGGCTCCTGGGAAGCCAAGGATGACCCAAACATCGTAATCGGTACGTTCCTCTTAAATAATGTCTATGCAAGTATATTATTTGATACCGCTGCCAATAGGTGCTTTATATCTAGTGAATTTAGCAAATTGCTTGATAGTATCCCAAAGCCACTAGATTATAAGTATACCGTAGAGTTAGCCGACGATAAACTGATTGATACGCAACACGTCTTTTGAGGATGCGTCATGGTTTTGGCGGATCACGAGCTCGAAATCGATTTGATGCCGGTAACTCTCGGAAGCTTCGATGTGGTTGTTGGAATGGACCGGCTGTCCGCAAACCAAGCTGAGATTGTGTTCAACGAGAAGATCGTACAAGTTACGTTGCGAAGCGGGGAACAGATCTCTATTCAGGGAGAACGACGAGGGATACCTTTGAGTATCATGACATGCATGAAAGCGAACAAGTACTTGCAGAAAGGGTACACTGCTATATTGGCCCTCATCACCGAACAACCGAAGCAAGAGAAGAAGATCGAGGACATTGCTGTAGTCCGCAGATTTCCTGAAGTATTTCCCGAGGACCTACCTGGACTACCACCGAAACAACAAATTGAGTTCCATATAGACCTCACACCAGGAGCTGCATCGATTGCTAAAGCTCCATAGCGCTTAGCGCCGACAGAGATGCAAGAGCTGTCTAACCAGTTGCAAGAGCTGATAGACAAAGGATTTATCCAACCAAGCTTTTCACCTTGGGGAGCACTGGCCTTGTTCATGAAGAAGAAGAAGGATGGATCATTCTATATGTGTATCGACTACAGGGAGCTGAACAAGGTGACGATCAATAATCGATACCCGTTGCCATGAATAGTTGACCTGTTTGACCAATTGCAATGGTCAAGCTACTATTCGATGTTCGATTTGAGATCGGGTTACCATCAACTGAGGATACAGGAAGACGACATTCCTAAGACTGCCTTCAGAACCCGATACGGACACTAAGAATTTATGGTCTTGCCCTTCGGACTGACCAACACACCAGCTGTATTCATGGACCTCATGAATCGAGTGTGCAAACCTTATCTCGATAAGTTTGTAATAGTGTTCATTGACGATATCCTGATCTACTCTAAGAATCAGGAAGAACATGCTGAACATCTAAGGCTTGTCTTGGAATTATTGAAGAGCGAGCAACTGTATGCGAAGTTTTCCAAATGTTATTTTTGGATTCGCGAAGTCCAATTTCTTGGACATGTGCTTAATGATAAGGGAATACACGTAGACCCAGCCAAGATCGAAGCCATCAAGAACTAGGAAGCACCAAAGACTCCAACCAAGGTTCGACAATTCCTAGGATTGGCAGGGTACTACTGACGATTTATTGAGGGATTCTCTAAGATCGCTCAGTCACTGATGTCCCTAACTCATAAGAACAAGAAGTTCGATTGGGGAGAAAAACAGGAATATGCTTTCAACTTGTTGAAGCAGAAGTTATGCACTGCACCAATCCTATCCTTGTCGAAAGGATGTGATGACTTGGTGTATTGTGACCAGTGTTGTAAAAATCGGCGTAGGCGGCCGCCTAGGCGCTAGGCGGCCGCTTACTGTGTAATTTTTGGCCTAGGCGGTGCTAGGCGGCCTAGGCGGGGTCTAGGCGGGCTAGGCGGGGCCTAGGCGGCCTAGGCGGCCCGATCAGTTTTTTATTTTTTTTTTCACTTTTTTGACTTTTTTTGGCTTTTTTTGATTTTTTTATGGTAAAAGGGGACCAATTTCATGATTATTTAGACATTTCTCAATCAAAAATCTTTAATATGTCTCTGAAACATCGAATCCAAGCAGTTAACATCGAAATTTATCTCTAAACTTTGAACTCAGTGTTTAAGTTTGCACTTTAAAGTACTTTTTTTAGTATATTTAAGTATATTTTTTAAAATTATTTGAAGTATTATATTAAATTATTGATATTGATGTGTGTATATAATATATATTTGTAAAATTACATATATAAATTCCAATCCGCCTAGCGCCGATTAATCCCGATTAATCCCTAGGCGGTACCTCGCCGCCCGACTAGCGCCTAACGACTTTTACAACCATGATTGTGACGCCTCGAAACAAGGAGTCGGTTGCGTGCTGATGCACGCGAGAAGGTTATAGCATACGCATCATGACAGTTGAAAGTACACGAGAAGAATTACACGACTCATGACCTAGAGTTGGGAGCCGTGGTGTTTGCCCTGAAGATTTGGCGACACTGCTTATACGGCACGAAATGTACTATCTTCACCGATCATAAGAGCCTACAACACATCTTCGACCAAAAGGAGATGAAAATGAGACAACGAAGATGGGTTGAACTCATTGGCGACTATGATTGCGCTATCAAGTATCACCAAGGCAAGGCAAACGTGGTGGCCGACGCGTTAGGATGGAAAGAGACAACCAAATGCGTGCGTGCACTACAACTTACGATTCATTCCGAATTGTCACAACAGATCCGGAACGCTCAACATGAAGTTCTGAAAGTCGAGAACCTCACCCAAGAATCCTTGTGTGGCATGGATAAACAACTAGAGGTAAAAACCGATGGAGTATACTAGTTCATGGATCGGATCTGGATTCCACACTACAGAGGATTGAGAGATTTAGTGATGGATAAAGCTCACAAGAGCTGGTATTCGATACATCCGGGCTCTGATAAAATGTACCATGACCTGAAGACGACCTATTGGTGGCCAAACATGAAGGCAGAAATAGCAACTTACGTAGGTAAGTGTTTAACATGCTCAAAGGTCAAGGTTGAGTACCAGAAGCCATCAGGTCTACTTCAGCAACCTAAAATACCAATGTGGAAATGGGAGCAAATTTCCATGGACTTCATAACTAAACTGCCTAAGACGGCAAGTGGTTGCGATACAATCTGGGTTATCGTAGACTGATTAACGAAGTCTGCACACTTTCTACCCATCAAGGAGACCGACAAACTAGATAAATTGACTTGGGTTTATCTAATAGAAGTGGTCACTCTACATGGAGTACCAATCTCGATCATCTCTGACCGCGATAGTCGATTCACGTCGCATTTCTGGAAATCCTTGCACAAGGCATTGGGTACGTTTTTTGGACATGAGTACCGCTTACCACCCGCAGACTGATGGACAGAGTGAGTGAACTATACAAACACTAGAAGACATGCTCCGCGCATGTGTTATTGATTTTGGCAGTAGCCGGGAGACTCATCTGTCGTTAGTTGAGTTCTCGTATAACAACAGTTATCACACGAGCATACAAGCTGCACCCTTCGAGGCACTTTACGGACGTAAGTGTCGATCACCTATCTGTTGGGCAGAAGTTGGTGAAAGCCAACTGACCGGCCTTGAGCTTGTGCATAAGATGACCAAGAAGATCTTGCAGATAAGTAAATGAATGGCTGTAGCTCAGAACAGACAGAAAAGCTACGCCGATAGTTGACCAAAAGCATTGGAATTCCAGGTGGGAGACAGAGTGTTACTCAAGGTCTCGCCCTGGAAGGGAGTTATTCAATTTGGCAAACGAGGGAAGCTGAATCCTCGTTACATCGGACCTTTCGAGATCACTAAAAGAATAGGCCCTGTGGCCTATGAGTTGAACCTGCCAAACGAGCTGAACAGTGTACACGGCGTATTTCACGTATCAAACCTCAAGAAGTGCCTATTCGAGGAAACACTTGCCATTACTCTTGAGGAAATACAGATCGACGAACAATTAAACTTCGTTGAGGAACCGGTGGAGATTATGGACTGAGAAATCAAGAAGCTTAAACTCAAAAAGATACCGATAGTGAAAGTGCGATTGAATTCGTGACGTGGACTGAAATTCACGTGGGAGCGTGAAGATCAAATGAAAAAGAAATGCCCGCACCTGTTCGCAAAACAGACAAACACTGGCAACGCAAGCTGAATTTCGGGACGAAATTCTTTCTAACAAGGGGATGATGTGACACCCCGTAAATTCCAGGTCAGCATCTTATTTAATTAAATATTTATTTAATTGATAATTGTATACGTGGCACTAGAATTAGTTTAATTTAGTGTGACACGTGGCATGAGAGTACGAACACCGACACAAACACAATAATTTGGTGAATTATCGCAACAAGCACACACATGTCTAAGAAAATATGAACGTTGGTGAACGGTAGCACATCGTGTAACCAAACACTAGAAATCTCTCAAAAATGCTCGAACATTGAACTTAAGAGTTCAAACGATGCCAAACAATAGTCCGTAAGCGAGAAAACGGCGAAAAATGAACTAGACCATTGAAATTGGGCCTATTAGGCTCTTCCGGGACTCGTCGTGGTACGCTAAGGACCCTGGAGAGGCCCATGGCGGTACAATAATTCAGAAGATGAAACTTTCGAAGGCAACAATGTATCGGAAGATGAAACTTCTAAGAAGAATTGATACTTCTGAAGTGTGACTTCTTCCGAATTTAGATATAACTAAGGCTTCCAAAGACATAGAATCTCTTCTGAATAAATATTATTTAGAAGAAATTTTAAGTTTATCTTCCGAGGACTTATTTAGATCTTTGTACAATAATTCTACTTATTCAGAATTTATCATACCGATGGCAGTAATTAAGTATCTGAAACATCCTTCATCAAAAGCTTTGGGGAAAAGATCGGCAAGATTATGTTCGGTACCAAATTTGATTAATCGAATGAGCTTCTTCTTTGCACAGTCTCTGATGAAATGATATCTGATGTCAATGTGCTTGGTCTTAGAGTGTTTCACTGGATTGTTGGTGATAGAGATTGCACCGGAGTTGTCAATCTATATAAGTGTAATGGAAAATTTCACTCCATAATCTTTCATCTGGTTCTGGACCCAAATAACTTGAGCAAAACAGCTGGAAGCAGCAATGTATTATGCTTCAGCACCTGAAGCTGAGACACAAGATTGTTTCTTACACTGTCATGAAACAATTCTAGATCCAAGAAACTGACAACTTCCTGATGTGGACTTCCTGATGATGTTGCAACCTCCATAATCACTATCGGTATATGCCACAAATTGAAAGTCTGTATTTCTGGGATACCATAATCCAAAACCTGGTGCTCCTTTAAGATATCTGAAAATTCTTTTCACAGCCAGCATGTGAGAACTCTTTGGATTTGCCTGAAATCTAGCACATAGACAAGTTGCAAACATGATATCATGCCTTCTTGTTGTGAGATACATTAAGGAACCAATCATAGCTCTGTAATGATGTTGATTAACATCTTCCCCCCTCAAGATCAGGGCTTAAGGAAGTTTTTTTGGTCAAAGGTGTTCCAAGAGCTTTGCAATCAGCAAACTTGAATCTTTCAAGAATATCCTTGACATACTTAGGTTGGTTAATGAATATCCCTATGGGAGTTTGCTTTACCTAAAGTCCAAGAAAGAAAGTAAGCTCACCCATTGAACTCATTTCAAATTTGGACTTCATCAGTGCTTCAAACTCCTTGAAAAGAGATTCATTAGTTGATCCAAAGATAATATCATCAACATAAATTTCTACAAGCATAATATGTTGATTGGAATTGTTAAAGAATAGAGCCTTGTCAATCCTCTTGAAGTTTTTTGCTAGTAGAAAGGAGGATAAAGTTGCATACTATTTTCTGGGAGCTTGATGCAGCCCATATAAGGATTTATCAAGCTTACAGACATGATCATGGAACTTTGGGTCTCAAATCCACGTGGTTGACTAACATATACTTCCTCGTCAATTTTCCCATATAGGAAGGCACTCTTGACATCCATCTGAAATACTCTGAAGTTCTTAGCAGCTGCAAATGCTAATAATTTTTTGATACCTTCAATTGTGGCAACTGGTGCAAAAACTTCATCATAATTGATTCCTTCCTCTTGTGTGTACCCTTATACAACTAACCTGACTTTGTTTTTTATGATAACCCCTTTCTCATCCTTCTTGTTCAAAAACACCCATTTGGTTCCAATCTCATACTTTCCTTTAGGCAAAGGCCAAATCTTCCATACTCATTGCCTCTCAACTGTAGAAGGTCCTCCTGCATTGCTTCTACTCAGCTGCAATCTTTCAATGCTTCAGCAACTTTCTTTGGTTCTATCTGTGATAGAAAGCAGGAGAACAAAAAATGTTTGCTAGGTAGGATTCCTGAGGATGAGGCCATGGGATAAGGATTCCTGAGAATATTGTCCATGCATGAAATAATAGATTAGAGTTTTGTATGCTTTTATTATGTATTGAATGGTATTGAATGTTTGGATTTAAATTTTGAATTTAATTAAATGGTATAGTTATTTACATTTGAATACCTTATGCTTTTGAACAATATACAATTCATGGCGCCCCGATGATTCTGCCATCGGCAGAGGTGTTCGTAATTATCTTAAATAATATCCCTTATACTAAAGAATCTGTAAATAATCATATCTAGAAAAGCCCAAAGAGATTTTCTATTTTCTTTAATCCCAAATTGTTTAAGGCAAAGAAGTTTTATTAAATAACTAGGTTAGTATCCCGTGTATTACACGAGATAAATAAAATAATATTATTAATTAATAGTTATTAATAAAAATTTAAACTATATACGATGATTTTTTAATATAAAATATGATTGAATATAATTTCATAGATTAAATAATAAAATAATTATATTATTTTTTAAACATTAATTTTTTCAAAGTTTGTTTTTTTAAATATTTCATTTTGCAAAACTATTTTTAAAACTTCTATATTTCATAATTATTTTTTATTAAATAAAAGTGTGTGTTTTTAATATTTAATATATGATATATTTATAAGAGAGAGATGCGAGAAAATATACATTAAGGTGTTTTAGAAATTTGTCAAGTGTCTTTTAGAAAATCTTTATTTATTAGTTAAGTAAGAAGTAAGATAAGATGTGCTAGACGGGGAAAAAAAAACAAGGTGCTCTAGGGATGCGCCATGTGTCCCTAGAAAACCTTAATTTATTAGAAAAGTAAGATAAAGATTGATGATTATATCTATATTTCAATTAACAAATTGATTCCAATTTTTGATTCAAATGCATGGGTAAATCTCAAAAATTTCACCATCCTGACTACTTTATAATGTTTTTACTTCATAATGCGAAAAGAACTAACATATGACAACTAAGCTACTCCTACAAGTCAAGTCTTATGGATGTTGCTACTTTTGATGATTCTTCAAGGGTGATCAACGTTCTTATCTGTGATCCTCATTCTTCTACAAATATTCCTATGTGTTGAATTCAGATGTCAAGAACTCTTCTTAATACATCTTCCTGACTCAAAGGTTCTCTCAACATGCTAGCTAATTAAGAAATTCATAGTCTCTCGGCCACCTGAATTAAAGTGCACTCTACCTGAAGTTTATTTGCTTCTACCATTGGATTTAAGACCTTCAACTCTAGTTCCAGTCATCTATTCGACATCTACCCAAATTCGTTACTGAACAACTATAGTCATTGCATTAAAGACCATTACAGTTTGGTGCATCATCCTAAATGGAGTTTGTTGGGAAATAATAAGGATGAAGGAACCAAATAACTCATGTTAAAAGAATGACTAAAATTCCCCTTGTTGAGTTAACTACATTAATCATAGGATGGTCAAGTTCAGATTAACAAATTAAACAATTCCGGATGAAGAAATAAGTGGTTTGGACGTCCTTTACAAAGTTCGTTTGATCAACAAGAGAGTTCAAGTTCGAAAAATTTTCAATAATTTCAGATGAGATAATCGAGTTCGGATGAGTTAAAACTCCAAGTTCTGACGAGTTTAAAGTGAACAAGTTAGGATGAATAATTCAAGTTCAAATTAATAAGTTTAGGCAAGTTGACGAACTTGTCTAGATGAGATGAAGAACTTTAATTCGAAGTCACCAAGTACATATGAGATAATCAAGTTTGGATGAGCAAGTCCACAATCAAAGAGCCCAAGTTTCGTTGAAGGAAAAACATGGTCAGATAAGGAAATTGCCAAGTTTGAACCTGAGTCCTTAGCTGATTGAGACTTAGATTTTTGTAATTAGTGTTTTTCTTTTTTGTGTAATAAAGACTTGTACCTTCACATGTGTTGTACATTGTCTCTAGTATATATAGTTTCATTCTATTTAGGGATTCTTAAAAAAAAGGGTCATGTGTCTTCAATCTTCAATTCCCAATCAAAAATCCATTATATCAAATAAAATCGAAAAAACAAATTCCATGGTGCTTGATGACGGGGGTAGGAACAATTTGGACAGGATAATAGGTCCTGACCATGGAAACCGCTTATGACAAGGATAACGGATCCCGGGCATGCAAAGGAAGGAAGCCCATAATGGACGGGATAACTTATCCTGCTCATATAACGCCTTCCAGTTTCTTTTCCAAGGAATAACATCGGAAATTGTATGTAGATGTAATGATGAAAAGATAAGATCTATGTGTCAGACCTCAGAATGGTGATAGAAGTCGTTTCTGACAAACAGAGGCTGTAGTCACTTCCAAAGAACTAGTAACAGAGTGAAGAATGGACCAAAGGATAACTAGAAGATGGTCCTCCAGAAGAAGGAGTTACACAGCAGATCAAGGCAGGAGACTTGACCTCCTCAAAGCTATAAATACCGACTCCCTTCCAGGTAAAGAGGACACATCGAACTCTCTCAAACACACTTATCATTTTCTCTCGTGATCGAATAGTTATTCTCACGCCGGAGGTTGATCGTAGGGAAACCTCCCTGCGGTGAGACTAACGGTATTTGAGTGCAGGTACTCTCTAGCTGTGGACGGGATAAAACAGGAAGGCAAGGAAGAATCGTTGTTTTAACAAGTGGCGCCATCCGTGGGACACTATACGGCTCTACTGCGTGTCTCGCCTCATTGGCCTTAAACTCCCTATTATTTGCCCATGGCGGCGAGTGCTCCTAACCGAGATGAGTCTGTTCCTCGATCTTCTGCTCCCTTTGAACCAGATGAAGCGCCAGAGATCAATGACACAGTGGAATTGACTCCTGAGGGGATCCGAGAAAACTTTTCCAGACTCCAGGAACTCATGAAGGAGTACGTGCGAGAAGAAAGGCTCCGAGGTGTTCGAGTGCGATTAGATTATGAAGACGAGGTGGACACCCCTTTGAATGCCGCCCCACAAAGCAACCCCGCTAACTCGGTTACCTTAGTAATTCCCCCGAGCGCGACCGAGGCGCATGCTTTGTTGGCGGCAATAACACCATTTTCGGCTGCCCCTCCACAAAGTTCAATATCCGCGCCTCTAGGGACCACTGTCTATCCATTCGCGACAAGTTTTCCGTTTGTGATGGATCACACATTCCCTTCAATGCCCAATCCCTTACCAACTTTCCCGCCATTTTCGGTAAGCATGCCCCAACCTCCTTTTTACACTAACGCTCCGATGACCTCCACAACCATTCACACTCACGTAGATCCTCTCCATGATTTATCTCAACCCTATGTCCCAAAGATGTCCTCAAAGTTTACTCCCCGAATATCGGGTTTCAAGTTCCCAGAAAGAACAAAAACGCCCTCTAATGTAACTTTATATGATGGTCTCGGAGACCCCAATGACCATCTAGAACTCTTTACTGGTGCAGCGTCGGTGGAAAGATGGTCGATGCCTGTGTGGTGTCACATGTTTGCACAGACATTTATGGGGCCAGCTCGCTTGTGGTTTAATAGCTTGCCCAATGAAAGTGTCGACAGCTTTGAGGAGTTAAGCCGAGGTTTCCTCGCTAACTTTATGCAACAGAAAAAGTACACCAAAAACCCTATGGCCATACATAACATTAAGCAGCAGGAAGATGAAGACCTGAGGTCGTTCATGGAAAGGTACAAAGTGGAGGGCCTTAGTATTCCAGGTGCCACTGAGCAGATGAGGATTTCTGGGTTCATGCACGGGATAAGACCCAAACAGTTGGTGGAAGAGCTCAATAAAACAATGCCGAGAACAATGGAGGAAACGTTAGAGAGGGCAGAGGCTTTCATCCGAGGAAAGGAAGCCACACAAAGCTTTGAAAAGCATCGAAAAAGCAGGGGTAATAACTGGAAGGCCGAGGAGCAAAAGCAGAAACCATGGTTCCAGCCTTTTGTTGAAAGAAAAATACTAAGCCTTTCCTCCGAATCTCGGAGACCCTACGAGAGGTCACGACCTCCTCATAGCACTTCCCGAGAAGAAAAAGACAGGCATGTGCAGTTCACGGCTTTAACAAAGACGCCACAGGAAATCCTGGCCACGGAGGATGCAAAGCTTCGTTTTCGGCCTCCTTCCCAATGAACCGACATGCTGATAAAAATCCGCACAAGTACTGTGAGTTCCATGATGATACGGGGCATTACACCAATGACTGTTTTCAGTTGAAAAAACGAATCGAAGCGGCAGTACAAAATGGGGAGCTGGCACACCTTGTAAAAGATATTCGCCAAAAGAATGAAAAAGGAAAGAAAGAAAAGCGAAAGGAGAAGAAACAAAAAGAAATCCTGATGGTATACCCCCACAAAAGGATACGTAGAAATGAGGAGGAAAGCTCAGAAGGTATTTCTCAGTTTCCCATAATCTTCCCTCCGTTGCTTGCAAATATGGCAACAGATAAACCAATGATTGTGAAGGCTTTAATAGAAGGAAACGAACGCACAGAGTATACCTTGATGGGAGGAGTGCTGTTGAAATATTATACGAACATTGTTTTTTGCAAATGAAGCAGTCCGTCCAACAGCGCTTGATCCCCTCCAGGATTCCCCTGATGGGTTTCTCAGGAGAAAGAGTGCAACTGATAGGTGAAATAGATTTGGAGGTCACTTTCAGGGAAGATGGAAGATCAAAAACACGAGTACTAACATTCATGGTCGTCCGATCACCCTCCAGGTACAACTTGATAATAGGAAGGCCGGGTTGAAAGCCTTTGAAGCAGTTGTTTCTACAGCCCACGGTATGATGAAATTTCCTACTGAAACTGGGACTGTCACCATCCAGTCAAGTGTGACTGACAGAATAATTTGCATGGCTGAAGAAAGTACAATGAATGAAGAAACAATGCCTGTAGTAGTAAACGATTCTTTCCCAGAAAAACCAGTTCAGATAGGGTCAAATCTAACGATGGAAGGTCGGAGAGCGTTAGTAAAAATGTTAAGAAAAAATATGGAAGTATTCGCTTGGTCTCCAAGTGATATGACGGGAGTACCAAGATACATTGCGGAGCACGCTCTTAACATCCTCCCACATGTGAAATCAGTGGTTCAAAAGAAGCGAAGCTTAGCTTCTGATAATGCAGTAAAAACGGAGGTTTCCAAGCTAGTAAAGGCAGGAATACTTAGGGAGGTCCAATATCCCTCTTGGATAGCAAATCCGGTTATGGTAAAGAAGGGGGATCAGTCGTGGAGAATGTGTATAGATTTTAAAGACCTCAACAAAGCATGTCCCAAGGATTGTTATCCCTTGCCGGAGGTGGATGCAAAGGTTGATTCCTTGGTAGGATATAGGTTCAAATGTTTCCTGGACGCCTACAAAGGCTATCACCAAATCCAAATGTCAAGAAAAGATGAAGAGAAAACGGGTTTCCATACAAGCCAAGGGCTATTTTATTACAAGAAAATGCCGTTCGGTCTCAAGAATGCAGGGGAAACTTACCAACGGTTAATGGACAGGGCGTTTAAAAACCAGGTGGGACGAAACATTGAGGTGTATGTGGACGACTAGGTCGTCAAAAGTAATGATGAGAAGGCAATGTTGGAAGACATCGAGGAAACCTTCTTCACTTTGAAACAAATTAATATGAAGCTAAACCCGGCTAAATGCTCGTTTGGATTGGAAGAAGGAAAATTCTTGGGACACTTGGTATGTATAAAAGATATCAAGGCAAACCCCGAAAAAGTACAGGCTATTATGGAAATGATATCTCCAAAAACCGTAAAGGAGGTCCAACGGTTAAATGGGAAGATAGCTTCATTACATAGATTCTTGTCAAAATCGGCGGAAAAATCCTTACCTTTTTTCAAAGTACTCAAGACGTGCAATGCCAAAACGGGTTTTCAGTGGACCGAGGAAGCTGAGAAGGCCTTCCATGAAATGAAGGCGTATATAACTAGCTTGCCAACACTGGTTGTCTCCAAAGCAGGTCAAGAACTGGTTATGTATATATCCGCCGGAGAAGAGGTGGTCAGTGCAGTGTTGTTGGCCGATCAAGGAGGAGTGTAATATCCGGTGTATTTTATCAGTCGGGTACGACGGGAAGCCGAAATCAGATATTTTGATTTGGAAAAACTGGCGTTGGCAGTAATTCATACGGCCAGACGATTGCGGAGATACTTTCAAGCTCACCCGATCAAAATTCTCACTCAGACTCCTTTAAAAGAAGCATTGCAAAGGCCAGAAAACTCTGGACGACTGGCAAAATGGGCGGTTGAGCTGGGAGAACACACAATCACATATGCCCCGAGGGCCTCTATAAAGGGACAAGTGTTGGCTGATTTCTTGGTTGAAACGCCTGTCAAAGTGGACCTCGTTGACATGGAAACCCAAAATGTGACGCCGGAGGATCAAGAAAAGGATGAATGGCTGCTATACACAGACGGAGCCTCTAGTGCGGAAGGATCAGGAGCCGGATTAATACTGGTGGATCCATCAGGAGTAGAAGTAACTTATGCCTTAAGGCTAAAATTTCCAAGTACTAATAATGAGGCGGAATATGAGGCTTTCCTTGCAGGATTAAGGATAGCAAAACGAATGGGGGTCAGAATGTTAAAGGCCCATGTCGATTCTCTTCTGGTGGCTAATCAAGTTAACGGAGATTATATAGCCAAGGAGCCATCAATGAAGCAATATAAAGATTCGGGTGTAAATTTGTTGCAACAGTTTGAGAAGTATAAAGTAGTTCAAGTGGCTAGGAGCCAGAATAAACGTGCGGATGCCTTGAGCAAATTGGCGTCCTTAATATTTGCTCATCTAACCAAGAAGGTACTCATGGAAGTTTTAGACAAACCATCCACAACCCAAACAGAAGTTCATGATGTTATACAAGAAGAAGGCGAAACATGGATGACTCCAATTTATGAGTACCTATCAAAGGGGATCCTGCCCCCGGAAATAGAGGAAGCCGATCTAGTTAAAGTGAAGGCTAGACAATACATCATTCAGGAAGGAATCCTGTACAAAAAAGGGTTTTTATCCCCATTGCTCCGATGCGTCGGCCAGTACAAATAATTACCTCATACGGGAAATCCATATGGGGATCTGTGGCACCCATGCCGGACCACGAGCAGTTGTATCAAGAATCATGAACCTGGGGTACTATTGGCCTTCCATGCACGGTGATACAGTCAAAGAGCTCCGCAAATGCGAGTCTTGTCAAGTCCATGCACCAATCAAAAGGCTTCCAAAGTACAATCTCATACCAATAAAAGCAGCATGGCCATTCTACAAATGGGGGATGGATATTGTAGGCCCATTCCCTACAGGAAGTAACAAAGCAAGATTCCGGCTAGTAGCGGTGGATTATTTTACAAAATGGCCAGAAGTGAAACCATTGGCAACAATAACAGGGAAGCAGGTAGTACGGTTCTTTTGGGAATCCATAATATGTCGGTTTGGTCTCCCTAGAGAAGTAATCACGGATAATGGACTTTAGTTTGCCGAGGAACCTTTTAAGAGCTGGTGTAAGGAACTGCATATAAAGCAAACTTTCACCTCTGTTGCACATCCTCAAGCAAATGGGCAGGTGGAGAGGATGAACAGAAGCATTGTGGAATGATTAAAAACTCAATTGGGAAAATACGGAGGTGCATGGGTAGAAGAATTGAAAAGTGTACTATGGGCAATACGAACAACAGAAAAGACAAGCAATGGCCGCTCTCCATACAGCTTGACATACGGCTCGGAGGCCGTCATACCCGCAGAAATAGGCGTCCAAACAGCAAGAAGCAGATTGGTCAATAAGGATGATTAATGTGAACAACTCCTAATCAACATGGAATTGATAACGGAATCTCGGGAACAAGCAAACGCACGAGAGAGAGAATATAAAAGGCAATTGGAACGGTATTACAACGCAAGGGTCAAATCAGCTAGCTTCAAGCCGGGGGACCTTGTCCTAAGGAAAAATGAGGCTAGCCGTCAACAACCAGAAGGAAAGCTGGGAGTAAAGTGGGAAGGGCCATATTTTGTCAAGGAGGCCCACAAAAAAGGATTTTACAAGCTGGAATCAATGGAAGGGAAAGCAATACCGCGACACTGGAATGCGGTCAATCTTAGACGATTTTATGTTTAGATTGCATTGTATTTTAATCAATTTGTAATGTATCCAGTAAGCTGAAATTCTCTATTTTTGAACAACAGTTGTTATGAATGAATGACTGGTAATTCTGGATTCCTAAATGATCTCCCAATTCTTATATTCCGAAACACAATTTTCTTGGGCCATCGGTTGTATCCTGCCCAAGAAAATACAACAAAGGGTTCCGGCGTTGTCCTGCCCAAACACAATATTCTTGGGCCATCGGTTGTATCCTGCCCAAGAAAATACAACAAAGGGTTCCGGCCTTGTCCTGCCCAAACACAATATTCTTGGGCCATCGGTTGTATCCTACCCAAGAAAATACAACAAAGGGTTCCGGCCTTGTCCTGCCCAAACACAATATTCTTGGGCCATCGGTTGTATCCTGCCCAAGAAAATAAAACAAAGGGTTCCGGCCTTGTCCTGCCCAAACACAATATTCTTGGGCCATCGGTTGTATCTTGCCCAAGAAAATACAACAAAGGGTTCCGGCCTTGTCCTGCCCAAACACAATATTCTTGGGCCATTGGTTGTATCCTGCCCAAGAAATTACAACAAAGGGTTCCGGCCTTGTCCTGTCCAAACATAATATTCTTGAGCCATCGGTTATATCCTGATCAAGAAAATACAACAAAGGGTTCCGGCATTGTCCTGCCCAAACATAATATTCTTGAGCCATCGGTTATATACTGCTCAAGAAAATACATCAAAGGGTTTTGGCCTCGTCTTACCCAAACATAATGTCTCTGGGTCATTGGTTGTATCCTGTCTAAAAACATGTAATAAAAGGTATTGATCTAATCTTGCCCAAAAATAATATCCTTCGGCAATAGGTCCTACCTTGCCTAAAAACATCTGGTAAAGGCTTCCGGTTCTGTCTTGCTCAAACATAGCATCCTTGCAATTGCTGGTTCAAATCTTGCCCACACATATATCTATTTCAAGAGCAGAATATATAGCAAAGTAAACTACACAAGTTCAAAAATTGACATACAAGGACCATAACATCAACAGATAAGCATGCCGAGCGACAGTAACAAGGAGAATGTGAAATGCAAAGATCAATTACGAAAAGTTTCCAACTATTCTAAAGCCCAAGTAACATAAAACAACGTCATAACAACCCAAAAAACAACAAAGTTTACTACAACAAAGAAAAGATAGTTAATGTTTCAAAAGGACAAAGAACCCCAAAGATCAACACCATGACGACAATACATAAAACCACCTCAAACATCTGAGGGCTTCTTGTCAAGACTCCCAGCATCGCCACTAGTCGTTGCACCCTCAGCAGCCTTACTAGCACCATCACTTGTACCCATTTCACTAGTCTTCGCTGCAGCATCTACACCAACTGATCCAGCATGGTCATTCTTTCCAGCAGAAGAACCGGCAGTACCACCTTCCAAAAGTGGAAGATCAAAGTTCAGATTCTCCAGCTCTTTGGTTTCTTGCAAAATATCCTCAGCACTAAGATTTTTAGTTTTAGACACCGCTTTACCTTTGGGAGGAAGCATGGGTTTTGAGGAAGAACCAGAAACAGAACGAACAACTTTGGAAACACTTCCAAAGTCAGCAGCACGAACAGATTTACCAGCATGGCTAATAGTGGTTTGACTACTCAACTCTTTGCCATCACCAATAATCAACCCAGAATTAAAACTTTCTGGTTCCACTGCCCTTAACACACCAAGACTTTCGGATGAAACTGTAGCTAATTCCTGCAAATACAAAAAAGTCAGAGAGTCAAAGTTCACTGCTGCCTCTTGCATGAGCTTCTCGGCATCAGGCCGATAATAAGTAGTTTCAGTTATTGCTTTATTCTTCATCGAATTCCGATAGCCAGATTGAACACCAACATGCAGCCCATGCTTAAATACCGCTTTTTGTAAAGCCCCGAGAGCTGTTCGAAACTCACCACTCCCAATAACACGTTTCACAACATGAGTAAACCCCTCCTCAATTAACCATTTCCGATCTGCTTTCAAAGCACTTACACTTTTCTCAGAGATTGGTATTTTTTACATTCATTTTGCATAGCCTCCTCACATGTCTTCAAGGATTGAGTAAGTTCAACCTACTTCGCCATATGTTGCTCCTCCAAGCTACTCATAGCTTCTGCCTTCTCTTTCTCAAAAGACTCAACTCGCTGTTGCAATTCGGTGACAACCTTCTGGCTATCCCCCAAACGCCTCCGTATCACATTTACTTGACCATCTGATCTAGCCACGCTTGATGCACATGCCTCATACCGACTGAGGGCTACAGGCAGAACACTGCCAAGCTGAGCAAACAAACTATAAGTCTTCTTAATAACTTCCTCTGTATTAAGAGCATCCGCAATCAACTTCTCCCCAGGAGGAGCAAAATTGTCCACAAGCTTACGACACACAAGACTGGAGCCCAACACATCTCCATTCCTAACATCCCAACACGGGATAAATTTTTCATTTGCTACAACAGGATCCATCTCTGGACTTTCGTCAACTTTCTCGTTAGAGGGAGATCCTTTAAACACAAGGCTTTTACCTTTAGAGGAGGAATCGGTAGAAGATGACTTGTCATCCCTTAAGGAAACAGTCGCACTAGCAGACTTGCGATTACGTTTGGAAATACGTGTAGGTAAGGTCTTTGCAATTTTCCTTTTCTTGCTAGCAGTTGCTTTCCCTGACTTAGGGAGAACCTTGGGTTTCTCTTGCTTTACGTCTTCCCCAGCATCTTCTCCAACCACGTTGACATATTGACTCCCAATCTCATACAAATCGGCCTCCAAAGGAACGATATCCCCTTTCTTTCGCGGACGGGAAGAGAATTCTCTATCAGAAAGAGACTCCAAACTAAGAATGGAGATTACATACGTTTCTGCAAAAAACAAGCAAGATATTTTAAACTCACTGACAATTCAAATTCAACACGAAATAAAACAAAAGTAAAAAAGTCATACCCACACCCTGTTGGCGAAACACCGGAATGAAGGTCGAAGAGTCCCAGTTTTTACTCAGACCAACAAGGATCAAAAGAGGCTCAGGATAAGACCGGATGTGTGTAAGCCTCTCACACAACGCAGAAAACAATTTTTGATCATACATAGGATCCTTGAGGCCTTTCACCAACAGAGGTTTATTGGGGTCTTTCCACTCCATAACAAAAGGAAAATACGAAGCCGAAATCCAAAAAAATGAATTCTTCCAATACTTGGGGGATTGCGAAATACTGTGAATACATTGAGGATACATACCCCGAAATTGTTCAACAGTAAACCAGTCTCCATTTTTCTCTAAGCGGAAAAATTTTTGAAAGAAAGAAATTGTCGGGTAACCGCCAAGCGCACGACAAGACATATCAAAGTTAACATTAACACCCAATCCGTACGGAGAAATTTGAGAAATATGTAGAGCATAATGTTCTAACACATTAAGAACGAAAGTCGGAAAAGGTAGTCGGAGATTTGAGAAATCAGAAAATCGAGTGTAAACCCCAACAAATCCGGGGGGAGGATTGCGAATGTTACTAGCAGACTCCAGTCGAGTAGGACGAAACTCCGGCCCAATACGGTAACGAACACACACATCGGAAAATTCTTTCTCCGATAGTTCGCAAGTGCGAGACGCCATATCACGTTTCGTATCCTTGAAAATCATACAAACACAAAATTTACAAAGAAGATGGATAACTAACCTGGAAATGGTGATGCGGTAACTACGAAGAAAAAAAGGATTCGCCGGAAATAGGAGAGAAATTCAAAAAGTAGAATGGGTGAAGAAATGATGAGAAAAAGAGGGCGCACTGCCCAAGAAATATTGATGGACGGTTACAATCTTGTCACCAACAGTTGAGGGCAAAAAAGGTAATTCACTAAGTCAGAATCACTGCCACATAAGGGAGTGTCAATAACTCTGACTGG
Organism: Mikania micrantha; assembly: GCA_009363875.1. Lineage (NCBI taxonomy): Eukaryota > Viridiplantae > Streptophyta > Magnoliopsida > Asterales > Asteraceae > Mikania > Mikania micrantha. The sequence continues at coordinate 92,886,745 of CM018691.1, read as the reverse complement.
GGGCTGATGACGGGGGTAGGACCAATTTGGACAGGATAATAGGTCATGACCATGGAAACCGCTTATGACAAGGATAACGGATCCCGGGCATGCAAAGGAAGGAAGCCCATAATGGACGGGATAACTTATCCTGCTCATATAACGCCTTCCAGTTTCTTTTCAAAGGAATAACATCGGAAAATGTATCTAGATGTAATGATGAAAAGATAAGATCTATGTGTCAGACCTCAGAATGGTGATAGAAGTCGTTTCAGACAAACAGAGGCAGTAGTCACTTCCAAAGAACTAGTAACAGAGTGAAGAATGGACCAAAGGATAATTAGAAGATGGTCCTCCAAAAGAAGGAGTTACACAGCAGATCAAGGCAGGCGACTTGACCTCCTCAAAGCTATAAATACCGATTCCCTTCCAGGTAAAGAGGACACATCAAACTCTCTCAAACACACTTATCATTTTCTCTCGTGATCGAATACTTATTCTCACGCCGGAGGCTGATCGCAGGGAAACCTCCCTGCGGTGAGACTAACGATATTTGAGTGCAGGTACTCTCGAGCTGTGGACGGGATAAACCAGGAAGGCCAGGAAGAATCGTTATTTTAATAGTGCTTCTTATTTTGCATTCCTTTCATTCCATATAAAATACATATAATCCTTACATATATAAAAATGTATATTATCCATACACACATGTCATACTAGTAAATTCACACAACCATGATTGACAAACATGAATACATTCAGGAATCCATTCCATATAAAATACATATAATAATAATTCATACAAACATACACACATGAACACATTAATCCAATCATTCAAAGTTTACACATTCATACAAACCTGATTCAAGAAAATGAGATGTTAGCCAAAGTAGTACTATGGGTTTAAGAGCCAAAACAAATTCTATGGTGTAAAATACGCGGAAGAGAATAAAAGAATGCATAAAAATATTAAAATTAAGGCTTTTTTATTTATGGATAATAACAGGTACACAATTTTGGGTGTAAAGAACAGGCAAGGAACCAACCCGACCCAGGAACCATTTAACGAAAAGTAACATACCTGATACCCGTAAACTTATAACATATAAACGATTCCAAAGGGTCGGATTCAATGGTTCTAAAGGTTCTTACATGTCTTTACCCGATTATGCTAACCCCTATCAAATTGAAATCAATCCTACCCTAACCGATTCCAGCAGTAAGATAATCCAAATTAGAACAACTTTTTGTTCCATCTTGGTTTCTATGTACTTGATACCCAAAATTCCAAAAACCGGTTCCTCTGTGGAACCGCTATGCGAAAAAACACCACGTGGCGCACCTACCAATGGCTTACCATGTTGGGGTGTTCATTAGTTTAGCTAACGGTCTATTCAGTATATTTGGTTTTCAATTTTTCACCTATCCGAAACCTGAACATAATTCAAGAAGTGGTTCAGCTAGTTAATACAAATAAACCTATTAAAAACCAAATAAACCGGTTAAAAACCGAATAAACCGAGCCGAATAAACTGAATTCAACCTTATATATTATTAACACTAGCCTAAAACCCCGTGTATTAAACGGGTTGGATAATAAAAAATATAATTCATTAGCATTAAATAATAATAAATATTTAACAATTATAAAACTATATTTAGGATAAGATATAATTGAATTATTCTTATTGTTTATTAAATTTTAACATATTAGTAAATTATTTGAAGAAGAAAAATTATATTTTTTTAACATTTAATTACATAATTTAATTACTAAAATTAATAGTATTTATTAAGACAGAGATGCGGAAAAACTTGTTCAAATTAAACCAGAATGCGACATGTGTCTCTCAAAAATACTCCTTTATTAGAGTAGGTAGATGATAATAAATTTAAATCTGAAATCAGTTAATCAAACAAACATAATTAAAAAAAATGAAACCCTTAAGCAAACGAAAACCGAAATTAATATATGGAAAGGAGCGGACCGTAAATTTGAATTCGAAATTCGGATACAGTTAGGAACTATACCAAAAAGAATGGTTCGGTTTTTTTAGTTACGATTACGGTTCAGTTTACGGTTTTTTTGAACACCCCTCTATTACCATGGTGTGAACATTTTTCATACCGAGCATAAAAATAAATATGTATGGAATTTGGGTTAGTATATAGTTTCTAAATCAACTATTGTTTTACTATAAATTATCACATATTTAGTGTAACAAGGATTGTACAGTGGGGGTAATTAAACGATTTTGATTCTTTGCAAAATTTAGGGAAATGAAAAAAGGTTGTTGGTGGGGTTGATGACACTCCTGTAAGAACAAAAGCATGTGCTTCCTAAAACATTAACTCCCTTGGTCCCCACCAATCTCCCAACAAGTCCAAAAGAAAAACATCAGAAGGATAAAGTTACATTTGCAAGTCACCAGCCTTCAGATGGTATTATTAACCTTTGGAAGACTGAATACTTCGAAGGATAACTTTGTCCTTCTGTAAGATTCTCTAAGGCTGATGCATATCAAAACATCTCTGGATCAAAGGAAACTCTATCGGAAGAAGTACAACCACGGAACGACAAGGATTAGCCTTCGGAAGGATCATTGCTTCCGAAGGATAATTCCATCCACTGAATACACCTTGTTCCATGGAATGAAAGCCCAAATCGATCAGTGCTTCCGATCAACCATCAGTACTTCTGATCATCAGTGGTTTCCCAATACTTCCGATCATCAGTGGTTCCCAAGACAAAGACTTCCGAAGACTTTTCTCTGACAAAGATTCTCTTTACTTTAGGAAATAAACAGAGCTGCTTTCTATCATTCAGAATAACAGAGAAGACATTCCGATGTTAGTCAGCAACAAAGGAGATTTTTCAAAGCTACAAAGATACTAAACAATTAATGTATTTTGTTGTTTAGGTAGTTATCATAAAAGTCAATGGAGTCTTTTGTATTGATTGTAATTAATATGGCTTGGCCTGTCAAGACCATAACAAATACTAGATTAAGCATACATTTCTTTCTAGTGTTTTGTCCAGCCATGTAATCCTAGAAAGATACGGCTGTAGGTCTTAGTATATAATCATTCACTTGTTAGTTGGAAAATCACGAGTGAGTGCTTGAGCTAAGTATTGTAATTCTAATAGTTGAATGCAATATACTTTGACCTTGAATTTACTATTGCTTTCAGTACGTTGTTTTCAAACTGTTTTTACAAAACTGAGTTGATAGATTTCCACACTATCAACTTTGTAGAAGATAACTTGTGATAAGTGTTGTGTAGATTACTCAACCCGATCCAACAAGTGGTAAACTTAAGTAACTAACCATTCTTAAGTTACCATTTGTGTATCTTCTACTACTCTTTATTTTTCAAGTCACTTCAAAGTCACAATGACCACCATCAGCAAGCATGACACTCATAATGGTACTCTCAATAAACCACCCATCTTTACTCCTGACGATTATGATACATGGAAGGTCAGGGTGGAGGGTTTTATCCGGAACCAAGACTTCAAGCTTTGGAAGTCTGTTCTAGAAGGACCTTTCATTCCCACTATTACTGCTGCAGGCATCGGTGGAGAATCTGTGCCGAAAGACCCAGCTCTTTATTTTGATGAAGACTACAAAAGAATGGAGGTAGACTCAAAGGCGCTATGGCTCATTCAGATGACGATCCCCAACTCAATCATACATGCATTCAAGAAATGCAAATCTGCACAGAAGCTATGGAACTCTCTGCAGCAAATGTCTGCAACAAATGTATGAAGGATCTGAAGACGTCAAAGAAAACAAAAAGGACATGCTGAAACAGAAGTTCGAGAACTTCTGTCAGGAAAACAATGAGAAAATGAATTCTCAATATCTAAGGTATGTTCAGTTGGTTGACGAGTTAATGGCTGCAGGTGTAATGACGGAGAACCAAGACGTGATCAGAAAGTTCCTCAGATCACTTCCACAAGCGTGGAACATTTACTCTGTTGCCATTCGAAGAACAGAGAATCTGAGAACCTTGAAGCTGGGGGAACTATTTGGTATACTAAGTGCATACCAAATGGAAATTGACGCTCAGGAACCGAAACCCTAACCGCTTATCTCCATCATGGCTCTCTTTTCTTTCAAACCTATGCACAATTTGACCATTGAACTCTCTGCTGACAGTGATGTTGATTTCGCTCCGATTATCTCTTTTCTTTGTCAGAGTAAGTACTTCACTGCTTTAACTATTAACCCCCTGGTGTATGAATCTCATCACCAGCAGTTTTGGGGCTCTTGTTCTGTGATTGACTCTCCAACGGGTAAGCATCTTTCTGCTACCGTTGATGCTCATCCTATTTCAATTTCTATGGATGTTGTCTGTAAACATCTTAGTCTTAATGATGCTACAGGCAGTGCTTCTTTCACAAAGGATGAGGTAGCAACGACCTTTCGGTCGATGGGATACAAAGGTCCTCTCCCTTCAACAACATATTGGAAGGGTAGAGTGTCCTATAATTGCAAGTATCTCCTACATGTACTTTTACAGTGTCTTTCAAATAAATCCGGTGGTTGGGATCAAATTCCATCTGATTTAGCTTCGGCTATTCATGGATTGATTACCAATCAACCTTTTAACTTTTCTGCGTTTATTTTTAATAACTTAGTGGATAACGTAACTTCAACAAAAAAATTTTGTATGTATCCCAGGTTTTTGCAACAAATCTTTAACAGTGAGCTAGCTTCTTAGCTCTCACTGACTTGGAACATCTATAAAGTCCCTTCGGTACTCTCGAAGGTTTTTGTTCAATTAAAGAAGAAAACAGCTCACTTCTCTGGAGCGTTTTCTCCTTTGCTTCCATCTATGGAGCCCACTGCTCCTGAAGGTGACAACACTGTTGAACCCACAGTTGCTGAACCCACATCTTCTACTCATATAGCCTCCATTCCAGTCACCTATAAACTCAAAAGACAACCTCGGCAGTTATCTACAACTGCTCAGGCCCCTTCTTTCGAACCCAAACAGAAAAAGGCAAAGAAATTTGGCAAGGGCCAGTTCTGCCTAAGGTGCAAACCATACCTGTTGTTGTATCCTCGGATCTTCCTCTGGATCCGATGATTGCCCTACACCCTTCATCTAGCCCTCAGGATGTGTCACCATACATACCTCAGAATATCCAAAGGGATGCCCACTTTACTGAGCTTGCTTCTATGGAAGCAACTCCACTAGGTCAGGGACTGTCTCCCAGGTCCCAGGTGTGTCTCGCCCATGACTACCCGCCACTCATACATTTACCACGACTCAAGGACTCTCTGCTATAGCTCTGGATGACCATCTCTCTCCCTCTACCCAAACTATAATGAGAGCGGTAACAGACCTACATGAACGGTTTCCTGACCCAGAGTCGATTACTACAGAGGTTGACCCTAGTCGTTATGAAAGGGTCAATATAGTGGAGGCTGCCACTACTGCAGAACCTTCTCAGGTTCTTCAGGATAGTGGTACAGGAAATAGGACCTCCTCTGTGGCAGCTCACATTTCTGATGACTTCTCACTGACGGGAATCCAGGGCGCCAAGAAACCATATCTGGTGATGAAGGTGCAGGAGCTCAGCTCACGACTTCATCGCCAAAGGATTCCACTTCTGTGGATAAGGACACACACACTCAGGAATAGACGGTCATCATTTCCACTCTACGGGCCAGGGTTGCTCATCTCGAAGCGGAAGTGGCTGCTCTGAAGATGGAGGTTCAAACCAAAGACGATACCATTATGGACCTCCAGTGCGCCCTCCGGTCATCTTTGAACCATTTCACCCTGATTCTCGCCAGGTGTCTTCCCTTTCCCCTGATGCTACCAAAAAAGGGGATAAGGAACAACTTACGGGATCATCATCAAATCCACCACCATCCTCACCTGTTACCATACCATCACCAGAAAAAGAAGAAGAGGCAGCTGCTCCATTATCACAAGAAGAGGCAGTAGCTCCATTGTCTGAAGGAGAAGTAGAAGTTACTCATGAATCTCCTCCATTCCTAACCAATTTGGATAAGGAATGGGATAGGTTCCTGAGTACTTACTATCACAAATCCTTCAGTTCCTCTTCTTCTTCTTCTTCTTCTTCTTCTTCTAGTGTTGCAGGGGAACCCTTGAATTCTGATCAGGAAAACATATCTAAGGAATCTAAGTCCTCGGATAACATCCTAAAGTCTCCTTCTGAGACTAGGTCCCCTTCTGGGACAACGATCCAGGTTGCTATGGAGAACCCCAGTTCAGCTACAAAATCCATCTCCTTAGAACCTGAGTCTCCTCATAAAACAACAGCCGATGTTCAAAAGTCTCCTCCTGAGACAGAGGCTGTTAATGAACCTGAGTCTCCTCCTGAGACAACATCCGGTAAACGTGTGTCTCCTCTTGAGACAAAGGCTGTGTATGAAGAACTCTCATCCAATTCTGAGCTCTCTGAGGGCACCACTAAGGAACCATCCAATGTGGTTGGTCAACTGGATGAGGCAGTGAATGCCAAGGTTAACTCCGAAGCTGCAGCTGCTTCTGAAGGCCCAGTCATAATTGATGGTTCCTCCACAGAAGAGCTATTTGCCAATGACTCAACTGATGAGGCAACAGGATCCATCTCCCTCTGGGAAGAAATTAATGGACAAAGGAAAAAAGGAAACTAACCCCAGAGGAGGAAGCTGAACAGGAGGAGAGAAGGCCAAAGATGAAAAAGGGTCGACTAGACACTTCCTTGGATGAAGAAATGATAAGAGTCTCGGGTCTTCTCAAGGAGAGAGGCTGTGATGTGGAAGATATCTTGCTCTGGTCGGTGCCTCATATGGATGAAGAACTGGACTGGATACAGCAGCAAGAACATGCCACTGCTGCAGCCAAAGCCGCGGTGGTCCTTGTGACAATTGCAGTTGAGAAATCACGTCATTAATGATGGGATCACATTTGGTCATTCTAGAAATCCATGTTGATTTAATGATTGTAATTATTACAAATCGATAGTATCCGAGAAATGATGAACGTGGGCGAAAACCGTGTGCGAAACGTAGTTCGGGAGTGCCCGGAATCGAAAAACGAAGAAAAATTTCTAAGTATTGAACATTTGGACTCATCACGGTACGCTAAGACTGGATTGAGGGTTCTCCGCGGTACGCGATAGTTGAAAATATCTGATTTCTTCCGGATTTCTTTGCGGTACGCGAAGCCTTCTTTGGATTCTTGTCGCGGTACGCGACGGGTGAGGCGGTGGAGAAAGTTGATCTTCTTTATCAGATTTCATGCAGAGTTATTCAAATTACATCTATCGAACTCTCTTCGCTCCAGACGAACAAAAGTCGAGTTTTATCACCCAAAAGTCCATTCTAAACCCATCAGATCGTATATTTGAAGCCAGGGAACGTGTTTACAAGTCCTGATCGTTGTTGTGCAGCCAGATATCCGTCTGTTTTGGTAATGATTCGTTTTTAACCTTCTAGTTGGATTTTGATTGATTAGATCTTGATTTTTAACGTAATGACATAGTTAGGATTGTTGATTATTGCCTAGATGATGGCTAGGATTGATTATAAACAAAGAACACGATGTTTTAACGGTTAAATCCTTGTTTTGATCCGTTGTAATGCCCGGTTTGCATGAAATTATACCCATGATTATAATGGTTTAACCCATTTGATTATGACAATGTAGGTTATTAGTTGGATTAATCTTTGAAATGTAAGGTTAAATCCATGTGTTTCAAACTAATCACAATCATTAACATAGTCATTGGAACGATTATCTGATGTTTATGATAACAGTCAGATTAGTATGTTAAACATGGTTATTAAACTATTCTAATACTACATTGTGATATTTCATGATATTTGGGTAATCAATAACAAGGATTGATCATTCCTAAGCCATTAAACTATCTAGAAGCTGTTATAGCAGTATAATCAACAGCATTAACTATTTGGTTAATCCGAGACTATTCTGATTAATCAAACGTGTCATCATCTTCATATTAGGAATCTGAATCAGTATAGATTCCTACATTATCATACATTGTATGATATAATATTATAATTAATAATTAAATATCAAATATTAGTTTGATGACTGTTAAGACAATGTCATTGACATTGGACGTTCAGAAAGATCTAATCAGTAAATTATAAGTTAAATAACTCATTAAACATAAATAAATGCAGAATCACTTCTCTATTATCAGTTTTGAGATATTCTGCTACCTCTGTATTATGAGGTGAGTTTCGTACAACCCCTTTTCTTTTTAATCTTTTATAAACATCGGGGAAGCACTGTGGAACTTTTCAGAACTATATGATATGTATCACTGTTATCTCATGTGATTGTTGAGAACCTGTGGATTTCATGGGATTTTGCCTGTAGAACAGAAGACTATCACAGAACTTATAAGTCCTCATTTCCGAACTGTATCTAGTGAACCCATGTGGGGCCGAACAGAAAACATTGATAGTACTATCGGCTGACAACCCATTTGCCGGGAGCTTGCAACTCCCCTTGGTGTAAATGTTTGTTATCTGTTTCCAGAACTTCTTAATGTAGTGATAAACATTAAGACAATGAGACATTAAGATGTTGCTGACGGGTAGTATCTTATAGAACAAGAACAAGAATAGTCCGAAAGGAACTAGATACGGGTCCCATGGTTATCTTGAACTGAACATTTTGAGAACTTATAATTACATATCATATTATATTGTGGAACTTGAACTGTATGATCTCACCAGCTTTGTGCTGACGTTTCAAACTTAAACCTTTTTGCAGGAAAACAGTGACCCCGGGTGAGGATGCACTTCATAAGTTGTAATTAAATAAGCTGTATGCAATAAACTTAGTTTGTAAACTATATTGTTAATTGTAATGACGATCCTTGTAATGTAATTACTTTAAGTTAATATGTGTGCTAGGATATTGGTTCAAGTAAAGTCACCCCTCATCTTTGAGACATCACCACTATGCTTCCGCAATCTTCTCTGTGACATCATCATCAGGTGACAAGAGGTGGGGGTGTGACAGGGTGGTATCAGAGCCACAGGTTATAGAGAATTAGGTTGACTTAGAGACCTAGACTATAACCATAGGCTCGAATAGTGACACAGATAGCACCGAGCGAAACTATCGAACAAAACTTGTGTTGAATTAAGCCAGGATAATCGGGTGGTACGAATTCCAGTTATGAGTGGCCAGCATAACTGAAATTTGCAACACGTGTGCATTCTAGTTTAATTTAATTCAAGCAGAACACTAATAACTATAAAGACGAGTAGTTGTTTTCAGATAGGAAGAAGCATCATATCATGTTCATGTTAAATATTGTTATTTAATATTTACTTCATGATACTGATTAGAGATTTTGATTGTACAGCGATGGCCGACCAAGGTGAAAGGTATATTTATCAGAGATTCCCCTATGTTGTGTTGGACGATACCCCGAGTTCCAGTGCAGGATCAGACTCGGATCCTGTTGAGGCTTCGTCTCCAGCCTCTCAGGCGACACCTGCAGTACCACATACACTGTCAGCTCCTAGACTAGTTACACCACCACCACCAGCACAATCCGCATCACACGGACACTCTCAGCCTCGTGCTGAGGATATAGCAGCTGAGGGACGGCATAGTCAGTCCCCACAGAGAGTCCCTGTTTGGGACGTACTTAGGAGGATGCGGGGACAAGCCCGCAAGACCACTGGGCTACCCCCACGCCACTATATGGCTCCACGAAATGAGCCTCAGGTTGTTCATGAGGTGGGAGAATCCTCCCACCAGGCCGAGTTACGGGCCCAGATGCAGCAGGTCTCCCAAGACCTGCAGGGCCTGAGACAGGACCTACACCAGCACCATACTACCCTTGAGGATACTCGCGCCACCGTACTGGAGATTCTCACCTCACACCTGACTTTGATGGAGCAGGTGAATCTTATGGTTATTGACACCCAGGCTTGGAGGATGACCGTGGAGGAGCGGCTTAGTAGGACTTGGAGACAGGTGCTAGTTGCTGCATTCTGGCAGCAAGTTGCAGTTTGGAGAGAGAGATTGCAGGGATGGATCTGGATGCTCGGTATGATGAGCATCGAGGCTAGACTTTTATGTTTAGCTATAGTATTAGCTACTATAGCTATTGTGCTAGCATGTTTACCGTATTTCTTACGGTAATTCTGATTGTGGATCCTACATTTTTGGGACTTTTCATTGTATATACCGCTGACGGATAGGTTGTATCAGTATGGATATTATTGTAATACTCTTTTGTATCAAAAACTCTATGATTTTTTAAAACCATGGTAATGATAATAAAACGGTTCTTTCCTTTCTGTAGAAATGTGTTGTGTGTTGTGTGACTTAAGTGTTACTATTAAATTCATATGATCAACAACTAGATAATGGAAAGGAACTGTGTTAGAACAATTCGGTGTGAGAACATTTCTGTGTGAGAACATATCTATTGCCGGTGTGGAAATGTATCATGGATCTGTGAGAACAATTCTGTGTGAGAACAATTTGATTTGAGAACATTTCTGTGTGAGAACATATCTATTGCCTTTGTGGTAATATATCATAGAACTATGAGAACGTATCTGTATGAGAACATATCAATGTGAGAACATATCAATGTGAAAACATATCAATATGAGAACGTATCTGTAAGAGAACATATCAATGTGAGAACATATTTATATCACAGTACTGTGAGCTGTGTAATATTTAGACATGTTTTTGAATTAACAGGACTGGGTATAACTACAAACATTTGTGTGATCTGTGTATACTGAGAACATGTCTGGACTATATCAATGTAGTTATACTATATTCTTTTATAATCACATTTCAACATAAAATGTCAGTGTAACTGAATATGATTGAATTTATGTGCGAACGGGTTATATCTTATGTTCTTGAACTAACCTGAGTTTGTCTGCATGTGAGCAGAACAATGGCTCCTAAAAGAGGTCGACCTGCTAAGAAAGCTACCAAGAACGTTACTAACCCTGAACTGAATCAAGTCCCACCTGTGAATGTTGAATCAAATCTGGATCCACGTGTTAATCTGGAAGTGAACATGGTTCCACCTGGAAATCTGGAGACAAATACTGTTACACCTGTGAACCCTGAAGTGAACACTATTCCACCTGCTGGTGCAAGTGGATCTAAATCAAATGGAGCTATGATAGCACGAATTGTACGAGAACAGGTATCAGCTTGTGGTGTTTTAACACAACACCATCCACATATCACTACAGGTTCTGGTGGGGACCATGATCACACTAAACAAAATGCTACTAGTGACCATGCGGAAACTCATAATACCACTGGTGCAACAACCAAAACAACTGTTCCTGACCCACCACAGCAAGGATGTACTTACAAGTACTTTGCTTCTTGTAACCCTCCTACTTTCACAGGTAAAGAAGGAGCGGCTGGACTTTTAAGGTGGATCGAGGAAATGGAAACAAAACTCAAGATCAGCCAATGTTTGGCAGAGCATAAGGTGTCTTATGCTGCTTGTTCCTTGAAGGACTCAGCTTTAACCTGGTGGAATACCCAGGCTAAAACTTTGGGCTCAGCTACAGTTGACTTGATGGGCTGGAACAATTTTAAAACTTTGATTATGTCAGAGTACTGCCCAATCACTGAAATTCAAAAGCTCCAGGAAGAATTCTGGAATCACTCGATGATCGGTGCTGATTGTTTAGCTTATACCGATCGGTTTTAATGAACTTACTTGCTTACTTCCCAATATGTTTCCTACGGAAGCAGCTTTGATTGAGAAGTATATCAAGGGTCTGGTTCCCCAGATTCGGGGAATGGTAACTGCAGCTGAACCTACCACTCTTAAACGTGCAATTCTGTTGACCACTAAGCTTACCGATGAGGCGATAAGGAGTGGTACTTTGTCCGCAAAAACTCAGACGGCGATGGGCCGTAGTGATATCGGTACCTCGAATGTCTCTAAAGGTACTAAACGAAAATGGTTTGGCAAAACTAAAACAAAGGCTCCGGCTGAGATTAGTCAGAGCAAATCAGCTGTGAAGAACTATGGTGCAACTGTCTCTGAGAGGAAGGTTTACACTGGGCAGGCGGCCAAATGCAACAGGTGTCCATTCCATCACACAGGACCATGTCCTGTTTGTCTGAACTGTAATCGAGTTGGACACTACGCTAAATATTGCAACTTTCCTGCTCAACCACAAAACCGAGCACCACGACAAACCACTCAAACTAACCGGTCATGCTTCAAGTGTGGAAGTCCTGACCATCTTATGAGGAATTGTCCGAACAATAACACCAATCCAGGGAATGAAGCCAGCGGGAGAGCTTTTCAGATTGGTGCGACCGAGGCGAGACATGATGCAAATATTGTCACCGGTACGTTTCTTCTTAATAACCTATACGCATCAGTTCTATTTGACATAGGGGCAGGTAAGAGCTTTATCTCTCCTGAATTTGCATCATTATTTTCATTGCCTACGGTAAATCTATTAACTCCTTATGTCATTGAACTTGCTAATGGCAAGTTGATCAAAACTAACAGTGTTATTCAAGGATGTTCCTTGAATTTGAATGATCATCTTTTTAATATCAATTTACTTCTTATTGAGCTTGGGAGTTTCGATGTGGTAGTCAGTATGGACTGGCTTTCTGATAACCAAGCGGAAGTTGTATGCCAAAACAAGATGATCCGTATTCCATTACCTAACGGTAATACACTGATAGTTCAAGGAGAACGAGCCGGTAGGAAACTTAGTATCATATCTTGTATGCGAGCTCAGAAATTCTTAAGGAAAGGTTGTTATGCTTTCCTAGCACATGTGACTGAGCATAATTCTTCACCCAAACGTATCACATACATCCCAGTAGTCAAAGATTTTCCTGAAGTATTTCCTGAGGACATATCAGGATTACCCCCAATGAGACAGGTTGAATTTCGTATTGACTTGATCCCAGGCACTGCACCGGTTGCCAAAGCCCTGTATCGGCTTGCGCCATCAGAAATGCAAGAACTTTCAGGTCAATTACAGGAACTTTTAGATAAACGTTTTATTAGACCTAGTTTCTCACCTTGGGGAGCACCAATTCTTTTTGTGAAAAAGAAGGATGGTTCATTCGGGATGTGTATTGACTACCGGGAACTCAATAAACTGACAATCAAGAAACGTTATCCACTACCTCGTATCGATGATCTGTTTGATCAATTGCAAGGTGCTACATATTTTCTCAAAAATTGATTTGAGATCCGGATACCATCAGTTGCGAATCCATGACGACGATGTTCCAAAAACTGCTTTCCGAACCCGATACGGACATTACGAATTTCTAGTAATGCCGTTTGGTTTAACCAATGCACCAGCAGTTTTCATGGATCTGATGAATCGAGTATGTAGACCTTATCTGGATAAATTTGTGATTGTGTTTATTGACGATATTCTCATTTATTCTCGAAACCAACAAGAACATGCTCAGCACTTGAAATTAATCTTAGAGCTTTTGGCACATGAGAAATTATATGCCAAATTCTCCAAGTGTGAGTTTTGGTTACGGGAAGTTCAATTTCTTGGGCATGTAGTGAATGAGAACGGTATTCAAGTAGATCCCAGTAAGATCAAGGCTGTGAAGCAATGGGAAACACCACGAACCCCAACTGAAATATGTCAATTCTTAGGACTGGCAGGTTATTATCGCCGATTCATCAAGAACATTTCAAAAATAGCCTTGCCACTCACCACATTGACCCAAAAGAATCAATCTTTTATATGGGATTCCCAACAGGAGGAGGCATTCCAACTGTTGAAACATAAACTCTGCAATGCACCGATCTTGGCATTACCAAAAGGTATTGATAATTTCACAGTGTACTGTGATGCTTCGCGTCAAGGTCTTGGGTGTGTTTTAATGCAGAATGATAAGGTAATTGCTTATGCTTCTCGACAACTGAAAATACATGAGAAGAACTATACTACCCATGATCTTGAACTTGGTGCAGTGGTGTTTGCACTCAAGATTTGGAGACACTATCTATATGGAACCAAGTGTATTACATAAACTGATCACAAAAGTCTCCAGCATATTCTGGATCAGAAAATGTTGAACATGCGACAGAGGCGGTGGGTAGAACTCTTAAATGACTATGACCGTGAAACTCGTTATCACCCAGGCAAGGAAAATGTTGTAGCCGATGCCTTAAGTCGCAAAGAACGGGTCAAACCTTTATGAGTGAAAGCGTTAGGTATGACTATTCAAACCAGTCTAATTCCTCAGATCAAAGAAGCTCAGCAACAAGCTTTACAAGCAACGAACTATTCTGCTGAGGGACTGAAGGGATTAGACAAGAAACTCGAAACGAAAGTTGACGAAGTATTGTATTTCAAAAGCCGAATTTGGATTCCTCTATTTGGTAGCTCTAGAACAGTTATCTTGGATGAGGCGCACAAATCCAGGTATTCTATTCATCCAGGTGCTGATAAAATGTATAAAGATCTTAAAGATTTTTACTGGTGGCCTGGAATGAAGAAACACATAGCTGAATATGTGGATCGATGTCTACCATGTCTCAAAGTTAAGGCTGAGATTCCCATGTGGAAATGGGATCAGATCTCTATGGATTTCATCACTAAATTACCCAGAACATCACGTAATCATGACTCTATATGTGTTATCGTTGATCGCCTTACGAAATCTGCGCATTTCTTACCCATCCGAGAAGATTATCCTATGGATCGACTCATTAAACTCTATGTTAATGAGATTGTATCTCGACATGGAGTACCAATGTTTATCATTTCTGACAGAGATAGTCGATTTACATCACGATTTTGGCAAACTCTTCAGAATGCTCTGGGCACACAAATCAATATGAGCACAGCTTATCATCCACAAACGGATGGGCAGACTGAACGGACAAATCAAACTCTTGAAGACATGCTTAGAAGCTGTGTGATTGATTTTGGAGGTAGCTGGGATATTCATCTTCCACTTGTTGAATTTTCATACAATAACAGTTACCATACCAGTATTCAATGCACTCCATTCGAGGCACTTTATGGACGCAAGTGTAGATCACCTATCTGTTGGTCGGAGATAGGTGAGAGTCGAATCATAGGCCCAGAATTTATTCAAGAAACAACTGATAAGATCGCACTCATTCAAGAACGAATTAAAACTGCTCGCGATTGTCGTAGACCGCTAGAATTCCAAATAGGTGATCGGGTAATGTTGAAAGTTTCACCTTGGAAGGGCATTTTCAGATTTGGGAAAAGAGGTAAGCTTTCACCAAGATTTGTGGGGCCATTCAAAATTCTTGAACGAATTGGATCAGTAGCCTACAGACTTGAACTACCTCTTGAACTCAGTAATATTCACGATGTTTTAATGTATCCAATCTGAAGAAGTGTCTAACTGATGAATCATTGATCGTACCTCTAGAAGAGATTCATGTTGATGAAAAAATTCAGTTCAGTGAAGAACTAGTAGAGGTAATGGATCGAGAAATGAAAGTGCTGAAACGTAGCCGCATACCAATCGTTAAAGCGCGATGGAACTCGCAACGTGGACCCGAGTATACGTGGGAACGTGAAGATCAAGTGAAAGCAAAATACCCACATCTATTCTCATAAACTATTGTCATTATGTAAGTCTTCACTAAATTTCGAGACGAAATTTCTCTAACAGGAGGAGACTGTGACAATTGCAGTTGAGAAATCACGTCATTAATGACGGGATCACATTTGGTCATTCTAGAAATCCATGTTGATTTAATGATTGTAATTATTACAGATTGATAGTATGTGAGAAATGATGAACGTGGGCGAAAACCGTGTGCGAAACGGAGTTCGGGAGTGCCCGGAATCGAAAAACGAAGAAAATTTTCTAAGTATTGAACATTTGGACTCATCACGATACGCTAAGACTGGTTGAGGGTTCTCCGCGGTACGAGATACTTGAAAATATCTGATTTCTTCCGGATTTCTTCGCGATACGCGAAGCATTCTTTGGCTTCTTGTCGCGGTACGCGACGGGTGAGGCGGTGGAGAAAGTTGATCTTCTTTATCAGATTTCATGCAGAGTTATTCAAATTATATCTATCGAACTCTCTTCGCTCCATACGAACAAAAGTCGAGTTTTATCACCCAAAAGTCCATTCTAAACCCATCAGATCGTATATTTGAAGCCAGGGAACGTGTTTACAAGTCCTGATCGTTGTTGTGCAGCCAGATATCTGTCTGTTTTGGTAATGATTCGTTTTTAACCTTCTAGTTTGATTTTGAACGTAATGACATAGTTAGGATTGTTGATTATTGCCTAGATGATGGCTAAGATTGATTTTAAACAAAGAACATGATGTTTTAACGGTTAAATCCTTGTTTTGATTCGTTGTAATGCCCAGTTTGCATGAAATCATACCCATGATTATAATGGTTTAACCCATTTGATTATGACAATGTAGGTGATTAGTTGGATTAATCTTTGGAATGTAAGGTTAAATCCATGTGTTTCAAACTAATCACAATCATTAACATACTCATTGGAACGATTATCTGATGTTTATGATAACAGTCAGATTAGTATGTTAAACATGGTTATTAAACTATTCTAATACTAAATTGTGATATTTCATGATATTTGGGTAATCAATAACAAGGATTGATCATTCCTAAGCCATTAAACTATTTAGAAGCTGTTATAGCAGTATAATCAACAGCATTAACTATTTGGTTAATCCGAGACTATTCTGATTAATCAAACATGTCATCATCTTCATATTAGGAATCTGAATCAGTATAGATTCCTACATTATCATACATTGTATGATATAATATTATAATTAATAATTAAACATCAAATATTAGTTTGATGACTGTTAAGACAAAGTCATTGACATTGGACGTTCAGAAAGATCTAATCAGTAAATTATAACTTAAATAACTCATTAAACATAAATAAATGCAGAATCACTTCTCTATTATCAGTTTTGAGATATTCTGCTACCTCTGTATTATCAGGTGAGTTCCGTACAACCCCTTTTCTTTTTAATCTTTTATAAACATCGGGGAAGCACTGTGAAACTTTTCAGAACTATATGATATGTATCACTGTTATCTGCGTGATTTCATGTGATTGTTGAGAACTTGTGGATTTCATAGGATTTTGCCTGTAGAACCGAACACTATCACAGAACTTATAAGTCCTCATTTTCGAACTGTATCTAGTGAACCCATGTGGGGCCGAACAGAAAACATTGATAGTACTATCGGCTGACAACCCATTTGCCGGGAGCTTGCAACTCCCCTTGGTGTAAATGTTTGTTATCTGTTTCTAGAACTTCTTAATGTAGTGATAAACATTAAGACAATGAGGCATTAAGATGTTACCGACGGGTAGTATCTTATAGAACAAGAACAAGAATAGTCCGAAAGGAACTAGATACGGGTCCCATGGTTATCTTGAACTGAACATTTTGAGAACTTATAATTACATATCATATCATATCATATTATGGAACTTGAACTGTATGATCTCACCAGCTTTGTGCTGACGTTTCAAACTTAAACCTTTTTGCAGGAAAACAGTGACCCCGGATGAGGATGCACTTCATAAGTTGTAATTAAATAAGTTGTATGCAATAAACTTAGTTTGTAAACTATATTGTTAATTGTAATGACGATCCTTGTAATGTAACTACTTTAAGTTAATCTGTGTGGTATGATATTGGTTCAAGTAAAGTCACCCCTCATCTTTGAGACATCACCACTATGCTTCCGCAATCTTCTCCGTGACATCATCATCAGGTGACAAGAGTGGGGGTGTGACATTCCTTACCAAGAAGCAAAAGGACACTGCCTACAGAGACAAAATGAAGGCCATCCTTTTACAGTATGGATTTCATGCGCGGCAGCTTGGTCCTATGAAGAATTCCACCATGGACATGCACATTAGAGATATAAAACCTAAGGTTGCCAGAGGTGAGTTACCTTCAATAGAGCAAATGCAAGCACGAAATAAGGCGATAAGGCAAGGCCTCTCGTGGGTCTTCCAGTGAGCCACCATCGAAGTCCCTATCACCGCTGATGGGATCAGACAAGGTGAAGAGGTGATGTGTGGAGTTGTAACAGATATCATGTTCCCTAACAGGTTGCCAAAACAACCAAAGGAAGAACCCATCACTCCTCCCTCCGGTCCTTCATACGACAATGTACCAATTTCTTCAGTGATCAGGATCAAGAGAGGTCAAACAAAACAGCAAAGCACAAACCCTGATCCTGAAACACAGTTAAGGACGGAAAGGAAAAAGGAAGTACTGGATTCCACTGAAGCTGCAGTGGAATCCACAGATAGGAGGTCTTCCACTGCTGAGGCAGTAAACTCCACTAAAGATCAGTTGGAGTCCACTGAATCGAAGATGGCTTCAGTTGAAGCTGGACAAGCTTCCACTGAAGCAACTGCTTCCACTGGAGTAGAAGCCACTCTAGAAACCACTGATAATGATGAAAGGGAGCAGGAACTACATCAAAAGACATAGTCCGTTCAAAAGAAGAAAGACTGTAGCCAGAAGACAAAGTGATGAACTACCTTTAAATGTGTACTTTCCTATTGTGGAATGGAGCTATCTATCCATGGAAAAAATGTTCGTTTTGAAGTTTTGTGATGGATACACCATGAAGCTCAAGGATTATCAGCTATATGGTCTTCCTGCTACAAACATCTTTGAACTAGTAAGTCTTCCTCTACTCAATCCAGACAACGAATTTGAAGGAGGACATACTACAACACTGGTCCAGAGAAGAGCTGAAAATAAAAGAAGGATACAAGTTTTGGTAGCATCAGCCTAGGGGGAGACTGTAAGGTTCTCTAAGGTCGATGCATATCAAAACATCTATGGATCAAAGTAAACTCTATCAGAAGAAGTACAACCACGGAACAACAAGGATTAGTCTTCGGAAGGATCATTGCTTTTGAAGGATAATTCCTTCCACTGAATACACCTTGTTCCGTGGAATGAAAGACCAAATCGATCAGTGCTTCCGATCGACCATCAGTACTTCTGATCATTAGTGGTTTCCCAATACTTCCGATATTCAGTGGTTCCCAAGACAAAGACTTCTGAAGAATTTTCTCTGACAAAGATTCTCTTTACTTTAGGAAATAAACAGAGCTGCTTTCTATCATTCAAAATAATAGAGAAGATATTCCGATGTTAGTCAGCAACAAAGGAGATTTGTCAAAGCTACAAAGATACTAAAAAATTAATGTATTTTGTTGTTTAGGTAGTTGTCATAAAAGTCAATGGATTCTTTTTTATTGATTGTAATTAATATGGCTTGGCCTGTCAAGACCATAACAGATACTAGATTAAGCATACATTTGTTTCTAGTGTTTTGTCCAGCCATGTATTCCTACGAGGATACGGCTGTAGGTCTTAGTATATAATCATTCACTTGTTAGTTGGAAAATCATGAGTGAGTGCCTGAGCTAAGTATTGTAATTTTAACAGTTGAATGCAATATACTTTGACCTTGAATTTACTATTGCTTTCAGTACGTTGTTTTCAAACTGTTTTTACAAAACTAAGTTGATAGATTTCCGCACTATCAACTTTGTAGAAGATAACTCGTGACAAGTGTTGTGTAGATTACTCGATCCAACACCTTCTGAAGACACGACAAAATACCAAGCTTCCGAATATAGCAACATGTTGCAAGCCTCGATGATTTGGGCATCAGAAGA
Organism: Mikania micrantha; assembly: GCA_009363875.1. Lineage (NCBI taxonomy): Eukaryota > Viridiplantae > Streptophyta > Magnoliopsida > Asterales > Asteraceae > Mikania > Mikania micrantha. The sequence goes on along the minus strand of CM018691.1, from coordinate 92,867,035 downwards.
ATACAACATGTTGCAAGTCTCAATAATCTGCTCTTCCGAAGATCAGATAGTTTTAAAAGCCTCAATGATATGGTCTTCCACTGCTTAGCTCAAGTTGTATGCCTTAATGCTTCCGAAATCCAGTATCTTACAAAGGTCTTCCGATGATGAAGAGACTTGGAGAATGGTCAATCGCTTCCGAAACAAAGACTTCCGAAGATATTCCTCTGTTGTTGATGATTTCCTATTCAAGAAGGATTCAAAGCTGCTTTCTATCTTCAGAACCAAATCAGAAGAAATTCTCAATTAGTTAGCAACTTGGTACAACTATAAGATCATTAGAAGATGCTTTTCATTAATGTCTTTTGTCGTGTAGGAAATTAATGTAAAAGTAAATAGAATCATTTGTATTAATTATAATTAATATGGCTTGGCCTATCAAGTCATAGTTTAGCATTAGCTTGTTTCTAGTGTTTGTACAGCCTTGTATCCTTACGAGGATACAGTTGTAGCTTGTAGTATATAACATTATACTTGTAAGTTGTAACATAGCAAATAAGATAGTTTTGGCTAAGAGTCTTGTACACTTTGTAATTGAAAGAAATAAACTTTGAGCTTGAAGTATTCTTGTGTATAAATTGTCTTTATTGGTATTGTATTTCAGAAAGAATTGATAAAGTATTTCACATATATCAATTCAGTCGAAGAAATCTTGTCTAAGTGTTGTGTTGATTGCATAACTAAATCCAACAACTCCCAATAATTCAAATGGAAGAAATTCTATTTATTTAATATTATTTTGGTGTCATCAAAATGAGAATATAAAAATACAAATAATGTTAAAATAAATATTGTAAGGTCATTTCACCATCATGCATATAGAACATAAAATACTATACATTATAAGGATCATGAGTGTGAGAAGATCAAACCTTCACAACAATTTGCATCCTAAAAAACATAGATATGCTAAAATAGAATTCATTTATATATACGGAAAGAACTTTTTTTTTAATGTTTAATTAAACATGTAAAAACTATCAGTGGCGGAGCTTGGAAAAAAGTTCGGAGGAGGCCGAACTTTTTTTTAGGAAGAAAACGGAGGGGGCCGAAGGATTTTTTGGATGAAAACGGAGGAGACCGAAGGATTTTTAGGAATAAAACGAAGGGAACCGAAGGATTTTTCGACGAAATACTATTATACCGACACTTCTGAGCGAAAAAACAGGGGGGGCCGGGGCACCCCCAGGCCCTTCTAATCCTCCGCCAGTGAAAACTATTATCATACACAATCTATGATTAAATTGTAAACAATTGAACGGCTTTATATTGAGCATTAACCTTTCATATAACATGTAATAAACACAATTATAAATTCGTACAATTCTTTTACAACTTTATAGTTTCTTCATAGTGAAAAACTAATGATATATTTCACTTAAACTTTACAAACTAACATAAAGATGTAAAAATCTTTATTCATAGTTGTACGGATAGATAAGCCCATGAAGATGAATCTTTGGACTTTGATGAGTAAGCATAATGCCTACAACTCTTGCATGATTGTATAGGCCATATATCTTCCCCAAACGTACGATAAGAGCTCGATACAAGCACTGCATAGGTTTTGTTTAAGCTAAAGAAGTATTTGTTCTTCAAGTGAAAAAGAGCATGTGTTTTAATGGGACATTCATTATATTATGGAATATAATAATCATTATTTTATTTAATCTAAAGAAAAATATATAATAATATAATTGTTAGAAGAAACCAATAATTCCCATTACTAAAACAAGAATGCCAAGGAGAATGAGCTGAGGAAGAAGAGTTACAGGCAGAAGAATAGGAAGAATTAGAGTAAGTAAGGCGAGAATTATAAGAGGTATAGCGAGTAAGATGAAGAGTGGGGTGAAGAGTAGGAGGAGAAAAAGTCCCATGATTAAATTGATTAGTTTTAAATGTCATATTTTTCCTTTCATTCAAGTTAATATATAGGAAGGATAACTAAAGGGTAATGTTTGTTAATCATGACTCTGGCATGCTGCGAACATGTTTAAAAAGAACAAATGCGTTTCCCTATATGAATGTCTCCAACACGCAAAATATTTAACATTATGAGAGATATTGAGTTTGAGTTTCACCTAAAACAAATATTACATAGCGTTGAGCCAGGAGGTTGATCTATATATTTTCTAGAGTGATCATGCATGACCGGATGTTTGTAGTTCAATTAAAAAAAGAAAAAAGAAAAAAGTATTAAGGTATTTTTTTTCTTTTGTTTTCATAATTGTTTTTTGTTTAGTTTATATGTATGTATGCCTTTTTATTTTTTGAAAACGGTTATATATACTTAAAATTCAAGTAAGTATTTACAAAAATCCTTCATATACTATTCTACGTTTAGAATGCTTCTTATATCATTTTAGAATTTACACCTTATGTTTCTCATTGGACTTAACTCAGAAGTCAGAATCGTAAAAAGAGAGATATATCTACACACATTGATAATAGATTAATGTCAGTTTGAAGGTTGCAATACTTAATACTTTAGTCTCATTTAGCTTGGAAATATATTCATTTCCTTTTATTAACAACATTTGATTTAAATTTAGTTGCATGCATGCATACATACAAGAAGCGGATCCAATACATAAGATCTTTAACGTGAGAAGGATAGAAAGAATTCTTAACTCTTGATTAAATTAATCAATGGTTTAGATTTCGTGCTCCCCTCTTTTTTTTTTTTTTTAAATTTACGTGAATTAAAGCTAAAAGTACGAAAAAGGAATTGGTTACATATGTTTAATTTTTTTGTGGGTAAATCAAATTTCACCATTGTTTTTCAAAATCGAATAAGTTTTATACAGTTAATCATTTTGAAAAAAAATACACCATAAAATAGATAATCTTATTGTCTTTAATTTTGGGTATAATATTGTTATAGCTTTTTTCGTTTTTACATGCTTTATGATTATTGGTCCGTGATTTTCAGTTGGTCCGTAAGTTTTATACTTTTTACGTAATAATTGGTCTGTGATTATCAAGTTTGTCCTTGATTATTTCGATATTTTTACATGGTTCGTAAGTTTTTTACACTTGATCCGTGATTACCCAGTTGTTACTTGATTATGTGTGTTTAAATCACAATCCGTGATTATATATGATGATAATACTTTTACTTAGTTGACACATTGTGCGTTTTAGGTCGTTCCTACGCTACACTTAGCATGGTTTAATCCATTTGTACGTTAACTGGGCCCTATAATATATATATATATATATATATATATATATATATATATATATATATATATATATATATATATATATATATATATATATATATATATATATATATATATGGTTAAGTTAAAATAAATATGCTAAAAAGTCTAAGAAAGATTATTGAGCATTAGAGATATAAGATCAAATTTGAGAGGGAAATTCAAACTTTTTTAGTGAAAATTTGTTTAAGTGTAATTTAGTCATAATCCTTTCACCCACCTTTTTTAAACGTTCGTAACTTTTACATACGATATATTTTTTTTAAAGTATATCATAAAAATGAGCATTTTTTATCTTTAAAATAAGTATAGTGTTGACATAAAAAATGAATTTTTTTCAGTCCATTGTTTCTAATTATATTGATTGTGTCTTTCTTAAACATTTGTGTATAATCATTTTTTTTGTGTCTTTCTTATGGGTCATTGTATCATTCATGCTTGTCATTGTGTCATCTTTACTTGGCATTATGTATTTTGCAACATCATTTTGTCTTGAAATGTTCAGGAAAATATAATATTGAGAATGAAACACAAAGGACACAATGACGTGTACAAATGACACAACAACGTGTACAAAAGACACAATGACGTGTACAAAAGATAGAACGAACTAAAAAACAATTTTTGTAGCAACACTATACTAATTTTGAAGATAAAAAAGTGTTTGTTTTTATGTTATTTCTTTTCAAAAATAATGTCGTATTTAAAGTTATGAACGTTTAAAAAATGTGAGAAAACTTGATAAAAAGTTAAAAAAAAGTGGTTATTACTAAAATACCATCCAACTCCTTGATTTAATTAAAGTTATTGATTAATGATCTAATGGCTTATGAACATTTATAGACTCTTCGTGACAAGAATCTTATGTAGTTTTAATTTAAACATATATATACGTGTGTGTATACAACCAAATTTTTCACTTTTAAATTATAATAATTTAATGTTTTTATGTTTGAGCTCCTCAAATATCGTTTATTGTTTACTCTACAAAGTATTTATATCACACAATGATGTTTTATCAAAAAGAATATATTCTATAATAAATTCTTAATTAGATAGTTAATTGTTAAACTTACTATGAGTCACATGTGACAATCCGACATTCCGGATTAACGTCATTAACTAGAAATTAACAGAAATTGTACGCAATCATAAAATAACAAACTAGAAGGACTTGAATTGAACAAAATTAGTTCATAAACATTTAAATCATAACGATTAATGTTGAAATTATACAAAATGTTCAATTTTGACTTTTATAGTCAAAATTCGAGTGGTGTATCAAACTAAAATTCGAAATTCACAATAATTAGAGTTGTAATCGGGATTTAATTGTCACTAATCATCACATTGATGATTATTAACAACCCTATACGTTATTTGAGCAAATAATCATCAAAATTAATCAAAAACGGTTACAAAAACTTGAAAACGGAGTCAATAACTCTAGAACTCACACAATTCGACTTTAACTTCACAAATTGAACCATCAGAACTCTAAATCGGCACCTTTAGGATCTTCTTCATACACCAATTCAACTCAAGAAACTACGGGGAAAGGAATTCGATCGAGAGCCGGCCGAATAGCAAGCCTTTAGTCGATCTTTATCGATTCAACATCAAAAACAGGTAAAACCGACTCCTACAGAACCTAAAAACTCCGACTAAGCAAACCCATATGTTAATTTCATGTCTTAACATCGAATTAATGGATTTCGATTTCTAGGGTTCATCATCAAAGATGTTTTGGGGGTTTCTATTACAGTGTGTTTAAAAACCAAATTAAAACACACAGAAAGTTTCGAAATATAGTTTAAACGAAATTCCCAAATCAATTTCATATAACAATAACGAATTGACCAAGTTCAAATTTTAGGGTTCTTGAAACAAACGCTTTTGGGGATTTTGATCAAGATGGGTTCTAAAATCAAATTAAATGCTACTATGAGTTTCAGAAAACCCCGAATAAGAGTAACCCTATGTTAATTTGATGTTACAACAACGAATTAAATGATTTCAAGATTTAGGGTTCTTAACATCATACGTTTTGGGGGTTTCGACCCAAACGAATCTGAAAATGAAATTAAACATTACAGAAGGTTTTGAAAATTACTTTGTAGTGAAAAGCCCATGGATTTGCAGTCTAATGTAATCGAATTGAACAAGTTTAAACCATGGGATGGGGTAACCGTGTTCGAAACCACGTAAAAGATGAATTCAGACTTTGTGTTGATTAAAAATCAAATTAAAACTACTAGAGAACTCGTCTAGACTTGTTGAATCAAATCCCCGTAGTTACAAGTTTGATTAGATTCGAATTGGGGTGAAATTGGAGCTTCATGGGTCGGTTAAGGGTTACAAAGGGGAACCGACCGGTTGAAGGTTAAAAAAAGTTAAAAATCAAACTCTATTGCTAAATCTGAGATAGATGGGTTGGTTTGGTCTTGGGTTTGTGTCCGAGAGGTTGGGGGTTCGAACCTTGCCTCTCTTGGTTTTTGAACTAAAAATCAATTTTTGATTTTTAACCATAAAATCTTCGTTGTAACCCCGATTTAACCCGTTCGAGTTGCGTTGGAATCGTAATGGAATCCCGAACAAAATAAAATAATAAAATTTATATTTTGACTTGAAATCTTAATCGATTGTGTTTACACATGTGTAAACATAATCGTAACTACACAAATGAATTTGAAACCATGCGTACATTAGTACGAATGTGTCAAACAAACAAACATACGTGTGTTAACACGTATGTGATTATAACCGCAATCTGACATATCGAATAACGAAACGTTATTGTATAACACAGATTCTTCGTAGAAGTTAATCTACGTGATTTCGCGAACGTTTGATCATTCGATTCACATTCACAGGTGCGTACACGACCCCTTTTCTTATTTTAACTGTTTTGGGGGAAAACATGTGCAAACAAACATTTTAGATGCATATCACTTGCATGAGTTAGCTATTTACTATAAGTGCGAACATAACACCCAAAGTCCTTACATATCGAACCATTTAGTTTGCCGTAGTGCAAAGCTTGTTAGTTGAAGATAGATCTATTGGGTTTGACAAACCTCACTTGGTAGATTGTAGGTCTACGCAGGTGTTTAACTAGCCAATCAACATTACTATTGTTTGTGTTAGACAATAGTGGAAAGGCAAAACATGCAACAACATACAAACAGTCAGCTTCGGTGTCGACCGCTTATGTAAATAGTACAATGACTAGCTATCATGACTATGCAATGTGTGATTATGTGATCTGCAAACAATTCTTACAAACAGCTTGCTCAAACATTTGGTTCAAACATATTTGATTATTCATACAAACATGTGTATGCACCAACCTTTGTGTTGACTTGATTTACATGTTTTCTCAGGACACTAAAACACAAGCAAGGACAAGCAGGGACTAGGACATTGAGTCTCATGCATACAGTTTATTTTATTTGATGAATTAAAACATATAACATTGTATTTATGATTTTGCAACTGTTACATCTGGGTATTGATTTTAAAAGGCTTCCGCAAATGTTACACTTTGATTTTACAAATTAAGACTGAATTACGTTTAAAAGCATATAGAGGTCTTTCGTTGTTTCTAATGCCTGCGAATTAGATTGGTATCAGAGACATTGGTTATAGCGAACTAGGTTTGCATTGGTAGACTTAGACTATAACTGTTGGACATTATACCCACTTGCTTACACAGTTAGTTGCATAACAATTACATATGGTATTATGACATCACCTCATTGTCCACACCTACTAGTGACAAGGAACATCAAATTGTATCACCACCAGCATCCAAGAAGAGGCGACTTGAGCCAATGGATGACACAATTCACTACTATGAGGAGATACACATAGGTCCGAGGGAGAACGGCCAGTATTGGCAGTGGATCCCTGATCTAATTCGCAGCTGGGTGCGTGAGGAGCGAGTACTTCCGCCACCTACTCCTGACACTACTACAAATAGTTGGACATTACCTACTCTGAGATACTCAGTAGAGCAAGCATTTGCAGCTTTTGTTGCACGTATGAATCGGGAGATTCACAACATGTGAGAGGCAGCTGGATAGATCACTAGATTACTAGAGGATGAAATAGGCCCTATGATTCACAAAAACAAGTCAAGGGATGAAATAGGCTCTTTGACTCACTAAAACAAGTCAAGAGATGAAATAGGCTCTGTGACTCACTAAAACAAGTCAAGAGATGAAATAGGCTATATGACTCACTAAAACAAGTCAAGGGATGAAATAGACTCTCTGACTCACTAAAACAAGTCAATGGATGAAATAGACTCTGTGACTCACTAAAACTAGTCAAAGGATGAAATATGCACTATGACTTAATAAAACATGTCAAGGGAGGAAATAGGCCCTATGGCTCACTCAATGAGTCAACGGATGAAACAAACCCAATGAATCAAACAAAACCATTCCTTAGTTCGGGACTATATCTACTAGTTCCACTAAATCTCTAGTTTTGACAAATGATCTATCACTCTTTACAACACTGACAACGGTTAATAAGGTTGTGGTTTCAGCCTTGATAAGAAAACATCAATTTTATTTCTAACTCCTCGACAACATTCTTGTAGTTCTTTGTACTTCCACATGTACGGTTTACAAGGACCACATTCTGAACTCATCAACTGTAAGATGAGAATTCAAACCTAACGTCTTGTCACACTTGAAGTGCCACCAAACGGACAATGTCACTCGAGTTAAGAAGAACTAGAGTGATCGCGCGGGAAAGATTTCTGTTACAGGAGCATACGTGAAGGAAATTTACATTATATGAAAAACCTTGGTGACCTTAATAGTGAATTAACTATAACTTGGGCACTTATGGGAGATACATTGACTGCAAGGTGGTCAACCCCAAACAGCTACACTAACACCCACACAATGAGTGTCTCGACATCAGGTTACATAAGAAAAATACACTCAAGCAAAATATCTATCCTTGTAGGATCTACACTAGACCCTATAGTAGCATTCAACTCAAGTAACTATCCCTAAGTATTTCTTTGGATAGACTATCCAATCATACATCATGTGACTATTGTCTGAATCTTGATGTCCTGAATAAACCCTGAATCCCACAAAACTAAATAGCTCAAGGTAGGAGGAACTAGAATTCTTATGTAAGGTAAATTGACGATCATGGTGCGCAACATAATCGTGAATTTACAGGTATGCATGAATTCTGGAAAATTCTATGGTGAGCCTATTTTTCGAAACGCATACATAAAATATCCGCCTATCCTTCATTCCGGTGGTTGTAACGAATTCAGTTAACATATCGGGATTGCAACATAACACTCATCAAATTTCTAGCCGTAGTTCTCGTTACTCGGTGTTCATAAAACTCTCATGGTGCGACTTTGCACTTCACTTGGATAACTTCATGTGTATATCAAAACACCTACTTGTGAGCATCTGCAAAGATTCCCTATCCAGAAAAGAACGAAGTCTGATTTCATGCATCTATCGAGAAGAGTTCTCAATGACCACAATAAAAAAAAGAAGAAACACCCAATGGATGCTTGAATGCTAAAAGTCAGGGCACTTCAATTGAAACGCGTTGTTAGTAACAACAAAAGGAACGATAACAATGGTCTGAGGGGGACAAGCCTTCTTGATCATAAGAAGCATAGAGAAAATCTCAACCTCGCCACAAGTACATATGTCCTAAACAAATTTTATGCTCTTGTGTTGTTTGATATTGGAACAGAAAAGAGCTGTAGATCTAAAGAAATTAGTGAAATATTTGCCATAACCCCAGCACCATTAGAGGTTGAATATACTGTAGAACTAGCTGATGGTAAGTTAGTTGCAGTAGAAAATATTCTCAAATGATGTATTTTTGACTTGATGGGTCAAACACTTGACATTGACCTTATACCTATTGCCTTAGGCAGTTTTGATGTAGTCATTGGCATGGACTGGTTGTCGAAACACCAGGATGAAATAGTATGCCATGAAAAGATCGTTCGCATACCCCTTCCAAATGGAGAGACACTATATGTACAAAGCGAGAATAGCAGTACACCACTTCGTCTTATATTTTGTATGAAGGCACACAAATGTCTGCGTAAAGGTCATACAACAGTTATAACACTTATAACTAAGAAGCCGGTAGCTGAAAAGAAGATTGAAGACATCCTAGTGGTTTGTGAATTTCCTGAAGTGTTTCCAGAAGACCTACCGGGATTACCACCTATCAGACAAGTGGAATTTCGAATCGACCTTATACCAGACGCAGCACCGATAGCTAGGGCGCCTTATCGACTTGCACCATCTGAAATGCAAGAGTTATCTACACAACTGCAAGAGTTGTTGGATAAGGGCTTCATATAACCTAGTTTTTCACCTTCGGGAGCTCCAGTCTTATTTTTTAAGAAAAAGGACGGGACTTTCCGTATGTGTATCGATTACCGGAAACTTAACAAAGTTACCATCAAAAACCGGTATCCGTTACCTAGAATTGATGATCTGTTTGATCAGTTACAAGGTTCGAGTTACTACTCGAAGATTGATCTCAGATCGGGTTACCACCAACTCAGAGTATAGGAGGAAGATATTCCAAAGACAGCATTCAGAACGCGCTATGGCCATTACGAATTTTTGGTCATGCCATTTGGGTTGACAAACGCTCCGGCGGTATTTAAGGATCTCATGAATCAAGTTTGCAAACCTTATCTTGATAAGTTTGTCATTGTTTTCATTGATGACATTCTCATATATTCTCAGACCGAGGAAGAGCATGCTGAACATTTTCTATTGCTGTTAGAATTACTGAAACAAGAACAATTGTACGCTAAGTTTTCGAAATGTGACTTTTGGATACGAGAAGTTCAATTCTTAGGTCATATAGTCAATGAAAAGGGCATACATGTTGATCCAGCGAAAATTGAAGCGATTAAGAATTGGGAAATACCAAAGACCCCTACCGAGGTACGACAATTCCTTGGTTTGGCGGGTTACTACCGACGATTCATTGAGGGTTTCTCAAAGATCGCTCAACCACTTACAGCTCTTACTCACAAAGGAACGAAGTATAACTGGACAGATCAACAGGAAGCTGCATTCCAGCTATTGAAGCAAAAACTCTGCCGTGCATCGATTCTGTCCTTACCGGAAGGAACAGAAGACTTTGTGGTGTATTGTGATGCATCTGCCCAGGGTTTGGGATGTGTGTTGATGCAACGTGATAAAGTGATTGTTTACGCGTCACGACAACTGAGACCACACGAGAAGAATTACACTACTCATGACTTGGAGTTAGGAGCAGTGGTATTTGCCTTGAAGATTTGGAGGCATTACTTATATGGAACCAAATGTACCATTTACACTGATCACAAGAGTCTGCAACATATCTTTGCTCAGAAGGAACTCAATATGAGACAGCGACGGTGGGTCGAGTTATTGAATGACTATGAATGCGCAATCAAGTATCATCCAGGAAAAACTAATGTGGTAGCTGACGCTTTAAGCATAAAAGATACAACATCAACAAGACGGGTTCGCGCACTTATGATGACGATACATACTGACTTACCTGACAAGGTACACAGTGCTCAGCTTCAAGCCTTAGAAAAGGATAGCTTGGAACAGGAATCCTTACGAGGAATGGAAAAACAATTGGATGTCATGCCTGATGAAACTCGTTGTTTCATTAATCGACTTTGGATACCCTTACACGGTGGTTTAAGGGAACTCGTGATGGATGAAGCGCACAAATCCAGATACTCAGTCCATCCAGGATCAGACAAGATGTATCATGACTTAAAGGCACTGTATTGGTGGCCTCACATGAAAGCCGACATTGCTAAGTACGTTAGCAAATGTTTGACTTGCTCTAAAGTCAAAATTGAATATCAAAAACCATCTGGTTTACTGCAACAACCAGAAATACCTATGTGGAAATGGGAACAGATTTCGATGGATTTCATTACTAAGTTACCCCGTACACCAAGTGGTTGTGATACGATATGGGTAATTGTTGACCGATTAACGAAATCTGCACATTTTCTGGCAATTAAAGAAACTGACAAAATGGAGAAATTAACTCGTATTTACATCAAGGAAGTTGTAGCGCGACATGGCGTACCAATTTCCATCATATCAGATCGAGACGCTCGATTCACTTCAAACTTTTGGAAATCACTCCATAAGTCCTTGGGAACTCGTTTAGACATGAGTACTGCCTATCATCCGCAAACCTACGGTCAGAGTAAACGTACAATTCAAACACTCGAGGATATGTTACGAGCTTGTGTCATTGATTTTGGTGATAGCTGGGAAAACCACTTACCATTAGTGGAATTCTCTTACAACAACAGTTATTATACAAGCATTCAAGCGGCACCATTTGAGGCTTTATATGGTCGTAAATGTCGTTCACCGGTTTGTTGGGCTGAAATTGGTGACAGTCAGATTACAGGTCCTGAACTAGTACATGAAACGACAGAGAGGATAGTTCAAATCCGGAACCGTATGGCAGCGGCTCGGGATCGACAAAAGAGTTACGCTGACAAACGTCGCAAGCCGTTGGAATTTCAAGTAGGAGACTGAGTTCTTCTAAAAGTATCACCTTGGAAAGGTGTGATACGATTCGGTAAGCGCGGGAAGCTTAGCCCATGCTACGTAGGACCTTTTGAGATCCTGAAAAGGATTGGTCCGGTAGTATATCAACTCAAATTACCGGATGAACTCAGCGGAGTTCATGATGTCTTTCACGTTTCGAACTTAAAGAAAATGTCTTTCTGATGAGACATTGGTTGTACCACTTGAGGAAATACAAGTTGACGAACAGTTACTGTTCATCAAAGAACCAGTTGAAATCATGGATAGAGAGGTCAAACATCTCAAACAAAGTAAGATTCCGATAGTCAAAGTCCGGTGGAATTCAAGACGTGGACCTGAATTCACATGGGAAAGGGAAGATCAAATGATGAAGAAGTACCCTCATCTGTTCAAAACAACAACTGCAAACACTGAGAAGAGACGTTAAATTTCGGGACGAAATTTCCTTCAACAAGGGGATGATGTGATACTTCACAGTACAACACGTTCAAACTGTAAGCACATATTCTTTTATACAATTGGTTTTGTTACAAACATTGTAGAATTCAAGCACTTTCAAACATGATTAGTTACAATCGATGTGTTACACAAACATTGTATAATTCAAACATTTTCAAACATGATTAGTTACAATCGATGTGTTACATTTTATATGCTACATTTAATGTGTTACATTACTTGGTAGTACAAACAGTTGCGAACATTCGCTATGTGTAAGGTTACATAGCACAGTATGATCAAACACAAACATTCACAGTTAGATGTACTAACTAGTGTGCAAGCAAACAGTTACATAGAACGATCACACTAAGGTGTGCTGTTACAAACATTGGCTTTTGTGTGTGAGTACACACAATTACGCGAACAGTTACATAGAACGATCACACTTAGGTGTGCTGTTACAAACATTGGCTTTTGTGTGTGAGTACACACAATTACACAGAATGATCAAATATCGCACTAACACGTACATTTTGAATTCACAAGTAGTGTCCTAACTACTTCTAACATTTAACAATTTTCGGGACGAAAATTCCATCAACAAGGGGATGATGTGACAATCCGACATTCCGGATTAACGTCATTAACTAGAAATTAACAGAAATTGTACGCAATCATAAAATAACAAACTAGAAGGACTTGAATTGAACAAAATTAGTTCATAAACATTTAAATCATAAGGATTAATGTTGAAATTATACAAAATGTTCAATTTTGACTTTTATAGTCAAAATTCGAGTGGTGTATCAAACTAAAATTCGAAATTCACAATAATTAGAGTTGTAATCGGGATTTAATTGTCACTAATCATCACATTGATGATTATTAACAACCCTATACGTTATTTGAGCAAATAATCATCAAAATTAATCAAAAACGGTTACAAAAACTTGAAAACGGAGTCAATAACTCTAGAACTCACACAATTCGACTTTAACTTCACAAATTGAACCATCAGAACTCTAAATCGGCACCTTTAGGATCTTCTTCATACACCAATTCAACTCAAGAAACTATGGGGAAAGGAATTCGATCGAGAGCCGGCCGAATAGCAAGCCTTTAGTCGATCTTTATCGATTCAACATCAAAAATAGGTAAAACCGACTCCTACAGAACCTAAAAACTCCGACTAAGCAAACCCATATGTTAATTTCATGTCTTAACATCGAATTAATGGATTTCGATTTCTAGGGTTCATCATCAAAGATGTTTTGGGGGTTTCTATTACAGTGTGTTTAAAAACCAAATTAAAACACACAGAAAGTTTCGAAATATAGTACTAAACGAAATTCCCAAATCAATTTCATATAACAATAACGAATTGACCAAGTTCAAATTTTAGGGTTCTTGAAACAAACGATTTTGGGGATTTTGATCAAGATGGGTTCTAAAATCAAATTAAATGCTACTATGAGTTTCAGAAAACCCCGAATAAGAGTAACCCTATGTTAATTTGATGTTACAACAACGAATTAAATGATTTCAAGATTTAGGGTTCTTAACATCATACGTTTTGGGGGTTTCGACCCAAACGAATCTGAAAATGAAATTAAACATTACAGAAGGTTTTGAAAATTACTTTGTAGTGAAAAGCCCATGGATTTGTAGTCTAATGTAATCGAATTGAACAAGTTTAAACCATGGGATGGGGTAACCGTGTTCGAAACCACGTAAAAGATGAATTCAGACTTTGTGTTGATTAAAAATCAAATTAAAACTACTAGAGAACTCGTCTAGACTTGTTGAATCAAATCCCCGTAGTTACAAGTTTGATTGGATTCGAATTAGGGTGAAATTGGAGCTTCATGGGTCGGTTAAGGGTTACAAAGGGGAACCGACTGGTTGAAGGTTAAAAAGAGTTAAAAATCAAACTCTACTGCTAAATCTGAGATAGATGGGTTGGTTTGGTCTTGGGTTTGTGTCCGAGAGGTTGGGGGTTCGAACCTTGCCTCTCTTGGTTTTTGAATTAAAAATCAATTTTTGATTTTTAACCATAACTTCTTCGTTGTAACCCCGATTTAACACGTTCGAGTTGCGTTGGAATCGTAATGGAATCCCGAACAAAATAAAATAATAAAATTTATATTTTGACTCGAAATCTTAATCGATTGTGTTTACACATGTGTAAACATAATCGTAACTACACAAATGAATTTGAAACCATGCGTACATTAGTACGAATGTTTCAAACAAACTAACATACGTGTGTTAACACATATGTGATTATAACCGCAATCTGACATATCGAATAACACAACGTTATTGTATAACACAGATTCTTCGTAGAAGTTAATCTACGTGATTTCGCGAACGTTTGATCATTCGATTCACATTCACAGGTGTGCACACGGCCCCTTTTCTTATTTTAACTGTTTTGGGGGAGAAAACATGTGCAAACAAACATTTTAGATGCATATCACTTGCATGAGTTAGCTATTTACTATAAGTGCGAACATAACACTCAAAGTCCTTACATATCGAACCGTTTAGTTTGCCGTAGTGCAAAGCGTGGTAGTTGAAGATAGATCTATTGGGTTTGACAAACCTAACTTGGTAGATTGTAGGTCTACGCAGGTGTTTAACTAGCCAATCAACATTACTATTGTTTGTGTTAGACAATAGTGGAAAGGCAAAACATGCAACAACATACAAACAGTCAGCTTCGGTGTCGACCGCTTATGTAAATAGTACAATGACTAGCTATCGTGACTATGCAATGTGTGATTATGTGATCTGCAAACAATTCTTACAAACAGCTTGTTCAAACATTTGGTTCAAACATTTGTGATTATTCATACAAACATGTGTATGCAACAACCTTTGTGTTGACTTGATTTACATGTTTTCTCAGGACACTAAAACACAAGCAAGGACAAGCAGGGACTAGGACGTTGAGTCTCATGCATACAGTTTATTTTATTTGATGAATTAAAACATATAACATTGTATTTATGATTTTGCAACTGTTACATCTGGGTATTGATTTTAAAAGGCTTCCGCAAATGTTACACTTTGATTTTACAAATTAAGACTGAATTACGTTTAAAAGCATATAGAGGTCTTTCGTTATTTCTAATGCCTGAGATCCTGGTTTGTCACGCCCTAAATGGTATGATTCCGTTAGTTGAAATTTGGGGGTGTGACATCACATATTAAAACAATTAAAAAATAATGTTTGACATGCATTAAATGTGAATTTTAATTAATATATAGAAAAAACATATGCAACAAAAATTAAAGTTAATATGCTCAAAGTTTTTGACTTAATAACATATATATATGTAGATGTCATTGTAATACCAATTAAACCATGTTATGAGACTATAAGTTAATAAATAAAATGAGGTAACAAGAAAATCTATGACTTGTGTAAGATCACATAAGATTAGTGCTTACCAAAATGTTAACTCCATTGGGCTAACCAATCAATACAAGTCCAAGAAGACATCGGAATGATAGAATTATCCATCGGGAGTCATTAGCAATGTGAAGGTGTAATTAACCTTCAAAAGTCTCAAAACTTCTGAAAAAAAAGCTCTATTCTTCCGATGACCAGATAGAAGGCAAAGCTTCCAAAGACTACAATATATTACAAGATTCAATGATATCAATGACCAATATTTTACAAAAGACTTCCAATGATAGAACACAATGATTCCGAAGAACACATTACAGTACTTGCCTCATTGATCTCAAATGATCAATAGCTTAGCAAGTCTTCCAATCAAGAAGAACATCGGAAGGCCTTCAAGTCAACTAGACATTCCGATACTGTAACAATGTTCTTCATACAATCAAGCTTGGAGATTGCTCAACAACTTATGATACAAAACTTCTAAAGACTTTCAACTATTGATGTTACTTTCCTATTAGAAAAATATTCAGATAAGCAGTAGATACTCTTATGACACCAATTATTGGCTATGTAGTATAGGTAGTTAATGTAAAAGTCAATAAAGTTATTGGTATTAGCTCTAACTAATATGGCTTGGCCTGTCAAGTCATGATATAATACAAAAATTAACTTTAGTTTGTTTCTAGCATTTTGTCTAGTCTTGTATCACTACGAGGATATAATTGTAGCTTGTAGTATAGAACCTTTCACTTGTAACCTAGCAAGGCAAAGAGTTTTTGCTAAGAGTCTTGAAGTATTTATGTATTCAAACTTCTTTATTCTCCATTGTTTTTGAGATAAGGTTGATAGAGTATTCCGCATCTTTCAACTTTGTATAAGAGACCTTGATTAAGTGTTGTAAAAATCTCATAACACAATCCAACAAATGGTTTCAAAGCTTTGGCTCTTCAACATAAGAAAATAACCATCCATAAGTTACCGGTTTGTTTTTATTCTACTGTCTCATTTTACAAGCTCTTGTTCTGTTTGTATCAAAGTGGTTGTACTTACCAAACACGATATAGAGAATGGCACTCTCAACAAGATACCCATGTTTCTCTACAAAGGACTATGATACCTAGAAGGTTATAATGGGAGGACTCATTAGAAACCAAAACTTCAAACTCTATGAATCAGTGATTCAGGGTCCTTATATTCCAACTAAGGCTGCTGCTGGAAGAGGTGGATTTGTTGTGCCAAAGGATCCATCTTTGTATTCAAATGTAGACTATAAGAAGATGATGGTTGGATCAAAATCACTATGGCTGATTCAGATGTATATCCCAAACTCGCTCATACATGCCTTCAAGAAGTATAAATCTACTAAGGAGTTGTGGCATCTTTACATAAAATGTATGTGGGATCAGATAATGTCAAAGAGAACAAGAAGGATATGCTCAAGCAAAATTTTGAGAAATTTTGTCAGGTGAACAATGAGAACATGACTTCTCAATATTTGAGGTATGTCCAACTTGTATATGAACTAACTGTTGCAGGTGTCAAGCTAGAAAATCAAGATGTGATCAAAAAATTCCAGAGATATCTTCCACAAGTGTTGAGCATCTATTATGTTACCATCAAAAGGACTGAGAATCTTAGGACCTTAAAGCATGGAGAAATCTTTGGCATACTCAGCACCTACCAAATGGATATTGAATCTCAACAAGAAGCAAAGCCATCATCCTCAGCACCTTCTTGGTCAGCAGGTTATCATCATGAATTATATGCTCTAATTCATAGTTCAATAGTTGAAGGTTATCATCATGTTCTTCACCAAAGTTCTTCACTTATCATCACCTACCTAGAGACCGCACACCATCTACATCTTATTAAGCTCCATTTTACAATCCAGTTCCCTTGATCATCTCTAGTCAAGGAGCATTCTTAGCTGAAGAATCAAACTATTTTCAGCTATGCCTGGAAGATCTGGATGGAATCCGAGTTGATTATCTAGAAGAGATGGATATCAACTATCAAATGGCTATGATTCTTGATCGATTTCGAAGTAGCAATCAAAAGTAAGAATTTAACACTCAAGTCCTACTATCCAAATTAGTTAGGGAAGTGAGTATTGATCCATTTAGATTCAAATAGAATTTACTTTCAAAAACAATTCAATTAACTAATTGCAATTAGAAGTAAACTTGAAGTGTTAGAAATTAGATTCTACGTAAAAGTAACTTTATGCTAACTGAAAACACTAAATTAAAGTAGTCTTAAATAGTAAATGGAAAGGTTATCCCTCCAACTTTCATGTTAGTCAAACAACGAGGTTGCAATAGCTTGTTAACTAAGAAATCACATAGACATGATTTATGCTTGGATTGATTAACACATATGGTATTGGAAATGAATTAATGACTTTGTTGACAACCGATAACTAGACAGATGTTGTTGACGCAGTTAATTACTCATTTCACAAAATATAAGATTTCTAAAATACCTTTAAAACCAATAACATCAATTCCCTATTCATTAAACAATGAATGAAAACGAATTAATGCAATTGAATTCGAAGTTTCAAAGCAAACCAAAAAAAATTCAATGTTTTACAATCAAACAAAACTAAAATTATAAATCTATAGAAAACAAGTTCAATACCAATTTTAAACAAACCTAGATATTACGACTAACACTTCACCTAGAGAAAATCACGAACGGTTTAGCCAGACATCATCATGATATATTATTCACGATTATTGAATGATTGTATGTTTGGATCTTTAAATCATTGATGGAGAATGATCTTTGATTGATATGGAGGACTTGGAAGGCTCAAAATCGTCACTTTCTTGCCCAGAAAATCACCCAAATAGGCGTGGAATCAAAAACATAAAATATAGGTTTAAATATGGTCAAGATAAGGAAAAATTCCAAGTTTCCGGCCATCGTTGTATGATATGTCTGGCTAACCAAATATACAATGCCTAAGACTTTTTGTCAACTACCAAAATTGGGCATATCATATGCCTAATCAGACTTCATACTCAGCTTCCTCTGGTTGAGAAACGCAATTAGCATATATTATGGGTCTCGTAAGTCATCTCCTAGCTTGAGATATGCCTCTTCAAATATTTGAACTACCAAACTTCATGTGTTTGCACCTTTTAACCTACAAACACACAAGAACACATGATAGCTACTATTCGGATGAATTGTCATACAAAAACTTATAAAGACACATATTTAAACCCTCTAAACCCCAAACCAAACCCCTATTTTCAATTCTTATCGAGCAAAGAATGTTTACGAGAGAACAAGCAGACAATTCAATAAACAAAATATGAAGATAGATTTTGGTATGGACAAAACCAAGCTAAAATGCTTCAAGTACCAGCATCTTGGTATTTTGCACCAGAATGCAAATCACCAAGAATTCAACCATCAACTACGAGCCAGATAACAACCAGCAACCAAAGTCTACTCACCAGTCCAACAATGCTAACTTTGCTGAACATTGTGATCTCCTTAACTGGAGCTTTCAGGCACAGGAAGTGTCTACCTCAATTAATGCTTTCATGGCCAATGATTCAAGTTCTTCATTCAAGGTAATTGCTGATATGTGCACACCTCAGCACCTTGAAAAATTAAATGCTTATAAAAGGTTCAATGTACAAGTTTGAGAAGAACTTAAGTCAATTCATGTAACTAAAGCTGAATTTTTTAAGAGCAAAAAAAACTTATAAAGAAATTGTTGAAAGACGTGAAAAAACTATTTCAAGCTTCAAACATGAAAAGACAAATTAAAGTGTCAAATTAATAATCTTCTTAAAAGGCTAACATCTGCTAAAACAGAACTAGTATTATCTCAATCCTATCATGAAAATTTTCTCAGTCAAGTTCACAAGTTTCAAAATCCTCTCAAAATGACTGAGTACTCACAAATTGTGTAAAAGAGCAAGGCTGGCTTGGGTTATCATGAAGTGGAACTTCCAACTGTTTACATCACTTAGGTGGAGGTTAATTGTAAACGAGAAGCTAAGCTTGTGTTTGATGAAGAACGTGAGATACTAAAGATGGCCGGTGAAACAAATTCATCTGATTGTTGGCATACTTTAAATGAAAAGTCATTAGAAGATGAAAGTTTGTTACATGAAAAGAAATCTGAACCAACTTTTAAAAGAGAATACAAAACTCAAAGAAAAAAAATTGCTTTTTATAAAAGCCACCTCTAAAACATCATGCTCAAATTCTTCTTATAAATATGTCACTTGTCCATCTGATTATAAATTTGTATGATAAATATTGTAAAAGCAAACAATGTCTCTCTTTTGATGATAAATTTGTGAATGGTGTGATGATGGTTGACAATGGCATTGAGGCATTGAATCTTGGAACTTAAGAATATTATTTTTTAACTTACGAAATAAAAAATAATTAAATAATGTTATGATGAATGCAACAAGATCTTTTCGATCACTATCCTGTACATTGAACGTAGCATAGTTTAATGACCTTTCGAAATGTATATACATTTTAAGGATCATGAGTGTGAGAATTTTAAACCTTCACAACAATACATCATAAAAAAAATAGAAAAGTAAAGCATTTATAAGCTATCCATAAGGACACCTTAATTATTTGTTTAGTGTTCAATTAAACATATAAAAACATTGAACATAAATTAACAACCTACAACCAAATTGTAAATAATTAAACTCCACAAGGAGGTTAACCTTTCATATAGCATGGAATAAAACCAAAAATCAATTGCATATATCTTTTGTACAATCTTGCAGTTTCTTCATAATGAAAAAAGAATGATATATTACACTTAAAACATACCAACTAATATAAAGATCTTAATGTCTTTATACATACTTATATGGCTAGATAAGCCCATGATTATGATCTTTGGACTTTGATAAGAAAGCATAATTCTACGACTCTTGCTTGATCGATCGGGCGTATCAACCATCTTCCCCAAACGATAGTACCTCGGTACAAGCGCTACAGAGGTTTTGTCTAAACATAAGAAGATCCTCAAGAGAAAAAGAGCACGTGTTTTAATGAGACATTCATTACATTATGGAATACAATAATCAATACTTAATTAATCTAATGAAAATTATATGTTTATAAAACCATTAGAAGAAATCAATAATAGCAAGAAGTAAATCAAGAATGCTAAGAAGAATGAGCTGAAAAAGAGAAGTGACAGGTAGAAGAATGGGAAGAACAAGAGTAACTACGACGAGAATAATAAGAAGCAAGTCGAGCAAGATTAAGAGTGGGCTGAAGAGGAAGAGAAGGAAAAGTCCCATTAATTTTATATGTGCTATTTGTGTTTCCGTTCATGTTAATATATTGGAGGCATACTTAAAGGGTAACGTATGCTAACCATCATTTTGCCATGCTGTGTGCATGTTTAAAAAGACCAGAATTTGTTTTAATATATCAACAGCCCAGGACGTAAAATAGTTATGGTTGAGAAAGAATTGCTAAAAGTATTTTTATTCTCATAATATTTTTTTTGGTTTAAATATATATTTTTTTCTTTTACTTAAAGTCATATGAAAATACCTAAACAAAAGTAAACACATCAACTTTTTCAAGACAACAACAGTCCAAACTGCAATTTTTTAAGGAAAAATTCGCATAATGGACATTTTGACCAAAAACTTTTCCATAATGTTCATATGTCCAACCTGTTTATGGGCGCCACCAACCGTAGATTTAAAGGTGTCGCCCGTGTTTTTGTCCAATCATGTATCTCCACATGGCCATTATGGACGTCCACGCACATAAAAAAATTCAGCCGCCCGTAAACTTGAACACCCGGTCACGGGCGTCCCGCCCGTAACGAATATTTTAAAATTTTTTCACGGGCATCATGTACCTCTTGTCCCATACCGACTCCACGAGCGCCCGAACCTAGCTACGGGCGTCCCGTCTGTAGTGTATTGTTCATGGGCGCGTCGCCCGTAGATTTAAAAACGTGTTGCCTATAACCAGGTATGGGACGCCCGTAGCTAGGTTCGGGCGCCCGTGGAGTCGGTATAGGACAAGAGGTACACGACGCCCATGAAAAAATTTTAAAATATTCGTTACGGGCGGGACTCCCGTGACACGTTTGTCAGAGCGGGCCAGGTGCCCGTTACCGGGTGTTCAAGTTTACGTGCGGCTGAATTTTTTTATGGGCATGGGCGCCCATAATGGCCACGTGGAGAGACACAATTGTCGATTGGGCAAAAACACGGATAGCGCCCGTAAATCTACCGGTGGCGGCGCCCGTAAATCCACCGGTGGCGGCGCCCATAAACAGGTTGGACATAATGGGAAAGTCTTTGGTCAAACAAAATGTTCATTATGGAAATTTTCCCATTTTTTAAAGTGATATTATTCATATGAGGTAGTTCTTTGACCGCCTCATATAGCATGGCGTTAAAAAATGAGAAAATTCTCAAAATGTCTCATTCGACTTAAACTTTTACTAAAATGTCTTATTTGACTTTTCAACCCTCAAAATGTCCACTTTTTATGGGCGTCGTCGCCTATGTATATACGGGCGCCGCCAACTATGTATATGCGGGCGCCGCCAATAAAATAAACCATTCAAAATAAGCCCAAACCTAGTTTATGGGCGTTCCTACCTAGTTTATGGGCATCCCGCACGTGAAGTTTCCACCCGTGACAAAAAAATCAATTTTGTGGGCGTGGTTCAGGTTTTATGGGCGCCGACGCCTATAGTGGACACATGACTTATTTTAATTGGTTTATTTTACGGGCGACAACGCCTGTAAATGATGTGGACATTTTAAGGAAAATTTTGGTCAAAATAGACATTTTGTGGATTGACTCTTAAAAAATGGGTATTTTATGACAAGCGTAGAAACCGTCCAAAAATTGTTAAAAACCGTCCAAAAATTGTTAAAAACCATCTCAACGTTCTTGATAGTTTTGCTTTTTAACTTTTGGGCGGTCGAAAAACTGTCCCATATGGTGGGTTTTGTTGGAAATTTTTGTGGGGATTTTGAAACTACAAATGACAATTTTTATTTTTTGTGGAGGTTTCTAAAATATGTGATTTCTTCTTTTGGGGAGCTCAAATAACTTTTTGAGTGGTTATACATTTGTGATTTCTTCTTTTAATTTTTTATCTAGTTTTTGATGGTTCATATAACTTTTGGAGTGGTTCAGATTTTTTTTCCTTTCGAAAAACAATCCATGCAAATTAATAATAGACCAAACCTGCAACTTTACAAATAATTACAAATTCCATTAACACCATAATCATACAACAAAAATCATACAACAAATATATAACTTTAATTTGCTACAAATAGCATAATAATTTGTCACATTAATTCACAAATAATGAAATTCATCCAACAGCAAAAATACAACATAATTTGTGACGACGGAAAACATATTGTTTACTATCTATTTTTCGCTTGAAGGTTACTGAAAACCAATAATCTTATATTTTAATTTGCAATCAACTTGACCACACATTCTTCGCACCATGTTAGTTGTATTCATAGAAGAAAAAAAAACATCTAGCACATGTAACATAATGTTATATCAATAAAATTATAACGGTATATTTGAACGTAATGTATTTTAATTTGAAAGAATACTTTACACCATTTTGTAAACCATCCTAAAAAGTAACTTTTATCCGTCATAAAACCATGATACACTTATGCAACAGTTAAATTGACCATTGCATATACTATAATTTTGAAATTGCAAAATTTAGACTAATCCTGAGGCTCACTCTAAACCATCATACAACTCATATGTGCCTCGAAACAAGTTTATTTCAAACTATAAAACAACCTATTAAGAAGTCTTGATGTTAAATTTAAGATCAATTCATTAATTTCCTCTTGTATCAATGACTTTTTTCATTTCAAACTAAAATAAACTAAAGAAAAAGTTGGATTTAAAATACATGTGCATTTATTGCATTACACAAAGTATAAAACATACACAAAACAATAACATTATCAGATAATTATGTTGATAAACATTGATAAAAATTCAAAATGAACACTTAAAATCAATAAATTGATGCTTGAAAGCAATCACATACTTGTAGAATCAAGTCCATATATCTGATACCACTTGTTAGATCATGATTAGCATGATCTAACAATCAATGGAATCAATCAACTGACCATACAAAAGTTAAAGTTAATGTGTGAACTCCATTGATGGAAATATAAAACACACAAATCAAAGTCTTAATTGCTACAAACCATTTCTCATTCATTATTATTACACTACATTTTTTGAACTCCTACTGATTAAAGAGACAAGTATTTTTTTCAGATTAAAAATATTGCTTCAAAAGTTTACCATAAATTAACCTAAGGTTTGATCTTGGAAAGTTTCCTTATCAAAATATGTTACTCGAAGTGGAACTGCTCAGAATAGATCGTTGAGTGGAAGTGATGGTTGTTCTTTGGAGGAAGTTATCCATCAGAAGACTATTCCGAAGTTTCACATCGAAAGTTGTATAACTTTGATCGGAAGCAACTCGTCAGAAGTGTGACAACTAGTACCTGACCGTACGGCTAATCCGTACGATGTGTGTACTTACACCTAAACTATGCGTGAACATTATGTGATGAACAGCATGTGACACAAATAAGTGGAAACAATTAGCAGCTGTATATATTTTGATAAGAATTGAAATATAAATATGCAGCAATACAATGTGAATAACAGTTGTATGTGTTTAAGTGAAAATTTAAATACAGTAAATACAACAACTTATGTGAAACAGTGTGAAAACAAATGTCAAGTACAGTCGATTGCGATCTGATATCCACAAATGACAGGAATCAGATGGCCGATAATCCAATGGGAAAACAATGTGAAATTCATCATGATAATGTCAAAACAGTTAGGCTTAGTTGAGTCCGTCTGTGAGAATGTTCAATACAAAACAATGGCTCAGTATTGTATACGAATAATAAATTGACATCGTGTTTGCGTGGGTGACGATTCACACAAACATATCTGTGGGTTTAACGTTCTGAACGATAACTGAAAAGTAGAAAACAAAATCTGAAAGTGAAACGTACGATCGTATTCGTATAGCTAGCGCTCTGTACGAAAACATGCGTAAGTGACGTTTTCTGACGAAACGGCGAAAACAAACGATTTCGATCGTTAAAATAATAAAAATTAGATAAATATAATATATTTTAGGAATTAACACCTAAACACTAATTTTATATCACTAACTTAGTAAAACAACACGTAATTCACATTTCGGAACAAAATAACGAGGTTTAACAGTCGGATCGCGAACGAGATAGTAAAAATAGTAAAAATTTAATATTTTACGTTTTACAATTTTGAAACTCATCAAAACAATCCAAGAAAACTAAATCCCATGTTTAATTAGTTAATTGCGTAACCGTAAAACACGCGTATTACGAAATTCAAACTCATTTACTCCACCTACACACTCTCTCTCTCTACCTCCATTCCCGGATTCCTCTCTCTCTCTCTAGAAATTCAAACTTCAAACACCTAGCTCTCTCTCATTTCTTGACCAAATCACTTCATCTTGGTGCCAAATCGAAGCTCTTGATCTCCTCTACACGAAAGTACAAAGGATCTTAAGTAAAACCGACCAAAACCGAGGTAAAAATGAGCTCAAAGGTTACGAAAATTAGGGTTTTGTAACCCTTGTTCGACCCACCCATTGACCTTAACCGGCTCCTAGACCCTTTCTTTTTCACCCCACACCTTCGAAAGTAGTTCACATGTACATGAACACAGAGGACCATCATTAGCCTCAGCTAGAACCCGAGTTGGACACCATGGTGGTGCCCGAGCTACAGCTCGGCCGAAGTAGGCCATTCGGCCGAAGGAGCTGGACCGAAGTAGTAGGCCGCATGGACAAGGGACCGAATGAATGGACCGTATGGCTAGGGACGACCGAAGGAAAGGATAATCGGATGAGATCATCTATTCACATGTCTCCTTTATTCGGCCATCATCATTCAGCTATGCATAGAACCATTTGGCCATGCACGACATTCGCACACCAAGTTCAGTCGGTCGGGTGGAGGCCATTATTCGGCCCAACTCCCTTAGGTTATTCGGCCAAAGACCAAGCCACATTCGTATGAGTCCCTCTCATTCGGCCTAGCAAATCCTAATTCGGCCTAAGTAGCTTAACATACTAGATAGAGTGAACAACACTTGAATCCAATTCCATTTAATAACATGCATGGGAACAAATAAATTACTACAAAGGTGGTGGGAAAATACGATTAAACAATTACCTAAAACCTAGAAATCTTTTAATTCTTCCAAAATGTAAACTAATTATTTCAAAGAGGTTTGGTGTTTTAGACCATTATCAATCACATTCCTTTAGAAAATGCTAAAGATTTCTAATCCTTAACCTAAAATCCTAAGTTTATACTTAGAACCTATTACGATTTACAAATGTTCATATCAATAAAACTAAATGTCATTCCTTGACAAGGCTATGGACTGTCAAGAATGGGTTAAGGCTAACAAAGGTAATGAAGACCAAGTCTCTAATCACAACTGCAACCATATGCTAAGTTTAACCTAATCGGTTAAGTGTTAGTATAATCCATCACAAGTGAACCAAGACCAATTGATAACCAATATCTTTAAGTGTACAAATGACTATAACCTATACTTATAAGCTACAAACATCATGGAATCAATACAGGATCGTGAAAACAATATCAAGAACAACAACGAGCGTGTGCATTCTTGTTATTACTTAGTCAACCACTTCGATTACAAGGTGAGTTCATATGCCCCTTTTCAAATTTTCTGATTTTAACTTCGGGGCTGAGAAACTTGCTAACTCTTTTAATTATTTAAAAGCTTTAGTATTTTATTTTAATCATCATGTAATATAGATAATATTGATTTTATCTTAATTATCATATTATTACCTGAACATATCATGACGTGTGCTTGTGTGTGAAATAACATGTAAAACATAACAGGAACAATATCATGATAATATAACTTCATGATACTATCCCATCAAAATGAATGACACAATGCATCAAGGCTTGATCTCATAACAACGGGCTTATAACACTAAGACAACAAGAATGATAATCATGATAACGTAAATTCATGATGATAATATCATTCACCACATTTATTAACACTGTGTAATAAGACGAGCTCTTATTTCATCCTGTTAAAAACATTGAGTACACATAACTTTGAGACAACATGGAGACAATCACTTGGGATATCGATGTTGACATCATGATAACATGGTTTCAAGATATCACCCCTCGCATATGCTAACATTGTATGGTAAGATGAGATCATATGCATCAATGTTAAAGACTAGAGATCATAGCATTGTGTTCATTTTATTTTGATTGTATCAATATAACATATCAAGGATGATGTCACGATAACATAATTTCCTGATATCATCCAATCACTGAAATAACATAAGTGTATTAAGATTTGATCTTATGACACTTCGTTATTTGCAATGAGATAACAACGTGATAACATGAGACAACTACAAGTGATAACAATAATGATAATCATGATAACATAATTTCATGATGATAATATCATTCACCACAATTACTAACATCGTGTAATAAGAATAGTTCTTATAACACTTTGTTAAAGACTACGAGAACACATAACACTGAGAACAGATAACACAGAGATGATGACCATGGGTAAACATATGACAACAACTAATTACTATTAAGACTGCTAGCATTATATCACATCAATCATGTGTTCATGTATTCAAGTTCAAATTGTAAGTCCCTCATCAGTTAATCGTTTACCAGTTAATTTAGTGGGGACTAAACCAACGATAGTGTAGTGGTACCATAGGTTAGACAAACCTCCGGCAGTTGAGGTCGGTACGTTGATCGTAATTATCATTGTCCGGTAACGTATGACCGATAACAGGGCGACTGTGACACCTCGCAATTTCCATGTCAGCAATTACTTTATTTTAATAATGATATGTATTATTATTGCACACGTGGCACTAGAATTATGAATGTTTAGTATGACACGTGGCACGACAATCCAAACGCACGGATAATTCGAAGAATTATCGCACAACACACGCACGTGTCTTGAATAACGAACGTTGGTGAACGGATTAAACCACTATACACCTTCACTACACTTAGGTTCTAGGGAACCTAGAATAGGTGGAACAATGCTCATATGTCGAGAAACGATGATCGTAACCGAGAAATTCGGGAAATTCGGTTCAAAACAATGAAATTGGGCTTATTGGGCTCAACTGGGACCCATCGCGGTGCGTGATGGGCACCCAAATGGACCTTCGCGGTACGCGATGCACAGGCGGGAGAAATTCAAATTCACCGAAAACCGTCGCGGTACGCGACGACCGATCATCTCCCTGCATTGCGATACGCGGCGTGTTTCGGGAACCAAACGATTATTTTATTCATCGCGATACGCGGAGATGCTTTTTGCCAGACGTCGCGGTACGCGACGACCGTACACACGCAAAATCTTTATTTAACCAAGACTTAATCATTTCTGTCAAACCTATATTCATTTCCCCGAGTCCAGAAGCTGCATTGGCGATTATTACCTCTGTGAAACACCATTGAAGGCCTGGAGATCACCTCAAACATCTTTGGAGGCCAATTTTGAAGCTTTTGATGATTGGAGTCAAGCTAAGGAGCGCCATCCACCATCTTGAATGACTTAGAGCTGCTGTGGAGGTCGCAACAGGTCTTCTCGATGCTACACACTCCTGTTCCAGTAAGATTAAAACTCCCAAGAAGTTCTTGGAGGTAGTCCCTAGCACCATTTCACTTAAAATCACTTCTAAACTCACATGCAAGCGGAAATACCCACATGCACCACCATCACCACATGAATCACGAAATTTTGATTTTGTAGATCTATTATTTGATGTTATTACTACTGATTTGATGATTTAATGATGATCTATGGTGATTTTGATTTCATATGATAATGATTTATTGATTTTATTATGAAATGTGTATTGGTAGTAGCATGCATGAATGATCTAAGCCGATTGGTATGATACTTGATATAGAAATGTTGTTATAAGTGATATTTGAGATGATTTACAAGGATTAGAAGTGTTGATTGTGGTCAAGAACATGGTTATTTGCATTATTTCCAAATATAGTAACTTTAATATTACAAGGTATGCTTTTTTGATGAAATGGCGATCATGCATGTGTTTGGATTCATAATTTATGTTTAAAATGATGATATAGAACCAATGTGATGGTTATTTGATGCACTAGAATGGTTAGAATCATTAAAAGCCATGATTTTGAAGATGTTACTATAAATAGTAACTTTTTGTCATGAGTTGGTTAATGATGAAATTGATAATATTGTATATTTAACATGCTTAGTTGAAGTTACTATGATGATGATAAATGATTTCATGCTTTAGAACGATTGATGTATGCGCATTTGTCATAGGTTACTATAAATAGTAACTTTATTTTACAAAGTCTATAAATGATAACGTGTTAATTGTAACAAATATGATTTAATGACTAATTAGGACTAAGATATTGATATTGGTTATTAAACTTAGCCAAACATGCTTATTTGTGCAATTTTCTAAATATAGTAACTTTTACGCGCAAAACATGCTAAACCGGCTAAGTGTAATTATGTGCTATGTGATAACATGCTCACTTAGGATAAATATGCATATTAGAATAATCGGAATATGATGTTTAGCATGACTTGCCTAATGTGGGAACCTTCCCAAAATAGAAACTTACTATAAATAGTAAGTTTCCTCACAAAAGTGACTTTAGTATCCGCACACATCACTCAACACTAAATCACACTTTACACGAGCACTTGATCAAAAAACGTCACCAACGGGTCGTTAGGTCAAACACGGTCAACACAGTCAACCACGGTCAACATGACCCACATAACAACTTGGAGTTGTTAAACACAAACACGGTCTTGTGAGACCCACATGAATGTGAACACGAACTTATGACACCTATATGATATAGGTAACTGCTAGCCGGCGAGCTACACTGTTCTTGTCAGAACACACTACTCAAACTCAGGTGAGTTTACAGCCCCATTTTTCTCTTTAACTGTTTTACTAAACTTTTGGGGTGAGAATTACATTGCAACTGCTTTAGATGTATGACTGGTATGTTGTGAAAATCATTTTCGAGTGTAACTATTATCGCTTAAAGTCCTCACTTATCCTTACCGTTAGTTGTATAACAACGAGTCGTAATTACGTAGTACTACTGGGTTTGACTAGCCTCACTCGGCACCAATGTTGACGGGAGGTCATAACGAGTGTAATTTCGATGTTGATGTCGGGTTCAGCGATGACTCGTGGAGGCAAACGGAAACAGTCGAGTTTCGGTAAGATGAACTGACACACTCCAAGGATCGTAGATCCAACAACTAAACTTAACATACCCAGTATATGTCTGTTTACTATTTCTGTCTGTCTAAACCTGTGAACTCACCAAATTTTTAGTTGACACTTTTCGCATGCATTCTCAGGTAACTAACGGAGCACAAGCTAGGACACACAGGGGGAGTAAAAGAAGAGTCGCATGCATTAGACCCTGGTCCTAGGCTTGTTTTGATGTGTTCTTTCAAAAACAATTTTATGATTATGTAGTGTCCGAAAACAATTTACTTTCCGCTGTAACACTTTACTTTTCTGCTGCTTTAGTTATCAAACATTTCCACTGCTTTATTTGTTAACCTTCTACATATAACATACTGGGTGATGAACACAAATTTAATGGGTATCCATAGTTGTATTGCAAGTGGTGTTGAATTCTGTTAAGCATGTGGTGGGATGGCGTCTGGGCGGGTTGTAGGCTTGACCCTTTCGTATGCCTTATATATAAGCATGCTTGATTGAGTAAAACACTATTTGCAAGTATAACTATGGAGAGGACATTTGGTGAAACGGATGAGACATGGATACATATGGGTAAAATATTAAATGGGTTGAACATATGTGAGAAGGAAATGGGTATCCATAGTTTTATGACAAGTGGTGTTGAATTATGTTAAGCATGTGGTGGGATGGCATCTGGGCAGGTTGTAGGCTCGACCCTTTCGTATGCCCTATATATAAGCATGCTTGATGGGATGAAATATTACTTGTAAATATAACTATGGAGAGGCCATTGTGTGAGACGGATGAATCAAACATTAACAAGACTCTTGTATGACATTGTGATTGTGAATGTTAACAAATCAATGGTTTTCAATTACTAAACTTATGAACTCACCAACCTCGTGTTGACTTTGTTTAAATGCATGTTTTTCTCAAGTGACGAATAGGGTTAGTCACCAGGCTAAGGATGCATTAGCTAGTGGACTTTTATAGTGGACCTAGCTACATTTTGTTGCAAAACTTTTGATGACATAATTTAATGAATCACCTTTGTAAATCTTGTGTGGAGACAAGATAGCTATCTTATGATTCGTTTTGGTAGATTTACGTAGTTAAATTATGAACATGACAATGTAATTTAACTTTGTAATTCTATATCTATGCCATTAGCATCTCTCATTTATATATAATGTGCCATGTAAAGAATCTGATCAATCTGATTATCAAACGATATCACGCCCCGAGAACCTTCCGCCCGACGGGAAAGTCGATCCAGCCCGCCGACTCGGGGTGTGACAAAAAGGTCTATTCGAAAGGAGCTGGGGTTCGAAATATTTCTCATCGGAAGAGAATTTTATGCTGATCAGAAGTGGCTTGTTCATCATAAGGGAGTGTAATACATCAGAAGTGTTCGTTTCAGTTGGGACGAAGCCAATGATCAGAATAGGCTTTTGTGACAACTGAGACGTGTAAGGTAATACATAAATGCATAGGAAATCATTTTATCTATATTTTATAAGAAATTTATCTTACCATGTAGGAATTTATGCGAAGTAAGAACGGTAGTTGCTATGCGTATATATATACAAATATTAAGATACAGACAAAACGAGGGAAACAACACAAATCAATATCAAATAAACAACAACTAATAAACAAACAAGGACACCTAAAAAGACCACAGTATGGTACATCAAACTAGGAACCTATCTTTATAGATGACGATCCATAAAGATATACTTCTGGAGTGATGCCCTCACGGGTCTTCAAGCCCGGAAAACAGCCAGAAGATGAAGCGAGTGGTGTATTGGAACGAGTGACGATTCGTGCAAATACATACACGGGTTAAACCTTCTAACTTAAAATAATAAACAAATAAATGTTTTTAAAAGAAAATAATTAAACCAAGAACAATTTTTAATTTAAAAACCTTAAATATTGAAAAATGCAAAAGTTAATACAAAGCAAATGTTCATTCGTACGAATGAACCCTTTTATTTGTACGAATGAACTAACAAATTTAAAAATAGAAAACAGAAGAGTCATTCATACGAATGAATCATTCGTATGACAGCACAACTATAGTAGCCATACTTACGAAAATTTTCCCATCTTTCCAAACCATTCGCCCGAAATAACCCCTCTGCATTTTTCGAACCTACGAACGAGTGACTCCGCAAAACAAGCACAAAAAAATGTTCCCCATCACTCCTAGCAACTTCCGAACTAGAAAACATCACCAATGTGCCATTACTTCGAAAAAATACCTTTTTGAACGAGTTACAAGGTAATGAAGCTTCAAAATGATCCATTCGTGTGAGTGGGTGATTCATTCGTATGAGTGAATTATACCATTCACTTGAGGAACTCTCACGAATGAAGTTTTGGATGAAATGGGCTCATTCGCATAGGGGATCTTGGGAATGAGTATCCATTCGTACGAATGAAGACCATTCGTACACATGGCTCATTCGCGCCATAAAACTTCAAAAATGGCTAAGTGTTCATCATTGGTCATCACTGAAAGTATCGGTAGAACTGATCACTGGTCGGGACTTCAAAACAAATTCAAATAAATAACAAAGTATATACCCCCTTACGAATGTCATCAAAGGACTACATTTGTAAACTTCACTAAGACAATAATTAACTAAACCGCAGCTTCATAAACGAAGAGGTATCATTAAGCGAGCGTTCCGACAACCGTCGGACATCAAATAACAGGTGAGTTCATAGCCTCATTTTTGTAAATCTTCTTTTTCTAAACTTTTGGGGCTGAGAACATGTAAACTCTCATTCGAAGGTTATTCGAATTAGGCTTTCATACTATTTTAGTTCACCAATAAAATCTGATACTGTAAGGAAATCAATTGTAAACAAGTTACAAGCAAAAGAGTGTTTATCTTGCATATTCACGAAATCATGTGCGAGATAAATTTTAAGAACGAATAAGGTAAGACCCTTCACAAATCATTTACCATTAGTTGGTAGTGGTCAACGGACGATAATGTAGATAGTACTATTAGTCGGACAAAATTTTGGCACCGAGGTAGGTACGTTACGCGAACATGTCAACACATCAATCAATAGGGTTACGTCTGTGTGACCTAACCAACATGGGAAAATCAATCTTAGGTTTGGTAAATGATCGTATGTGGGATACAATAGACAAAAATCCTTAACAAATCAACTCGATGATTAGAGTCGAGTTTCATATTTGAAATAATTTTAAAGTGTTTGACCAACAAAAAGGGAGGAGAGACTTGCAGAAGCATAGAGATTCCAACTTCCATGAGGTATACAATTGTGAATCATCTAAGGAGTGGTGGGCTGGCGGTTGAGTATTTGGACTCTACGTATGCCCTATACATATACGACCTTTGTTGATTCGGGAAAGTATATTGTGACATCCAATACCTGATCGTCCGACAAGTCCGTACGGTATGTGTACTATCACTATTTACTATGTGTAAATACAATATGTAAACAGTGTGTGACAACAAAACTCAGATAACAAGCATCAGTTGTAGGTATTTAAGTGAAAACTTAGGTACAGTTAATACAACAACTCAAGAGAAACAACAGTGTTCAAACAAATGACAAGAACATATTGGTTGCGATCTGATATCCATAGATGACAGGAATCAGATGGCCGAAAACTCAGTATGAAAAAAATGTGAAAACAGGCAAGTCTAGTTGAGTCCGTCAGTGAGGAAACACAATTCAAGACATAAGTGCAGTGTCGTTTCAGAATAAAAAAACTGACAGTGTGTTTGCGTGGGTGATGATTCACACAAACAAATCTGTGAGTTTAAAGTTCTGAAATGACAACTGAAAAGTAGAAAACAAGAATCAGAAAGTGAAACCATCGTCGTGTTCGTTCGGGTGACGATTCGAACGAATACGCGCGAAGGTGACGCGATCTGACAAAACCTTTAAAATAATCGTTTTTGATAAAATAAATTAAGAAAAATGAATTTAAAATATTTACTAGGAATAACCACTTTCAAAAGGTTAAAGTCCATTTATTTAAAATTCGTAAAATACGCGATTACGTTCCAGAAACGCGACGAAAACAAAAACCGAGCAAACGAAACGAACTCGAACACCCTCGGAGTATAAATACACTAAATGAACCATCTTCTTCATTTACCACTCTCACTCTATCTCTCTAAAAATCCATTCCCGGTTTCCATTATCTCTCTAGGGTTTCAATCTTCAAAACCCCATATCTCTCTCAATACTTCACCAAATCACTCCAACTTTGAGCCTAAACGAAGCCCTTGATCACCTCTACATGAAAGTACAAAGGATATGCCCTAAAAGTCCCTGAATCGAAGGTAAACTAAGAAGGAAAATCACAAAAAACTAGGGTTTTAACCCTCCTTGTTCAAATCCTATCTAAAACCGGTTTTTAACCCACCACAACCTAAGGAAAACACACTAGCAGGATGTGCCATCAAATGATACTTCATTCTTGGTCATCTAGCTCGAAAACCAGGGTGTGCACATCCCTTTGGTTCGAACGGCCGAAGGAAAATAGTCAGATAGGCCGCATGGCCCAAAGCCGAATGGCTCCATTCTCTCGGCCATGGTGTCATTCGCTTGGTCAGTCGTGATCTCATTCGGGGAAGGGTGCATTCGGCCTAAGTAGCAGCCTATTTACCGAGCTCCATTCTCCCGGTCATCCTCATTCGATCGGGCTATGACCATTCGACTTAGACACTATTCGGCCAACACTCCCATTCGATCGGACCGCCTTCAATTGGCCATGTCCCATTCGGCCATCTGTTCGATCGGGTCACATTTGGTTCAGCCATATCACCATTCGGCCCATGGGACTGATTCGGCACATTCATTCGGCCCATTGTGCAATGGTTCGACCCACATGGTTTAAATAGCCACAAACACTTGAATAAAAATAGTCTTGGTACAACATGCATGGGAAATACTAGATTACTACAAAGGTGGCAAGGGGTTGGTTTAATGACCTTTATAAAGCCTAGAACGTTGTCCTTTGAAAATGATAACAAATGATTTCAAGGTGATAAAACAAATTGAACAAGGATCATACAACATTCACTTACAATATGCTAAAAGTTTATAATCTTTAATCTAAAACCTAAGTTTTATACTTAGAAGATATAAACGGTTTCAAAGCCCACACTACATGACAAGGTTCAAATCAAAGGGAATATAAGACCAATAACATGATGTACTAAGCTTAACTTAAAGTGGTTAAGTGTTAGTATATTCTATAACAAATGAACCAAGGCCGAATGATGACCAAGACCGATGAGTGTTAGCCAACTTTAGGGCTAACACATACACACACACACATACTCAAACTTATACATATAAGTTACAAACATCGTGAAATCAATACAGGATCGTGAAAACTACATCAAGAACAACAAAGAGCGCGTGCATTCTTGTTTATACTTAGTCAACCACAACAACTACAAGGTGAGTTCATACGCCCCTTTTCTAATCTTAACTGATTTCAACTTTCGGGGCTGAGAAACATGCTAAATATTTTATATGTTTAGAAGTTTTAGTACAACATATCTATTATACTATGATTTAGATAATATTGTATGACTTTATTATCGCTTATCATTGTATACATGCTTGTCTGATCATAACACACTGAGACAACTAGGATGAAACATGATAATGTAGCTTCATGAATCATCAACACAACATAATAATGCTAGTTGTAAGATTATATCTTATAACATTTTATTATTCTTACATGAATGAACAACAAGATAATCACAAGTTAACATGCTGACAACAACAACAAAAGACAAGAATGATGTGAAGATAACATATCTTCATAATATCATTCACCACCGGAGTTAGCTAAATGTAATAAGACAAGTTCTTATAACGCTATGCTTACAACTCGGTGAAGACTACGGGATAACATAACATGAAACAAACGTCAATGAGAACAGGAGTGATGATCATGTCCACATGACTTCATGACATCATCCACCACCTGAGCCAACTAAGTGTAGTAAGACTAGTTCTTACAACACTGTAGTGGCAACAGGGTGACCCTACGGAACAACATGATTGATAATCATAATAACGTAACTTCATGATAACAACATCATTCACACAACAACTAACATTGTACAATAAGACAAGTTCTTGTAAAACTTTGTTAAAAACAACGAGAACACACAATATTGAGAATAAACAACATTGGTAAACACAACAACAATTGATTACTATTGAACTTTCTGTATTATATCACAACAATCATGTGTTCATGTATTCAAGTTTATCATTGTAATTCCCTCACAAGAATCGTTTACCAGTTAGTTTGACATAACTAAACCGACGATAGCATAGTGGTACCATAGGTTTGACAAACCTCCGGCGGGTAGGGCCGGTATGTTGATCGTATTTATCATTTGGCCGGTAACGTATGACCGGTGACAGGGCGACAACAGTTAGGGTCTGGTAAGCGACACATGGTGATATTAATCTGCAGTGATAATTGTAATTAATCCTTCGAATCTATTGTCTAGTAGACTGAGGAATTTATTTTCTCTCATGTCACATTACTGGTAGTAGTTTCGTTGAAGTCTATGGGAACA
Organism: Mikania micrantha; assembly: GCA_009363875.1. Lineage (NCBI taxonomy): Eukaryota > Viridiplantae > Streptophyta > Magnoliopsida > Asterales > Asteraceae > Mikania > Mikania micrantha. Next base: position 92,830,292 of record CM018691.1, on the reverse strand, counting down.
TTAAAGTGTTAGAGGTAAATCAGATGCATTGTGATCTGATTACGTGAGGATTACAATGGATTCCTTTTAGGCTCTATGCACTACAAGCGGAAAACATATATCAATTGGTTAACTAACACTTCTAATATAAGTAGTGACTGACAGTTAACCCCACAAGCGAGGGAATAATAACAAGGATAAGATTAAATTAATCTATTTTCCTTAAAACATTGAGGGTTTATCAATACTGCGGTTTGATAACTAAACCCCTCTTACTATATTATTCTACATATAACACACTGGGTGATGAACACAAACAGATGGGTGAATATCAAACGGGTTGAACATATGTGAGATGAAAGTGGGTATCCATAGTTGTATTGTCACACCCCCAAATTCCCACTCGTGGAGCCAGTCCACGTGGGTGTGACGTGGCCAGGATCACAGCTCATGGTCATATAGAACGACTCTATATGAGTTGCACAATCACACATATTTGTAAAATAATGCGAGTTTCAATAATACGCAGCGGAAAAATGTTTAACATCAAAAGTAAATAAGTTGCAGCGGAAAGTAAACTGTTTAACAGACACTACAAAGTTTAAATTGTTTCAAAATCAATCAATGCAAACAAAAGCCTAGGACAAGAGTCTATATGCGCGTCAGACTCCTTAGTGCATCCTTGTGCGCATCCTAGCGTGCAGTCCACTAGTTACCTGAGAATACATGCGAAAAAGTGTCAACTAAAAAGTTGGTGAGTTCACAGGTTTAGACAGACATAAATAGTAAACAGATATATACTGGGCATGTTAAGTTTAGTTGTTGGATCTACGATCCGTGGAGTGTGTCATGTCATCTTACCGAAACTAGACTGTTCCCGTTGCCTCCGCAGGTCATCGCTGAACCCGCATTCCCATCGAAATTACACTCGTTATGACCTCCAGTCAACATTGGTGCCGAGTGGGGTTAGTCAAACCCAGTAGTACTACGTAATTACGACTCGTTTGATACACAACTAACGGTAAGGATAAGTGAGGACTTTAAGCGATAAAGTTACACTCGAAAATGGTTTTCACAACATACCAGTCATATATCTAAAACAGTTGCATAATATTCTCACCCCAAAGTTAAGTAAAACAGTTATATGTAAAAGTGGGGGCGTAAACTCACCTGAGTTAAATAATGCGTTTGCTCAAAAGAATAGTGTAGCTCGCCGGCTAGTAGTCACCTATATCACATAGGTACTATGAGTTCGTGTTCACATATGCGGGTCTCACCGGACCGTGTTAGTGTTCTACAACACTAAGTGGTTATGTGGGTCGAGTTGACCGTGTTTGATCGTGTCGATCGTGTTTGACCTAACGACCCGTGGTGACGGTTTGGATCAGGTGATCTGTGTGTAACGTGCGGTTTAGTGTCGTGTGAGGTGTACGGATACCAAAATCATTCCTATGAGGAAACTTACCATTTATGGTAAGTTTCTATTTTAGGAAAGTTTCCATATTTGGCAAGTCATGCATTAAATCACATTCCGATTACTCTAGCACGCATATTTATCCTAAATGAGCATGTTATCAAATAGCACATCGTTACACATAGCCGGTTTAACATAGTTTGCACGTAAAAGTTTCTATATTTAGAAAGTGTGCACAAACAAGCATATTTCACCAAATTTAACAACCAACATCATCTAACATCATTATTTTAGTCCTAAATAGCCTTTTAATCATGATCGATACGATTAACATGCGACAAATCATGGACTTAGCAAAATAAAGTTACTATGTTTAGTAACTTATAGAAATAACCGAAATCAAGTCTTTCAACAACATAATCCTTTCAATGTCATCATGAAATCACTAAATAAGCATCTTAGACTCGAGACATTATCATACATATCGCTCATTTGAAATCTTATGATAAAAAGTTTCCATTTATAGTAACATTCCTAATAATCATGCTTTTAACAATTCTAATCATCCAAATGTTCTAAGAATCATCATGTTAACTTCCTAAACTTCCTTCTAAGCATAAATCATGGATTTAAACACATGTATGTGACCATTAACACCATTATTCACATACTTGTAAGAATAAAGTTTCCAAATTTAGTAATAAGCCCCAAATCAACACTTTTGACCATAATCAACACTTCCAATCTCTTAAATCCTATTCAATATCACTAATAATCACATTTCAATATCAAGAATCATGTGAAACATCATGGATCGTGCATGCATGTGGTCTAAAGTACCCATTTCATAGAAAAATCGACAAATAATCATCTAGTCATATCAACATCATCATAGATCGTTGTGAAACTATCAAATCAGTAGCAAACATACTCAATAACAGGTCTAAACCATCAAAATTTCGTGGTCAAAGTGTGTGGTGGTGATGCATGTGGCCATTATGGCTTGCATGTGTGTGTAGGTGTGCTAAAAATCCGAAATAGTGCTAGGACTACCTTAGGAGAGCTCAAGAGGGTCGAGATGGGACTGGAACAGGTGTGTAGCAGCTTGAAATCCTCTGAGAACAGCTCCTGGGTCGTCACAAGTGTTGGTGGTGTCGATGACTAGCTCCAAGCTCCTCCCCCAAGCTTCCAATCTTTGATTTCGAGCTTCTAAGACCTTATCAATTGCTTCCAGAGTACTATGATGGTGTAACAGAGTGAAAATGGTCGGAGTGGGAGTTTTCAGTCGAGAGAAATCGGAGTAGGGGCGACATAATGACTAACATTGGTTTTATAAAGATTTCTGCGAAATTAGGCCTGTCGCGTCGCGCGGCACCGCCCAAAAAGCTTCTCCGCGTACCGCGGTGATTAAAATAATCGTTTTGTTCCCGAAATACGTCGCGTACCGCGGAGGTGGAAGATGATCGGTCGTCGCGTACTGCGACGCTTTTCGGAGAATTCAAATCCTCCCGCCCAGGCTTCGCGTACCGCGAAGGACCAATTGGATGCCCATCGCGTACCGCGATGGGTTTCGGCTGAGCCCAATAGGCCCAATTTCATTGTTTTGAAGCGAATTTCTCGTATTTCTCGAATACGATCATCGTTTCTTGACATGTAAGCGTTGTTCTAACTAAATTAGGTTCACCCGAACTAAGTGCAGTGTTATTGTGCTGTGGTTTGATCCGTTCACCAACGTTCGTCATTCAAGACACGTGCGATTGTTGTGCGATAATTCCTCAAATTATCGGTGTGTGTTCAAACTGTTATGCCACGTGTCACACTAAATACAATTATTCTAGTGCCACGTATGAAATATTAATACACATTATTAGCAAAGTAATATAAGTGCTGACCTGGAATTTGCGAGGTGTCACATCATCCCCCAGTTAATAGGAATTTCGTCCCGAAATTCAGTTGTGTGTTGTCGGTGTTAGTTTGGTCGGAGAATAAGTGAGGGTATTTCTTTCTCATCTGATCCTCTCGCTCCCAGGTGTGTTCAGGTCCTCGCCGTGAGTTCCATCGGACTTTCACAATGGGTATCTTACTAAGTTTCAACTTCTTGATTACCCGGTCCATGATTTCTATCGGTTCCTCAACGAAGTGCAGCTGTTCGTCAATCTGGATTTCCTCCAATGGAATTGCGAGCGTTTCGTCTGATAGACATTTCTTGAGGTTTGAAATGTGGAATACATTGTGCACGCTACTCAATTCCTGCGGTAGCTGTAGTTCGTAGGCCACTGGGCCTATCCGTTTAGTGATTTCAAAGGGTTCGATATAATGAGGGTTTAGCTTTCCCCGCTTTCCGAATCGAATCACTCCCTTCCAAGGCGAGACTTTAAGTAGTACTCGGTCTCCCACTTGGAATTCTAAAGGTTTGCGTCTCTTGTCGGCGTAGCTCTTTTGTCGATCCCGAGCTGCTGCCATCCTGTTTCGTATTTGCACGATCTTTTCGGTCGTTTCGTGCACGAGTTCGGGTCCGGTAAATTGGCTTTCACCAACTTCCGCCCAGCAAAGTGGTGATCTGCACTTACGTCGTATAGTGCCTCAAACGATGCAGCTCCAATGTTGGTGGGATAGCTGTTATTATATGAGAATCCTACCAAAGGTAGGTGAGTCTCCCAGCTGTTCCCAAAGTCGATCACGCATGCCCGAAGCATGTCCTCTAAAGTCTGGATGGTTCGTTCACTCTGACCATTCGTTTGTGGATGATAAGCTGTACTCATATTCAGTCTCGTTCCGAGTGCTTTGTGTAAGGACTTCCAGAAGTGGTCGTGAAACGGCTGTCTCGGTCTGATATTATGGAGATTGGGACTCTGTGCCTGGATACAACTTCCTTCAGGTATATCCGGGTTAACTTTTCCAATTTATCGGTTTCCTTGATCGGTAGGAAGTGTGCTGATTTTGTGAGTCGGTCGACGATAACCCAGATGGTATCGCAACCACTCGTAGTCTTTGGTAGCTTTGTGATAAAATCCATGGAAATCTGTTCCCATTTCCATACTGGGATTTCCGGTTGTTGGAGTAGTCCGGATGGCTTCTGGTATTCAACCTTGACCTTTGAGCAAGTCAGGCACTTACTCACATACGTTGCGACTTCTGACTTCATGTTAGGCCACCAATAGGTTGTCTTAAATCGTGGTACATCTTGTCAGAACCTGGATGGACTGAATATCGGCTCTTATGGGCTTCATCCATTACTACCTTCCTTAAGTCTCCAAAACGTGGAATCCAAATACGATCCATCAGGTAGTAAGCTCCGTCGTCCTTTTGTTTCATCTGTTTATCCATCCCTCTCATGGCTTCGAGAGTGAGATTTTCGGTTTTCAACGCTTCTTGTTGTGCAACTCGAATTTGGTTAGGCAATTCGGAGTGTATGGTGAGTTGTAGCGCGCGCACGCGTTTGGTTGTTTCTTTCCGGCTTAGTGCGTCGGCGACTACATTGGCTTTACCGGGATGGTATTTGATTGCACAGTCATAATCGCCTATCAGCTCGACCCACCTGCGTTGTCTCATGTTTAACTCTTTCTGGTCGAAGATGTGTTGTAGGCTCTTATGATCAGTGAATATCGTACACTTGGTGCCGTATAGGTAGTGTCGCCAAATCTTTAGTGCGAACACTACGGCTCCCAACTCTAGGTCGTGAGTTGTGTAGTTCTTTTCATGCACTTTCAATTGTCGTGACGCGTATGCTATAACTTTCTCGCGTTGCATCAGTACGCAACCGAGCCCTTGCTTTGAGGCGTCACAGTATACCACAAAGTCCTCGCACCCGTAGCGTAGGGATAAGATTGGTGCACTGCACAACTTCTGTTTCAATAGGTCGAAAGCAGTTTCCTGTTTTTCTCCCCATTCGAACTTCTTGTCTTTATGCGTAAGGGACGTCAACGTTTGTGCGATCTTCAAGAACCCTTCGATAAACCGCCTGTAGTACCCGGCCAACCCTAAGAATTGTCGCACTTCAGTTGGAGTCTTAGGTGCTGCCCAAACTCTTGATTGCCTCGATTTTGGCTGGGTCTACATGTATCCCTTTTTCGTTTACCACATGTCCAAGGAACTGAACTTCGCGAATCCAGAAATCACATTTGGAGAATTTCGCGTATAGTTGCTCCTTCTTTAACAGTTCTAGGACACGTCTCAAGTGATTGGCATGTTCCTCCTGAGTCTTGGAATAGATCAGGATGTCATCTATGAATACGATTACGAACTTGTCGAGATACGGTTTACACACCCGTTTCATGAGATCCATAAATACTGCCGGTGCGTTAGTCAATCCAATGGCATGACCAGAAATTCGTAATGTCCGTACCGCGTCCTGAATGCGGTCTTTGGTATATCGTTCTCTTGTATCCTGAGTTGATGGTAACCCGATCTCAGATCGATTTTTCGAATAGAAGCTTGACCCTTGCAACTGGTCAAACAAATCGTCTATTCGGGGAGAGGGGTATCGGTTCTTGATCGTTACCGTCTTTGTAATTCTCGAAGTCTATGCACATACGGAATGAACCGTCTTTCTTTTTCACAAACAAGACCGGAGCTCCCCACGGTGAAAAAACTCGGCCCTTCTAATAAACATCCCTTATCCAATAACTCTTG